>CM068367.1:1054627796-1055290095 GCA_034769895.1 Magicicada septendecula
GAAAAATAGTCATTCGAGGAATTATGTCTTGGAAAAAAATTTCACCTCCACCAGTCCTTAAGACGGAGAAGGGGGACTCCTAAATAACAGAAATCCATGAAGGGGAGATCTTCTCTTCCTCCTCCCTCTCTATCCTTCTGGCTTGGTGAAGATGTTGTGTTACTATTAGACTTAAAAAGAAAGTCTTTCATTTTTGTGTAGAACACTGTATAGTGGAGTTACTGGAGTATTATATACTTAATACAGTAACATTCTGTTGGTTCTTTAATCTGTCCGCCCGTCTTGTTGAATACCTACCTCTAGGCTTTATACATTCTGTTTTACCTCTAATACAAAATTTTCCATTTCGCCTATTCTTCTCGCTATATGTTAAAAGTAATGACAAAACAGATTGTAAAAGTTATTGGATATTCTCTGTTATATACTCTAGGATAAAAGTTATATACTCTGTTAAATGTAGGATACAAGGTGTTAATCGTGTTCACCAAGATTTTAGCCAACAGACTAAATAGGGCTGCGGAGAACATATCGGTGACTATTAGTGCGGATTCCGTAAGAACTGGTCAACCATTGAGACTGGAAATACTAAGGAAACGTACTGAGCTTGTTAAAATGACTGTGCAGGCACCTAAGGGTAAAGTGAAGATAGAATAAGAATTATTTGTGAAGGTTGAGATAAACAAAGGCTTAAGGAGTTACGGCAGGAGGATGTACTGTCCACGATTCTATTCCATTTATTGGTGGAAAATATTGTATGGAAGTTGCCGATAAATCCAGGGGGTACCATATTTGATCGAATGGTTCAATGCATCGCATACGCTGATGACGTGACGTTGATTGCTCGAACAGAGAAAAATCTTAAGGAAACATTTGTTGTGTTGGCACTAGAGGCTAAGAAAGTAAATCTGTAAATAAATAAAGAAAAGTTAATATGCTTACTAATAACAGGTAGATCAGGTCTGAGGCCCCAAGGAATCAGGTTAAAAAAGGAAGATATAATGTATGAAAGGTGTGTGAGTTCCAAATACTTGGAAGCACTTATCACAGATGGTAACAAATGGTTTTATGCTTTAGGCAACATCCTGAGATCAAGATATTTAAATGGAAACTACTATAATATACGGAAGTTTAGCATGGATGTTGACAGTCAGGGAAGAGAGCTGGCTTAAGCGGTGAGAGAGAAATATATTGCAAAGGATTTATGATGCCAGGAGGGATGGAAACAGATGGAAAATACACGCAAACAAAGAAATGAAGAGAATATTTGGGAAGTCAGATATTGTTACTTAGAATAAAAGAAATAGAATTCGGTGGGCAGGTCATGTAAAGCGGATGATTGACAATAGAACTGTGAAAAAGTATTCAATGGGAATCCAGGTGGGAGACGAAGAAGAGGGAGAAGGCGGATAGAAGATGTCGAAGAAGATTGACACAATAGGGAAAACGAGTGGTCTTGGAGGCCCAGGCTCTGTGACGGCTGTAGCGCCGAGAATCATCGTCACCCTCATAATCATATGTTAAAGGTACGCACGTACACCACATTACCAGTCGATTCTAGTAACATATATTCTATCTGCAATTCTTGCTCAGTATCGTTGGGTTGAGGACCTTAAAATTCATTACGTTAATTGAACGATTAAGCCCATGAGAAACAACATCAAAGGTACACGATACATTCTAAAACACGAAATTTGTACTGAAATAAAGGATTTTTGCATAAAAATATTAGTGTTTTGTGATTAAGACAGTATACAGTACAGTGGCAACTGTTTGTGACTTTTGTCATAGGTCCACAGGTTTTTATTGATTAGTCCAGACTACACAATTTTCGATTCTTCAGAAGGGCTCGTGGGAGTCACACTCGGAAACAGATGCGGAATTACTTTTCACCGCCTATGTTCAGCTGCTCACCACTTTACATTCTTTGAGGAGGACTGTAGGGTAGACTTTCTGTTGCGTTTTCTCTTTAGGCACGGTACGTACAATTCGTACAAAAATAGTAGCCGCTTCCTGAATATGTATTCAAGTATTGGAGTTGCGGCGATGTTATAGCGAACCGCTGCAACATTATAATAGGAACTGGTGCATAGGCCTGTAGATACACGAAGTAATCCCAAAGCGTTAACCGGTCACTACAAAGCTAGGACTTATTGTAATTGGAAACTTTTCACCAACAATATTCTGAGTAGTACATCAAACGAGTGTGGGGAAATACGAACACAAAAAGTAAGCAAGAAAACTGGAATTCCTTTTAATTTGGAAAATGAATGGAGACACGAAAAATTCACTCGCGTACGATGCCATTTCTGAAATATTCAGTATTTTTACAGTTTTAAATATTGTGTCCTGCAAGTGACCGTCATTTCTATGTTGACACTCGCACATTCTCGGAAATCATCCATGGCGTCTCGATCACAGTGTTTCTGATTTCAGTACGAATATTGTTTTTGAGCTCAGAAACGGCGTGTGGAAGCTTTGTGTGTCTTAAGTTTAAAGTACCCCCCACAGAATTCTCAATTCTCGTATATGAAGCGTTTTCAAAAGCTGTTGCACGGTTTCCAGTGAAATTATTGCTTAATGAGACAGCGTCGTCATGCTGAAACCAAAATGGCTCATCTAAAGCGTATCAATTGCGGTGTCTCGAGAGTGTGTCTACCATGTCAGCAAACCTGTGAGGTGTTAGCGTGGTTGACTGTCTTTGCTCATCCTTCAAAAGTAAGGACCGATTACCCCACTGTATGTAGAGACCGCAAACCACATTGTGACTCTCTGACTGTGTAGCCTATCCGGCGCCAGGGTGCGAAGCCTGTCGTGGCGCCCCCAGCCTCCACCCGGCCCCTACAATCGAAACTTATCAGGCTATCACTATCACCAATACTTTACCACATCACATTAGTCTCATAGATATGACCTTACAATTACCTGTCTGCGGTAATCAAACTCGGGAGCGTCGGAACAGCAGTTTAGTAGGTAACATAGTATACTGAAAAGGTTTATTTCCATCGATCGCCGCCAAAGTCGCACGCCACTGGTGGTGGATGGGAAACTGGGAGTAAACCGTTACTGAGGATTTCTGGGGTTACATAGAAACTTACTTTTGTTATTTATGTTAAACAGATTATTGCGTCATTTATGTAGTGTATATTTTGTAACACAAAAATGAAAATTGAATTAGTAAGTAACGTTTGTTTATGATAAATAACTAAAATAACTCACACAATTACAAAAAAACCTTTCGTGCCTTTGTATTTGCAAAATCGCTAACAGCGCCACTCATTTCAATATGAGTTTCGTGTTCAGTACTAATTACAGATAAATTGGTTAGTCTACTTTGCAACATAGATGACCTGAGATAATTTTTAATTAATTTTAATTTGGAAAAAGATCTTTCACTGTGAGCCAATGTGACTGGTAATGCTAAATGAAATCTTAGTACCGTTGACAAATTCGGAAATACTGTACCGAAATTAAACTGTTTGAAAACAAATACTTCAAAATATCTAATAGGGTTGTGCAATTGTCAACGAACATTGAAAAAAGTTCGATTTCATTGAATAAATCGTCTCCATCAATGTCCGATTCTGGGTCATTAGTCTATTTCTGTTGTAAATATAAACAGAACATTCTTTTTTCCTCAGAATTTAAATTTTTCAATGGTTTGTGTTTTGTAAAAATGGAAAAGAGATTTTAAATTGTTTTCATTTAAAAGTTCAAATCGTTCGTCTAATTTTGTTATGGCGGTGTCTAGCAAATAATAGTAGGAATTTATTTTAAAATTGTTTTCTGGATCAGTGATGAGTTCAGCCACAGTCCCATCATTAAAAAATCGTTTTCTGGGACGGGGACGGGTAGATACAGGAAATTCCGTTTTGGCATCAACTTCTTCAGCAACAGTTTTTGCGTTAATAATCATTTCCTTGAACGCGGACTCAGTACGAGTTTTGATTAAATAGTGTTTTACTTGAGATATTATATTTTGTATTGCTTCTGAAAGAGCAACGTCAGGTTTTTGTAAAACTTTGCTGACAATATTAATTTTGGACAACATATTGTACCAAAATAACGAGAGACCAAATGAATTTATACGACTTCAATTCTGATATTAACGAACTGGCTGTTTGTTGGATCATCAACGATACGTTGTATCTCTTTTGTCATCAGAATAAATTTTTTATAAAGCATCGTACATTTTTCCTAGATTGAAACGAAGTGCCTTCAATGTTTCTACTCTGCTCTCCCGTCTAGTGGTAGACAATAGTTTTAAATATGAAGTAGGTACCTCACTCATAAGTGTTTGCCAACGCGAAGTTGATACCGAAAAACACATAAATTTCTTGAACAACAGAATTTTGTTATTTCCAGTGAAATTTGTTATTTCCAGTGAACATTTGGCTTCATCGTTAACTACAAAATTGAGACTGTGTGCCGCACAAGGAACATAAAAAGCGAGTGGGTTTATTTCTTCGATTTTTTTCTGAAGACCTTTGCCTTTCATTATTTGCGACATTATCATACCCCTGACCGCCCATATCCTATAGGCCATGAAGAAACTGGTTTCTGCGCAAGTGCCTTAGCTTTCAATTTTGCCAATTTTGCTATAACTAGAATTAAGGATACATTTTTTCGCATGCACGTAAATGTCACCATCTAATAACATTTAGGTAACGTACACCGGTAATACGCGTACATCACATATCGTTGTAATAAGGTTGATTTTGCAATAAAACTTCACGCCTGATCTGCTGTACAGCCAAAGAATGATTAGTGGAGTGAAATTGCGTAAATTAATTAGAGTGCATTGCCTACTTAGGGCTTTGCCGCCCCCCTGGACCCGGGTGCTGTTCAACCCTAGCACCCTTAGTAGCGGCCGCTGATTCAGTTGTCGGAAAGTATCCTCTGACCAGTAACTCCAGTTTTGTTTATTCACAAAACCACTAAATGGAAGCGGGTCTCGACACTGATTCACGATAAAAGTAAGACAGCTTACGCACTACAAACTACAGACTAAGATTTGAGTCCCACAGAATATTTTTGACTTTGTGTTACACTTTGTACTGTGTACTTTTGTCTTGTACTCCTACGCCTATCTGTAGGTTTTGCTTCAATGCAAAAATTTCCCGTAGTTTCAAAATGCTTCATCTATAACCTGATTGCGTGTCCAAGAGGATTAGAAACATGCTACCTTAAATTAAAACAACCCCTAAATTCCTTGTAGCAGCGGCAGCACAGTTATCGTTTTTGTAAAACGTCGTAACAGCTACAACGGTTGAGGTCCATTCTACTGATTTATTTCTTCGCAAATGCCGGACGCATGGTGACGTATTTAACATTGACTAAGTGTTGCCAACACTGTTGCGAAAATTATTCCAAGAAATCCAAAAAATTCCCATTTTCTTGGCTCTCTTTGTATAAGCAAGGTCTACTGTATTACACATTCATTCCATTAAACGTTTAAAACAAGTATTTGAGCCATTCTGATCAGCTCTTATCAATGTATGGCTTAAATACCTATAACGTGAATATTCAGGTTACATGAACTATTTACGATGAGTTATTCATGAACCACGTGATGTACGATTGTCACTCTTAATATTGTGAATTTCAGTTTCGTGCAAAATGTTAAATATTTTACATATCTCAGATTAGTTTTAACCATAAGAAAATATACGGAACCATTTCGTTGTTTATAATCCTCAATCAATTTAACATATTAGAGAGCAATAGCTATGTAATTGAAGACAAACCAGTAGCACGAACTAATTGCTCAAACGAAGAATTGTTTTTTACATTCTTCTTTTCAAAATGGAATAGAGAAAAAAAGACATTTTCTTTAATTTTTGTAAAAGACAAAGCACCTTATGTGCTTATAAAAATAACTTATAGGAGGTTTTTAATTTCATTCAGTACCGTATTACGTTACATTTGTAGGTGTCATCTTTGGAATCAGCTTGGCCAATTCAGATCTTGTAAATGCTTTCATTAATCATACAGTAGGTTGCTTATCATTCATATTTGAATTAATTTCAAGACGTTGGTACAAAAAACGCCGCAAGCTCTCAACTGATAGAAATCAGTTGAGGAATTTGTTGCTTCTAATTAGGTTTATAATCTGATTATTGATCTCGTCTTGTTTGACGGCCGCACGTACCTGTTGCTATTTTGGCGAACGTAAAACCATGTACAAAAAATGTTTTTAAAGTCTCATTTCTGTAATTGAATTCCAAGTTCCGTAAGGTATCTTGTTTAACCGTTATAATCAAATCAGCAAATGAATAACAGTGTATATTCTCGATCTTGAGAAATGAAATCGTGTTACTAACAATAATGAAAGATACTGTTAAAAACGGTCAATTTAAACGGATGTTTCAAATACAGTGCTGTTAGAATATTGTTTTATTTTGACGTGAAATGTAACTTTGACCTAATAAATTTTATTACATTGTTTTTTTAATCTTTATTGTTGTTAACAAACACCTTATGTACACGTGTTTCTATGTTATTACCATCAAATCAACAGCAGGAGGAGATTAGCGATAGTTGTCACAGTTTTCAAAACAGAAGCCGAAGCAATGCATTTGTAAAAACATCCCTATTAAATGGCACAATTCCCATGCACTTAAATCTCAATACAATACCAATAAATCCCAATACCTGTTGGTGTCACCGTCGGGAGATAGGCTCGAGCAATGCCTGTCGGGATATAATAAATGGTCACTGTTTTTCCAGGATACACACTATCCAGTGGTCTAAACCTGTGTTGACACATTTCTTTAAAGGCCCACATACAATTCTGTCTAAAGGCTTGAGATTATGACTGACTGGTTTCCGTAGGAGCAATAATTGTTGATGCCTCTTCATATATGATGTAAAACAGTGATTCGATGGTGTAAATCCGGGGACAAATGTGGCACGCGACAACTTTTTATGCGGCCTGCGACCTTATCTTGGAAAACCGATTTAATAATATCTCTATTTATTTTAATAAGTAAATGTATAATAAAATGTTATTTTAACTGAGAATGACCTTGCAGCAGAAAACTATAAACAAATGTTTCACCGATTCACTAATAAACGTACTGTAGATTTCCCTTTATTTAATAGAAAGTGTATTTGTGGTAGTCCTTTTATTTTCATTATATCACAAGACCCAGTCCTTTCATCCCTCGGCTAGAAAAAACGTAGTAGCTTATCCGATGATTCATCGTTGATTCGTAGTAGATTTTGTTTTTCAAATTTCAAATTTGTAGTTCAAGAGTTTTCAACTAGAACTGTATCGTTTACAAAAAGATTCCTTCCTAAAGACCAAGAAAGAAATGGAGTCGGTTTTCTTTAAGCTGCTACCTGATGAACGACTTACAAAACAGCGAGATTTTGGACAGAAAATCACGTCGATGTTCGCAGGTACATACATCTGTGAAAGCGTGTTCTCCACAATGGTGTTAATCAGGAACAACAGCAGAAGTCGCCTCACAGATTCTCTTCTGCTTCACCTACCGTGATTAGCAACAACTCAGCTCTCTGTGGACTTCAGCAGATCAACCTCAGTTTCCTCAGATTTTATGTAAATGTATATTGTTTAATATCGTTCTTATAGCTTCATTGCTATACTGGCTTAATAAAAATGTACCGTTAAAGATGTAGCCTATATTAAGATACGTTAAATATGTAAATTACCTGTTTTTACTTATTTAGACTTGCATACTGTCTCTTTTGTTTTTACGTTACGTTGAAAGTTTATCGCTTATGACGCGGACCCCAACAGGTTCTTGAGTTTAATTGTTGGAAACCACTGATATAAAGTATTCGAAACCTGCCATTTTATTTTGTCCTCATGTATTTGCCATATTATGAGGATTAGCATCAGGTAACACGTAGGCTATCATGCGTATTTCGTTTGGAGAAAGCCCAAAATCTGTAACTCGAATAATATATTCAAGTAAGCTCATTTTCTTTTTCATCTCTAAATACCTCAAGAGCTTTCTCATAACTAATAACTATCGAAGGAGCTATAACGGTTTCATCATTGATTTTAGGCATTTTTGTAATATCTAGTATTCAATAATTAATTTATATATCTTTTAATTGTCTTTTTCCCTATCTGCCCTCAGCCAGACACCTGGGGGTACAAAGCCTTGCTCCGTCTTCCTCTGAAAATTACTAGTTTTTTTTAAATCTGCAAAAAATAATAAATAATCGACTAGCATAGAGTTTGTTGTCACGAGTGGCAATTAGCCCCAAACGATTTGTGACAACTATCCCCGTCGCGCCATTTTTAATTAACCGTACTGTAGAAATATAACCTTCAGTGTTTTTGAAGCACCTAAACATACCTAATTATATTAAATTTAAAACTATGTATATTGATGAATTGACTCATTATGACTTAAGTTACAGAGACGACAAAATGTTACTTGCCACTGCTAACAAACACAAAGCTGTCGTAAAGCTTTGTGACTACATCCACAAGCGCACAAAAACCAAGCAATAATATGAAGAACAGCTGACGCTAAGGAACGCGCTCAGAGCGATCTGGTGACCAAGTTATGAAACTTGTGACAACTAACCGTGTGACAAATAACCCCGGGCAGGCCGGGGGTTAATAATAACAGTAGGTGTTAATAATATCAGATGCGTTTAGTATGTCAGGTCTCATTGCATGAACTCCACTGCCTAATGCAGTGGTCTCCAAATTTTAATAACACTTTAAATTGTGGTCTTAAAGTTTGTGTATTCATCTAACAAATGTATTTAGTTGTAAAGGGACCGTTATTTTATAATATAATAGTGCTATTCAAATTACATACATGTAGGTTTTTTTAATATACTTTACGATTTTTCGGATAGAAATGATTAAAACTATATTTAAAATTTAATTTTTTCTTTTTATTTTTGAAAATAATAATGAAAAAATTATTCTTTCATTTGCATCCATATAGGAACCGGGATATTAAAAAATACTGTAATAAACCGTAAAAACATAATTTTAAAAAATAAAAAAAGATTCCGTTTGTGGGCCACAGTAGAAAATTCGGGGACAGACTATCTGCGAAGCCCAGAACACGTCAACAAAAAATTGCTCATACCAGAAATTTCACTCTTTCTGAAATTTTTATCTAGGCTAATCCCAATAATATCCTAATAATAATAATCCTCTTTTAAAGTACAGAATGTTAAAAATACAGATCTGTTTCAAATAAACAGTTTTTGCATAGTAAATTTGATATGGTCTATAAATACGTATCCTATAAATGTTTTTTTTTTCTTTCTAAGTAACGAGTAAAAACTGACTGGCATTGATATTAACAGCTCGCAGCAAGCGTCAAGATTTAAGTAGTAACGGCAGAAGCATAATCTAATTAATTGTAGGCAATTTTCTTAGAGCGAAAGCGTTTAATTTTTCATAAAACAGTGTAAACACAACTCAGCTTCACGGATTTGAGATTTACCTCGCTGTATAAAAACGAAACTCTCTTTAAGATGATAAAATAAAGTTTTATGAAGGTAAACAGCGATGTAATAATTAGAAACACTTCGTCACTGAAATCGTTGGGGAAGATTTGGAAATGTAGGCCTACTTACGATCTCGAAACTAAAACCCAACAAACATCTGTGATGTCTACATGAAGATGTAATACAGGACAATTCTGATTGTGGATGAAAGCTCTAGTAAATGACCAGCATCTTTAAATATTAATTTCAATTCTATTGAGACTATTGATAAGAATTATGATAAGAAAGTTTTCAGGTACCTCTCATTTATTTCCTTCATAGCCTGATAGATTATTACTCTATCATATATAGTGACGTATCTTGTTTGCTCCGTTAGTAAGTATACATTAAGAAATAAACAATTTCTTTGTGCTATTCTCGATTAAAACGATCTTCTTACTCGCATCTGACGCCATGATAATGTTAGTAAGAACAGAATGTACCATTTTTGACACAGTGCTATACTTCAGAATACAATGTATTTTGACTCGTCCAATTTCGTTTGTATATATTGTGTTAATGTTATTATGTGATTTCGTAATTTCCTACAATTTTGTGTGCATTTTTCCAATTACATTTACATGGTTTTCTCAGGCATACATAGATTGTTAATATTCTTAGTTAGGTGATTTACATGGTAGAAATGACATATAATAATATTAAAAGTAAATAGGAGAAAGGGAAAAATAAATAAAATAGTCTGCTTGTCATTAAATCAACGGACAAACTAATAAATAGTTATAATAAATATAGATTAACATAAATAGATCTATATAAGACAAATAATATTATTAAACAAATAAAGATCAAGTAAAAATTGCGAAAGAGTGAAATAAAATAATTTCCAGGGTGACAGAGACAAAAACACTTACTAAGTCTAATCTGAAGGCACCCTGAACTCAAATGTCAGTTACAACGACTCAAATAATATCACTTAGGTTAATAGTTTTGTTTATAAATTCACTATGACAAAACAGAAAAAGAAACCATAAAAGTAACAGACGTAACATATAGTTTGTATAATTGCAAAATGTTACTGAAAATTGTAGGTAATGCGACACGAGAAAAATGAACTGAATAAGGCATTATGTGAAAGACATACCTATCAACAACATTATCAGTTAAAAATAATTGGTTGAGCAGTTTCAGAACAAAGAACAAGTGAAAGAATTACTATAGTTTTTCTGTATGGGTAAGACAAAATTGTTTTAGATTCAATAGTAAATATTTAAAAATTAGGTTCATGGATAATTTTTGCCAATGTATTCTCTGATATGTGATACCTTGTATAAACAATTTTAAAATAAACATGGTAACAGAATCAAAGTTCCCATATATAAAATAAAGACGTAGTTGTAAAAGTAGCTTGAGGGTTAAGATGTTTAAGACATCTTTTAAGACACAAGATACTTACGTTTAAGACAGAACCACCGAAGAATTTGAAAATTTTAGAGGCATCATTTAAAAGCCATTTAAGACAACATAAAATTAAGTTTCAATAAGAAACGACTGGGACAGAAATTAATTCTTGGATTTTATTGTCCATGACGTGTCCTTGATTAACTAAATATAAATATATCACTACCGACTCGGAACAACAATGTTTTTTACCAATAACTTAAATTTAGAAATTAATTATTTGGATTTGCAATAGAACTCTGTGTTTGATTATGTAAGTCTGATACATATTTTCGTAGAAACCGTGTACAGATGTAACTGTCCTGTAAAAACAAAATAGTGAATCCTTAAATTCGTAGTGACCGTCAATCACTGAATTTTTCAGTGAAGGGTTAGTGAGGATCGGTCAAAAATAACACAAATTTTTAACTTATTTGTGTCGACGTTTCGACTATGTTTATTGTCAACCCACAAAACCAAAAAGTGTTTCATCTGTGCCTCTGAAGTTGAAGAGACTCCCAAAGGTTTCAAGCACTGTAAATGGACTTCCGAAGAAGTTTGTGTGGGGTGTACAGAAATTAGAAATGAAGATATTAGGAGTCAACTTCACGTTGACAAGACAAGTTTAGACAACATAAGAACAAAGCGTCTCGTATGGTACTGCCATATGGGACGGATACTTGATGATTGTTGGCCCAAGAAGTTACTAGACTGGGTTCCACCTAGACGATAAAAAAGGACATACTCGATAAGAGATGCAAAAAAGAGGATTGCAAAGTGATGACCGGAACAACAGAAGCCTCTGGAACAACAACTGGATGGGATAGACAACAGAAACTGTACAAAAGTCGCAATGGATGGATGCAAATATATATTTTAGTTCTTGGATTTCGTTCTTGGAGTTCTTGGGCCAACAACAAGACGGACAGTGCGCCCAACGGCAGCCTCTGAATAAGCTTTTTAAACGCGAAAACCGGTTAAGGCTATAAGGTAAAACTTTTACGTTTTTACCTATGAAAAACTTTATGTTCCGAGTCGGTAGTGAATTAATTATATTTATATATTTTAGTATTAATAATATGTTTAATATAAGGTTATGGTACGGTATATTATCGACGAAATGATATTTCCAAAGTGTAATGTAAAGAACTTAAAAATGTATTTCAAATTATGATACAGTTAACTGAAATAGTAGCTGTTTAATTTAAATAGATATGAATTATAAGTTAATAATGTTTCGAAATCCTTAGTTCACTGAATGCATTAAACATTTTCTTACATACAATATATTGGTTTAAAAAGTGATTGGCCAAGATTGTAACCCCCTTTTTTCCCACTAGGTAGAGTACTTTTTTCCAGTAAGTAGGTAAATTACAAGAAAATTTATATCATTTATGAACAAAATTTAAAGTTTATAAAAAAATAACTGAACAAAGTTGTATTTGCTAAGCTGGCGATAAACAGTGTTTTCGGAAATTAAAATAGTGATTGATCATCCAGTTCATTTGGACAAGTGAACACAGTCTACAGACAAACTGTACAGATAATATTGATGATTTCCGATTACTGACGGACAATGAAACTGACTGTATAAAACTTCCAACTGAGAATTAACATTGTATGAGTACAGCCGAATTAGTCTTAATGTGTAGGCGACAACTTTGCTGGGTAACCCGCACGCTTGTGTACAACCGGCAACACTTCGTGCCGCCGGAGAAATACTATTAAAAAATAGAATCTGGTTTTGCTTTTAAGTGCTACCCAATAAAAATCAATATTTAAACGTTATTCAGGACTATATAATTGATAACAACTGATATGGTTTTAATGTACCAGTAAAAACAAGTATTCATGGGTACAGCTATCGTTGTTGCTACACTCTAGTAGGCGCGCTGTCACACTCACGTGCGCCAGTGGACACACACATCAGATTACTTGGTTATCAGCATTTTTTGTGTTAAGTCTCTATAAAAATCTACTATAAACTCGCAGCTAATTAAACCTATAGTAGTAACAAGTTCTAAAAGAGTTCTGGTACATATTTCCATACTACGGTATATACCATAGCAAAAGAAAAATAGCCTATATCTTGATTTCTATTAACTTCACATTTAAAATAATTTATGTTATTTATAATTATTTAATTAGTGGAATTCCGTTAGCATTTTACCTTGGAACCCAGCTTCTCTTTAAGAGTCGATGAAACCTTTGTACTGTCTTAAAGACAGTATAATTACGAAAACATTTACCCCTTGAAATTTTGTGAAACAGTAAACAATAATAAACACATAATAAATAAGAAAGTAACGACTATAATCACTTCTGTTGTTATACAGTACAAAGTAACAACTATAAATATTATATCTACTGAGATGAAAATTTTACCTGTGGGTTTTTGGGATCGCTGATTACGAATATGACGTCAAATTAAAAATTCAAGACGATAGGTCTAAAATGGCGCAACAAAAGTATTTTTAATGTAAAACCTTAGAAATATTTAAGGTTTAATTGTTTATATATTTAATAGCAATAAGTACATAAAATGTACATAAATGTGCAATAAAATAAAAGTTCTAAGAGGTGAATCCTAAATAATCGACTATTAATATTAATATTTATATTCATTAATTTGTCTATTAATATTTATTATTTGTAAAAAAAGGTTTAAAATGTTTATGTAAACGGTTTATATGTTTTAAATTAACCAGACAATTTTGCACACAGAAATTTTAATGAAATTTTTAATTAGCGTGTTAAACAATTTGCTAAAAATAAAACATTGTTTATTATTTAATCAGTATCTGTGAAAATTTTTCATTTTCATTTACATTTAAACGTACAGAAATTTGAGTGTTTTAGGACACTATTACCATTGGACATTTTACAAGCAGGGGTGCAATACAATCCACTTTTCCTGCATCCACACGCACTGTTACAACCTGTTTTACAATTATAAAAAAATAATTTTTGGAAAGACAATTTCAGGAGGTAGTGATTGGTTAATTGTAACTGTTGTCAGAAAATCGCAATCTTGATTTCATCCCCATTCCGTTTTTAACAAATAATTACCAATCGACAGTTGCACCAGTAGGTAAACTCTCTTGAAATACTACAAGGCTGCGTCAAGAACAGACACTATGGAAGCGAGCTGTCATAACTATTTTTAGCTACAGCCCTAAGAAAAGAAATAAATCTAATCTATGTAAAGGATTACTATTTCTTGGTGGTGCGTATTATCTTGGAAGGGATTTTTTCCAGCTTCTAAAATGTCTTTCACATTTTGGCTTTGTTTGTAAGCTCTTGCAAATCATGTTATTTTTCAAAACGTTTTACATCTATGTTCTAGCATTTTTAAAATACATTTTAACGTAGTTCCGTACCCAGAAAAAACATATAAAACATAATTTGTGTAATTTTTCGGAGCTTTTACATAAAAATACATTTTGAGAGACCCTTGCCATTGATGGTTTTAGAAAATAATTTCCTCTGTCGCATGGTGATTAAGCTCTTAGTAAAACTAATACATCGGCACTTTTAACTTCTATGTTTATTACGGTTAGAGTAATCAACCTGTCAGCATCAGCTTCACTTAGAAAAGATGCTAGAAGCAAGAATATAATTTATAATTTTCTGAGCTCTTTACTTTCAACGTACATATTAATCTTGTTTAGTTCTTGTTATTTGCAAGAAATCTTTTCTGCCCAATTTTAAGATGCACATCTTTGTTAAAAAGACGATCAGTCAATAAATTTCTAATCTATCGATGACAACTTTCAACTAATTTCGTGTTGTTTTTTTATAGCTATCAGACACTACAAAACTATTCTGTCATAATTATTTCGTAAGTATCTAACGTAATGCTCATAAGATGTATATAACTGTTCTTTCAATTCCCATTTGCTCAATGCAATAGCATCCCTCCATCGAACATTTAAGTGAAATCCTGGCGGCCAGATACATTCAAAATCAGTTCTCTAAATAAGCCACAGAAACCTGTTTTCGCTTTTCGCATTAAAAAACATGAAAGATAGCCAAAGAGTAAAGAGTTAAATCGTAATGAATGTATGTTCTAATTTTGTTGACTACTTTTTTATAACCTAAATACGTTGAAAAAATTAATGCGTATCAATTGGAACCAGTTCGTCATGTGCTGTTTTCATTTCGCTCCTTACAGATAAAAGTGGTAAAACATTTTGTTAATTCTAATTCTTTTTAACATTGAAAATGTTTATAACGACGTGTCGCACATTTGAAAACGACCGCTGGTGCGTGATCGAAATGGGAACCGGTGAGTTTCCATAGAAACTACTTCTTTGTTGTCAATAACGTACTACACATATAAAACTTCGCTTATGAATGCGACTACATTTAACTTATAATCTGTACATTGGTAAATGAAGAATGAATTCATTGATTGGTGAATGAACATAAATATATATATTTTTTAGATTTATTGAAGCATTTTCAATGCCCTTCTTTGTGCATTGCATTTGTGCAATGCCTATAAATTTTTTCTTAAGTTTTGTGTTACTTTTTTTTATTTTACTACATAAAAATGTTTACAGTAAAATCATTGCTTTATTCCTCACAAACGCTAAATAAATATTAAGTGCCCTACTCATAAAATTAATACTCATAAATTTCTCGTCATCTATTATTCCAGTAACACTTTGCTTAAAAGGTCGTTCTCCACATTAATCAATTTCGTTACATTTGTTTAGTGATGTGGTCTGTGGATATGTTTTAAAAGTACTTTAGGCCTATATATCTACAAGACCAAAATCCCTCTTTCCTAAATTTTTGAAATTTCTCTCGGTCTGTTTTGTTTTTTAATGTTTTCATGTTTTGAAAACAAATTTGTGCACACTACATGTATGTAAAATGCTTAGGTGCATGTAACAACGGAGCATTAACTCAATATAGTGTAAATTTAGTTCCCAATCATCTATTCATCCATCCTTTTTCAAGTGACAGGTTTTTTTAAATATCTACTAATTTTTCGAAAACACGATACTATTTTGTATCTCTAGAACTGATAAAATGTATCGAAATGTTAAATATATCCTCGATTATTTATTAGTACCTATTGAAATTCTTCGGTATTTTTTATAAAATTGACAAAACTAACAATTATAAAGCCCGTACATTATGTTATCAACATTTTTTAAGCATGCATCTCATATATTATGAACGGTGAAATTCACTTGATCTAATAACAACTAAATTTCCTCCAATAAACATTGTACTCCAACTATATCGTAACCTTTGAATAATAGTTTAACTTTAAAGTACAGCTTCTCATACTTAAATCATGTACTTCATTTACAGACTTTTTAAAGCAGTAGGCAGTGTTTTACGCATGTATTCGGACATAAATTTATATATGGTATTTCATAATTCCTTTGTGTATTGTTAACATCTCAGTGTAATCATTTCAATTCAAAAAATTGTTACTACTTTGAGATTGTAAACACATTCCAAAGGAACTTAATTTTGATATTTCATTGGATATTACAATAAATTTATTTAGATTTATTAGCGATATTTTTTCTAATCCTTAACTAGTATAGCAGGACAATATTTCGAAGTAAAACTTCTCCATATATTGCAATTGGTTCTCTAGGATGTACAACTGTTGAAGAAGTTATAATTTCAATAGATCTCAAATACTTGGGCGATTTTAAATTTTTGTTTCATTTTGCATTATTATTCATTGTTACTATAAATTGGCGCTATTTAATAAGCCAATCTTTATTATTATTATTTGAATAAGCCATCTTTAATTTCTAAATTTTATCGCCAGATTCGTAATCAACAATCTCAGAAATCGCCTAGGTAAAATTTTCATGACGAAATAATATTTTTGAAGTTACTAAAGCCGTTTACTTTCTTGTTTAAAACATGTTTATTATTGTTTACATGAGGGAACCCAAAATTTCAAGACGTACATTTTTCGTATTTTTTACTCTTGGTCTTGGTTTCGTGAGTTCTTGGTTTTTACTCTTTTAAGTTTAACGCTGCCGCCACTAAATTATGAGAATACTGTGTATACGAAAAGCATTTCAATTCTAATTGTTTTGTAGCTAATTTTCATATGTTACTTAAAAAATCTAATATTTCCCTTGACTGTTCTACACGCGTGTCAGCAGTTATTTCCCTTCACACACACACCGAACTGCAGTACAATAAGCTTTATTGTATAAGAAAGCCGTATAACTGGAAAAGAATATTACCTCAGGAGCATACATAAAAATAATTAAAGACATAATTCGTAAGGTTATAAAATCAACTCATATTCATATACATAAGCAAGAAGGAACTCAAAATTGAATAGGCCTATAGAAAGATTTTTTCGCCATCTATCTTTAATTAGAAACAACATAAAATATTAATTTAACCAATGCTGTTCACGATTTATACGAACATCATAAATACACGAATACTTTTTCCCTACTGATCATTAGTGTGTACTGTTTGTCGCGTGATATAAACTTCTCCAATCATGAGTTATTTCTTTGTATAAACTAGATTCCGTTTTAATTGAACCTCATAATTTTAAGCTCAGACGCCTTATATGCTGTACTCCAGTGAAGTTAAAATATGATTCTTCTACGTATAGCTGAAGCCTGACAGAAAATAATACCTGCGCAAAACCAAAAAGCAGTGCAAAGGGTTTTATATTGTTGTTGAAATATTCGTTTCTATTATTTTTATATCACTAGTACGAAAAAATTTTAAGTAAACTGGAAAAAGGATGAAACTTATGGTGATAACTTTTATAAATAACCCCCAAAAAGTTGCCACGACCATTTATACAGTGAAACTCCATCTTACCTTAGTTTCAGAACCCTGTTTTATGGTGAGACTCTGAAAATTGAGAAAAAATATAGTATAAGGTATTTGTAAAACCAGTAAACTCGCTAAATGGGGTGAAAGAACAACAGACCACTCCGTGACAATGAAATTTAGGCTATACGAATAACATTGCAGTCAATACGAAGGGTACGTAATTTATTTTTCATTTAACGCTTCGATAAAAGACACGCGGATGTTACTCAATAACTGTAAATTACAATTACCACCAGCAGCACACGAATGAAATATTATTGACATAAATCAACTTCTGTTCGAGTACTCTTGTTCGCATAAATATGAAACTCGCTAATCAGATTTTATCTGACCGGGTTTAATTTAACGCAAACAGTTTTTCATTATGATTTTTATTTTATTGCGTTCAATAGGTTTTTTATATCATTTTTTCAAAGTACAACGTATCACCTATACCTACAAAATAAATGGAATTCTAATAAGTCCTAGAATTTAATACAAATATCTTTATCTTTTTTTACGTACGTCAAAATCAAATTAAGACCGAATTACGGACACTACGCGCGCGTTCGCACTCACGCACACATGCGCACACACAGATGCACACATAAATACACACGCACACACACACACACACACACACACACACACACACAACGTTATGGAACAAGTTTTTGAATCTAGATTAATTCATTGCTACCTTTCCTTAATGTGATTCAAAAGATTATTCTGCTCTACATTATATATTTATTGATTGTTGCCGATTCCGTTTACTTAAGATAATACGAGTTTTATAAATCGTGTCAGTCACCGTTAACTAACTTTCACCATTATATTGAGATAAAATATTTTCTTTATTAATAATAATAAAGACATATTCGAACCGCTGAGATTGTTTTAAGATAAGAAAATAATGCAAAATATTTATATTTAAATTTATCTCGTTAATTGGAATTTATTTTCCACATGCGAAAAGATAAGTGACTTCGTTTGGAACTGGTGTTTAACTGGTGTGTTAACAGTAATGTAATGTTGTTTGGAAACGGTTCGTCACGTCACCGCACTGCTCGCTTGTCACTGCTTCTACTGTAGTAGACCGCGTCATCGACACAACACGCAGCACGACCATCAGTAAATAGCGGTACATTGTCAACTCCATCGTTTTTATTAATAAATGAGTAAAGTTCATTATCTTTTGAGTACACTAAAACTGTAAAGTTCTCTTTAATATTAATTTTAGAAGACAATGGCATCTCGATTAACAGAGAGCGATTGGGAATAGAAAGTGACGTATGTGAGAAACAAACATATTAAAAAGAAAAAAATATTCACTCACTTAATATATAATATATTTAATTTTCATTATTTCCACAAAAAACACTAAGAAATGCTTTAGCTTTACACATATTATATTAATTCACATAAGCGTATATTTCTTTTGAATAGTCTATAATTTCTTTGTCCAATTACTATCTACGTTTGATTTCTTGATTCTGAATTTTAGTAATATTAGTAATAGTATTACTAGTATTTATTATTCATTTTACTAAAAACAATATTAATTGAAAAGGCTCTGCCTAATCTTGGTACTCTAGTAACGTATTCATAGTATTATGTTAGTAGTGTTTATACTTTCATTCCAAGCCTAAGTGATTCATTGTGTTTGTAATTTTAAGATACGCAAACGTATTTTATTGAAACAGTATTGGAGAATGTTTACAACGTGAATCCAGTTTTACAGTACCGTATGACTGGGCTGCCAATTCAACTTTACTTCGTGAATTTTCACAGTAAAATTTGTTAAAATGTTTGTATACTACTTTGTAACACATAAATATAATTTTGTAAAATTTTCGCGGCCGTGACTACTTGCACAAGGATAATACAAGGTAACGAATAACGAAGTGACGTTTAGTCGAGGTCCTACTGTATTTTTGCTTAAGTAAAGAAAACATGTAACGAAATTATATTAACTTAACTAAAGGATTTGCTCGCTACTTTAACGGTCGCTCAGTCAAACACAGCTAGAATGTATTACGTCACTAAAATTCGTTCATCTTGTTATTTGAATTACCAGTCTATGTAATTCCAACTTTGTCATGTTTACTTGCTAAACTGCTACTTGTCATGTTTCGGACGAGGCCTTTCAGTGTTTAAACCATTTTTAAGTATTAATCCACGACTAATTACAAGGACTAAATTACGTGTCGTGGTTTAGGACTTAAAATGGTGGAAACATTGAAAGGCCTCGTCCGGAACATGACAAGTAGCAGTTCAGCAAGTAAACACGACAAAGTTGGAGTTACTAAAATTGTTTCTGCTATTCAGGTCTCATGAATAAACAACTAGCTGATATCACGATCTACACGGACTTTTTTCGTACACCTTCTAATATTATTTTACAACGTACAAAGTTTTTTATTTTAATGCATTTCAAATTCTTCTTTATCCAACTTTCATTTTCTTTATCTCCGGAGTTATTTAGAGTCAATGGATAGACTCGCTTGGCTTTTTGTATAATCTGCGTACATTAACAGTTTAATGAGAATCAAACTCCGTAAGGCTGAACAATCAACAGAACCAAATAGTCTATATAACTCGTAACACTCGAAACGAATTAAGTAAGCTCTGCACAGTAGTCTGGTAACTGTTTTTAGTGGAGTCACACTCCTATATAGCTGCAGTCCAGAGCAGACATTCAATGAAAATTTTTAGCAAACTAACTGAGACCGGAGCTCCTACACCACACCCAGTCTGAAACTTGTGATTGATAAACTTCCTGCCTCGTAACTATCTCACAAAAAGATCAGACGTACTGTTTGTATCCGTGAGCCAATACCTTGGTTCTCCAGTCGAAAGACAGTTGAGGTTATTTGGTTGGATTGTGTCATAAATTTTGTGTCTTTACCATTGTGACCCTGGAATCTCAGTTAGGACGTTTAGCATGATACTCTCCACTGGTCAAATTTGTTATCCATTCTTAGAAAGTAGAGTTCAAATTATTTTTTAGTCTTCCTGTGCCTGGGGGGACAGAAGACGGCAGAGATTCTTAGAGCACCAGTTCTGTCTTCGTTATCGACGCTTGTTGCTTGTAGGTGTTCTGTTACATACTTTTCAGCTTCATGATGGTACATGTTGATTTTTAATTATCAGTGCTGTTCAGCCACGTACTTCGTCCCCTGGATGGTTGGTACCGTAAACTGTAAACACGCTTTTCGTGGGGAAGTGTGTAACTGAGATGAGCATGACGTCAGTGTCTTGTTCCCAGTAAAAAGTTTTGACTTCATGAGCAAGTTGGCATGTTCCATACAGTTAATTTTAAAAGTTGTACCATTAGTGAATTTTACTGACCAATGTTGTAAGATTCAAAAATTTTCCTATTTTTTCCATAAACTTTTTCATATTTTTTCTATCCTGATTAGTACAACTGTTTGTTGCTGATATAGTTAGATTAAGTTGTGTAGAGTGATGGGCAGGTGTTGTGGTTGCCGTTTGTCATCTGTGCATACGGTATGTCACGCTCGCTCTACCGACTTGTATAGGTAGTATTTTGTGATCTGTATAATGGTACTTTCTTCATGTTGCGAAGTTTTTCTGTGAAAAGTACTTAGTTGGAGTTAGTTGTTGATACATTTCGCAACCATCACAGTTTGTCGGATGAATTTTAGTTCAGTTTGCACACTTGACCTTGTTATCTCGCGTTTTTCTGACACAGTCCTATGTCAAATGCATTCCAGCGCATTTGACACAGCGTGGATTTCTTATGCAAAAGTTTTTTTGTCCGTACTTCTGCTCACGCATTCATTGAGGTACTTCGTGTTAAGTATATGGGGCTTCGAATCTTACCGCAAGATTTATTAGTTTTTATATGTGATACATTTCTTTATTGTTATTGTTAGTTTTCAGACCAATAAAGAATATAGGCAGTGACGTGTGTGTATTTGTATTCGATGTGTTTATTTTTCGGCGTTTAACATTCCATATGTTCAAGATCTTGGATTCTATTTTTTAATTCTTCTTTACTGAAAGATGGGTGAACAAAACGGAACGTTTTTGGTTGTTTAGGTTGATATTGTTAAGACGGTCACACAGATCGCGTGTTGTGCAGTGGAAACAGAATAACTGACACCAGATGAAGCCACTAATTACAAACTGTAATTAGACAAAAATAGCAGTCAGAAATCAACAAAGGCACTGCTATTTCTGCTATACAATAAGTTGAATTTGTCCAACACACAACAATAAACCTCACAGTTTTGTACTAATTAACACAATAATCTTTTTCCACTAAACCGCAGCAATTACTTCTATCTGCATTTATAATATTACTAGATCTAACTGAACTGGCTGCTACGAAATCCACTATTTATTTCTCGGTCGACTTGCATTGTAGTGACACGGCGGGCCTGGATGCCGGTAGAATATTCGAGAAACGTGTGGAAGTGGTATCTCGAATTATCTAGAACATTACGTAATTCTGCCGCGCTGAATGATCTCCAAACGCCTGGAACAGCTTCATGCGTTGCAGCATGTTCAGAGTCACGTCGGCATTTTTTTTTTATTTTTCAGCTCAACGTAGCAATATGTATGATATTCTGTTCGCTTTGTTTTCTCAATGCCTTAATTATAGTTGAATATTCTTTCCCAATCGATTACTGAATTTAGACCTCATCATTGTCGAATGCTTTGATTGTGTATTTTGCAGGAGCTAATGCACTTAGTACGTTTATGAGTGGTGATATTGCTTCGCTCCTGCAACAAACATTGGTGGTAAATTAGGGTCCTTAGAATTGTAACTAAGGACAGAAAATTTCTGTATTTTCTTTTTTCATTATTATGTACAATTTTTTGTTACCATCTAGATTATCAATTTGGGAATAATAAAATTTGTTAAGAATAGTTTATGTTTTCTTAGTATGTGTATAAAGTTCGAAACTAAACTCTGCTAAACGTTAGTAACAATATGTAACTACTGGCTTAAAAAGAGAAATCTTAATAGTACACAAGTATTAAGATATTTTTTTTTCAAATCATAATTAACACCAAAAGTCACCAGACAGCCTAGATAACAGAAAACGTTTACTTGTGTAATTAATTTATTATCACACAGTATTTTCCTTCCTATTGCATATTTTCCCTCAAAAGCAGTAATTTGGTTTTCTCGCTTGAAACCATCCGACTGTACTACCTAGTAATGTTTCCCAAATTATGAAACACTTTCTGTAATTGATTCTATTAATTTTGGAATAGTAATGTTGTTGCTTATTCAGTGTTTTTATCTGCCATTAGAAAGAACAAAATTAAAAATTAATTTATAATAGGGCCTACTTCTTTAAGCTTGAGTGCGCCTTTATAATTGTACTGTTGTATTTTTTTATAAATGCGCATGCATTTGTAATGGTTAGACTTTCTTTGTGCAAAATAATTAAAATTAATTAAAATGTTTAACTAAAGTTGTTTCCATTCTAACTAAAACTTTAACAAAATTGTCAGACTTGAGTTAGAAAGAAGCAAAAGGGCTTCGTTTACTGTACAGTCACTAAAGCAGTGCCATATATCATGATAGTATTAAACGAAAAATTTGTAATTACGGGTGCTAGGTGTAGAAAAATAGTATGCGACAATCTGCCCTTGCTACTAGTTTGTAATCGAAGTAATAGTATATAATTTTCCCACACAATAGGCCCTTAACAAACGCATCTGCTATCTGTTACTGAGGCCGAAAGTAGAACGGAGATTCGATAATGCAGAGAGTGCACTAATAACTCTTTCTATTCAAATATTGCCTCTCTAGGCGACGACAACCTGTTAGGTATCTATCGGATAACTACTTTACTAACCCGTTTGAAACGACAATTAATTTGTAAATATTAAAGAGCGCAAGGAAAAAACTTCACATGTTATCCATGGGTAAAAGAACCATTCAGGGATCAATTAACACCTACGAAGCAGAAATCTCATATTAATATCCTTGATAAAGTAAACATTATCCTAATAGGCTTATACAAAACAAAACTTTAAATTTTTCTATTTTTAGTATTGTTTTCTCTTTTCCTGAATGAGAATACAGTAAATACATTTAACTAAAAATGAACTTTTTTCATGTGAAAAACTTACTAATTTTAATGGACGCGTTTCGGCTTAGTATCCGCCTTCTTCAGCTTTGGTAACAGACTGCCAGCATTTTGTAACGGTTGTGTGGAAGGTGAAGTGGGGGTGGTGTGTGGAGGAAGGGGATTGGCGCGGGGATTCAACTTACTGTTTGTTTTCTGTATAATTGTGTCAAAAAGTGTATGTGATTTATATTGTAATTGATCGTTGAGTATGTTGTTTGGTTGTGTTGTGTGGTGTTTATATATTTCGTATTGTTCAGTTGTGTTGAGTTTTTGACCTTTGGGTATGTAATGTAAAATTTCAAGATTAGTGTCTATGTTGGTGTAACTGTGGTTTTCTGTGTGTATGTGTGTGGCAAATGCAGAGTGTATATTGTTGTTGGTTAAAGCTTTTAAGTGTTCAGAATAACGGGATGAAAAAGATCTTCCCGTCTGGCCTATGTAGAAACTATTGCAGTCATTACAATTTAATTTGTAAACACCTGTTTTGTTATATTTGTCTATGTCTGTGTTTGTATTACTGATGTGTTTTTTGATGGTATTGGTTGTTCTGAATGCTATTTTGTATTTGTGTTTTCTGAATGTATTGGCGATTTTGTGTGTGTATGAGTTGTGGTATGTGAGTGTGATGTACTTATTGTGTTGTGTGTTGATGGTATTTAGTGTTTTGTTGTTTTTGTTTTTGATGCGTTTGTGTAGTATGTTTATTAAATTGGGGTTATAACCGTTTTTTATTGCTATGTATTTTATTGTGTTGAGTTCGTCGGTGTAATCTTGTTTATTTAAGGGTATTTTAGTTAGTCTATGGAGCATATGGTTGAAGGCCGCATGTTTATGTTGTGTTGGGTGGTTTGATGTGTTGTGTATAACCATGTCGGTTGTGGTTGGTTTCCTGTATATTTTGTACGTGTGTGTATTCTTAGTTTTGTTAATTGTTAGGTCTAGAAAATTTATACTATTGTTTTGTTCAGTTTCCAGTGTAAATTTTAATTTGTGGTGTATAGTGTTTATGTATTTGTGGAAGTTTTCAACTTGTCTTGTGTTGCCTTTGAATAAAAGTAATATATCATCTACATACCTGTGCCAGTATATAATTTTGTTAGTGTATTTGTTGTTGTTTATTATGTGGTTCTGTTCAATGTTGTGTATATATATTTCTGCTAGTATTCCTGATATGGGGGATCCCATCGGGAGTCCTTCTAGAACAACTACTCAGACAAAACAACACACCTGAAACACACATACAAGAAATCATCACACTTACCAAAATAATAACTGAACAAAATTACTTTACATACAATAACAAAATATAAACACAAACAGAAGGACTAACAAATATTTAATAAACATACTACACAAACGCATCAAAAACAAAAACAACAAAACACTAAATACCATCAACACACAACACAATAAGTACATCACACTCACATACCACAACTCATACACACACAAAATCGCCAATACATTCAGAAAACACAAATACAAAATAGCATTCAGAACAACCAATACCATCAAAAAACACATCAGTAATACAAACACAGACATAGACAAATATAACAAAACAGGTGTTTACAAATTAAATTGCAATGACTGCAATAGTTTCTACATAGGCCAGACGGGAAGATCTTTTTCATCCCGTTATTCTGAACACTTAAAAGCTTTAACCAACAACAATATACACTTTGCATTTGCCACACACATACACACAGAAAACCACAGTTACACCAACATAGACACTAATCTTGAAATTTTACATTACATACCCAAAGGTCAAAAACTCAACACAACTGAACAATACGAAATATATAAACACCACACAACACAACCAAACAACATACTCAACGATCAATTACAATATAAATCACATACACTTTTTGACACAATTATACAGAAAACAAACAGTAAGTTGAATCCCCGCGCCAATCCCCTTCCTCCACACACCACCCCCACTTCACCTTCCACACAACCGTTACAAAATGCTGGCAGTCTGTTACCAAAGCTGAAGAAGGCGGATACTAAGCCGAAACGCGTCCATTAAAATTAGTAAGTTTTTCAGATGAAAAAAGTTCATTTTTAGTTAAGTGTTAGTGCTGTGAAAGAAGAGATGAATAATCAAGACAACTATAAGTAAATACATATTTATACTGACCATAATTATACAGTAAGTGTATAATTTATAACATAAAATAGGCCGAATGTAAATAATCATAACACTTAACTATAACTCGTAAATATTTACTGCATTCAGCGTTTTAAGTGACGTAATGTCGAAACATAGGCTCTACGTGTTTCGTGTATGCGTAAGCCTATGGGTGTACCACAGCTCAAAATATGTAGCCTATAGCACGTGTGTTTAGATGAGTATGTTTACGTTATCGAAGATTTCATTCTTTCTTGTTTTCTCCGTGATCTAGATGCAAGAGTTTGAGGATTCGAGATGGATAATGTCCACCCAGCATCATGAGGGCAAATGGGTATGCAGCGCATCCCGGTCGAGGAGGTCAGAATTGTGGCGGGATTCTATTCGACCCCCCGTAAAGGCCGCCGATGGTGTTGCGACAGACATATAATTATTTTTTTCTATAGAAGGGCATACAAATATAATGATTTTTTGTATAAAATAAGTTCAATACGTATAATAAATCAGTTTATCAGTATTGTAGAGTACAAAAGCGGAACGGTGTTAAATTATTATTATTATTTTAATAATAATAATAATAACCCTAAAGAGTTTCTTAAAAACAAAACTTTAAAATTAAACTTAAGAGATGACAACGTTACCCATTACTTGAAATATTGTAGTGGACGTGTAACAGTGTTTGTCCAATAGACAGGGTATGTGCGCGTGTGTGAGTTTGTCCGATGGGGACAAGGCAGGCAGCATTCATCAGGACTGAGCTGTCAATTAACAGGACGCGTGTTCAACACATGTAATTGTCTCATCTTTGTAGTGAAACAGTTGGTTTGTTTGTAAAAATTTATTTTTCTACTGCACAAACTAATGGCGACTGCACAAATGACGACAGGGCTATAATGTAGACTGGACAGCGGCAACTCGGCCTCGTAAACAATCTGAGCTACCGGTACTTCAGCTCTTCGTTTCACGTAACAGTTGTTTCTCGCAATAATCAAAGCTTTGCGCATAAAGTAGTGCGATTTGCTGTTTGCCATGATAACTAATATATAATCAGACAAGATTTTTTTCAAGAAGTAGTTCTTACACTCCTTTAGACTTACAAAAAAATACTAATTTTCTCTAAACTATTTCGGGTTTAAGCCTGTAGTAGCCGTAGTCATCACAATACGTGTTGTTTTAATTACTATTGTTAATATTTCATTTAATTTCAACTTTACCGTTGTGATATACAACTTCGGTTCAGCAACATTTTCCTGTTCTAACACTTTTATCATGCCGCCACTTTTCGGGACTACATCAGATGATTAAAATCTGACTACTCTGTTGCTAAGTTAAAGAAGATTATTGCTGTATCATCATAATCTTTTAACCATTTGATAATAAAACTGCCTGGCTATTGAGCCATGCCCAATTGTTAGAAATGCCAAATAGATGTTTCAAGTTAACTTATGGATATCATCTTCCGTGGCAAGTTCTTCTTTCTTACTAGTCGAGTCTTCCGTCATCCGGAAAAGGTCTTCTATCAATACGAGTTGGGTCATTGATATTTGCTTTTTATTTCGACTCCTGGATAAGTCTCTTCGTTATCCCAAGTAGGCCATATTCCTTATTGAGCACTGAACCACCTCTGCCCCCGAGATGCAATCCGATACTTCAATCCGGACACCAAACGTTGTTTAGCCTAAAAGCTTCCGCCTTCCTGTTCCTGTTCCTGTTCATATTGTTATCATACTTGTTTATCTCGATCCCTCTTGGTGACGTGTAATGCAGCGGCGCGGACAAGATCTCCTTGGAGTCGCATCCGAGTGTTCGTCAGTAGTAGAAACTTACCTCTACACTGTGTAACTGATTTCGCTTACCAGCATTACAAGACCTGAGACTACTCACTGTAATATGAGTGAAACGTCGTCATACAAGACACTTTTGACGCGGTGCATACCAGAAGAAGATTTTAAAAGCTTAATGGCTTATCACAGAATGAGATTTATGAACAACCAGAAACAAGAATTTCATTAGATGAATAAAAAAAAGGAAGACTCGGGTAGAAGAGCCTCAGTGAAAACAAGGTCAACAGAAGACACGAATTTAGGAAAACTCATGAAAACATACAGTTTATAGAGTAACCTCAAAGAATACAAGAATCAAAACTAAGAAAAATATAATAAAGTTAGTCGTATGGATTGTAGCATGGGTTCATATATAACAGAATGACTAGATGAGTTCAGAATATCGCCACCCACCAATATGTGGATGATGTTCCAGGAACGAGCAGATGATGATGAAAGAAGAAGAAAAAAATAAGAACAAAGACGACGACAATATAATGACAATAATTATAACAAAAATAATTATTAAAACGAAAAATCGTTTTGGCAGTTGTCTAAAATAAAGGCGAAATAATACGCGTAAATAGTACTTTAGATTTTGTGACTTAAATGAATGATATTAGCCTGATTGTAAGTACCTCGTGTAAGTGAAAGGATTCTGCAGTACGACCATCAAAAGTATAAAGTCAGTTTAGTGTATTTGTAATATTTCGAGTAATTCTCAGATTTTTCAAGATATTAATTACTTTGTAATTAACATCTTTGTAATTCGTATTTAAAATTGTGTTGTTATAAACTTTTACTAAATTTACAGTACGGTCGTCACAATAATTTGTTCCTTGTAGAAGTGTTCTACCGAGGAGTTAGAGTCGGTGGAAGAGAATAGAGTGCATTACCTTTGCAGATGATATGGCGTTGCTTGTCGAGGATGAAAGGGCATTAAATGGAATGCTGAGGGATTTTGGTAGTACTTGTGAGGAGTTTCGAATGAAAATCAATATAAAGAAGTTAAAGAGCATGGTCACAAGCATAATGAGCAGGAATGAACAGAATGAAATAGCCTATGAGAAAAATGAACAAGTGATAGTTTTTAAATGTCTGTAATGCTTGGTTAGAGAGGACATGCGTTGCAATCAAGAGGTGAAATGCAGAATTGCCTTAGCTGAGGAATCTCTTAGTAGAAATAAAAGATTATTATGCAGGCCACTAGGCATAAACCTTAGAAAGACGGTGATGTAGTGTTTTGTTTGGAGTGTGCTCCTATACGGTACAGAAACTTGAACATTAGGAAAAGAAGAGGCGAGGAGACTACAGACTTTCGAGATGTAGGCATAGAGAAGGATGGACAGGAATCCTAGAAGAACTGAGTGACGAATGAGGAGATGCTTGGAAGAGTAGGAGAGAAAAGGAGAGTGTTGGATCAGGGGCATGAAGAAAAATCGGTTGGGACACATGATGGTAGAAACACTGGAAGAGCAGGTAAATAGAACGCATAATAGAGGACGGAGAAGAAGCCAAATGATGGAAGATCTACACTTGATCTACACTAAGAAATGAAGCGACCAGCCCAAGATAAGAAAACATTGAGTGAGCATGCCTTGTAAGACCTGCCCTTGGGTAAAAACACATGATGTAGAAATTCTGCTAAGTAGTCGAGGATTGTCTGCGAAAGTGTGGGTGTATCTCTTGAAGACTAGCACTTCCTCGACTTGACTTACCGTTTATCCATAACAAGATTTATTTCGCTTTGGTAATCTAACATTTTTCGTTTGACAGTGTCGTACGCTATTTGCTTACAGGTTGCTTATTTACTGGAATGTTGGTAAAAACATTAATTAAAAAGGAATGTGCACAGTCGTATAAATAAATAATAAAAAAAGAAATTAACATCTCCATCGGTATGGATGATTGTTGAGTGCGTTCGAAGACTGCCGTATATTTTCAAACAGTAGTGTTTCTATCGGCTGGAATCCCATCTTCTGCTGACAACCAAAAATGAATATCGGTAGAACATAGTAATTTTTTAGTTGTAACGAATAATAAGAAATACAAGCTACTGTTATTCAAGGTTGTCTAAAAAGTAATGTGACTGATTAACTGTTGATAGTTTATCTCTATTTATAATATATTTAAACTAAGTATTGATACTTTATCTATAAAAGAAATTTATCCATTTCAAAGTACCGTAGTTCCCTTAGTACGCTTAGGGGTACGTTGTTTTTCTTTTACTGAAACACTGCTGAACGTCTTAAACTGTTAATGTCTTTATCTGGTCAATCACAATATTTTGGATTTATTTTCCGAAATTCGAAAAACTGCGGCTCTGGCGTTGGCTTTTGGTTTTTGGAAACAGGAAATAAGAAAAATATGATAGGACTAAAGAAATAGGGGCTGCGGCATTACAGGAATTCATTTTTTGAACAAATAGAGCGTTATCATGGTGAAGGATCCAAGCGTCAAAATTTCTTGCCGGACTCGGATCATGTACCAGTCACTCACTTCGAAGACTTGACGAGATCTCTCGCTTTCGACACATTCTCATCAGTTCACGCTGTGCTTGGTCGTTAAACTAAGGTTCATCTTCATGGTCATTCTTGGATACCTAAAAACCTGAACCTAGGACATGACGTCATCTCCGAAAGCTTGGTTTAACTTTTTAAAAGGTTTCTGCTGTATTGTCTTGGAGTTTGGATCGAAATTTGATTGAATATTGCTCAATGTTGTTGAGCTCTATTTTTGTGACTTGAGACAAATCAAACGCATACAAGACTATGTCACAATCAAATCTGGTTAGATTAAGAAGCTGAAATTTTTATGAAAGTAACGAATGTTAGCCTATACCTGTCAGCTGTCGCATTCTTGGTGTCACAATGTTACCATTTCGTGAGATAATAGTTCATTCTCCATAGATTTAGGATAGAGACTCGTAAGATATTTTTTTCTCATGCTCTGTCTAAATAAAAATTAAGTTTTTCCGTGAATTTAACTATGTTTACTTAACAAATTTACACTGTAATACAATGTATGTGTATAATAATTTTCTGTTTACTAGGATAATGTTACTGTAAAATTACTGATGTTTGTTAAATGACACGATAATGCTCTACAAATAGGAAATAACAGACATGGTTACTCTAAATGTATGATATCCTCTGTGTGTGTGTGTGTGAGCGCGTGAGAGAGAGAGAGAGAGAGAGAGAGAGAGAGAGAGAGAGAGAGAGAGAGAGAGAGAGAGAGAGAGAGAGGTTCATACAGTAATTTTTTAAGACACCTGAGCATAATTAATTTCTGACTATTGTTTTCCCCGAGACGCCTTCAGTTCAGTGAAACAGTGTCGTCTAGGTAGGTAAAGCGGTCTAAGTGTGGGTGATTTAATATATTCAGTTATGTTAAAAACTGGTTTGCCTTGGAATTATTCGTGTTACCTTAACTCGAGTCATTTGTTTTACGCGCTAATGAAAATGTGCTTCGCCTCACCGCTTGAGACTGCGAGTGGGTAAATTACCTTAGTTATTGTAAGTATCTACAACATATTAGGGGAACGTGATATTTTCCTGGTGAAAAATTTTTGTTGACAAGATTTGCTGAGGAATTTGAACATGGCATTCCACACACCAACACTCGAGGAGCACGCAATACTAGCACGAAAGCTTAAAGCCCGTTTGAAAAGATGTCAGGTATTCCTCGTCTCACGTATATAAACTGTAGGTCAGAAATACAAAAATACAATAAACCCCCTGAGGTTGCCACGTTTGAATCTACCATTTCCATAAGTGTCATTTTCTGTTGGATTTTTGTAATGTGTTGTTATATGGGAAAACGGTATCAATTTGTCTTGTGAATTTCTATAGCCTATAAATCGATGCTAAAAATTGAAATCTTTATGAACACAAAATATCTATGCTCTTTGGTATACTGTATCCGTAATTTCTTGATCATGTATTCGATCTTGATCATGACACGCGATCGAGATTTTTACTTTAAATTGTAAGTCTGATTAATTGATTAAAAAAAGTACACGGCTTAAAAGATTATATTAGATTAGATAGTAACACTCTAAACAACATAGTGATCTCAAAGTACGAGTAACTGTGGTTTTGAGAACTCGTACAACAAAAGATAACAATGAACTTTGTGTGATATACATTCACAATTTCTGTAAGGTATCGTTTTATTACAGTATCATTCAGGAAATCATTGTTTTGATAAGCTGAACAAGTTTTAAAAACTGTGTTGGGGTAATTGGGATAATTCTTTTAGTTAATTATAGCAACTATTAAACAAATGTCCGTAATAATTTAAACTATTAAATAATAACCGTAGTTGATTTTTTAAAGCGACCTTGTATTTTAAGATTTCTGACAACCAGTAAAACTCTTCAAATGAAATTTGACAATTCAGATTTTATGAGAACGCTTACAAATTTTATATATTAATAATTCTGTTAAGTGAGACATTATCGTTGTAGTATTTTCTACACTTGAGAGGACTTGAGAGTGGTATTGACATCACAAATTGACAGCGTCAGTTGATTTTTCCAGCTATTGTCATTTAAGCAGGAAACGATAGTTTCGGGTACGTTTTTCTGAGGCAACAGTTAAAGTGTTGCTTAACACGAGTGTAAAGTGAACGACCAAATGCGACTGGAAATAAGTATGAACTCGTAGATTTGGAGCGTTACAAAACCGTGCGTATGCAAAGCAATAGCAAAGTGGAGCAATAACATTTATTGGCCGTGTAAACGGCTCTGATAATAATAGCCCCACATACCACTGTTTCACAGATCTTATCGCGCCCAACACTGCTTGCATATTATATTTCAAAATGTATTACGCTCATACAACGACATTTTTCCTGTGGACAAATTTTTTGTTATTTCGTTTAGTGGGGAATATAATGACTAAGTGTTCCAGATATCGTGCAGATAGGCATTACAAAACCTCCTACTGGTCTACATACATCACATACGATACTAAAATTCCACCTACCTATAGCGTGCTGTGAAACCGCAAATTCTTTCATACTACACATTTATCACAAATAAAGCGAACTGTAGTCTAATATACTAATTTTTGGTCAATTGTAAATCGTATTTCATTATTTATTTTACAAGATTTTAAAGCTAAGGTTTCTCTACATATATTTCTTATATTGACTTATTTCATTATTTCCTAACATATAATTCTGTTTTCCCTTAATAATTATAAGAAATATTTCTTTGTAGCTCACACCTCGTACCAAGATTTTTCTTTTTTTGTATTATGTAATTTCCCATCTTCAGTGATTCTAATGATAATGCCATAACGCATATAGCTTATTTCATGTTCCTGTAGAATGAACTCTGCAGAATGACGTACTCTGCAGTGATATGTCCTTACAGCTGTTTCTGTTCTTGAACCAAACCTTTCATCTCTTTTCCTCCTGTGTTACGTTCACCTTTTCCTTTCGTTTTCTTACCTCTTTCAAACACGCTTCCAGTAATTAGTCTACTTGTAAAATTAACCTGGACACAATTCATTGTAAACAGCTTCTAAAAAGTAAACAACTTCGAACTCTAATTGTTAATAGACAAATGTGAGAAATGTTCTTTAAAAATTGTTGCCGGTAGATCAACATCAAAAATAAAACTCCTGTGTCAGACAGAATGCATCGGTCTGCATCCGTGACAATCTCCGATCGTCTTCAGAATAATACCTAAACCTGAAACAAGCTGTGGCAGTTTGTACACCCACTTGCCTGTGGTTTAGATATTTCTCTGAAGACGATCCGAGATTAAGACCTCACCGATCGAAACTTCAGTAGAATTAAATTCTAAGTAGGACACTTTACTCAACGTGTGAGGTAGAATTAATCAAAATATTAAGCAGACTTTATTTAATATATGGCCTCTTTATACCGCAGTACAGATGAAGTATACACTATTTAATCTGGAGTTTGTGGTTACTTCTCCAAATATCAAATGGTCATGAGCATCGCTTTTCTCTGACACAGCTCCTTTACTTACCCAATCAACAAATACGATTGCACGTACAATAAAGCTCAATATTGTACTTTATTGGAAGGGGAAAGTATATAGGTGGATATCGATACAGTCGCCGAGGCCATAAAACCGTAAAGCACCTGGTCCTGGAGGGATATATGCGGAAATGATAAAGAATGGTACAGACACTTTACTAAGAATGATGACAGAAATGATTAACAAGTGTATTGAAAGGAAACCGGTACCAGCAGAATGGAAAATAGGATTCATGTCCTCATTGTTCAAGAAAGGAGACAGAAAGCAATGCAGTAATATGATTCATGTCCTCATTGTTCAAGAAAGGAGACAGACAGCAATGCAGTAATAGGATTCATGTCCTCATTGTTCAAGAAAGGAGACAGACAGCAATGCAGTAATAGGATTCATGTCCTCATTGTTCAAGAAAGGAGACAGACAGCAATGCAATAATAACTGTCACACCAACCCTTAGCCGTCTTTACGGCAGAGTCTTAAGAGATCTAACTGAGGAGGAGTGCGCAGAAAATGAAACAGAAGAACAGAGCGCGTTTCGTGCTGGGTGATCTTGTATGGATAATATCTTCTGTCTTAAACAACTAATAGAAAAAAGACTATCTGTAAATCAAGAGGTTCACCTTCTCTTCATAGACCTGTCTAAGACTTACGATAATGTCCCCGTCTCTAAATTATGGGAGGTTCTACGGAACACTAATATAAACCACACTTTCATTCAGGCAATACAAGCAATTTATAGAGACTCCAAAATAAAGATCAAAATAGGGAAAAAAGTGTCAGCAGGGTTTACAGTATCGAAAGGTCTAAGGCAAGGGTGTTGCATCTCCCCGACATTGTTCAAAATATATATAGACACAGTATTGCGACAGTGGAAAAGAAAGTGCAGAGGTATAGATATGTTCCAATAGATGGAACCCATATGTTCACATTACAATTCGATCGCGGATGACCAGGTCTTAGTAGCACAAGACAAAGAGGACTTGGAGTATATGACACGGAAGATCGAAGACTAATACGAGAGCTGGGGACTGTCAATAAATCTAGAAAAGACCAAGTATTTATGCGTGGGAGGTAATGAAACCAACTTGCAATTGGAAAATAATGAAGAAATTGAAAATTGCCAGGCATATAAGTATTTAGGAGTACAGATAAAGCAAGATGGCAGAGATACAGATGAAATAAAGGAGAGAGTAGGCATGGGACGGAGGGCTAAATGAAAAGGCTAAATAGTATATGGTGGCATGGCGAGATAACTAGAGGAAGGAAAGTATAGATATACAATATTATCCTAAAGAGTATTCTGTTGTATGGTGTTGAGAGTTGGAGAATGACAGAAGCGGACAAAAGGAAAATACTAGCTGTAGAGATGGATGCACTGAGGAGATCATGCTGAGTATCCAGGCGAGAGAAAATAAGAAATGAACAGATTAGAGAAATGATAAATGTGAAACATGCAGTAGTAGACGAAATAGAAAGAAGACAGTTAATTTGGTTTTGACATGTTAAATAGATAGGAGGAGAAAGGTTGCCAAAAAGGATAATGGAATGGTTACCCCCGGAGAAGAGGAAGAGGGGAAGGCCCAGACGATGATGGAGAGAGAGTATCCAGAAAGCGCTAAGTGTGAGGAATCTGACAGAAAAACATTGTCAGGACAAAAAATATTGGAGACAAAGTCTGGAAATCGGACAGCGACGACAGACGCTATAAACCGATGTTATATATATATATATAATACTGTATATATTACAGGTTCCACAGTTTCCCTACTACAACCTCCAACAATTCGCAAGTGGCGACTTTCCTGCTACAACCTTGGTATGTGGGTATCTGTGATTTTCTTGTACGTCAATTAATGACTAGAAATATACTCATTCGTTCTACAAACCGGCAAGAGTCGTGCCTCTTGCTTACATAAACCTAGACGTTTATTTTCTTTCTGCTTACATTTTACTGCCACCTTTTTCGTTCTGCATCGTCCTGATATTAAGGAACAAGCATTCTTATGTGGCGTTTGCTAACATGCATAACTACAAATAAAAAATGTTTTGAAGATATCACGCACGAGTTCTATGTTATGTTTATTCATTTATTTTTAGCCCTATTGTTACACAACTTCTTAATAAATGTTGAAGGTTTATATTCAATAAAGTAAAAATTGTATTCTATGCAAATTTAAAGATTACGATTCGAATACAACTTTAATGTTTCCTTCCATGTAAGAAATTGTTTGTTGTTGCAATAATAGCCTATACATATGCTATGGTTGAAATATTAACAATGAACAATTTGCCTTACTGAGCGACGCAATAAGAACCAATTTCGATAAGAATCGGTATGCGGAAACGTAATAGGATACTTCATAAAACACGAGGACAAGATCATTTTTTCGTTTTTGAGTCGTTTTAGAAATAGGCGATATTTTAAAACGAAAAGAAGAGGAATTATTTACGAACTACACCACACGATTAAACAGTCAATCGAGACTTCTGCGAATTACGTGTTATGTTTTTCAGCGGAATTTCCTTGCAGATTTCTCTCGAACAACACAAACAATTTAAGTAGGTTAATTTCATTCCCCAAGGGGACAACTTATAAAACGCAAAAAATCTAAAATCCAACCAACTATTTAAACTTATAGACGATCAAATATGTCGTTTTTGAATGCGCGCGCGCGCGCGCACACACACACAGTTTGGGAAACAGCATTTTTTTATTTTGAAGCCCATACACTTTTGGGACTCAGCAATTATCACAGATACGATTATTCGATACCAACGTCGACTTACCATACCATACCATAACCTACGAAATATGGAAGTAAGAAATGTTTTTTAAATTGTCATCTCAGAACAAAATTATTAATTAAAATATAAAAAAACAATAAATCAGACTGTATTAATTCTTACGGTAATAACAATTAAGTGACTAGGCTATCAGTGCAGCTGGCATGCGAGTTGTCCTGTTGTGGCTCCGAGCTATCGAGAGTGGGAGGCAATCTATACACCGGACGCCATAATTACAATGTTACGGTTTAGATAGAATCGACCGGATTGAAGTCTGTTTACACAACTATTTACAGTATCTTTCTTCTTCCGTTACTCTCTCTCACTATATTCTCTAGAATACACGATGTATGATATTTATATCGTCTCTTTGATTTATTTTGTAGTATTTATTTAGTAGTTTTTTCTGTGTTAATAGCACCTTTTTTCTGTTTGAAAACTTACTAATAACTGTTTACTTAAGGTATGACTTACAATGGATAGCAGAGATCAAATAATGTAACAAAGTTTCCGATCATATAAAAAAATTTACAGGCATTGCACAAATGCAATGGACAGAGAAGGGCATTGGAAATGCTTCAATAAATCTAAAAAATATATATATTTATGTTCATTCACCAATCAATGAATTCATTCTTCATTTACCAATGTACAGATTATAAGTTAAATGTAGTCGCATTCATAAGCGAAGTTTTATACGTGTACTACGTTTTGACAAGAAAGAAGTAGTTTCTATGGAAACTCACTGGTTCCCATTTTCGATCACGCACCTGCGATCGGCCGCAAATGTGCGACACGTCCTTATAAACATTTTCAATGTTAAAATCAAACTAGCAATGATAGCGTATGAAACCGCTATTTATGTCTATACCATTATTGGTAGGAGGTAGTGATACAACTTCATTATTCAGTGAACTAGTAAAGCTAGAAAAGCTGGCTAATAATCTTTTTAATTCGTGTCAATATCGTTGTTAATTATCAATTTTTTCTTGAATAGTTTATGAAAATTGGCTAATATGAATTATTATTTGTGAATTAATAGGCCTGTATCTTAATTTAATTTAGATGATCGTTACCCTCCATATCATCTTGTAGGTCAAAACCAACAAAACAATTCTGACCAGTTATTTCATAAAGTTTGTACTTCTAGGTTTATCGGTATACGAGGTTTGGTAATTTTAATCTTTGTATAAGAAAAATACATATGTCTGTGTAAGTATACGAAGATATACGTGTACAGAGCTATTTAAAATATTAATCAGTTTTGAAGATAAAAATTAGGTTACAATGTCCGCATCTTCATGCATCTTGAAGTAAGACTGCGTTTGTTTGAATACGATCCTTCTCTTTCTTTTTCCCTCTCTACTTCTTTCATTTTCTATCTATTCACCTTTCTGTCTTGCTACGTTCTTTTGCATTTATTTATTTTCATTATCATATGTGTATGTATCTTACATTTACCATCATTTTACAATTAATTGTAAATGCAGTAAGTATTTAGTAAATTGTATAATACGAATAAAATCTCTTTTTACGAAATGTAAACTTTCTCAGTAACATCTGAATTATCATAACTGTAACAACCTTCAACATACGTAAATAATAAAATTTCAGAATGTCGCAAATACTTGTATGCTCTCAATCATACTAGGACCGTTTTTTGAGATAATTCGAATCTATTTAAAGGGAACCATAAATATTCCCATTATCACCACGAGAACCATACAAGGTGCTACATATAATACAAAATTATTAGATTATTATTTTAAAAAATTAATCATGGGTATGTTTCATAAGCACCTATAAAATTCTTTCACTGTATTAAGCAAACAATATATTGTGAAATTTAAAAAAAGTAAAAACCAGTTTAAAAAATAAAGTTTGGCAGGTTGCACGTCAAAGCAATGCTTGCGTGCAAGTAAGATAAATTTATTATAAATATGTGTATGTTCAGTTTTGTTTTTTTATGTATTGAAATATTAACGTTGCTTATAACATACAGTTAACATGTACTCATTTACTTGAGGCATGTTTCAGGCGCTAATTTTTATGGACATCGTCAACTAGGCTCATTCGTCCGGTGAAGTAATAAATTCGCAGACGAATAAATTACCACCCGAAACTTGCCTCAAGTGAGCGAAAACACCTTGACCATAGATAATAAATAATGTTAATTAATACATTATTGTAATAATTTGGTTGTCACCGTTTTTTTTTAACTTGTTCAACAAAATTTCGGGGACGGCTTTAGATATAGGCTACCTAACAATCTGATACGCTGACAATAAATGGTAATGCAGTAACTGTTAGTTGCAGTGTTATAACATTAGGTATGAGAGCCTAAGTAAGATATTATACATTAGGTAAGTAAGATATTATATTAGGTGTGAAAGTTAGATATTATGTAATAAAAAACTATTTTTTCAATACATATTACAATTTGTTATGAATAAGTGTTGCTAAATTCATGTTTGTGCAGCATATTATTATTTAATTGTTAGTTACCAAGTTTTACACGTTTTGTTCACAATTATTTTAGGAATCTCACAACAAAAGTTTCAAATTAATTTACCTTGTACGTCTAAGGTAATGGCTTAGATTATTGGTGCTGACAGTGTAGGTTGTTGTCAGCGCCACTGACGCTTGACGTTTTAAACTACTTTCATTTGCTGAAAGTGTATCTTACACAATTAAACATATAAGCTAGTGTAACCACTGGCTGTGAAGGTTTGTTCTGTAGATGTTCAGTCTTAGCTCTAAAAACACAATTTTTTAAGTTTAGAGTACAGTGACACCTTTAACGTTCATAATATAACAGTCAAACATTCTATTAAAAACATATTGGAGTTCAGCTGCTTAAAACGTTTTTTCCATTTTCATAGAGCCTGTTATTTCTGGTACTTTCTCTCTACTTCTATTTTCAGTCTGCAGGGTTTTCCTCGTGTTTCAATTTCTGCATCAAAATTGTTGTATATTTCTTTGATGAAATTACACTCTGAAGCAACTGTGAAAAATTTAATAGTTGTCCACACACTATTCTTCTTACAGAAGTCTCATGACACAATGGGGAAGATGACAATAAACATTGCATGTATGGGTTTTTCGCTCGTACGTGCTGTGTGACTTGAAAATTACAGTTAGAGTATTATAATTTTTAAACTTTTATCCTGTCGTTATCCTTAATTTTTCAACAAAATTTTTAATTATTTTGTCCACAGAAACGCATTAAAATTAAATTACCCACAGAAATGACTTTTGGGTAGGAAGTGTAAAATGTTAAGGTTGTTTTTTATATTGGTCGTAAACTTAAAACCACAGAACAATTTGAAATATACAAACACAACAAAACACAACCCAATAACATACTCAGTGACCAATTACAATTCAGATCAAACACACTATTGGCACAGTAATAAACAACACCTACAACAATTCAAACTCCAGCGCCAATCCCCTCCACCACCACCCACACACAACCTGCTAACTAAAACCGTTATACATAAAATTACCGACAGTTTGCACATTCCGTATCCAAACTCACTGACGAAGGAGCACACCACTCCGAAACGACGTATGAGTAAATACAAAAAAGTAAGTTCACAGTGAAAGTACCAACAATACTAATAATTATTAAGTAGTCAACAAAGAAGTGATGAACATTCAAAATAGTATATTTACATTATGTTAGTATTAATTTTATCATTAAATTATGAAAAAAGTCTTCAGTTTATTAATTGGGTGATTTTAGTGTTTTTGATTTTACAAAATTAAAAATTGTAATTCAATAAAACTTTTCATAAAAATAAATCATATTTCGGGATAAAATATTTATGGGGAGACACTAACCAACTGTAAGCGCTTATCACAAGAAATATTCCTATTGCTGTGGTGTAAGTCTATGTTTATTTAATCTGACAGTACATAGCAATATAGGCTACACACTGTAGTACAACACACACACACACACACACACACACACACACACACCAGATATAAATTAACTCTTTAACGCCAGACATCGAATAGTTGCTTTGGCCGCCATTTAGGCCTATAGCACTGTTTACACTGCTTGAACTATACGACGTAATAACACAAGTCTCATTATGAGTGGTTCAACGTCACCCTGTAGGTTGTCCGTTGTCTAGATTTTCTTCTCAGTATCTTCGAATGTCTACAGTAGTTTTCCCAATTTTCTTCAGTTACTGAGTTGTTGAGGGCGTCAACGATTACACGCTTCATCACGTACATTTTGAAATTTATTGTTATTGCTACAGGTCGCATTACATTAATCGGTAGTAATCTATCGTGTTGATTTCGCAATGATACGGAGGAAACAGAGCACAAGAAACGATATTTTCTCCAGTTATATTATTAAAACACAATGCTGAATATTGCCTCTTTATTCTTTCTCCAAGTATAATAACACAGGCCTGCAAAATACACTTTTTGAAAATTGCTTTAAATATTTTATGTGCACTTTGTATCGTTTTTAGCGCCGATTTCAAATATGACCTCCATTTTTTCCATCACGTAAAGTTTTTTCAGAAAAAAAAAGGTATTAAGATTTTAAAAAATGACGCAAAATGAGATTTTTGTTAAATGAAGGTTTATTAATACAAAATGTTGGCAAATGAATTACAACTAAAATCTACTTAAATATGGTCTGAAAATCATTTAAAGATCACTGTTATTTAAAGATCATTATTATAAGTCTTTATGGTACCTTTTTCGCTGGCTGTCAAAGCTTCTTTTGGTATTTTTCCTGTTATGAACGTTCTGCGGGTCGTCTCTCTTAAGCATCCAGCAGTAGTCAGCAATCATGTTTACATTCCATCTTCCCTGGTATCTTCTTTCCATTTCTTTAATATCTTGATGGAATCTTTCACCTTGCTCTTCACTTACTGCACCAAGGTTTCCCGGAAAATAGTCCAAATGAGAATCCAGAAAATGTACTTTTAAGCTCATTCGACATCCCTATTTTTTATATTTGTTCAACATATTTCTGACAATATTTTGATAGTCTGGGTCTTTCTTGTTTCCAAGAAAGTTTTTCACTACATCTTTGAAGGCTTTCCATGCTTCTTTTTGTTTTTGGTCCATCGTAGTTTCAAATGTTTCATCCTGTTTCAAATAAGCTTTTTCAATTATAGTTCAGTCTTCAGGCTGCCCTCAGGAAAATCTATTCGTTTCGCGTGAAGCTAAACCGTAATTTGTTCTTTCCTTCCTAGACTTTGTTGGTTTTTCTACGATGATACACGTCATAGGCTGTAACAATAACGAAATTTTTTTAAGATCTGGTATCTCTAAACCATTGTTCAAATTTTTGATCGTCCAATTCATCATGGTAGTTAGCAAATTTTTTGTTTAGGTACAACGTTTTGTTCCTCACTTGTACAAAATAAAACAAATCTATCACTTTTCGAAGTACTGTGAAGACACATAGGACTTACTTTTATAGACTGAAGTAAAAAAAGATTAACTTGTAAAAGAAGGTAACAGTATATCAGTGGTATGTAATAAAAGCGTATAGGCGTAATTCATATTAACTAACTAACTAAAAATGTATTAATAAACAATATGTAAGGTGGGTTTTAAAAAGACTATAGTAACAACATTTTACAAAAAAAATTTTATAATTTTTATAGTTGTTTTTTTATTCTATAAAAATTACAAAATTTTTATAATCCATGAAAGCAACGCATATGTAAAGCTTAATAACATTTTTTATTCATTTATTTCTGACCAACACTGAAATTGAAGATATTATAACACAGCCAACAAAGAAATCATTCTTCCATTACTGAGACTTTTGTCTCTGCATGTGCATATCACACACTAGTCCTTAAAAACGAGGTAGAATTTCTTTGTTGATTGGCAACAGAATGCGCGCCTCTAAGTTCTCCAGAAGTAAGAGCAGTTTCTCTCCTTGATTTCACTCTCATTTTAGTCATAGTTGAAAATCCAACTTCAACTAACCAGGTAGTTAACCAGGTAGTAGCTAGTAGAAATGGACACTCATCTTCGAGATGTAAACAATGTTGTAGTGAAAACTTCTAAATTTTTTGAGAGTGCTACGACGTAAAATCTCTAGAATATAATTAACAACAGCAATTAGCATTACTGAAATCAACTGTAGTCACGAACAGTAATATTGACTCAATCGATGTTACCTGCATTTTTACAATTCTCAAGGAAGATGCCGTATCAGCTATGAACTTGATTATTTCTGACTAGACAGACTGTCCGGACTATGGACTAAACGATTACGATGAGAGCTACTAGATTATATGCTTGAGAGCGCGAGTGTGCGCTCGCGTGTGTTTTGTGTCTCCAAGTATTATCTTTGCTTCATCTTTTTTAATTAATTTTTCAGCTTCAAGTAGAATTTTCCCTAAAATTTCGAAATGATCCCTTCATGTTTGACTCCGACTCTTCTAATACAGATATTCTACTCAATTATTTTTTGCCCAAATCACCATTCATTAGGCCTTGCTCTGCAACGGGAAACATTCCCAAATTCTTTCCTCTTTTTGGATCAGGCCTCAAATATAGTCTGCTTTATCATTCCTTTTCTCTTTGTCTGTTATAATTTCTCCTCTTACTCCACTCCTCAGCTAAGTTTCTCCTTTTTATATTTTTCCTTGCTAGCAAGTATTTAGTCACAAGAGATTTACTTTGAATTTATTTTTCCAATTCAGTTACATCTGTACAACTCGAAAAAATTTTAGTTGCCATGGGTCCACCTTGTTACGTCGGCAAGTACTGTACTGTCTTACAACGATGTTCGACTATGAAAACGACCTCAGAGAAATCAAACAACCACCTTTGTTCAACTACCAACTGAACTCTTAATCCAACACATCTTCTCAAATTAAAAAAAATAATAATAATAATCAAGTGCAAGCACAATTCATATAAATTTGTAAGTTTTTAAGGACTCGAAATTTTTATTTAATAAACGTGTTGCCGAATAAATAAATATCGTCTCGTTCGGACTCAACAGCAGTCCACACAACTCCACTGTCACTGGGAGCAGTTTTCAGGTCATTATCTGGTAATACTGGAAAACTGGAAACATCATAGTGTATATACATAGTATCGTTATGTGTATGTGATGTATATGTGTACGTCATAGCGTATGTGTATAGTTACTAGTCAGATAAGACACAGTTTCACAAGTTGTTAATTAATTCGCCTCTATACTGATTTTCATCCTGTTCATTATTTGATGTATGAGATGTAGCTCACACATTTCTTCAGCGTAGAAGGTGTTCTAGAGGAATTTCTTTTATATCTATTATGGTTCACTGCTTTACTTTATAATAAATATGCTTTTGTGAATACCAAGCAAATGTCGTTTGACGAATATTACTTGAGATTACAGACTTTTCTTAAGTTTCTGTTCAGAATAATAAGCAAATCACCAGTCGATTCTTAAAAATTTGATGGTTATATTTAAAATCAGCTACGCAAGTTCCACAATAAATATATATGTTTCCTAAGTGGGAGTCACTATAGCGTTGTGTGTGGTAAAGTGTTGGAGCCCTACACCGCACTGGTGGGTTTGGTTCCCGCCGCGGGCAAACATCTGGCTTTCATATTGCCACTCTCCCGTCGCAAGGCGCGGGCGCACTTACTACACTTGTCTAATTTGCTGTCAGTGTAAGTACCACTGCATGTGTAACGTATGCTGCCTAACTAAAACCTATATAACATAATATATAACATATATAATATAGGCCAATGTTATATAATAGTATTCTTACGCCGAGTCCATAGGCAACCTACTTAGCTAAAGTGACACTAGTCACGTATTATGTAAACAGCAGGATGACACTCGTGCCGAGCAGCAAATTTTTCCTGTCCTCTCAGAGACGCTTTATTCTCACACAGTTTTCTTGTAACCATTGTTATTCTGCTCCAAATTTCATCCCGGCCATAAATACAGCAACACTACACCTCCATGATAAGTTGAGTTTGCGATTCAGTGCGTGCTATTACAGCAATCATTCCCCTTTCTAATTTTTATAATTTCTATCCTATGTTGAAAACGTTACAAAGTTACAATTTATGAAAAAACCTACGAGACTCCTCAATAATCGTGTAACATCTTCTATTTCCGAAATGCTATACCCGAAATGTTATCTCCTTTTGTTCTCTTTCCTTTGATTTAGGCTATTCGTTCTCAAGGTTCATTTTCCATTTTCATTAAAATTTATATGATATTTCATTGTAATTTTACTGTGATATAAACATGCTAATCGTATACGCTGTGCAGTATCACATGGGTATTCAAGTAATGCCTTTTAATGTCTGAATCATAGTAACAAAGTAACCATTCTAACACGAGGCAAACAAATCTTTCTGCTTGCCAGCATCGGCTTTGCCGATTCGGCAGGGCTTTGATCCGGGACACGGGCTCTCGCGAGGTTGGCCTTCCTTGCGAAAGCCGACTGCCCCGGTGATAAGTTCCGCCGACTCGGCCGCCGCCTTCGGGCGGTTGAGCCTCTTGTCCTCGCCAGCGCGTCTCTAAGTTTCCGTGGGCTATGTCCTCGGAGACTACGGAGTCGCGACCAGGCGTTGCGATTGGCTGAAGCCATGATCACGAACAAGATCCCCGTCAGCACCTGCTTTGCTGATTTGGCAGGGTAATGACCTGAGACACGGGCTCCCGCGAGGTTGTGCAAGTGCCTTCCTTGCGAAAGCTGGCTGTCTCGGAGACATTACCTACCATTTCGACCGACGCCCTAGGGCACTCGAGCTTCTTGTCCTCGCCAGTGCGTCACTACGTTCCCAAAGGCTAGCCTGAGGGGACCATGGTGTCACGCCTTGGCGGGACAATTGGCTGAAGCAAAAAGCTTAAGCTTGCCCCCGTGGTGGCCATGTAATGTATCACGGTCCCGCGGACTGCACCATAACACCTTGAGCAGAGCAAACGACTGCGCTGACCTGTTGGCACCTGGCGTTCATCAGGCCTAGGCCTGGACAACGCACACAAATTAGGGCGCAAGACGCCCGTGCATCATCCATCCATCCATCTTTCTGCAGTAGTTTTTACCGACACAATTCTTGTTGTTAGGTATTGTTAACTACCTTATGTTATTAAACGTTTTATTTTATACTGTTTATCCAGATTTTATACTGTCATTTCCGAAAGTCTCAAGAAAGAGAGCGTAGAGACGGATATCGTTCTTGAGACGACTGTGCTCACCCAAATTGCTGATAAAGCCACTGCCTATTATGTTTTAGTCTTTATTGATCTTGTTACATTTGATTACTTAATCTTTTTTGAACTGAAGTTTCAATATGTTTTACTATAGATCAGTTACATAACATAATTTAAATCATTCGATACGTTCTACCCATCGATTTATACAAAAATTAACAATATATTGAATTAGAATGCATGTTAAATCAAAGTTAACATACACATTCAGGGAGTGCAGATAAAACAGTTTATACTGAATTTTTTTAGTTTCCCGCGTTAGAAATGCCCGATTAAAAACTGTTTTTGTGCACCCGTTGGTACACGTTTTTATGCTAATAGGCTACATTTTTTTGGTACATTTGATGTACAGTTAAATTCTAGAGATAACTGAGCAAATTGTAGTTTGTGTATTAGGAGAGCTTTTAACATTTTACAATACAGGAACTTGTAATACAACTGTAATAATTTTGTGCATTTTTCAAAGGACTTAAATTAAACTTTGTCAAACAATTCGATAAATGCTATAACGTAGTTAAAGTGCTGTAGAAAGTTTTGGGTGAGTCTAATATGCATCGACGAGCTGTTTACAAGTAGTAAAAAGACACTTACTAATTTATACTTATCTTCTGGATACAGTAGGGAATTGGAGCAACTGATAGATGGCGAGGACATAGTGAGTGAGTTCATCAAGTCTATGAGGATCAGCTGGTTGGGGGACATGTAATGCGCATGGAGGACGACAGAATGCCCAAAGCAATTCTTAGAGGGGCAATAGATGGACAAAGAAGGAAAGGAAGACCTAGAAGAAGGTGGCTACAGGACGTTCAAGATGACCTCAGGAGAATGGGTATCGGGGATTGAAGGCGGAGGCTGGAGGACCGAGGTGTTTGGAGGCAACTAGTCGCGGAGGTCAAAGCTCATCGTGCCAGAGCACGATAAGCCTTAAAATACTGAAAGTCATAGCGCCAGAGGAACTGTACTGAACTTATCGTCTAGGCAGAGTCGAGAGGATTTGTATACGTCTTCATTTTTTACATCGGTAGATATTCCAGGGCATCGCTTGTTCGAAAAATTTAATAATCCTTTAACATGTTTCTTAAGAACACTAAAAGAAGTAACAGACAGAAAAGACATTATTGAGAACAGGAAAATGTGTCATGAAAAATCTCTTGAGACCTTCGCTGTATTCTAATGCATCTTTCTCTTTCCTGTCAATAATAAGATTATTAATATTAGTCTATTCCCCCAATAAAAGAATGTTCTCAAGTCCACGCTACATGAGATGGGTACAATTTCCTACATGCCTGAAATTATAATATTCATAATAATTTTCTGTTTTTTTTAAACAACTCGTCACATTGTTCCTCAGTGTAAGAGGCACGGTATTTCTTTAACTACTTACAAACACTGATATTTTAAAACGATTTCCATATTCACATTATCAAATTAATGGCATTATAGGCCTCCATTGTTGCCCACCTTCAGCGTAATTCACAAGTAGTGACAAGTAGCATTGCCTTGACTTATAAAGAAGTATATATGCACCACAATATGCTTCTCTTACCTAACCCGGTTATTGTTGACCAAATTAATCTACAAAATACAATAGCAACAATTAATTTCATTTGAATAAATTTTTAATCGTTTGTTATAATAAATATATAGAACTTTAATGAATGACATACATTCTAAATGTGAAGAAAGATACAATTATTTCCTTTAATTATATCGACTTTTGTTAGCTCATTTAATTAGATTTTATTCATTCTGTCACAGCCAATGGCTCAATTCATAGGAACACAAACATTCAATACACACATTGATATTCAGTGAACATTGTGAGACCTCATCTCTCCAATTTGCATACACCTTCGGGTCAAATGAATGCTTCTGCACGTGTTAGTGCGCATGTGTGTGTTGATTCGTTTTTAAAGTTATTGTTTAGTATGTTTGTTTTGTTTAATACCAAACTGGCTTTCCTACTGGCATTGAAGTAACTGTAACATTACTTTCGTTCTGGCTATTTAAAGAATTGTATATGGATAACATTACCTCGTTTACCTCATAAATCTCATATACTGCTTACAGTACAAAGAGAAAATACTTCTTACACTAGAATTCAGACATGAAACATAATATACAATATGTTCAAAAACTGTTTTAGCTAATTGTGCATCAATAGTTTAAGTAATTTTTTAGCAGTGGTTGTCAAATACCTTGAATGCGCGCTCACCACTCTCTCTCTCTCTCTCTCTCTCTCTCTCTCTCTCTCTCTCTCTCTCTCTCTCTCTCTCTCTCGATTCGATCACTTATAATTTTTATTTTCCTCTGCAGAGTCGTGTAACTCATTTGGGGGAGGAGGAGATAAGGCCTATCAGAGGATGACTCCTAGATATACAGGGTGTCCCGGGAGGAGAGGGAAATAATTTGAGAAATGGTTCTATTGTGTAAAAGAAGAAAAAAAGTTCATATAAACATATGTCCGGAAACGCTTTGTAAGCGAGTTACGGCTAGCGAAAGATTTCGCCCGGGTTTCGGTTCCCCGGGTAAATGAAGACTTTCTGAAATTCTGGGAAGGTAAATTAAGGGGCGAATTCTGCTGTTTCTTATGGTTTTTGATCTGAACAATCGAATAAAACAGGTCGCAGAACTGTATCTCCCATAAGTTTCATGATGTCCGACGTAAAACAGACAAATCTTTGCCTAAAAACACGTATTTTTAGGTTAGAAGTACAATAACTTTGTTAAACGACTAATAAATGCATAAAAGTTAAAAAAAAAACTTGTAAAGAATTTAATTCTGAGAAAAATGGTGTAAATAAAGTAAAAATCAACAAAAAATTCCAATTGTTTCTAATTTTCCAAAATTTAAAAACAGCTGTTTTAAGTACAATAATTTTATACCTTCAAAAAATTATGTTGTCAACACTAATTCTATGCCGTGAAATTAATTTGAATACTATTCATTGTTGTCATAAAATTGTGGTTACTTACTGAAATTATTCGTTCAACGGTTACATAGTTTCTAATAGAATTTTGATTGTGTTCAAATGTTTTGATTATGTTCAAATGTTTTTAAAGAATTATTTAGTGTTTATTTCATTGTTGTACACTGAACTGTACCTACATTTTTACAATTTAATCTTAATTTTATAAAAGTCAAATTACATTTTGAATTCTTTGTTTTTAAAAATGCCGAGACTCTTCAGTCACGCTGAATATGCTGATATGATTTTTGTGTACGGGTTTTGCAATGGAAGTGCTCCAGCTGCGGTGGAAGAATACCGACTAGGTATCCTGGACGGGTAGTTCCAAACCGTAAAGTGTTTTGTAGAATTTTTAATAATCTTCGTGTGAAAGGCACACTTCCCAGCGCACAAGTTTCATCTGAACGTCAACCGGTACGTGTTGGTGGAAAGGAAAACATTCTTCAGGCGGTACAGCGTAGTCCTACAACGAGCACACGAAGAATTTCTGCACAGCTCAATATTCCAAAAAGTACAGTATGGAGGACAATAAATGCTCACGGACTATATCCTTTTCATCAGCAGAAAGTTCAACACCTCCGCCCTGGTGACCACCCCAGACGACTTCAGTTTTGCCAATGGGTTAATTTAAATCATCAATCAATTCCGTTTATACTATTTTCAGACGAAGCCAACTTCACCTGTAATGGCATAAACAATACACGGAATTCGCATGTATGGTCCGAAGAAAACCCACACGCTACAGTGGAATCAAATTTCCAGCAACGGTTTTCGGTGAACGTATGGTGTGGCATGATCGACAACCAATTAATAGGCCCTTACATACTAGAACATCGTGTTACGGGGGGAAATTACCTGAAATTTTTAAATAACGAATTTATTGCAGTGCTTGAAAATTTTCCACTGGCAAAACGAACGGAGATGTATTTTCAACATGATGGAGCCCCAATACATTTCACAAATGAAGTAAAACAATTCTTAGTTGAAAAATTTCCTGATAAATGGATTGGACGTGGAGGGCCGGTAGAATGGCCACCTAGATCCCCGGACCTTACTCCATTGGATTACTGAAAAGTGAGGTATACAAGCAAAAGGTAGAGACACGTGATGAACTGATCGTTCGCATTCTCAATACTGCTGCCATCATCAAGGAACGCCAAGATATCATTATGGCGGCTACAGAAAATTTAAGAACACGAGTGGAGAAGTCCATCGATGTCAACGGTGGAATTTTCGAACCTTTATTGTAAATAAGTACAGTATTTCAGTGGCTGGAAGACAATTATTCTACTGTATTTTCTCATGAATAGCACTCCATAAACCACAGAGAGTATTCTTGCTCAGACAGTTGTTTCTTTCATTACCAAAAATATTTATTGTGTTGTTTAAATAAAAAATTTTGTTCTGTATTGTTTTTAACCAAAATTGGAATTTTTTGTTGATTTTTATTGACTTTATTTACACCATTTTTCTCAGAATTAAATTCTTTACAAGTTTTGTTTTTAACTTTTATGCATTTATTAATCATTTAACAACGTTATTGTACTTCTAACCTAAAAAAACATGTTTTTAGGCAAAGATTTTTCTTTTTTACGTCAGATATCATGAACGTTATGGGAGATACAGTTCTGCGACCTGTTTTATTCGATTTTTCAGGTCAAAAAACATAAGAAAAAACAGAATTCTCCCCTTAATTTACCTTCCCAGAATTTCAGAAAGTCTTCATTTACCCGGGGGAACCGAAACCCGGGCGAAATATTTCGCTAGCCGTAACTCGCTTACAAAGCGTTTCCCAACATATGTTTATATGAACTTTTTTTCTTTTTTTACACTATAGAATCATTTCTCAAATTATTTCCCTCTCCTCCCGGGACACCCTGTATATGATTTGCGGAAATCAAAAATCTCCCGCGGACCAACGTAGTGCGCAATGATGACACACTACGTATGTGACAGACAAATACATGAATGCAGGAGTGAATAAGCACCCAACAACTACAGCGTCTCAGGCATTTGACCACATGGCCCTTGTAGTGCAAAATAAGGCAAGCGACGTAGATGATAGGAGACTGGACCGGTAGACAGGCTTCGGAGAAATTGACCCGTACATCAATTCCTATTATCTATTAAGGCCAGAAAAAGCGACTGGGGGATTGTTCGGCTATTAAAATATGGAGTAAAACGCAGTTGTGGCTGGAAGAAGAAAACCGCAATTAATAACATGTCAGAAACTACATCAGAGGTTTAGTTACCCCAACACTGGCATCCCTAATTTTTACCCATAACAGCAAATAAAAATCAGTAGATGAAGCAGTGAAAACTAAAAACATTTAGCACATTCATCTAATGACCAATTTTTTTTCAAAAGAAGAAAATGGATAAAAATAATCGGCCACGATTAACAGTAACCAGTACAAGACAGCAGGACTTGAGGTAGCAAAACCAAGACAAGAAAACTAGTAGTTAGCCTTTCTATAAGAAAACTATAAAATAATCATTCGGGGACTCTCAGACTAGCGTTGTGATTCCAGCTACAAGTAGAAAATAAAGTCAACTAAGGAGTTCCCAAGACAGTAACGTTATGAATTTCAGCTGGGATCTATCCCCACAGTGTATTGCTAGGCGGTTGCAACAAAAACAGTTTTAGTACGTATGGAGACCATTGTTTATAATTAACCCAGTACCTGGGAGTCTCACACTGAATTGCTGCATGTATTTTAATTACTTTTTACCTGTTTTCCTACATCACACATAGATACACACTACAGACGAGACACACTAGCGTAGCTGACAGATCACTTGCACGTACATATTTTCAATTCAAGCCTACATGAATGTAGCAACTCAATGCAGCTACACTAATGCACTTCAGTGAGGAACTCAGTGGCATTCTCACAATTGATTACGAAATAGTAATCAACGATTTCTATTAAAACCTTTCTACGGAATCTGCAACCCATCAGAATGGCTCCAGTGCCAAAAGCCAAAAGTTCAACCTTGAAGACTAAATTTGGTGAATATAGTTATAAGTTCATAATATGTTGTTCTTAAGTATCTCCATAAAAAAATCACGAATGAGTTAATTTTCACCCACAGATAATTTTTTTGAAGAGTCACATGGCCGCCCCTACTCTTGATCCAAGTCCGAAATTCGTGACAATCCGGTGTCTGCGGGTCAAGATAACGGCACTAACTACAGTAAAATAAATAGGAATCAAATCTCCCTCATCAGCCATTAAACATAAAAACTAAACCTAATAGTTTGCTGCTGTTAAATGATACGTTGTAAGTCAATTTAAGGTGAACGATTCGTAGTTGTGAATGTCTTCGTTTCCAAATGCTGCTTTAAAAGCGATTAAGTAGTTACTGAAACAGGGTTGAAAGCTTTCATTTATGCATGTCATCCGACCTCACGGACAGCTGTGTAATATACGATTCTAGTTTCCGCTTTGCATATATAAATACTAATTCGTCTGACATTTGTCAAAGGAGGACACAGGCGTGCCTTTCTGTACAGAGTTCTGTGGTAGGTGCATTTTACCACATACATCACGGCTACCTACATGCATTTGCCTTAGTTTTGTATGTATATGAAACATAATTTCGTTCAATTTAATTCGCAAGCGAGGGTAAACACTGAGTTTTTATAGAATGTACCTTTTAAAGTCTACTCGTATTAAACAGTTTGATTCCTCTTCTATGTCGGTAATTACGCAGATAGGCACGAAAGTGAGAGTTCCCAACTGAGTTACGGAGGTATGCGTACATCAGATCTTTTATGAGAGACATCTGATAATTACAGTGTTTCCATTTAACCTTTCCGCGATCAGAACTTGTGTAGTTGCAGAAACATTTAAATGTTTATTTGTATGCTTAATTATTTACGTGTGATCGAGTATTTTATGCACGTCCATTTTTATGCTGGGTAATGTCCCATTGATAGCAGTAAAGATATACTGTATAGATAATATACTGTAAAACGCCAGACGATAAATAATCGAAAAAGACGCCCTCAGGAATTTCTCATACTTACATAGGAAGAACTGAAACGCTTTGTCGCACAAACGCTTTGTTGAACATCGATCAACGGTGTTCATCCACTGGTCCAATGCATGATGGAAATGAAATATATAGTGGAACTATCTTAATGTCTACTGGCTGGAGTGCAAAAGACTACTTTTTAAGCAAAAAATAAATAAACAAATAAAGACAACTGTTTGCATGGAGAATATATTAGTATGTAAAAGGTACCTAGCTTTCGAATTGCATATGAAATATCGAGTGGATAGACTCTGTTGCCCATTTCTAATGTTGCTGCTGCTCGTCATTGCAAGTAGCTAGAAATCTGGGAAGCAAAATCCAAAATAACCTATTTGACGAACATTGAAGCGTAAAAGCTCCAACAGTGAAAGGGTCCCTTTGTTTTTAAAAAAGAAATTTTAAGTAATTAGTAATAATTGTGCCTGAAACGGTAATAGTGAACGGACGTTTCTAATATGATGAAGACAAACTGTGTAGTATTAAGCGAAGAATGAGCTGTAGTAATTTCAGTCTGTTCCAAGTTCTAAAACAATAGTTTCTTATGTCGTCTGGCAATATTCCTTGTGAAAATAATAGTACTCGATATCAGTGGTTGTAGTTTATACTCTAGGATTAGACACGTGAGTTATGTTTTAGTAAACGTTTCTTTTATATGAACTAAAAGTTAGGATTATTAGAATTATTAAATTTAATTAATTAATTAATTAGTATTATCAAAGTCTTTTGTCTTTTCAGTTAATGTAGAGGTACTTAAATTTTTAATATCAAGAACAGTTAATGGACCTCCGTTTAATACGTTTGTTTGTTATGATTAATTTTTGTTGTAGGAAAAATTCGTTTAAAAACCGTTGTAATCCGGTCTGCGATATACAATGTTAAGAATGTCTCATAATGTACGAGGGGATTAACAAAAGTGAAAATAAAATCGTGAAATCGAAATTACATTTTAAATATTAAATCTTGTGAATGTTATAACTTAATTAATGAGTAAAAGGTTTAGTTTAAGTATTATCTGGTAAACAAGAAGCGAAGTAATGTGCGTTTTGTGGAATATTGATTGTTTTCATGTTAAACATAGCCTATATGAAAACATGCACGCCTAAAAAATAAAACACATATGAAGAATAAGCGCATTCCTGAACACTAAGGTTGCCACGTTTAATACTGTGATGTGCCTCACTTTGAAAGAAAACAGAAAAGATAAAATAAAGTAAGGATAAGCGAGAGTAAGCGTCAAAATACGTACACGATTGAAATTTCTAACAGAATTGTTCAGTTTCGTAAGAATGATAAGTTTTTTCCTGCAAAATTACAGCGGAGTAACTTCTGTGCAACGTGCAATTTAGTTTGAAAATTCCAGGCAAATCAATTGGGGTGTTTGACACACACTGTCAAAGAAACATACACACAAACGGCTATATAAATTTGATTTACCTGGCATTTTCAAACTATGTAGAATGTAACAAATTCTACGTAAGTCAGCTTCAAACATAGATACATTGAACACATAAAAACATTACACTCCACTTCCGAATCCACCTTTGCAAATCATTAGATTGAAGCAGACACACAAACATCTACTACAACTTGGAAATTCTACACGTCACACGAAAGGCCGAAAACTAAACAACTCGAACAATTGGACATATAAAAACACACGAAAATGCAAGGAAACAACATCTTAAACGAACAGACACGATTTAAATTATACATACTATGTGAACACATTACACAACACAGATACAACAACCAAAAACAGTACTGTCAGCATTCTTAGCGGCAGCCTGTGACGAAGCTTACAATGTACGAAAGCTAGCTCAGGCAATAAGGTAAAAATCTGTTTAAATGTTTTTGCCCAGATTACTTGTATTTGGGTCGGAATAGTGTTTATTAGTTCTTAGGAGAGATTTGTACTGCGTTTAATGGTGTGGGAATGCACAAATCACACAAGACCCTGTTATTTGGAGAATTAAATTAAACAGAGCAACTGCATACTTCATGTCATCTTTTACCCCAGTTAAAAGATGAAGATCTTGAGAGAGAGAGAGAGAGAGAGAGAGAGAGAGAGAGAGAGAGAGAGAGAGAGAGAGAGAGAGAGAGAGAGGGGGGGGGGAGACAGACAGACAGAGATAGAGACAGACAGACAGGCAGAGACAGAGATAGATAGACAGGCAGACAGGAAATAGTGACAACAACTATATTGATATATGTTTACATTGAATAAAATATGAATTGATAAAATATAAACGATATTAGAGTAAAACAATTTGTGTAGTATGGTACACAATGTCACATCAAATGTAGATGTTTAACATTTGAAGATGTTTAGTAATTTATACGCTAGGATAGAATATCTGATAAGTATCTGAAAGAATCCATATCACAAATACGTTTTTAACATTGAAAATGTTTATAAGGACGTGTCGCACATTTGCGGCCGATCGCTGGTGCGTGATCGAAAATGGGAACCGGTGAGTTTCCATAGAAACTACTTCTTTGTTGTCAATAACGTAGTACACATATGTTGTGTGCTTCGCTTATGAATGCGACTACATTTAACTTATAATCTGTACATTGGTAAATGAAGAATGAATTCATTGATTGGTGAATGAACATAAATATATATATTTTTTAGATTTATTGAAGCATTTTCAATGCCCTTCTCTGTGCATTGCATTTGTGCAATGCCTGTAAATTTTTTCTGTATTTCTTAATTGTAAAGAAATTTCAGCTATTACAAAGTAAAAACACATTAGCTACTGAAATTAATTATTATAAGCGTAATTTTTACTTCCATGTTCCATAAGGAAATGGAAGTATGGTGATGACGAAAAATCGTGTTCGAGATTAGGGCTGATTCTGATTGTACTACCCTCAAAACATGAAGAAAAGTCATTTTCCGAAAAATGTGTGTGTGTGTGTGTTTGGAATTTTTAAAATGGCGAACGATAACAGCCGCAAATTTAAATAGAATCAAATAACGTTTCGATATATGCCTGAGTTGTAGATGACTCAAGGCTTTTTGATTTTGGTGAAGATCGGTTAAGGAGAACGGGTAGTTTACCTGCAACGTTTCATGTTTTAAGAAGAGTAAAGTAGGTACTTAATTTTAATAAATAAAGTATCCTGAAAAGAAGGTCATAATAATCCACTGTAGAAAGGTACATGAAACATCTATAAATGAAAAGGGTATTTGAAGGGGGACGGGGTAATTTTCTATAAATGAAAATGATAGTTGAAGGGGGAGGGGATAAATTTTGTTATGTGTACTACGTTATCGGCAAGAAAGAAGTAGTTTGTTGTTAAAATTCCCTCCCGGGCTGTTTGGCCGTGGTCCAATGTTTTCTGCAAAACTAGGCGTTCGGCAGTGCCATCGACTGCCATCATCAGTGAAAACCGATTGCGCTAACGTGAGGTGGTATACGTTAGTGACCGTAGTACTGTGGGTAAAGCTGAAGAAAGAAGTAGTTTATACGGAACATTTCATTTCGAAAACGATTTTAAATATAAATCTTAGAACATGGAAGTGTCTTGTATGGTTCTCCATACCGATATTTTAAATTACAGAATGCAAATTACGCCGAGGATTATTCTGTAGTGTGAATATTAATATCCTACAAAACATAGCGTCCTCAGTTTGATAACACGGGCTCATTAACAGCAGTCAGTAAATAATAGTATCGTACATACATACGTATACATATCATGTAATTTTGCGAAAGCTTTGCTTTGTTTCCACGTATCTACAGACCAGTTGGTAGCAAAACCGACATATACGCGACGACTATAATATCGCAATAGCCTGTCTTTGTGTGTCAGTCTTTCAATCTGACACACACACACACAAACAGGCGAATCACGAATATGAAGTAAGTTATATTCCAGAAACAGTGTGCAGAATTCAAATTATGTTATAACTAAGCATCAGCCAACAGCTGGAATAAAACACATTGTCCTCTTATTCTGTCGGCTGTAAACACGAGTGTTATTACGAGTATCAAAATTTCCTGCTTACCAGTTACTTTGGTTGAAGCAAATTGTATTTGTTCACAAAAGTAACTTTCCCGTTCATTGTGAAAGGAAATGATAATTTTTCTTAGTCTGAATTGAAAAGTAATAATTTAGAAATACTAGTAATAGTGGCGGTGGGCGTTGGTGGCGGTGTGAAACTGTGATAAATCACTGCGTTACTGAGCTGTATACCGGTAATACGACGTGATAATAACGTGCTGTCGCTAATTACTGGCGCATACCCCGCTCTGCTCACTCACTCACTCTCTCTCTCTCTCTCTCTCTCTCTCTCTCTCTCTCTCTCTCTCTCTCTCTCTCTCTCTCTCTCTTTCTCTCTCACGTTCATAACACAGGTTTCTAACGCATTTAATACTACAATACTACCATGACTGTCGAACGTTATGTCCACCTTTTAAATTACTTTCGAAACTATGAAGTTTGGTACGTTTATTTTTAACTACTACGATTATCAGTGCCTCCTGGTCCCAATTTATAACATCAGTAGAAGAGAATTATAACTCTCTAATGCGAGTACAGAATTTATACATCGTGTTCGGTGCGTGTTCTGGGACGACTAAAGCTTCTTTTACGTAACATGAGATTCTGGGTATATTTCTAAATCGAGAAGATAATATCAATATTCTAAAAATGTCTTTCTTTCGTGTTCAGCAAGTCTTCGCATGAGTATTGGCGCACTGATTTCGAACAACTACACCATTGATGGTACAATGGGTTTAAATACTCCACTACCTTTTCATATTTTCAGATTCATAAATTTTCTAAAATCTTCAAGTTATAGGGCCTACTGACTATAGTTTCAATTATGTTACACCTACTTCATATTTTGGCCATATCAACCAGATTTTTTTTTATATTATTTTAGTTTAGAGTAAGGCATGAGTGCGCTCATTAGGGTGCCTTCCAAATAACATGTACTGTATTTTCTTTGTTCCCTTCATACGATTTGCTTAATGCCACCAAGTGCACTTGTAACAGATTTGAAAAATAAAATAAATCTTAAAAACTACAGATTTGCATTGTGGCCCATCATTACTATCCTCCTCGTTGTCATGGTTGTTAGATCTGCGTGTTTATCCAAATTTAGTTGTTTTGACTATATTCTATTTAAAATTCTTTAAAAGCTGATCGCAGAAATAACACATAATGAAACATTATTGTTCAAAGTAACTAAAGAATTCAAAACTGAAAAATTAAGGAGTGAGCAGGATCTAACTGATACTTGTTAAAACACACGTCTCAAATATAGTAGCTTACAATAATATATCTTAAATAAATATCATACCAATCATAATAGTCACCTATCGTCTTCATTTTTAATATCTTTCTGACCTTTAAATAATAACTGAAATCATTGTCACAGACATCCTGACAGTTTAAGTTAATATTAAAATCTTCCCTCTTAAATTCTTACCGTAATTTCATATTTCAATACTATCAATATGGGAAAATACATTTACTACTGAGTGTTTTTAACAATTCATCATCATCTCCATTTTCCCTGAACACCGTTTTACCTAAAATAATATACTTACATAACAAATTATTAACAAGCTTGAAGTCTTCCCTTGGCTAGTTTTTCTATCGTGAAACCATCGTCTGAAAATATCAATGAACAATAACGTTATAAGTCTCCTTGGTTTCCAATTTTGACAAACTAAATCGTATAGATGATATGAAAAATATGATATACCTTTCTACATTTCCACGGTCATCCTCGTAAACATTTATGTTATATATGATATTATGCATTATATAATTTTTTACTTAATATAATGACATAATATATCATATTATAACAAATACTGAAATATGTTGACGGTGCTTCAAATTCATATTACAAATCTTATTAGCTGCTCCTCTGTACTTTAGCCTCAAATTATAAAAATCGCTCACTTTTATGTGTCATTGTTCGACCGATTCTGGAGTACTGTTCCGTGATTTGGGGAGGTTTAGGGGACGACATCGATCGGAAGATTGAGGCAGTCCATAAACAAGTTTTTTCTTATTTACATACCGTGGCATCAGTCACCATTTTCGTCATATGAAGCCAAGTGTAAACATTGGGGCATTATGATTCTTTAAAACAGAAGAGCACTAAAAGGTTTATTATTTATGTCAAAGAGTATTTACGGTTTTATTGAGGTATACGTCTCGGGGATCGGTTAAAGAGTTCCTCATATGTCTTGTTCAGGTACTTGCGGGAGAGTGTTGGATCCATTGGCGAGATCCGTCAAAATGAATACTTTTTGTGACAATGAAAGCGTTGATTGTTTCGACCAGAATATTAATGCCTTTAGGAAAAATGTTATAAAGATACTGGAGTGAGACTTTGACTACAACATCTAATAATTTAGAAATGTGTGTTGTGTGTGTGAAATGTTACTTGTTCTTTGTTTTATATATATGTGTCGTATTTCTCTTTCTTCCAGTGGCGATCCCTGACCGATGGGTGGGGCAAGCATTGACTCTAAGCACATGTACATAAAATTCCAATGCTAGAAAATCAAAAAATATTCAGGTACGCACATGTTTGTGTCGCTTTGAGAAAAATATTCATCAAATGTAATTAGGATGAGGATTAAAAAAGTAGCGTTTAGCAAGATGTGATTCTAATTTCTAGTTTTAACGGATGTAATCAGGCGCTCTCCGGAACTTGCTTTCGGTTGAAACTTGCAATCCAAAAGCTAACCTCAAATAGCGACAACCAAAACAGAAAACAAGAGAAAAAATAGCAGCATTTTCACCGAGCCAGGACACTGCTAGCGGTTTAAAGCACTATTAGAGAGTACCTGCTTTTTGCGTCTGTGCGGTTTAACATTCTACGTAGGTACCAGCAAACCGCCCTATTCTTAGGTTAGATTGTTATAAGTTTGAGAATTTCTAACTGCAGCCTAATGTAAACAGAAGGCTAGATAATGCAAACGTAGTTATGAAATTCTAAATAAATGCTAAGATTTCTGAAATTATGGCCAACTCGTAGTTAGTGCACCGAAGCATTTTTAGAAGTGATTGCCTTGGAGGCAAAGCAATCAGTCAGTTGTTAAAACAGCGCACAGAACTGGAAGAAGTGATATTAATGACTTTGATCAAATTAAGCCATCAGTTTCATACTGACTGGAAGATATGTGAGAAATGCGCCGCCTATTTTCAAAAGATGAGAGCTAAGAAGGCATGTGTAACAGTTTTCGGTGACAACAATAATGCTGGTTACAAATCATATATTTACTTTTGCCTGATTTTCTTTGGGCAAGCACTGCTTGTGTTGCTTGCTCTGAGGATTCGCCTCTGCTTTCTTCTACGGTGTATCCACGGTTACTAGACTAGTAGTCTAGTAACCGTGGGTATATCGACGTACCCCTGAAATAAGACCTAGTTAGGTAGAGCGCTTACACCAAGGTATCATACTGTTCTATGTAATCTCTTCACATCAGAATACAGTCATTCTGCTTTCCTGTTAGATAGAAATCTTAAAGAAGGTTTGGGTGGCTATAAGGTGAGATTTAGAGGCCATCGCTAAAAAAAAAATAATAATAATACGATTTTGGACATATGAAAGAGGCAGTCAAAATGGTAGTTGCGTAGCAGAAAAAACAATATGTGGGATACTTATGGAAATTGTTTCAATTATCTAAAGTCAATTAAAAATCTACTTTTCCATAAAATCGCGAAGTTTCTTTAAAGTTATTTATTTCATACTTATCATAGTGTGACACGAGTTTTCTGATTCTATTGCTAAAAATTCCTTTTCACCATCCGATAACCATTTCCGCCCTGCATTTTGGACGTCTTCATTAGTGCGATGTCGCAAGGACCTCTTTCATAGGACCAGACACACGGAAATCACACGGCGCAAGGGCTGGGCTGTAAAGAGGATGTTTCCATGCCTATCATTAAACTTTTCCGTATGTGACGCGTGTTCTTCTGTCAATAAACGAGGCACCCATCGAGCACAAATGTTTTGTCATTGCAGACATTCAGAGATAATGTAGTGGACACTTCTATGCGAAGTACCGATATCAGGCGCAATTTCATCCACTGTGATTCAACAATTGGTGAACCCGTTCAACGTTGTCATCCGTTGTCGAAGTTGATGCCTGTCCCTCCGGTAATCATCCTCGATATCCATACAGCCGTTTTCGAAATTTGTGACGCCTGGGTTGAAAATGCTGTGTCACCATACACCATACTTTACATAGCGATTAATTTCAGTTGGGTTAGGCCTACACGTCCTTGCCCACAGCAAACGTATCGCTGTGCGGATTTCTAATTTGGCTGCTACTCGCAAACGACGTGACACATTTCACGCCTAACAAAGGACTAATCGTCCTTACCAAGCGAAAAACACAGCTATAGCTGACGGAACGGAAATTTATCAGTGTTGCCAACAATTGTCATCAAATCATCAAAATATCTCTTTTTAAAAATAAACTATAGGCTTCTTGACTCTTCGTAAAAGCCTGAAACATGAGAAGTATTTATTAGTGCACATAAAATAAATTACCAATGATTTAAAATTGTATTTGCATTAATATATAGTTATTGTTTAACTTAAATATAATAATTATAATGAAATATAACATTTGTCAAAAAAATAATAACGTAAATATCATAGTAAAAATAAACAAAATAACACTATTAATAACATAAAACAAAAACTAACAGCAAATAACCTTTCTTTAAACAAAGCTGATAAAAGTAATACTAAAGTAATAATTTTTAAAACAAATTTAGATGATAAAACAGAAAAATTTATAAGTAATAATAATTGCATGACATTAAATAAAGACACTACAAATAAAAATCAAACAAATATACTAAAAAATATTCTATAAGTATGCTGAAAAATAGTACCCAAATTATAAATCCTAAAGAATCTTTTAAATATAAAACGGACAATCCATGTGCAACAAAATTAAATTCCCTAATAAAATTACACAAAATTAATAAACCTTTAATACCTTTAATAAACGCTAGAACAGCATTAAGTTGTAAAGTAGCTAAATTGCTAACACAAATTTTAAAACATGAAAGAAAAATTCCAGCCAAATAAAATATAAAAAACACTCTATCGAACTCACGGAACAACTAAAAAGCACAAAAATAAAATATACAAAATTATATTTCTTCAACGTATCAAATATGTATGCAAACATTCCCATTTGTATTTGTATTGTAGTACCGATAAGAAATTAGAATAGGTCAAACTCTTAAAGATTTTATTTGTTATTTTTCTATGTTATGTGTTTGTGAAAGTGTGCGCGGGTGCGTGAGTTATTAACGTTTTTCTATAGTGTCCGTTATAATTATACGTCTGACATGAGACTTGAACAAGACATAAAGTTAAATATTAGATACAATTTCCCTATTTTCTATGATTTTCAAATAACTGTGAAGTATGAATTTTGTTATATGAAAACTTTATATGAAACTCACTCGAGCGTGGTTTAATAAAATCCTTGATAATTATCTAGGCAGGCTTATGCCTATTCCATGCAAAATGTTGCATGAACAAATATGCGGGCCGTGTGCATTTATCATGTGACTGGTAATTGGCCTATTAGAACGCAGCAAATTCATTGAAAATTGTCTGTTGCCAGGTGCAGATCAAAGTTAGTTCATCTTGAGCGTTCGTTTAGAAAACGTGCGGTTCGCGTTCAAGAAGTTTCTCTTGCGTGAACCTGTAAACTGTGCGAAAGGTGTACGGAAACTTGGAACTGTGTGTGAGTTTGTCTACAGATCCAAGTAATTCAGTTTGCATAATATAATTGTGAATTTTTGTTGTTGTATCCGTGTTAGTGCAAGATTTCCTCATAGGGAGTTCTATCGACCGCGATAGAACTGGTTGACGCGAGGAAATATCTTATAACACAGATAATATAGTTTTTACTTAAATAAAACCTAAAACTAAATCCAACATTTACAATAAAAATGGAATATTCAAAATATGCTGTCCACATTGCAATAACTTTTACATAATATGCCAGACAAAGAAAAAATTACTGGATAGATTCATGTAGCACCGCAATGCGTTTTTAAAACGTAATACTTATTTACAAATCTAATTTAACCACACATTGACTAAATAATAAACACACATTTTCAGACATTCAAAATATGAAATTAATTATAAACATACAAAAAGGTCACTAAATGAATATTTGGGAAAATCTTAATATTACAATAACAATAATTTACTAAGTAAAGAACAAACTCAAATAAAAACGAAACAAGGTGATCTATTTAAAATTATAAATTAATTGAAATAATATATAATATATTGCGGCAACACAATTGAATTAATTTTTGCGCATAGGATTAATATGTGTGTGTTTTATAAATCAATAAGTCTATATTGGAGGTATTAATTATAATTTATTGCACACCAAATTACTACTGGTTCATACGATATATTTTAGACATACACAAATTAAATGAATTCAGAATATTGTTTTAAAAGTGTTCATATAAAGTTCAGATCTGTAATTTTTACTTGAATGATGATGATCCAATATGATGCGGCGAACACTGAATATTGATTGTTAAAAGTTTAAGAATGTTCTATATTGGTTTTTAAACAGTTTATGACTCTCAAGGTGTAACGTGGGTATAACTGAAAAGCGGTGTATAAGCTCACACCTTCCGGCTTGTCTTCAAGTGTCCTCGCGTCAACCAGTTCTATCGCGGTCGATAGAACTCCCTATGAGGAAATCTTGCACTAACACGGATACAACAACAAAAATTCACAATTATATTATGCAAACTGAATTACTTGGATCTGTAGACAAACTCACACACAGTTCCAAGTTTCCGTACACCTTTCGCACAGTTTACAGGTTCACGCAAGAGAAACTTCTTGAACACGAACCGCACGTTTTCTAAACGAACGCTCAAGATGAACTAACTTTGATCTGCACCTGGCAACAGACAATTTTCAATGAATTTGCTGCGTTCTAATAGGCCAATTACCAGTCACATGATAAATGCACACGGCCCGCATATTTGTTCATGCAACATTTTGCATGGAATAGGCATAAGCCTGCCTAGATAATTATCAAGGATTTTATTAAACCACGCTCCAGTGAGTTTCATATAAAGTTTTCATATAACAAAATTCATACTTCACAGTTATTTGAAAATCATAGAAAATAGGGAAATTGTATCTAATATTTAACTTTATGTCTTGTTCAAGTCTCATGTCAGACGGATAATTATAACGGACACTATAGAAAAACGTTAATAACTCACGCACCCGCGCACACTTTCACAAACACATAACATAGAAAAATAACAAATAAAATCTTTAAGAGTTTGACCTATTCTAATTTCTTATCGGTACTACAATACAAAATTTATAACTAAAAAACCAATTTGAACAAAAGACAAATTTAAACAGGAGAATGTCCGTCATCCATGCATAATACATAGTTCATTGCTTATCATGATCCTGTGTTCTATCGCAATATATAATAATATATAAACATTAAATAATATTTTATATATATAAACATTATAATCTATAAATATATATAAACATTAAATATTTTCAAAATAACTGTAAATTTAGCTGATCTAGTAAATAAACATTACAACAATCGAAATAAAATCGATTATTTTTTTATTTTTTTATTAAAAATCTAAACAAAATGTAGGCTGTTTTTAACGATTAATTTATTTTTTACGTAATTTATGTTTACTTCAAGAGAACAAATAAGCTTTCTTGCTTGAGCCAGAAGAGTATCATTTACTTTGGAACACGGTACGTACGGTAAAAAATATACATGTCACATACCGGTATAGTATCAGAATTACGTTAGCATTCTGCACTGGTTAACACTTTTAAATTATTTTATCTAGTAGTTATTATTAGTCCTTAAATTACAATCTTTTTAATTCACTACAGGTCATTCATTCATTCAGTCATGACAAAACATAAAAAAATTAAAAAAGCAAAGAAGGTTTTTACGTTCTTTTTTTTTAATCAGTAGACATAATAAACATCTGTTATGTAGATAACAGATATTAGGTGAAATAAAAAACGTGTATTATGAAACAAGAATCCACATCTTGGCTTCATTATATAAATTAATGTAATATGCAAAATTATCTTGTAAAAAACAGATAAAAAGTTATGCAACGAATCCAAGTTGTTAGTAAACAAACTAAACATACATGAAGATAAGCGCTTGCAGTAACGGGCTAATCCATTAGGCACGTTCCACATTCACATCACATCTCCTCGTGATAGAAGATCAATCATTCTACGTCTATAGTCACACACACACACCCACACACACACACACACACACACACACAGTGCGTCTTAATTAATTAGAAATTCTTACATTTACTTCCGCTCGTATAAACATTGTTGTTAACAGCAACAAATGACCAAGTTATGTAAATCCTTGTAGAGTATCAGATAAAAATTGCAGAATTGTACGATAAGTGATATTAAAATTTGCTGCGAAATGGCTAGTCAGAAACACAAGCACGTCGATACTAAACCAGCCTTTCCAGTTGTTAAACCATCTTCATTCCGACACAGTCAGGTCGCCGACATGCTAACGGCCCATAATTTAATCACCAGTCGATTGTTCGTTTAATAAAACTGACGAGGAAATGTTTATTTACGTAATCCTATCACACATTTAATTACCGTTACCTCAGAAAAACTAAAAGGTTAGCAGGAATTCATAAGAAGTTTTATGAATATTGTAACGATACGGTTTTTTATGTTGCAAAAATAAATACGAAAAATGAAAATTTTGTTTGAATTTAATTTATTGAGAAAACAAAATTTTTTTAATTTTTTTATTTGTTTATTGTTTATTATTTATTAATTATTTATTAGCTTATTATTTATTATATTAATCCTCGATGTTATATTAATTCCTTCCTTATTTTACTTATTTTGGTTATTTATGAATAATTTGTTTAAAGCGTTAAATAGATTATGAGATTGAATAATCGATTTGTTGTATTTGTATATTCGGTGTTTTTACTCCTATTCGATTTATTCTCTTCCTCCTTGACGTCCAGGTTTCAATTAATCTCTGAAATTCTTTTAAATATATACTTTGCAAAGAAATAAAACTCAAAAATATAATATTTAATTGAATTTATTGATCTCGTTGCGATTAATCGACTTTGAGTCGAAATACTTATTCACAGCTCGAAAACTCTTATCCCAGGTCGATCTGTTTTCTTTTATTTAAATTAATAACATTTTCAAATTAATAGGTTCTTTTAACTGTTATCAAAAGTCAGAGAAAGGGCAATGCTGAAAAGTACAATACTTACAACTAAGAGTTCTTAATTAATTAAATAAAAATAATATTTATTATATAAAGGTTAGTAAAAATTGAATTGTTCGAAACACAGGCTACGCATGGACTGACGTCATCACAGCTGATTGAAGTCGGATGGTAAATGATTTCAACAAAGATGGCCGCCTTCTTGTTGAGTATTTGCACCACGATCTTCTCGACGAATTTCCTCCAAATCAATGTTTATTCTTTAATTGTTCCTCATCAGAGCAGTAGTTATTAATTTACTTCGTTGTAGTGTGATTATTCCGTATTAGTGATCCGTTTTTTGGTTCGGTAATAGGTGTTGGTAATAGTGTATTCGTTCAAATATTTCGTCCAGAATGTCGTGATGATATTCACCTTGGAAATGGCGGCCCATGTTAGTTCTATTACCAAGTTTACAATTATTTCAGCTTGCTATTACCCTTTCTGACATACAATTCTAATAAAATTTTAACAACTAAATTGCCCTTAGTTAATTACAACATTGTTTTGATTAATTGACATCATTAAAACATAATAAAGATATTATCTTAAAAATAAATTTAATCTCAACAATTCAATGCTATGAGTTCAATGAACTTCTAACACAACAAAACAAATCTGTTTTTATATAACAGTTTATTAAAGTTAACTATTATTCAGTCTATTGATGTGTTTGTTTTGATTTAGGGATTTACCCTGGTTCCCCTCACTATTCACTGTATTCCCTAATCTTATTTCTAGTAATTTTATCTAGTCTTGGGGAATAAGGAACATCACTTAAATGGGATTATTATTAGTCACTTTTTACAATAAAAATAAATTACACTTGTCCACTTTTAGTCATATATCTAAAATCTTTACTTACACTTACTTTACATTTATTCTTATTTTATTGTATTGTACTTTTCTTATTTTATCTTTTTGGGGTTTTATTTTTTATAATGTGGATTGTTTTTTTTTCAATAGTTATCTTTTTATTCTGGGGGTTTGTTTATCCATGGTTTATCCTTACCTGCTCCTATTCTACCTGGGTATATCTACTCTATAAGTTGGACTATCATTATCTTCCTATTATTTATTATAGATTGTATGTTAGTTTTAAATGACCTTTATTTCTTTGGATCTATGATTTTTTTTTTACTGTTATTCTTGATTAATTATTATAGTATTCTTTATTCCAGTTTGTTTTTATTTTATACTTGCTCATTTTTTGAATACCAACAAGGTGGATTTTCTGTCATGCTACTATATGAAGAAAATAATTTTTAAGGAATCGCTTTACCTAATCTACTCAGGTAGAATTCAAGTCATGGTGTTACGGGACAGTAAATTCTTCGCTGCACATTTTTCAGACGGGAAATGATTCGGTGAAACCTGCAGTACAGTAAATTTTAGGAGTTAAAACTTTGTATTTTGCCTCTGAAGGCTAATCTACAACCTGAAGACAATTTAATTTACATGTATCCGAAAAAGTTAACCGTATATCCTACAATGGTGATTTACATGTTGCGGGCCTGGTTTGCACATACAATATATCGTTCTCGGCAAATCAACGCCGACTATTCAGCTGTGACATTTCGCTCCGGACATTTAACTCATAGCCTATACAAATCATTTTCGGCCCCGGACATTTCAGCCAAGTATTTGGTATCCTAGAACAATGTACAATTTCAAACACTGAAGGTAAAATTCAGAGGTGTGTAAGTTTTATATCTTTATCATACCCATTCTTCATTATCGACAAAAAACTTATTTTCAAGACACAGGTACAACCAACGGAAAGATAACAATATTAGCTGAACTTAAAATCGTAACTCTTGGATAAATGTTAGCAAACAGCAGGCGGCAATGGAATATTTTAATCTTGTGCTTTGAGGAAAATTTGTGTCTTCTACTGTATATTCTGTTGCAGAAAGGTATCTAGCTAGTTTGAGGGATTAAAATATAAATTTTAATAATAAGTGGTTTAAAGCAAATCGTTTTATTATACACAACTTAAAACATTTTTGTCGACGCATTGACTGTCGGGCTGTCAATAAGGCTACATTGCCAATAACGGTTGTCATTCCAGTATCGCTGAATCTCGTTTAGTAATTGGTTTGGTTGTTTTAAAAGCATCACCCATAATTTTTATCCTATACACATTTTTAGGTATTTGAAAAGGTACAGGATATGCTTATCAATTTCTATAAAATAGACATCAGTCTCAGAGATATTTTAAAACACATTATTTAAGAGGGTATGAGTCACTGACTGATGCCGCTGTAAAACTAATGCAATTAGCATTGGGTAAACTTTTTCCTGGCACTGAATACAAAGAATTTCATACTAACATTATACTTGCACACCATACTCATCTTATACTTCCATTACTTACTTTGATTATATTCACGTACTAATAAAGTACATATATTAAACGTTGTTAACTTCAAATACCTTCTACACATACGTTCTATGTATGTCATCAGAGTAATGAAAAGAAGACCTGATAAAGACTTTACTTCATTATTTTTTGCCTCAACATACATCTTCAACATTCACGAGTTCCGTTTGTTCAGTGGTAAGTGTTCTAAAAAAAAAAGAATTCTACAGGTACTTAATTACGATTGTTTACAGATAATAAAAAATTCCAAAGTGTGCAACACTGTAGCAATATTCCCTAATACCGTTTTCTATCCTGCAAACGACATTGAAGCAACACACTGTAATCCATTATAATCTGCAAGAACTGTTGGAATCCGTGTTACGCTAAATGGTTTTCTCAAAAGGTACCCAGAGACAAACTTCGCGCTAGGATTGTCCTTTCTGTTAGTATGCTGTTCCCTTTTATTTATGGCAAACACAAAAATATAAAAACAAAGGAGCGTAGAATAAGAAATGAATGGTCAAATTATTCACAGGTTTCACCATCGAATTCGGTACTGTCAGTATATACGGACTATCCAGAACATATGCTTAAGATATTGATAAATTCCAATTCAAATAAGTAAATTAAATGAACATTTCTAAAGCCCTAACATATTCATTCTTTCTTTTATTTATTCTAGTGGTGCTACAATCCATATCAATCCTTGGCCTCTTTAATTGAACTCTTCCAAGCGTCATGGTTCAGTGGCTCTCTCCTAATATCTAATGTGTAATATCTAGTTACATATAGATACTAGTATAGATATAAGGATGACGTCTAATGTCTAGTATAGATACTAATGGATAATTAGGATTTCTACGAAGATGTTATGGAGTAGTCTATAACAAATTCCAGTCAAAGCGACAGATATTCTGAAATCTCAAGAAACTAAAAGAAGCAAACTTTTCTGAGAAATCAGATTTTATGGCCTTTCAAGTTAGTTTTACTTGCGTTTAATTTGCTTTAGTTTATAATTAAAAATCTGTTTCTATATACTAGATTTCAGATAAATTTTTTATTTAAACTCATTCATTTTAGACCAGGTTTATTTACATATTTTCCTTTGTATGCAATCATTGTTAGAAGTGCTTCAATAAAAAAAATCTCGTAAAACATACACTTTATTCTTCAGTATTTTAGATTTACAATAATAAAAGGAAATTATGTAAATCTAGTTATTGCACATAATAATTGCAGTGTTTAATTTTCTATGTCCCCCAGATTTCTAGAAGATGGAATGATTCCCTTAAAAATTAAAACCCGTTCAGTTGTTTTGAAGATGGCAACTAATTTTTGAAACTTACATTCAAAGTAATATTCTATATACGAATCCTAATGAATCAGCTAATAACGGACGTACGCATAATCCTTTCAATATTACGTTGATTTTGTTTGTTTGTTTTCTACTAAGCAAAACGTTTATAAAGCATCAGTATCTTTTTTTTTAATATTATATATACGATGTTCTGCATGGATATAAAACAATACGTCATTTTATTTGTGGATTTTTAAATGAATGCAACTTTTGTATTGTGTTCTTTTTTATTTTGTTTATGAGTAGGCAAGTCTAACTTATACACAGCGTCTTGCTTATGATTTCTCTGCTACAAACTGGCTTGTCTCGAACACTGCACGGCACTAGTTAGGAGAGAAGAAGGAGCATTCACCACTAATCAGTGTTTATAGTTGCCTTTAGGCTGTCCTCAGTATCCACCATTATGCAGTCTTTCCAACTGTTTTTTTCTCAGTTGTTGTAGACATTCGTAGACCAAGAGTAAAACCGCAATATATAAGTGTAATTTTAATCTGTAATACAAAAGTACACTTTGACATGACTAAATATAATATTGCATTAAAATACACGTAATATGTATTTTAATGTATTACAGATAATTTAAATTTTTATCCTATGTAAGATATAAGAATATATAAAAAAGACTTGTTCGCTTAAGTGACAGGCTGATGCATTCCAGTTCATTAATTATTATTTTACAGATGCGTACATGTGTGTGGGTGGAAGGATGATTTGCGAAAGCAGCAGAAGCTGAAGCAATATATTTTACCTGTGTTATTTCGAGTATGGTTTATATTTGTGCAGGGCATGATCCAACAAAATAGTGGTAACCCGTCTTAACGTCGTTGTCATAGCAACGTGGTGTCAGTTGTGTGCAATGCTGACACAGTCGTATGTGCTCATACAGCAGTAGTGACGATGACGTTACTATGGAGGATTTTCAACCATTCCTGGCGATAGACCATATCATGCACAGTATAAAAAGAACGAGTCTTATGTCCGTTGGATTCGGAGAAAATGATGCTTAAAAACCATTCGTTATCAACTGTCTGTGTTATAAATAATATATGGTATATGTTTACCACTGAATGTATTAGGACTAGCGAATTCCAGCTTATCAGCTGATAAAGAGTTTTTACGGTATCATGATTTCATTAGAGAGAGAGAGAGAGAGTGCGCGCGCGCGCGTGTGAAATTGTCACACATCAAACTGACATCAGGGTGATATGGAATCACGTCCATCCAACATCGGGCAGAACAATTTAAATGATAGGAACCTATTTAGTATGAAGCTCGTCATGACCTCTGAATTAATACAGTTTATCACATTTACTTTTTAGACGAGTATTTGAATCTTCATCTGATGCATCTGTCATCTATTCAGTAAATGGAAGAAGCATCGTCATTCGTTTCCACTAAATTATTCTTTATCGTTAACTTCAAGAAAAGAAACTGGCCTTCTGTTGTGTGGTAATCCAGGAGACAACAGACCTGGTATCGATTTTATTTGTACTTTGTAAATATGTGTACACAGTTGATCATGTTGTTGTATCGAGGTAACGGAAACGGTAGATGCAGTGACTACAACGGAGAACAGGAAAGGAAGTATCCTGTTTAGGTGGTACCAAGTCTGAATGAGTATTAGGATTAGGTATATTTACACTTAGACTATTACAAGCGGTCTACTTAATAGTGCTGGTCAGTTATGAAATTCCAAATGAATAGGGAACTGTTAAAGTTCTTTCTTTGTTTAAGAAAAGTGAATGAAGCAAGATTGTGAATTAATTTAAAGGGGACTCAATTTGCTAAATGCTGCCTACAAACTGTAGATATGTAGCAATTATTGTTAAACTGCTTCGAACAGTCTCGGAAATTGCCTTACTTGAAGAACAAGCTAAGTTTAGAAGAGGGTGATCCTGCGTGTATGAGCCTTTTACTTTAATGTAGATAATACAAACAGGGAATTCGATTTAGAAAAAACGTATAGTTTGCACAGACGGACAATCTTTGGTCCATAGTGCAGAGAAGAGGGTATCCAATGAATTTTATGAAACCTACAGAAACCCTACACAGAGACACTAGATTTGTAAATTGATACGAGCGTATGCAAGGTATTCATTCCGGAAGATCTGGAAGGTATTAATTTATCCGGCAGAGATGTGCTTTATCGCCTAAATTGTTCAATATGTTAATCGCCTAAATTAATTGATGTGTTAATAAAATGGATTAAAGGTTTTTATTCAGTAATTCAGAGACGTTTAAAGTATTTCGTATTTTCCTGTAACTAAATTATCACCTGTGGTAGCGAGGAAAAACCGAAATTGCTTATGAGTAATGTACACCTTATAATTCGGAAATCTAAACATAAAATTTGAACACTTATGAGACACGACACTTATGGGAGCAGATCAGCGCCGACAAGAATGATCATTGAACGAGCAATCGAAAGGTAGAACAGGCAGCACATTGTAAGTATCTACGATGCTGATATGAGTTACGAAAAGGACAAAGAATTCAGTAAAATTAACAGCTGTCAGAGAACACAGTACTTTAAGACGAATTGTGAAAGCGATAACCCTGTAGAATAATTTAATAAATTTTACTAAGTATATTTGATGATATAATAATAATAATAATAATATAACATTATGTACTACATTAATGATACACTATTGTTACGACGGTCACACCGGATCATCATGGATACAGTGGAAACAGAATAACAGATACCAATGAAGTCACTAATTACAAACTTTAATTGGACACAAACAACAGTTATAAATCAACAAAGCACTCTTAACAACAATATCGAAGTTAAATCTGTCCAACAATTAATGTCACCTTATTACAATTTTGCATTAATTAACACAATAATGACTTTCCACTATACGTCAACAACACTTGATCCGCTCTGAATAAATCGCCAGCTGTAACTGAAACTGGGCTGCTCCGAAATACACTATTTATAAATCCGCCGTCTTTCAGTGTAACGAACTAGCGGGCCTGGATGCTGGTAATATAGACGAGTAAACGTCTGAAAGGGGCACAGACAATGTAGAAGAATTGAGAACGCTACGCAGTTCTGCCGTGTAGAATGATCTGTAAACATCTGGAACAGTCTCGCGCGCCGTGTGCCCAGAATCACGTACGCACTTAACGATCTGGTACTGTTTATTTCATCAGCGTAACACTGCCACCTCCTTAAGTCTGTTCGTCTCGTACTGGCAAACCGTCTGTGCAGTAATACTTAGCTAGGCGGTCTAGGTGGACGACCTTGAACAGCATCATTGACTCCCTTTTTCACAGCTTAAGCGTTTTTCCGTCAGTTTGGTTTTCGTCACCAACCTCTTGTCTGACGTCCTCTTCAGCGGCTTGTCCCCCAAGATATTTCTTTCTACGACCATAGTAGGTTTCCCAATCACTTCTTCTGTCGCCACACAAATAGGCCCTTCATATACTTGTTCTTCTTCCGTGTCCACATCCAAACACAAGAGGTCCTTTTCTCCGCGCCTATGGATCCTTTTCGGGCCGCGTCACTTGCTTGATCGAATGGTTGGTTGATCCTATGATTTCAGCCGTGGAAAACTTTATCTTCTCTTGGCCATTGCTCAGGACACTCTGTCTTAAATCCACAACGAATCCATAGGTATTCATAATGTCCGTGCCAAGAATAACTTCATCGATAATGTTTCCAACGAGCATTTGGTAGCTAAACTCAAGGAGACCCAGACATACACGTACGTCTACCTTTTCTAACACTTTGACGCGGCTTCCAATCACAGTCTGTAAGGTACAAGAGCTAAATTGAGGCAGGGGGTTGCTGACTATGTCAGGGCCCACAAATGATGTTGGTTTACCTTCCGCAAATCCATTAACGATCAAGTATCCACTGGTCTTATGGAATGTGAAAACTGCATGCTGTTATGGAACTTTATTTCTCCAATTTGTGCGATCACGCTTTACTCTATGTATTTTATTCTCCCAACAATCTGCCCGTAGATGAGCACGTTCCCCACAGTTGGAACACTTTGGTCTTCTGACTCTTTCCTATCCTTCAAATCGTTGTGGTTCTCTTGACCCTTTGAGTTGGTTCATTGCTTTTGTACATTTCTTTTCTGCCCGCATCGCAATGTGATACCAGGATCTTCTGACTATACTGTGATGACATAAATTCATTAACGTAACGGGACGCTGACTTGGTAGCTTCGAACTCGAGAGCGTGAACAAGAGCTTCTGAGCTACTTCGGTGTCTCGCCATTCGTAACACTTGATGAAATTCACAATCTCTGACACCATCAATAAATGTTTGCATTGCAAACCTCATTCGAAAATTTTCTGGATTCTAATTAGTCTGTCATGCGTATACTAATATCATTAAAGATATACTAATCATATATAAGTACTACATATATTCCTACCCATATAATAATACATATTAGGAATATATATTTCCAATTTAATCATTTATTTAGGTATTAAATTTTTAAAGTAAAATCACCTGCAATTTTAGACCTTACCTTTAGTTCACACAAAAGACCTGCAATAATTTTTTCTGGTTAATTAAACATCCTTTTGTACAAATGCAATTGTAGACGCTGTAGCTTCGGCGAAATGAAAACATTAAGTTTCATCATCACTTCTGAAACTTGTTAGTTACATTACTTGTGTAGCGATTTATAATTCCTCGGAAGTCTGATTGGATTTACTACATACCTAAATGGCGATAGATAGAAATAGAAAAATGGTTATTCTGTTAAGTATATTTTAAAATCATTACTAGCCCGAAATAAAAGTGTAATACAGGCTTTCGAGTCACGCGTTGTTGTGAGAATCGTTGCACGTTGTACGCACCTGTACATGCAAAGCCCGATGAATTAATTCTGACTTGAAACTGTATTGCCTAATTAACAGAGCTGAGGACTATACCTTGTGGAATAGAGTATATATTGCCTTTCAGTGGTATATGAGTAGTTATTTCAAACTGAAAGTATTCTGTGTGTGGTGAGTTAATGCAGAGACAGGATTCGCAGACAGTTATTCGCTGTACAGTCTCACGTTCGGTGTCCAGCACTCACACACGATAACTGTATAAAACTATAGTACCGTATGCTTGTGCAGCTATAATGATGAGTTAATGACCTCTCTTTCTCTTTCTATAAATTGCATACTCGATTCAGTAAGTATCTGTAGCAGCTTTTGTATGACGTACTGTTTTAAATGATAGTTCTTACAAGATAAATTACTATTACTACGCCGCTCGGTCGGTACACATTCATCCTGTATTAATTGTCAAGCCGAGTAGATCCGAGCATGTTTATTGTGTATTTTCACCTTGTTAAACAGTGCATATTAAATGAGGAAAGAAGTAACATAATTATTTTTTTATATTAATACAAATAAATCATTAATACGTACCTGTTACACGGTATTACCAGCGTGCATAAATATTGATAATCAATTAGAAATTCAATAAGTATTGGGTATATATCGTGTAGTGTAGTGTAGTGCTCTCATCGGAATTACAAGTTACGTGTCTCTCGAGTAAACAGAACCGGAATGTTTTCTTCCGTTCTCTCGGTACCTGTTTTTATACACAGTTTTTTACTACGTTGCTCAGTGAAGCGCGAATGTGTTGTCGGGATTTATTGATGTTGCATGAACGTAACGTAGCTCCGAGCCGACTGCGCTCGCCGACACAGACACGCTCGCCCGCCCTCTCGCGCGCCCGCTCCTATTCCATATTACCTATTTGTTCTACTATTTTTTGTTAAACACTTGTGAGCGCGCGTGCGCGCACCCCACGTTTATGCATATAAATGATAATGACACAGATGGCGGCAAGTATTCGCTGTGTGTCAAATCTTCTACATCCGTTTTCGTTGATTGCCAACTGACACCATGACACGTGTGTGTAACAAACAGCACGCTGTACATTGAGGATTTACAATTTATTGTTGAAACTGAATCCAAAGCGGCTTCAGACCTTTAACGAGTTGTTAACAGCGGTCACGGCATATTACATTCCGTATAGTAAGTCCAATCCCTGCGAACAGTAAAATAAACATAATCGTTTAATATTTTAATTATTTTAATATTTTAATAATAGTTTAAATATTTTAATAGTGTATCGTAAGTAAAACTATTATTGCTTAAAAATAGTCAACACTAGGTCCTAGGATAAAATATAGGCGTATTCTCTGCAACTCAGATTGTTAATGTAATATAGAATGATTACCTTCCAGTTATAAATTATAGTGATATTATGGTATTTACAGTGACAAATCTGTTTTTCCAGTGGTCTGAAATGTAACGATCACAGGAGAAACCTCTGTATTAAATATATTTAATTAAATTTACATTAAATATGATGTTAAATAAGTATTAATTAAGTAGGCCTATATTAAAAATAAATAATTATTCAAGTAAATTATCAAGTCACGTCAACAAAATACATCTTGTGTGTCATCGCTCTTACTGTTATAGAGACTTGTTTAACCAAATTCGTTCAACCAAATTCAGATTACTTAACGGATGTCCTACGAATGTCCGAGAACAAATAATGATATACAGTTTTCTAACACATTAAAATTTTTGTGGTATAAAGCGCGCGCGCGCGCACACACACACACACACACACACACACACACACACACACATATATATATATATATTGTTCTGTTGTAAATCCAACAGTACATAGACCCTGCAAAAATAAGCTAATTTATAAAAATTATGAATGTTTTTTTTTTTTAAAGTAAAAAGAGTAGCAACCATATTGGATTTTGAAAGCTGTCAAATTGAAATGTAACTAGAAATTTGTAAAAAAAATTGGGTAATAGTATTGGTAATGTTTAAGAGTAACAAATGTACTTAAAAAACTGTATATTATCCTTTTAAACTGTACGTACAAATTATAAAACTCAAAATTCTGTAGATTACGATTTATTTAAATGTGAAAGTATTTGGTAAAACATAGAACTGAAAACAACACACAATAATCAAGTTTTCTCAGGCTTTATGTAAAATTTGGTGTTATAATAAACTGTACAATCCACTGATAATTGTAAAACCACAAAATATTGTAAACTATACAATAGTAAACTTTATATATATTTGTAAACTTTACTTATTGTAAAGTATAATTAAATTAGTTGTCAATGTAAAATAACTGTTTAATGCAGGAAATTAAAAAATTATAAGAATATAATGTAAAACTAAACCAGGGAGAAAAAGAAGAGTGTAGGCTTTAACAAGGCAACACTACATTTAATTTTTCACTCCTTCCTGTATCATCAAACAAAAAGCATCTCATAGAGAGAAATATTAATTTTACAATTAAATATCAGTATAACAGCAGAAAGATTGAGAAAAATTAGTGAATAAAGAAGTTTATAGCAAGAATAACTCAGAATACCAAGGACGGCATAAAAAGTAGAGGAATTATTAGTAAAATGGTATCAAGCAGTTTAAGAAGAAAATAGTAAGCCATAATAATCCAAGGTAGCATTGATGATACACTTCAAGTAACAAAACTTATTAAAACACCAAACACAGACTGAATTTTTCTTAAATTATAAGATTTGGTAACCTCAAAACTGGACAACTACAAAAAATTTGGTAACAACACATTTTGGACAAGAACTTAAGTGAAACAATAAACTATTCATAAGCTATTCAGTGATAGTATACTGTCGTGCTACATACAAGTACAAATAAGTAAAATAGTAATCTTACAAGTTCGACCTATTAGGAAGCAGCCTCACTCAGCTAGTAGGGGATAAAAATGTCAAAAGAATAAAATAATAAACAAATGCTATAACAAACTCAGAGTACTTGGCAATCAACATTTACTGCCACTATAGATTACATAGAAACTATCTAGAGTTATTCTTCATTTTGTGTCTGCAAAATTAATTTAATAAAAATTAAGTATCTACATAAATGGTGAGTGCATTTGTAGCAGACGCAAAGATTGTTCCTAATCATTACATTCTATTTTGTTGTTACTTAAGCAAAGAACGACAGAAACAGATGTTCTACCATTACATACGTCACTAGAAATACGTTACCAAATCTACGTGTACTTCACGAGCGACGTTACAAGATACGCAGACGTCCACCCTCAACCGTTTACCCTGCGGGCGACAACAATCATTACACGTCCTTCCTCAAGCAGCATACTGCGGTTTGTCTATCCTAATCACACATAATACATTTAAGTATTTGCATTCACGATTTTCTAAATTACAGTGTTCCTATGTTATTGAACTATTTCCAGTGACTGCAAAGTTGCATGGCTTCCACAACGTATAATAATACAGCATACTACAAAATTATAGTTTACAAGAAGTATATCTTGAATTCTATACATTTAAACACTGAAAATATGTTCAAAGTAATATTAACTTTTTCTTGTGTGTGTGTGTGTGTGTGTGTGTGTGTGTGTGTGTGTGTGTGTGTGTGTGTGTGTGTGTGTGGGGTGTGTGTGTGTGTGTTTGGAAAAGATGCACGCAACGCGCATTTAGAGTATTAAAGCTAAACTTAAAACTACTGGTACTACTTAAAATCCTCTACTCGAACTCCTTCCATCGTAATATACTTCGTTTGACGTTTCGATCCCTAGAATCTGGGATTGTCCTCGACAGCTATAAATGGCGGTTGCAATACTCTGTTGAAACTAACTATTGTCATGTCAAAGCGGACAACGAAATAGAACAACTGCCAACTCTGGCGAGTTGTCGATGTCGTATTCAACCGTGATGACTCATCAAATGACAATGTGATGCGTTATAAGCTACAAATTGCCATTCCATAACATTAGCTGATCTTCTATAATAATGGATACAAGTCTGATGCGGCATACATAAAGCGGGCTCGGCGTTCGGCGTTGTACAGCAGACAAAAGAATCTTGCCTGATTTTACTTCACGTAGGTTCCCCACCACCTGTTGGTGAGTATTTACCCGCTCTCCTTCTCTCACTAATGTACCACTACAATTACACAACACTCCCAAGCGATTAAAGTAAGAATTTTAATATTAATAATTGTTTTCTTATTTTGATTATTTCGTTAATTACACAAATATTTTAATTTTTTAATTTCAATTTAAATCTGTAATAAATATAATACTAAATGAATTTAGATAATTTAGATTGAGTGACAGCTTATTTTACTGTGATCTCCATTTTTAACAAAAACGCTTTACATCGGTACGTACACTACCGGAGCAGGTTTTTTCAAATTTGCTAGTAGGTACGTTTTCAGAGTGACATAGTTGTGCATTGTAATTAGTCTGAAACGTATTAAGAGTTTACTTGTTTGTAACTCTAATTTAGTAAACTTATCAAATTTGTGATTGTCATTCTTTGTTGTTTATAGTTTGCAATAGATCGTTAAAATCTGTGATTCGGATAAAAACTTGTAATTCGTTTAGTGCCGCTGGTATCAATTTAATTCCATTGCTAAAGGTCGCTATACACTTAAATAACTACTAGTGTTAAAAGTAGGAGGTCTTCAATTAGAAGTGAAACAAAAGACTGTGTAATAAAAGACTTTTTTAAATTGATTAGTATCCAGTGATCTTATTAAATGGCTGCTAGCATAAATACTAGCATCGTACTATTCTAGATACTCTCCAAGCAATGGAATAACGGGAAGACAAGAAACTCGATCTTTTCAGAGAAAATTAAGAATAACTACTGAAAGAAACGAATTTTGCTGGAATCAGAGGAAGCACAGAAACACAGAAATGTCGGAGAGAAGTACAGCAGCGTGATATAAAGAAACAAATGAGCGGCAGAAAGATGTACACAAGCGTGAAGCAGAAAAACTAAAGCAGGAAGCATTCACGATTATTTAATAGCTACTAGCTACCACCTTTCATTCATTGTAAATCTTAGGGGGCCTGCCGCAGAGCCAATACAGAAAGTATCCTACTGCTTGCCATTTGGAATACCTTCTATGAATTAATAAAAACTCTAGAATTTCTGTACGACCACCATCCGTGAGACCCATAACAAGCTAGTTTCAAAAGAAGTGGATGGACCTGAAAACTAAAACCGATTTATGAGAAAATAGAGTATAAAAGCCCGGAATGTCGGTGCAGACTTGTGCCTACTATGTAGTGATTTGGATCAAGGGTGATTGAAAAAACAACTCGATGTAAATGGACATCGATATCTAAAGTAGCAGATTCAATTGTAGGACACATTTGAATTAATACGGAACAGTTTATTTACCAATTGTAATCTTAAAGCATGCTGGGCGATGTACACTGAATTAATCTTTGAAACAGTAAAATGTATAAAAAGGAAACATTTCACCGATTCAGATATATAATTGTTTCACATAGGCCTACTTTCACTAGACTTTCTTTGGATGGTCTTAAAGAATTGTTGTGTTTGTAGATTATTATTATTATTATTATTATTATTAATCCATCAAATAAAGAGTTGTTTTGGTATTTACTTGTATCTGTTCACATAGTAGTTTATTGTTTTGTACTATTTTTTTGTTTAGGTATTGTATTTATAAATATTAGATACGAATTATACACTAATTGTTTAGTAAGTGCTCAGTGCGATTATTGCCAGACAATTACCATAAAACACATACTAAATTCGCATTCAGAATTAGATACAGGCTACATATTGATACACGAATAAACAAATAAGCTGGTTGGCGGAGAACTGTTCAGGAAGTGAAGCTCGTTTATGTTAAAACGCGTTTTAGCGAACTGGACCCACCCACCGATTTTGTTAAATTTATTGCAGTAATTAAACCGATTCTGATATTCAGTATGGTTTTAAATTCTTCACGAAACATATGATTTTCTAAGCTGGTGAAAAAATTATTAAGAAGAGTAATGACTTAATCACGGTTACCTTACATAAGATGCCACATTACCTGCTGTTGCATTTAGTCAATGGTAGAATAAAATACGTATTGCCTAAGTAAATATGATTAGAATTTAACATATTTTTAGGTGTTTGTAGTATTAACAACATACAAACTTTCGAATTCAAACTCCTTTCATTATTTCACAATATATGTTGTTATAATTCTGATATAGCATATATGAAGCCAATAATAGGTAGGCCTAATTGGCATCAGTAATATGTAACATTTGTAATTCATTTAAACGATAATATCCTTTATTTCGATACAGTCAAAATTACTAGCACATTTCTCATTTGCTTAGTTTGATGTTTTGAAAACAAAATTATTCAAAATTTAAAATCGAAAATATTTTTATATTTCTTACATAAAAACCTAGTTCCTGAATATTACCTTTTTCAGTGGTTTAGCATGCATGTTTACAGTTGTATCCAACTCACTTGTATGAACAGACAAGTTAACCTTTTTCAGTCCTTCTTGTGACTTCTCGTTATAGTTAATGGCGTATTTCAAAGCATATGCTTTGTCATAAGTTCTTAATAACACTCTTGTAGGAGGTCGCCGCCGTCGACATCACGTACACCACGAGACATTTTTTAAGATCTGATGATGAAGCATACGCTTTTAAACGCGACATCAGCTATAATAAGAATTCAGAAGGCGGATTGTAACAGATTAGTTTGTCTATTTTTCACTGGTTTTTGCAGTAAACATTTATTATAACTGTATTGCACATTGCCCTGTTGAATATAATTTTTAAATTTATTTGCTCATTGAAATTAAGTAGAACCTAGTTGTTTTAAACTAAATAATTCAATTCAAATTATAAACTAGTTAATTTTTAAGGTTTAAATCAACCCAGTTTTAATCTTCTTTACGTTCTAAACGATTTACATCTGAAAGAAACCTTAATCTACAAAAGATAAATTTCAGGAGAATACTTTACTCGGACTGCCTCCATCATAACATATTCACGTGACATTTCCACAACCAGAATCTCGGGTCGTATTTAAAAGGCAAAAAAACATAAAAGAATTACAATAAATTTTATAAAAGCTATTGGTAAAATATCAATAATTACTCTTAAAATTCTTATTATAAAAATCTAAGTCGTATAAAAATTAGAAATAACACATGTTTTTTGTAAAATAAAACATTCTTATCTGTGAGTGGCGGGAGAAAGGCCCCGTTGTAAGATCTAACAACGGCTGGACAGCCTCCCTCTCCTACTGGTTATTGTACATTAAACGAAAATTTCAAACCGTCATGGAAATTTCTAATGCCTTAACGTAAATTTCAAACCTACGAACGCCTGTCCCCACCTTGTCGGTCTTTCAACGCATTCCTCAAAGTATTTAACCAAATTTGTGAAATTTCGTTGCTTGCTTGGCTCAAACAGTCCTCATTAGCCATGATTAAAGAAGCCTCCTTAAATTTCCGTTATTCAACTGTTGACTCCTTATGGACACCGCATCACACAGTATCCTATGCTGTTTGTCCCAAGCATTTTCCGCCAATCTCAAGGTGTTCGTCTTACCTAAGTGGACTTTCTTCATGTGTTCTGACGCGCTAACGCCTACCCGTTTCGCCGAAATATTGTGACCAACACTCACACTGAAATTGGTGTACTACGTTCTTAGTATGTTATGTAGGACTACTTGGTGTGTTTTAATCGCCAAGTTAACTATGGTTCTACGGGAATGAAAGGTAGTTCGCTCTACGTAACTCCTTAGAAAACTTCTTTCTTTCTTCGGAAATCCCTCCGATTACGGAATAACGCCAGTACCTTTTATTTTCCTTGACCCCTCATGAGTCATGAGTGCACGTGCAGCCCTGAAAGTAATTCTCTTCATGTACTCATCATTATAACCCTTCTTTCCAAAATCCCCACAGATGTTTTTTTTTTCTTAACCTATTGCCGCAATAAATTTTCATTTGTACAAACCCCTACTGCACGAAATACAACGTTTTGGAAACTCATTTTTTTACATGTTCAGGATGTAATTTAATGAGGTGTCAGCAGACATTCTGAAAACGACAGTACTAACTGTATACAATATGACCAAAACTGAACGGTGTCAAATACATCTAGGAACCGCATTTTATTATTCTCTTCACTTTCCATAGTGAACTTAATATTAAGTATTTGAGAGTTCAATTCCCTCAAAAACTTTTTCAGATCTTCCGTATCCAGTTGTCAAATTATAAAAGTATCATGTATATACCCAATCCACAGTTTAGTTTGACATTAAACTCCTCTAAAAAGTTCTCTTCGAACCAGTTCATATATTGGCAAAAGCAGGTGATACAGACGTTTCTACTGGTAGCCCCAAACTCTGTTTATAAAAAAAAACCAAACCTTGTAGCGAATGTAAACGGAACTGACACAAACACCGTTATTCTAAATAATTCTAAAGTAGCTCGGATTGGTAAGTTGGTTCTGTCAGCAAATCTAAAATATCTGTCCAAAAAGCCCTTATAATATTCATTGTTTTCTTAACCAGTACACTCGGAAACAGATTCACGCTAACCATAATGTCGTTGCTGCTAGTTGAAGGTTTTTTATAATGCCAGCAAAATTTTTTTAAGTGTAAGTTTTGTATTGGTTGAGAAAGGGCTAATGATAGGCATCAAAAATGTCTATAGTTAGTATACTGGAAATAAAAAGGTAGTCATTGCAAAATGAGGTTGAGTATTTTATTAGTAATATTCTGCAACATTCCAAATTGTATAACCAATGTACTACGTTGCATCTGTAAATTATAACAAACCTAAAATAGAGACAATTTATTGAATGTCTGTACAGTTTTAAGACTAACAATCTCAGACACGTAGGCCTGTAACACCTGATGTAAATTCAAGAGGGGTGCTATCCGTTTCAGCATTGTTAAACACTAAGTTATTAGTGTGTGTGTGATGCTGATACGGACATGAATACTAGTCGCACGCAAATCTACGTGTTTGCGAAACCGATTTACTGCATACAAAAAACAGGATACATCATCGGGTTGTGCAGAATGATACGAGACCGTGAACTCGCGGTAGTGCAAATTCGTGCACGTACAAAGTGACAGTGTAATTATTTGTTAATTACTCAGATACACAGTGTAGCATGACAGATAATCCACTTAAATAGATTACCATATGATCATAAGTAAAAATCAATTACATGGAATATCAAGAAAAATCCAAATGAGAACCAAATAAATATCAAATTAAAATACCACCATAACTTGAAAAAGTAAATATAAAGAAAGAACTATGCAACAAAAATAGATGTAAAACAAAATAAAATAAGAATAATACCCAGGTAGGATAGGAGTAGGTAAGGAAGATACCCAGAACAAATCAACGGACAAAATAACGATATAATAATGAAGAAACCGAGAACAAAAAAGGAAGATACCCAGAACAAATAAAAATGATAATAACGAAATGGTACTGAAGAAACCAAGAATGAAGAAGGAATATATCCAGAACAAACCAACATACCTAATGAACAGGGACAAGTTTGAAGATACCAGATAGTAGAGGGAGAAGAATACGACCAATACCCTAAGGAAACCCAGTAGGGAGAAAACCAAAAAAACCCAAAAGAAATTAAATGTCACTATTGAAAGTATAACACCCCAAAAAACCAGAAACTCATGTAAAATAAATGAAAACAAAAGTGTTTAAAGTGCTAAGTAAAAGTGCACCCAAGAAAGTTATTGTATAATTAATAAAGACAAATCTTAACAGTCCCCCCATGATTAAACAACTTGATAATAAAACTATAAAACTGACTAGTGATAGTATCAAGAAATAACAGGGGACAAGTGCAAGTTATTATATGGTAATAAATAAACTTTGAGAAAGTACATTAAATACTGTACCTTTAAATAACTTTAAAAGTTTTAATTTGAGATCATGAGTGCTATTTAATAAAATAGTATGGTGAAAGAGCAAGGACTAATATTTCTAATAAAGTGCCACTATTTATGTAATAACATTCAATGGAGTGAATAAGTTAAATAGAGAGCTGGGAGTTAATCCTTAAAGTGACAAGGGATACATCCCTAAAGTAAAAGAAAAAACAGATAAGACTGTACCCAAATAATTTTAAGTAAGTTTTAAAAATAAAGGAACAGAAATGTTAGGTTCCTATTACAATAAATGAAATCTATGCCTAAGGTTTGGAAATAGAGAGTAGTTCTTATAATTATAAAATCTTATTATGTTAATAGTTTGAATCAGGAATGTAATGTCTGAATATGGATACCATTCTTATATGATAAAATGTTTTTATGAGTTACTATAAAGAATCAGTACTAAAAGGTATGAATTTAAATACCACTTTTAATGTCAAATAATTGTTATGTATTAATTGTTTAATGTCAGTACTAAATGTTATTGTAGTAAAAGAAGGAATTATTAATGAATATTATATTAGAATAGAAGGTCAGAAAAGGGTATAAACAAACTGTATTATTAAAAACTTTGTACGTAACATCAGACAAAAAAAAATAGGCCAAAGGGTAAATCTAAACTACATTATAATTGATAAATCCAGTCCAATAAACCAACTAAACTGATGAAATTTATGCAAGATAAACCCATCACATAGTAATATAATGTAAATTATACTTTAAAAAGATATTGTCAGAAGATAGGTAAAATTATGAGTAAAAATGCAAATGTATTAACTAAAATTTCAGAGGGGGGTCATAGATTAATGAATTATATTTAAAAACAATAATCAATGGTTAAAATTGCAAGAAATTACAGAAAGATAAACAATTATATCAATCTGAGATTCAGTATAATCATAATTATAACAGATAAAATGGCTAATATTTGGAGGAGAACAGGAAATAAAAATTTAAGCCTACTTTTCCAAAATGAAAGAAATATAGCAATTTTAATAAAAAACTTTGTAAAACTATATTATTTGATGTCAAATTAAGCAAAATGAATTAAAGAAACCGATTATGTATTTAGTATTTCATAAAATTAAATAATAGCGAAGATATATTCAGTGATATAATGTACTTTTTAAAGATGTAGCGGAAGCCAAGGATAAATGAAACAATGTATTATGCATATTAAATTGGCTAAGAATTTCAGAAGACGAAGGAAATGAGAACAGTTAATTATTATCCGTGGTAGAGAACACTTGAACGAGGTTTTGCTCCTATTAACCTATATAAGAAGCAGAACTGGCGTGCTGTATATAAACCTAGTATTCAGTGAAAATTTGTAACTTTTTATATTTTGACTTTAAACTTTAGAATCAGTGCGCACAATCCATAACACGATTAAACTACAGTAAAACAGAACAATATATGACTAAATTATTAAATTAACACCATCACCAATAATTATTATTGACGAAACGGAAAGTGCTAGTTACAACCTATTTAACCAAAGTGAAGTTAGACATTACCACACACATTTAAACAAAGTGAACTACGAAACACTGAACCAGAAACACTCAATTAACACCAGAACGAATATCCACAATTGCGGAGACGAGGAATCGGTGAAAAGGCATCACTTATTGCAAGAAATATTTGTCCAGGCAACTACGGTTAAGCTACGCAGTCGGCAGGCGGCCATCTTTGTCTTCCCAGCATTCTATGCGAGTTTGACCAAATGAACATCGAGTCATCACTGGTTCGAATTTTATAATATATAAACATTCAATATTATTTAATAACCTTGTAATTTTTAATTATAAGACTTTTAACTGTAAGTGTTATACTTTCATGGCCCTACCATTCTCTGGCTATTTATAAAATAACCGTTAATAGAACCAAATATTTTATATACAATATTCATGTAAATTTTTTATCGACCGGCCCTGAGAACGAGTCGATACTGTTATTAATAATCGATTAACCATCGATCTTTCAGATAATTGTTAATAAATCATTTAATTCTGCAAATTGGTTGAAATTTATTTATCAATTTAATAAATATAATTAAAATTAAAGTAATACAAGATCACTGACTACCCGAAAGGCGGTATTTACCAAGAAATAAGTAGAATACTGAAGGAAGAAGAAGAACCGTCTATCGACTAGTGCTGGAGATAACTATATTAACGCAGGAGTTATCCCAAAAAGTGATACAACAACATAAACAACCATAACAGAATTAAAATTTTACAAAATACATCTACAAAAATTATTTATTAAATACCTACAGCAAAAAACACGAAAACAAAAAATATTTTTCAGAAAACAAAATTTTTTTTAAATTTTTTATTATTATTAATATTAATTATTATATTTTGTAACAAGAGGAACGTTACAACAGATAATTACGTAGTAATTAAACATTCCTATTCAGCGAAAAAAGTCGCGGATCAGGAACACTTATTGTATTTTTCCAAGAGTGTTCTACAGATTATGAAAATCGCCAATATAAGCATACAATGTTTCACGTTCTGAAAGTGACGCCAAACTTGTTATAACAAACATTTACGATCCCAGGAGTGTTTATGTTTAATCAATTTTCGATAGGTTTGTAATGCCGGACTGTATAACCCAAGTCTGGTAAACAATTTCCGCTCTCTTTTAACAAGATTGTTTCGAGTGAACGTCGTGTGTTCCGCTAGTAGCTTGTTATCGAAACGTCCGACATGTATCCCCCCCCCCACACACACACATGAAAGCACACGCAACCTTCTGGAAGACACCATGGACACAGTCAATTATTTAAATACAAAACAGAGACAGTAATGAAACAGAGACAATAATAAGGAATCAGTAAAAATTATAAAAATAAAAAGTGTTAATAAATTGTAAACAGTACAATTGATATAACATTTTTTAATTCAAGAACATAAAGTAAGATGTTTGGCATAAAAATTTTAATTACAATGCTAAAAATTAAAATTCTTTGGGTGTATATTGTTGCTATTGAATGATGTTACTTGAAAAACATTTATTATCACAATTTTGAAATGTTAAATTGTTAGTTAAATTGTTAATTGTCAGTAATTCCTTAATGTTTGTCAGGGACCCAAGTAAAATAAATTTTATTTTTTATGGTATAGTATATCAATACAAGATTTATAATAAGCGTAAATTATTCAAATGATGATTATTACATACTGTGACTATAGTATACTCACACTTATGAGAAGAGGCATACATTTTAAATAGATGTCAGATTTGTTTTTAAATAATACACAATTGTAATGTTTTAAATTCATCTTAATTATATCATCCCACGATACTCTCTCCTCTCTACAAAGTTAATCTTTATGTTTGTGACGCAGTGTTTGAACGCATCTCAAATAAGCTCAAATCCCACAGCCTGCTTGGGTATGTAAATGTATTACAGCTACGTTCAACACACAGACGCACGCTCCAGAACATAACGTTGCAATATAGCCCATTATATACTCTGTATACATATATATTTTCAAAATTTGTGTAACATATAAAGTAATAATAAAAATAAAATGAAAACAAAAATTTACCAGCACGATGTATAAAGTTAACAAACAATAATCTTGTCATAATCTTGCATTTTCACCAATAATCGCGATCTGACGATTTTGTGAGTGTTTAGAGGGTGGGCACACTTGCAGTTACAGAGGATTGAATTCCCCTTACTCTATCGCTTGACAGGTAGGAAATATTGTCGATAATATAGTTTTGAATCTTTCTTTACATTCGACTTCGTGTGTTTATATTTTCTTAGTGCTCACACAGAGATTGCGTGACGTGTGCGTTGAAGACGTCACACAGAACTTGAAGACGTGTGCGTTGTTTCAGATATATTTTTCATGATGATGTACGTCTGTAATACCATACATTCGAATAGTAACACGTTACTCAATCTTAGCTTCAGGTAGGCCTATTATTTTAAATTTTATTAATAGAAATAATTATTTAATGTTGAAACACACAGAGTTAGCAGGAATTTTGAACATATCATATGTTGTGTGCATTAAAAAGTGAAGTTTTAATGAAACGACAGTCAAGTAATGAATCATAATCATAAATTCGTTTCTCGTAACTTTATTTTCTTGTAAAAATTTCATAAATTTATTTTCTGTACTTGATGTGTCATTGGGTTTACTGTATTTAGTAGACCTGTTACTGTAGGAAGGAACGGCGGCTAGAGCTAAACACGATGTGCTCGGAAATGACACCAACAACGACTGACAACAAGAATTTTGCGTTGGTCGTTGATCGTATCTGAGTGAATGAAAGAAGGACATTGTTTAGCCGGCTTGTGGACCAGTATGTTAGGCACTTTCACCTTCTTGTCCACCGACGCAACCAATCAACATAAACCATTCCTAACCGATAACAGATAACATGTTTATTGGACAACTGGAAGACGCTAACGAACTGTTCTGCACCCGATAAACACTCACACACTTCCACACACACACACCTTCATATATATATATAATATATATCTTACCAGCATTTCCCACTTCCACTACTCCTTAAAAAACACATTCATCTAACTTTTAAATCTAAGAAACAAAAATTATTATACACTACTGAAACTGAAACCTTACCAGCTAAGTAATTCCTTCTTTTAAACGATGATCTGTGAAATAAAATCTTACTTGAGTAGTCTCCAACAATTGTTTCCTGTTTGTAGCCTGCAACATTTCAACAAGTGGACTGCTTTGCTGTTCTTATTGAAAACATTTCACTGTGCACGATACAAACATACATGTTACACTTCGTTAACGCAAAGAGAGACCTTAAATAAAATATCAGCCTACATGCAATGTTGTGCAGTATCTAGGATCCAGTAAATAAGACGAAGAACAGGAAGTATACAGAAGACTGGAGCACAAAAATCGTTTATTTGCGCTTTACACATGTGGTGAACTTACGTAATAACAGTAACCTATATAAAAATTACGTATGTCACAAAGTATATTATGAAATAAACTTAATTTGTAGCCCTATGCACTTCCAATGTCACAAGTTCGTAGAAAATTATAGTTCTCACGAAGGTTTCTCAATATTTCAATAAAATATAAAATATACGAGGGTGAGGTGAAAAGTCCCTGGCCTGAATAATAAGAACAACCACTTTTTGGTTAAATTTATATTTGTTTGTCAACATAATCTCCACTTAGCTCGACACGCTGTTTCCAGCGATGTTCTGGAGTGGTTATAACAGACTAATAAGCCGATTTGTCGAGATTCTCAAAATAGCCATTTATAGGATCGCTACTACATTTTGCCCAAATCATTCTCCATCGATTAAGTTTTTTATGTTATGAAAGAAATAGAAGTTGTTCATGGTTAAATCTGACAAGTTTGGTGAGCTGAAAGCAAATCAGTCTTTAACTGATACACGAACGTAAAGTTCTTTAATTCTTTGATTTTATCCAGCGCAACCATTGATGTGTGCGCTGGTGTATTTTTTTCAGCAAAATATAACTTTTTTTAAATGTAGCCATTTTTACTAGATTTCGTCGTTTAAATGTTGTAATAGGTGTCCACAATACTTGTCACTGATTGTTTCCAATGTAACCGGTGAAGAGTATTTCATGCGCGTCCCAAAACAGTCGTCATTACTCCACCAGCAGACGGAATTGTCTTTACCTTGCTTGCGTTTGGTTCGCCTTTCAGGTCCATTTTTTATTTCTGTTTGATCTCAGAAGTGTTGTGGTGGATCCAAATCTCATCAAAGGTTATGAATCGTTGAAAAAATTTAGTTGGAGCGTTCTTATTCACACTCAAAATTATCAGGACTGCACACCAAGAGCCACTACTTATTTAGCAAATAAACAATACTATTTTTAATACTGCGTTGTAATATGAACAACCGTGAAATAATCGAATAATTGTGTAATATAATAACTTGTTGTAATTATATCGCAAAGATGTGTGTGTGTGTGTGTGTGTGTGTGTGTGTGTGTGTGTGTGTGTGTGAGTTTGCGCACACGCGGTTATATTTATCTTAACGATGTCGCGGTTGAATTTGAAGCCGGTTTTTGATGGTGTTTTTTGCATTGTGGTTTTGGGATGTTTAAAAGCTTCCCACTCAGATTAAAATTGTAATATTGTGTCGTTTTATTGTCCTTTAATGGCAGGCTTATACATTGGTTTGCATCATCTTTTCGACATCAGTCTACAGTCTGCAAAAGTTCAATTTTTGTTTTCTTTTTGTAGATCTTGTAGATTTTTTCATTTGTTTCTAGCGTCGTCACTTCATAGGATATCCAACATTTCGGTTCGTCCAACCCATTTTAAATTCAAAAACTCAATGTTTAACTGTTGTATTCGAGGCAGAAGAAACTTTGGACCCAGCTTTTTTTTATATTTTTACACTTAATTTATTCAAAAATATATTTAATCACGCCACGAATTTCCAAACTGTCCACTGTTAAAACAATGCTTAAGGCACTTATTTTAGTAGACTGTCAAACTAATACTAAGTAATTTCCTTGCTTAAAATATCGAACTTCACCCTACGAAGTATGAAAATCATACAACACGATCAAAATAATGAGCATAGTGGCGCTATCTCTGTGAGCGATCCGGATCGTTTCACTTACCCAAGTTCAGACAAAACGAACGTATGTAGGAAAAACGTGAGACTAATTTATTTATTACGAGTGAATAAGTTTCTACTAAACTTTATCTTCGCTAGTATACTTGGTTATTCACGCGTACGCGTCTGTGTGTTGTATTGCTCTGCTAGTTATCACTCAACGCATGGGTGCATCCAGAATTTCATTTTGGAGAGGGTCCAAGAAATAATAATGGAAGGGATTATGTTATGGTCACCCATCTCATAATAACGTCTTATAATAATATCTCACAATAACACCCATCTCATGATGTGTGTGTGTGTGTGTGGGGGGGGGTGTATTTTATGTATTATTTTTATTCTACATCTTCAAAAAAAAAAAAAAAACTATATAAGAAAATTGGTTTGATTGTCATCTTTGCAATAATGTCATTTTGTCAGTGGTGTTCCGTAGAGTTTGCTATGGAGTCAAACTTCTGCTCGCTACACAATCTTGTTAATATCAGCTTTGACAATCTTCGGACTCTGCTGAGCGCAAAAGTCTGCCAAATGCCAGCTCTTTTTCTCTAACTTCAGTTGTCTTTAAGACAGTCCTTGAGACTTTTTACAGGAGGAGTCACAATCAAAAGAAATTGTTTTCTCTTATACTAAATTCCACAACTACTTCATGTATGTAAAACTAAAAACGGAATTGATACACGTGTTGGCCAACAAAGTTGTTGAATTCCACTAAAATTTAAAGTTTAAATTTAACAATGAGGCCTTTATGACACCCCTTCTACTCCACAAAGAACCATTATCCAAATTTAAGGTCCATAAATTTTATCTTAACTTTACACTCATCCGTCAGATAAATGCAGCACTGACCAAAATTTCATCTGAAGCGAGGATGTTTTTGTACTATTGGCAGAAACAAAAGGTGCGATTGGCTTACGAGTAACTGTAGGCAGAAGAATCGTCACAATTTTTAATTCTTCTTTTCTGCAATTCTTAAAATAGATCTCTGCGAGATGAAATTTTTCAATCTTGCTACGACTGGAAAAGATATTATAGCAAACTCTTGAAAGATAACTCGTATTGTACCTGGCTGTGGGAGTTTTTGAGCTCGAAAATTGTCTAAAATGTTACCATAATCAATCTTCCTTTGGAAAACATAAAAACAAGGGATTGATTAGAACATAGATTAGAATAGAGAGGGGCGTCTTATACTGGTGAAAATTTCCTATATTTATCAAAGAAATGGATATTTAATTACCCAATGGTTCATTACCTAAGGGACAAATTTCACATCTTCTTTCTATATGAAAAAGTATTCTTTCACCGGCCATAGATACTAATGACTTTAGTTGTCATTACTAAGTTTAAATTTTTTAAACGCTTTAATTCGTTAGTTGCAAACCATAACATTAAAAGTGGATGGAGTTTTTCCGCTTCAACATTTATGGCAGCCACTCCAGTAAGTGCAGCAGTCGCATCTACAACCTCAACAAAGTTTATTACAAGTCTTCGTAATAACTTGCAAATGATCGTATCTTTTCATTAGGCCGATTTTTCGTGAATTTTAAATCAATGTTTACTGTAACTTTCGGCTTGTGTCTAACAGTCACAAGTAACTTCCATATTTTGTCTTTAACAAACAAAGTTCAAAATATCCTTGATGATATAAACGAATACTAACATGATCTTATTAATAGGAAAAAAAATGTTATCAATAACATTTGAAATTTTTGAAATTAATTGAAATTTTTTCTTTTGAAATTAAGTTCTCAATTCTGACATATCCTAGAGATTGAATCAACGAAGACAAAGATCCTTAGATACTTAGAAGAACGTGGACAATTTTAATTGCTTTACAGGCTTCTGTAAAGAAACTGTAACGAATCATCTGGCATATATCATCTGGCATTCCAATAAATCGCACATTCTAACCTTTTTTTTTTTTTTTAATGATTAAGCTCTTACCACAATGAAATACTGTGAAATTACAATGCAAGTAGATTTTAGGAAGATTCTGCAGGCGTAGTCGTATCGTCTACTGTGACACACTCCGCAACTGTTTGTTCTCCCAGGTAAAATGCAGGTAGCACGCTACTATCAGTTATGCTTCTCTGTTAAGAAATGGAATTGTGTACTATTAAGTCCACCACAACGTTTACGAGCTCTGCTATCACCGCGAACCGGTTCTGTTACTGCTAACTGGTGTGTAAAACTTACACCTCTCCAGTAAAATTGAAGTGTCTATATACCCTAAACGGAATATCTTACATTATCGCGGATAGCACACAACTATAACAACTGTAGTACTAACTCTACATGATTTTTCTAACTCCTGGCAGACCATACGCCTGTACCAACACAGCGTTTACACGTAATCAACTCCAAACTGAGATTCTGCTCTGTATGCCTGAGTCTTATTTTTGAAACTGAATTTTGCATTATCTGATTGGTTCTGCAGTAACCCCTTCTCCTGCTTTTCTTACATATAATAAATGTTCTTGTCCAAGAACTTATCGTAAAGAATAATTCTTGTTCAAAAAACCTAAAATATTTTATAACCCATTTTATGGGTTATAAAACTGTTTTTACTTAAAAAACGCATACATTCAGTTACTGATTTTTAAAATAACTACTGTCATCAAGTAGGTCTTTTTATTACGAACATTCTGATTTAAGACCTTTCTCAAAGTTTTCCATACCTCAAAAGTTATTTAAATTAACGTGTATTTTTTAAATATCCCACAAAATCTCACTACACACGCGGCTAAGTATTCTTACAACCCTTTACCGAAGTTAAATTTGTTTTACAAGTCTAAAAATAATTCTAACATTTTTCACAATGGTCCTTATGAACTAACGTTCATTGCAATATACATGTGCGTGTGTGTGTGTGTGTGTGGGCGCTCTCTCTCTCACATGCATTCATAATTGCTCACAATTATTATTGTCATTATAATTATTAATAACAAACAATATTCTTTTTATTTTTTACAAGAATGTTTCTGTTGCACATCACTATAGAAAAATTATTCCGATTAGCGCTTTCAAGCTTCTCAGCTCATCGTCACATTGGAAATAACAACAAAGAGGATAAAACCAAACACTTCACAACCCCACCCGCCCCACTAACCACACACACCCCGCAAACAAGCTATAATTCAAATGTGCCTTCCTAACCTCCGAGCCCTGTCACCCCCGTCTGTACAGTTACATATTTTTCTAGCACATTCCTTGTGTTTATGTGTTGTGGGTGTACGCGCGCGCGTGTGTGTGTGTGTACATTCTTTTTAAAATCTAACGTTGTAACGCCTTTCTCATTCACACTTGTGGGCGCGGTCACTCACCCTTATTTCAAAAACATCCATATAGGCCTATGCAATTCAATTCTTAATGTTATCTATTCCGTCCTCTATCTTTTACTTTTTAATTATATTATAAAATATTTCTTCATTATCAAATTTAATTTTAGTATTCATTAAATTGTCTAACCCTTTTTCTCTTTCTTTCAATATTTCTAATTCCTTCCTAAGCTTCCTTTCAACTGTGTTATTTACTACTTTTAAAATTTCATAGTCTTCCAAAGGATTAAGAAACTTATGGTTCTCTTCTACGAAAAGTCTTGCATATAATGAATTCGTTGTTCTATTACCTTCTCCACGTTTGTGGTGAGACAACCTGCATACTAATTTCCGCCCTGTCTCACCTAGGTACACTTTGTTGCAGTCTTTACATTTTATTTTATAAGTTCCGCTTCTCTGTAATACTGGGATTTTTTTATATATTTTTATTCCTTATCTTATCAAATACCGTTTCACATATTTTAATAGCTGTATCTACTCCGTATTTATTAAAACATTTTATAATTTTTCTAGTATGTGATCCTATGTATGTCAATGACCCTGCATAATTCTTTTGTTCTGGTTCTATTTTAGCTTTTTGCATGTTACTACTTTTCATAACTTTATCCACTATGTTGGTGTTATAGTTATTATTCCTTACAATTCCCTTTATCATTTTTAACTCCCTATCTTTTGTTTCTGTCTCTTTTAAACACTTCTGAGCTCTATAACAAAATTAATTGATTGCCGCCTTTTTATATCTATAAGGGTGGTAAGACTCTCTTGGTATAATTATTTCAGAATACGATTCTTTCCTAAATATCCCAAACTGTAGTTTTTCATTGTTTTTAATTTCTCTGTTTAAATCTAAGTAATTTATTTTCTTACCTCCTATCTCGTCTTTAAACTGTAAGTTTTTATCATTATTATTTACCTCATTTATAAACGCATGCACTTCTTCTATGCTTCCCTCCCAAACTACAAAATACATCGTCAACGTATCTAGTCCATAATTTTATATTGTCTTTATACCTAGTGGAATTTATTAATTGCTTTTCAAAATCATTCATGTATATTTTTTCAAGAATAGGGGATAATGTAGATCCCATAGGTAATCCTTTTTTCTGTATATTGTAACAAAATAAAAAATCTTCGATGTGTTTACAAAATAAAAATTTTTAAGTGTTTTTGAAATTTTTTGAAAATATTGTTTTTGTTTTTGTGGTTATTATTATTTAATAATTAATTTTCGTGATGTGTTGGTGTAAAAATTTTAACTCTGTTATTACTGTTTTGTCAATTATATCAGCTTTTGGTAACTAAATTTAAGTTCCGCGTTAACAGGATTGTCTACGGCACTGATCGATTAGCGGTTCTTCTTCTTCTGATAGGATTCTCCTTTCCTTTTGGTATCTGCCGCTTTCGTGTAGTCCGTTGGTAAAATATTCTATTATGTTACGCTAATAATAATTTTTTAAATAAATTTAAGTCAAAATTATGAATTTCCAGTATTTATTTAACAATTCTTAAGTAGATCGATATTAAATCGATAATTCAACAGTTGTAATCGACTCTTATCTCAGGGCATCGATTAATTTTTACATCTGTTTATTTTATAATAATTATTCGGTTCTTTGAACGGTTATTTTATATAGTCAGAGAAGGGTAAGGTCAGGAAAGTATAACACTTACAAATAAAAAGCTTAATAATTAAAATTGACAAAGTTATTAAATATTATATAATGTTTATTAAAGAAAAAAGCGAACCATCGTAGTCTTGATAATTATGTTGGTAATTGCTCGCGTTGAATGCTGGGAGTCAAAGATGGCGGCTCATGGACTGTATGTGTTAAACGTATTCAGCTCGACAAATTTTCTTTCAATAAAGGGTGCCTTTTCACTGTTTCCTCGTCTCCGCAGTTGTGATTATTCTTTCTGGTGTTAGTAATATGGTTCTGGTTTAGTGTCTGGTGATTCACTTTGATTAAATGTGTGTGATTATGTTTAATTTATGTTGTGCTATAAGGTCGAATCTTGTACTTCACTTCTCGTTATTAAGTATTATTTAGTTAGTCAGTTTAATTTATTATATCACTTTTTTACAATTCCTTATTACTTGATTTGAATCGTGGTATTAATAGTTCTCACTGATTTTACGTTTTAAGTTCAAAATTTCGTACTTTACTATTTTTTCTGTAGGCTAGGCTTACATACCGATCGCCATATTAGTTTGCTATATATGATGATATTAGCACAAATCGCGTTCAAGTGTACTCGACAAGGTCCAATAATTAACTGTTCTCATTTCCTTCGTCTCCTGACAAAGTCTTAGCCAATTTAATATAAGCAATACATTGTTTTAAATTCCTTGGGCTTCCGCTACATTCGGAAATGTTACATTATATTACTGAATATATTTTTGTTATTATTTAATTTTATGAAATATTACATACATAATCTTTTTCTTTAGTTCATTCTGATTGATTTGATACCAAATAAGATAGTTTTACAAAGTTTTATATCAAAAATGCTATATTTCTTTCATTTTGAAAAAGTAGGCTTAACTTTCACTTCCTGTTCTTCCCCAAAATGTTGCCATTTTACATGTTATATTTATGATTGTACTGAATCTAATATTGACATAATATGTTTATCTTCCCTTAATTTCTCTTAATTTTGTTAATTGGTTATTCTTTTAAATATTATCCAATAATTTATGACTCCCTACCTTGAAATCTCAGTTATTACATTTGCATTTTTTCTCCTCCTTCTTCCTATCTTTTTACAATATTCTTTTAAAGTATAATTTACATTATATTATTCTGTTACTGATTTACCTTACATAAATCTCATCAGTTTAAATAGTTTACTGGACTTGATTTATCAATTATAAAGTATTTTAGATTTACCATTTGGCCTAGATTTTAACTGGTTTTACATTCAAAGTTTTTTAATAATATAGCTTGTTTATACCCTTCCTGACCTTCTATTCTAACACAATGTTAATTAACAACTCCTTACCTTACTATAAGAACATTTAGTATTGAATTCTAACTAATAATACATAATAATTATTTGACATCAAAACATGGTATTTAATCCCAGACATTCTAGACTTGATAATTTCTAATAATTCATAACAAACATTTTCTAATCCAAGAATGGTATCCACCCTCAGACATTGCATCCTTGGTTAAAATTATTAAACATAATAAACATATTAAAATTATAGAACATGATTCTCTATTTTCAACATTGATGTATAGAGTTCATTGGTTTAACTAGAAACATGACACATTTGTTTCTTTATCTTTACACCTTTCTTACAATTACTGGGGTACAGTTCTTTCTGTTTTTTATTTTATTTCAGGGATGTATCCCTTGTCACTTTACTTACTAACTCCCTACTCTCTATTTATTTTACTCATTTCAATTAATGTTCTTACATAAAGAGTGGCACTTTATTAGAAACATTAGTTTTTGCCTTTCATCATACCATGTTATTAAATAGTATTCCTGAAGTTAAATTAAAACTTTAAAGTGGTTTAAAGAGTACACTTTTATTAAGTTTAAGCATTCAATGCACCTTCTTGAAGTTTATTTACTATAATATAATAACTCACACTTGTCCCCTGTTAATTCTTGATACTATCACTAATCAGTTTTATAGTTTTATATTATCAAGATATTATTTATGAAGGACTGTTAAGATTTGTTTTTTATTCATTATAAAATAACTTTTATGGGTGCACTTCCACTTATGACTCTAAACACTTTTGTTTACATTTAATTTACATTATTTCTGTTTTTGGGTGTTATACTTTCATATGTGACATTAAAATTCTTTTGGGGTTTTTGCCTTTTCCTTGCTGGGTTTCCCTTGAGTATGTATTGTAATCTTCTCCTCCTACTATTTTGTATCTTCCACCTCATTCCCTTTTTATTATGTACGTTGGTTGGTTTTGGGTATCTTCCTTATTTATTCTTCGTTTCTTCATTTTCCTATAGTTATTATTTACGGGTTTGTTTTGGGTATCTTCCTTATTTATTCTTCGTTTCTTCATTCTCCTATAGTTATTATGTACGGGTTTGTTCTGGGTATCTTCCTTATTTATTCTTCGTTTCTTCATTCTCCTATAGTAATTATGTACGGGTTTGTTCCGGGTATCTTCCTTACTTACTCCTATCCTACCTGGGTATTTCCTTATTTTATGTTAGCCTTTTTTATTTAGTTTTCATTACACATTTTTATTGCATAGTTGCTTTTTCTGTATTTTTACTTCTTCAGATTATAATGGTATTTTAATTGTGATACTTATTGATTTTCATTTGGATTTTCTTTGATAGTTAATTTACTTGATTTTTATTTATGATCACATTGCATTCTTTATTTAGTGGATAATCTGTCATGCTACAATATAAAACTTGTTATTAAACCTAAAATAGTTTTGATTTAGACATTCTTTAACTACTTTAATCAATTGTTTTTTATACGAGATTCTCGTACTTGTATTCTCCCATATAATTATCGTTTATTAACTTAATAACTTTATTTATTGTAATACTGGTAAACATGTACTTAACATCCAGTGGTATTCAACATTACAAACGATGAAACAAATAACATTTATAGAAGAAAATAAGAAAAAGTATTTAATGGAAAGTAATCCAACAGCATCAACTTTTAAAAGTCAGGTTAAAATACATAAAGAAGGAAAACCAATTAGACCGATTGTTTCTTTTATTAATAGATATTTATAAATTATCGAAGGAAGTTAGCAGAATATTGAAAGGGAAATATGAATTTGGGGCAAAATAGAACATAGAAAATAATGTAAATTGATAGAAAAACTAGAAAATATTAGAATTAATAAAAATACAAAATTGATATCACTATAATAGTAAGGAATAATAACTATAACATCAACAAAGTGGATAAAGTTATGAAAAGTAGTAACATACAAAAATCTAAAATAGAACCAGAACAAAAGAATTATGCAGGGTCATTGACATACATAGGATCACATACTAGAAAAATTATAAAATGTTTTAATAAATACGGAGTAGATATAGCTATTAAAAAATTTGAAACGGTATTTGATAAGATAAGGAATAAAAATGTATAAAAAATCCCAGTATTACAGAGAAGCGGAATTTATAAAATAAAATGTAAAGACTGCAACAAAGTGTACCTAGGTGAGACAGGACGGAAATTAGTATGCAAGTTGTCTCACCACAAACGTGGAGAAGGTAGTAGAACAACGAATTCATTATATGCAAGACATTTCGTAGAAGAGAACCATAAGTTTCTTAATCCTTTGGAAGACTATGAAATTTTAATTGTAGTAAATAACACGGTTGAAAGGAAGCTTAGGGAGGAATTAGAAATATTAAAAGAAAGAGAAAAAGGGTTAGACAATTTAATGAATACTAAAACTAAATTTGATAATGAGGAAATATTTTATAATATAATTAAAAAGTAAAAGATAGATGACGGATAGATAACATTAAGAATTAAATTGCATAGGCCTATATGGATGTTTTTGAAATAAGGGTGAGTGACCGCGCCCACAAGTGTGAATGAGAAAGGCGTTACAACGTTAGATTTTAAAAAGAATGTATACACACACACACACACACACACACAAAAGGAATGTGCTAGAAAATTATGTAACTGTACAGATGGGGGTGACAGGGCTCGGAGGTTGGGAAGGGACATTTGAATTACAGCTTGTTTGCGGGGTGTGTGTGGACAGTGGGGAGGGTGGGGTGTGAAGGGTTTGGTTTTATCCTCTTTGTTGTTATTTCCGATGTGACGATGAGCTGAGAAGCTTGAAAGCGCTAATCGGAGTAATTTTCTATAGTGGTGTGCAACAGTGATAATTCTGTTTATGATTATAACCACTAACACAACTTTCTTAATTAAATTTCTGATAAGAATGTTTCTATTAACTTTTTTTACACTGTTTGACAGTCCTCTTTACTGTCATTTTGAGAAAAAAAATATAATAAAATATTTATATTTTACCAAAATACCAGCAAAGAAGACAACTGAAACAGTGTAAAACACAAGATAATAAAATATATATTGTTGTATACAATAAAAAAATATGATTTATTATTAATACGTAAAAACATAAATATATAAATCAACAGTAGGGTGGTTATTGTTCATTTTAATCTGACTTGCAGAAAGTAATGTCTTCATTTATTCAGTTTTCTTCCTGTAGTTGTGTCCAGAGATTATTCCAGTATTAAAAGCTATAAGTAACAACGATATTTCTTCACTGGGATTCTATTTGAAATAACAATAGAACTTACTTGTAACGAATAAAATGCGTATTTGTTTTCTTTATAAGAACATATTACAGTCCCACTGTGTTCATTACATATGTACAAGGATTAATATTCCCACCCAACAAGAGCTAGCTCTAGCTGCATGTGTTGCTGTTTAGCTAACAGTATGCGCGTACCTTATGTATTATTAATAGTAAATGGCTATTTATTTATTCCAATCACACTGTAATTGTTTTGACAGCGGACACTACAAGAATGCTTATGAAGGTATCACAAACGCGCGCGCGCGCGCTTACACACACACACACACAATCAAACTCAAACCACAGACGTGGGAGTCAGTCTGTTTGCCAAGAAATGTCTCTGTTGTATGATTCACACCAATAAACATTATTAAATATTAATATGACGGAATACATTAAAACTCGTCAACTATGCAGTTCCAAACGTGTGTGATAGTGGTGTGTGTGTGTTGTGTACAGAGTAAATTTGTGTATACGCACGTATACTTTTGTAACATAGAATGTTTTTCTTCGTATACTACATAAGAGAGTGATAAATTAAACAATAAATCAGCGTCAGAATAATAAACAGTAGACATTTGACAATCGACTCCATGTTTATGCGTTGCTAGTTGTAAGTACTGTATATAACCACCGTTTTTAGACACAATAAACACAGCAGTGTCCTCCGTATCGCGTGAAATCGTGTTTGATAGCAAACAACAGCTGTAGGCCGTTTATTGAAATACGTGTATGTACAAATACCTATATACCGTTGTTGGAAATAAATTTGTGTTTAAATTGAGCGATAATCGTAAGAGACTAAGCGTGTAGGAAATCCAAGTTATTTAGCAGGAGAACACAAAATAAAAAGCAAACGGATCGAGTGGAAACAAGTGAACGCTTAATATGGAAGTCATTCTGCAGGAGGTTTCAATGATTAATTACCTTTAATTGTAAATAAAGTCATTCTTTGTTTATTTATTTAACTTATCTGCTGTATCATTGTTTGAACATGCCGAAGATAGTTTGTTTAGGTGCCTTCTGGCTCTCCACGCCACTGTAATCGCTTGACCATTCGGCGTCGAAAAGTAACCCAAATAACACGCCTACTCAGGGTTAGGGTGAAATTTTTGCCGTGAAAAGTTGAAGATCTTTTTGTAGCTTTTCCCTGTCTGCTGACTTGGTTTGCTGTGAGCAAAATTAGTGATGTGGAGGATTCTTACCACAGGTATCTATGAAATAGTAGGCTTACATAATTATTTAGTATTATGTTGTTACTTTTTATTTCTACTGACTCGTGTTGAAACAGACTGGACTTCGCGAAAGAATTATGAAGCTTAATATGATTTCAACTTAACATTTGTTTTTATTTAATGCATTTATTTAATACATGTATTTACTTTATAAATTTATATGACAATATTAAATAAAATGTAAATATAAAATTATACATTGGAATAAATGTAATTTGCTTGTATATTATTTATTTATGAATACTTATTTATTATTAATCGTAATGTTGGTGATGCATAAGATGTTCCTTAAAATAACCGTGCCGTTTCAACTATTTTAAATTATTTACATGAAAACAAGAAAGAGTTAATATTAATAAATGAGATCTTGCTCCAGTCAGGTACAGAAAGTAATAGAAGTTTACAATATAAGAAATAAGTAAAAAAAAAAAAATTAAAAAGTTGTCTTATATATAAACCATTATAAAGTTACAATATATGTAAACCATTATATATATATATATATATATATATATATATATATATAGTGGTGTTCAACAGCACTATTTCTGTTTGTAAAAAAGAAAATCAAAAATCAATCCAAATAATTCACGGGCAAACGGAGTTGGCGACTAAAACCCTAATTAACATAGCCTAAAAGCTAATTATACGCGTAGGCGCGTATAAACGTTATTAGTATTTGACTACTAAATTTTATAAAGAGAGACCGTGTAAAACTACAATTATAAAACAGTAACAATAACCTATACTTTACGAAACTGTCACAACACTTTCATGTGTGTACAAACCTGAGACTTATTGTTGTTGTTGTTGTACTTATAATACTTTACAGTTAATAACACTTAAAAACTAAAATAGTAAAATGCGTCATAAGTATTCGATAATCCATTTGTATCTTAAATAAATGCTAACTGTAAAAGCCATTAAGGTGTATAATATGGTAAAAACAAAGCTGTATGATTCGTTTCCAACTGAAAAAAAAACTTGATACCATACTAATATATGATCAAGATACTGTTTCCATAGTAGGAACATGTTTCGAGCATCAAGCAGTATGCCTATGCTCATGGTCAGCTGTTTTTGTTTCTGTCTGGCGAGCAGTGGCGAAGCTAGTAGTTAATGAATGGGTAGGCAAAAATCTTATCTTAAATTTTTTTTAAGGAATCACTATTAGGATGGTGGTTTAAATCGGACGCTGAGGTAGAGTTTGCTGTAAGCGAATGGTTCCACAAACAGGCGTATGAATTTTACTAGCAGGGAATCTACAGGTTGGTGCAACAGTGGAACTCATGTCTTAATGTTAATGGAGACTTCTTTTAAAATCGTTGAATAAAAAATGCTTTACAGCTCTATACGTGTTTCTATTGAACAATCCTTGTATTAGTCATACACAATAATACAAGTGATTGAACTTCAAATTTTTAAACTTGATTAGTTTCTTGATCAAACTTAATTCAAATAACAATCTTGATCATCTGTTAGTTCAGCGGAATAACAGGGACACTTTTAATAACCGCATAAAATAAACACACTTATAAACAACACAGCGCGCTTTAACTTGAATGTTTGGACCACAGAAGTGAGGCATGCCTCAACGCTCTGTGTACAGCACGGGACAATCCCCCCTCCCTTCACTTCCTTATCGCTCCGGCACATTGCTTACATACGATGTATACAAAAAACGCTGAGGCAAGTTCAGGTTGCCTCATTCGCTTTAAACGAGCTATCCCGAGTCTCACCTGTCACCATCTAGCGGTCGCTCAGTAAAACACGTTTCGGCCTAATAAATTCGACAGTCGCGGTAACAATGTATAATCTTTACGTTATGTAGTTCATACGTATTTATAATTTTTATTCTACAGAATTTTTTAGGGTAGGCATTGCCTCAATTGCCTCCATGTAACTTCGCCACTGCTGGTGAGATACCTATGTATCTATCGGTTGATTACGCTTTTGATGTGCGTTTTCTGTAAAGTAATTATAGTCAAGTGTTGTGTGCAGACATCCGTAATTACTGGTGTGTGTTATGCGACAATGTTAATTAGATGACATGTATTGTTTCTACGTTGGCGTGTGTTCGACAAACGTAAACTTGAAGTGTTGTATACGAGAGGTTCTTCATGTCTTTGTTTGTTTAAACTGTAACTAAATTTGTAAATAGCAATTTCTATGTGTCCAATGATTAATGTTCGCTGTTCAAACACCACGATCCGAGTCGACAACAGTAACATTAGATGCTCAGAAGTGCGACGTTGAAAAGACCCTCCAGCAGTGGATACAACCAGAGATCATAACAAATTACGTTTTGCGTAATTAATTTATTTGTATCAAGTGATTTTTAAGAATTGGTACCAGACAGGTGATGGAGGCTTTCGAAGCGTTATCACTGCAAACAAAGGAACGCCAGAAAGCGCTTTTACTTGAAACAGAAGAACGACTAAGAGCGGAACGTGAGCTGAAAGCAGTAGAAGTAGAAAAAAAAACACTGGTGCTGGAAGAAGAGGGACGACAGGACAAAAACGGAAGCAAGAAGCAGAAAAAATGGAAGCTCTTTTGAAGTTATGGAATACAGAAGAGAAGAATGTACCACAACAGAACTGAATCTATTGTGAGGTGAGATGAATAATCGAGAGATAAGAATATCTGAAGTCGAACAATTTGTGTCAACTATGAAAATTCCGTTTCAAATGGGCTTATAGAAGAAATAATGTCAACAAAAATATGTGCAGTAGAAGACTCAATTTTAAAATACCATAGAACAATTTAAAATTGAAGCCGAACGATTAACGAAGAAGTAGCTGCTGACCAGTAATAAAAACTGAAAAAGCTTTAGAAAATGAGATAAAAGAAAAGCCCCATTACCTGTGGTGTGGCCAATTCACCAGACCACAGACCACAGGTTTGATAGAAGCACTCACTGGGCGACTTATCTTTGCCAATTTGAAACTGCTGCTCGGTCATATCAATGGTAAGAAGAAGAGAAAAGCCTTTTACTCGATATTACTTTAAAAGATCCTGACGCAGATCTATTACAGAAAGTGCCACCTGACAGCCTGGACTCCTACGCCGAAATAACAAAGGCTCTGGAATTACGATACTGTGAACATCTGTGCGAAGTGTACCGTATTCATTGAAAGCAAGGCTACAGCGTTCTGAGGAGAGCTTCCAGGAGTTTGAAATAAGTGTCGACCGACTGACTAAAGTGGTTTCCCCGAAGCACCTGATTTCCTGTTATAGTTCGTAGCGGAGATACTTACGGATGGGGTTAGAGACAGTGAACACAATAATTGTTATGAGCGGAGTGGCATTGAAATAGCTAAAACGCATTCATTCATTCCCTCGGGTTCGAAGCTGCCGAGTCGGTGACCTATTTCAATATAATTATGTCATCTCGATGTAGTCAAGTGACTTCAAGATCACATTATTCTTATAACGAACAGAATAAAGAGATGATTCAGGAAAACAATTTAAGAAATCAACTGCGCCTCAAGACTTTTAAAATTAAGGGAAACACATGAGGCCCAAGTGTTACAAATGTGGGTGTTACAAATGTGGGAAACGTGGCCACCTGTAAGCAGATAGTTAGGAGATTAAAAATCAGAGAGAAGCGAATGAACGTACCAACCGGAGGAGCAAAGCTCTTAAACAGCATGGTCTCCACGCTTCAGAAAACAAGAGGGAACTTAATTCTTAACGGATTTGTTTCAGGTGTACCATCGTATTTACAGTTGATACAGGCGTTACAGTGTCTATTGCGGTCCCTGGTATAATGAGACATCTTTAGTGTCAGTTGTGTTCTGTTACCTCACGGACTGCAACTGGATGTTTCAACAAAATATTAAGAAAAATTTACCTACGCTTTCGCGTGGGTTTCCTCTGGTTTAGCTGACAAATGTTCTCTACAGACATCCTCGATAAAGTGATTCTTGGCATGGACATTGTAAACCCTCTTTTTATTTTGTGTTTCAATTTTTTTTTTTTTTTTTTTTTTTTAAGAGGGCTACTTGATATTTAAGAATATGCTGAAGGCCTAGAAGAAGCATTAAGTGTGCTGGGTCCAGTGAGACGGGACTTGCAATCAATACTCTCTCGTAACAGTAAGATAACCTTTATTAATTCATGTATCAGTATTATTCATCATTTCATAATCTACAATATTATTATAAATCCATAACAATTATATTATTCACTATTTCATTCATTATTCAATAACACATAAACCTATAACGTCTCGTCGTTATAATATCGGGAACCTGGTTAATTGGCTCAGGTCAATTAAACAGGCTGCCATAATCTTAACAAACTCATAAATAAAACAAATGTTAAATAGGATCCCGTGAATTGAGGAATATTGACAGGGGTTTGTAGATTTATTCACTCACCTTTTTGGACCATGACATCTCTTTATTACATAATGTTTTAACATCTGCGATGAAATTTAGTAACGAGTATATTAAAAATAAAAACATTTGCACTTCTTGTATAAATAGAATTAGAGTAATTAATGAGTTAACATAGCTTGTACTGCCCTCGGATCCGAGTAGTTTGTTTCACTATATGATATTAAAATTATAATCTTTATTTTGTGCCATCTGAAGAATGGGCTTATTTAACTTTAACGTGTTATATTGTAAAATGACAGATAATCCACTAAGTTATAATTCAAATATGATCATAATTACATTTAAATAAATTAACTCAAAAGAAAGTTCCAAGGAAAATAATGAATTATCAAATAAAAATAATTAACTATCAAATGAAAACAATCAATATCAAACGAAAAGAATTAAAAATCAAATGAAAAGAATTAAATATCAAAGTGAACAACACCACCATAAAAGAAAAGTATAATTAAATTAATAAAATGCAATGATAAAGTATCAAGGAAATTAAATCAAAAGAAACTCATATAAAATCAGGAGAATACCCAGGAAGGTTAGGAGCAGGTGATAAAGAAGATACCCCGAAACCAAGAAGGAAGAGGAAGGTTAGGAGCAGGTGATAAAGAAGATACCCCGAAACCAAGAAGGAAGAGGTAGGTTAGGAGCAGGTGATAAAGAAGATACCCCGAACCAACCAAAGGACATAAGGAAAAAGTTACCTTGGAAAACCCAAGACAGAAGAATGAAGAAAAAGAAGATGTAGGATGGGAGAACTACGAAGAATACCGATAAAAAACCGATTAATAAAAATAACATACCCAGAACCAAATATTAATATAACCCCAAGAAAGTATAACACCCCAAAACCTCATGTAAAATAATTATAAACAAAAGTGTTTAGTAGTAAATAGAAGTGCACCAAAGAAAGTTATTAAGTAATAAAATAAACAAATCTTCACAGTCCATTATAACTAAAAGTTTGGTCTTAGAATATTGTAGAACTCAAATATAAATAAGAACCAACAGTGTTAAGTGTACCAGTGCAAGTGATTTCTATTTAATAAACTTCAAGTGTAAAGGTGTTACTTATATTTTAACTATGTACAATCAAATAACTTTAAGTTTTATAATAAATACAGAAATGAAATATCATGAAGTATTATTATGGAAATATGTTAAATATTTCATAAAGAGACCACATCTTTTTATCAAAAGACATTCTTAGGAATGCAAATGATAAAGAGAGCTTAGGGGAAATAATTACTGTGACAGGGGATTGATTAAAAAATGTAATATAGAATAAACAGAAAGGACTGTAATTAGTTTAAGTTTAAAGAAAAATTTAACAATCAATGGCTAATTATGTTCATGTTTAGAGCCTAGGAACTCAACATTTCAATGTGTTAATATTATATAGAATAATAAGTAATATAAGAATGTTTATTATGTATAACAGTGTGCATACAACCTAAAGTGTTTCTGTATGCATACTAGACTAATTTGTCAAATGTTTGTTATGTATTTTTAGAAATAGTTAAAACCAATGTCTAGCTTTAAAGACTGTTCATTAATTTTCAATATTGTTTTTTATAGTATGAGCATGAATACAATGCTACATGTTTCAATAGTTGTATAAGGAATTTTTATATGATATTATGTTAACTTTAGACAGTCAGAGAGGGTATATAATTGATAATATTAAAAAACCAATATATGTAAAACAATAGAATCTAGGCCAAAATGGAAATTTCAATAACATTAATATTTGAATAAGGAAGTTAAATAAACCAAGCAAACTAATTAGATTTGTATAAGGTAGATCAATCACCAACTAATATAACTGAAACTATACTTTAAAAGAATCATATAAAATTATTAAAATTATTATTAGGATCGTATAAAATTATTAAAAAATTTCAAAATATAATACCTAACCATTTCAAAGGAGAAATAGTAAATTCATGAATTACAACTAAAAGGATGATCAAATTGTTAAATTTATATGAAATTAAGGAAAGGTAAGGATTTATATCAATCAGAAATTTATTATAATCATATTTATAACACCTAACATGGCTAATATTTTGGACAAGAACAGGAACCAGATAGTAGGCCTATATTTCCAAAAGGACAGAAATATAGCAATTTTAACAAAAATCTTTATAAATATGGACTATGGCATATCAAATTAAACAGAAAGAGTTAAAGAAACCAATTATGTAATTAATAGTTCACGAAAGTAATCCATAAACAAAAAATATTCTGGATATAATGTATTTTATGATCACATGAATAGGAAGTGAAAAATATTTAAACAATACTTTTTTCATATTAACTTGGCAAGATATTTCATAAGACGAAGGAAGTAGGACAGTTCTTAATTAACATTCAACGCGTACGGTTGTTATAAAATCGCTCTAAGAACCTATATCGAATATATAAAATGGCGTATAAGGTTATGCAGTAAAAAACGAGAGTTACCGAAATTGTCATTTTTAACTTAAAATCAGTGATACACACCACCACAAACAGTGAGAACAATAAATACTGAACAGAATACTTGTGAAATAAACCAGTAAAATAATCACACATTAAGAATTCACGTTACAACGAAACTCACGATTTTGCCACACACAGACGAGAGTGAAAACACCATTATACCAAAAAAATTAAAGCCAGTGAACGAAGAACACTTAAACAGGACACCTCAAACAACACAATAGACATTATACACTATTCCGGAGATAATAAAACAGTTGTGAAGGTAATTTTATTATCAGAATTTCCAATCAACATTTAGCAGTTTTCGTCTACAACGAGGCGTGCTGCCATTTTGAACTCCCATGATGCAAAGTGTTTGCCAGCAACGGTTCGTCGCTACATCATTGGTCTGCATATTTTAATTTTATAAACATTATATTTTATTATAAACCTTGTTATTTATTAATTATTAAGAATTCTATTGTACATGTTATACTTTCTATGATTGTCCCTTCTCTGACTATATAACTATAACCGTTAAAAGAACCATTCTGAACATTCATATAATATAACCTATTTTGTAAAATCGATTTATCCCTGTACAAGAGTCAACATCATATCAATATCGATTTTCAATCGATATTTTACAAATAACTGTTAATAAATCAAATTAATTATATTATTCCGTTTTAAAATTATTTCACACATTAATATAAGAGTGTTTATTAACTACAGAACTTACTGGAAGACGACATTTACTAAAGGGAAGTGATATACGGGAGTATAAAGAAAATCGTCAATCGATTAGTAAAGTAAGACAATCTGATTAACTCCCGAATCATTTACGGTCAACCAGAAGTGCATATATTAACCTAATAAACTCAAAGAATTAAAAATTTAAACGGAATTTCACAACAAGAATTATTTATAAATTATTCAACAACAAACATACAATTTTTTTTTGAAAAAAAATTTTTTTTTAATCAAATTAAAATTTTTTTTGGTACAGTATTCAATTTTATTTGTAACAGCAATAAGCGTTTTGTTACAAATTGGCGTCCAACTAGAGGGCTTCAATTAGCGATTGGAAGACAGTAAATTACCCAAATACTAATTAAGCTTGGCAGCGGTTATACCGTCAGGAAGGAAACAAAATGCAGCGTCGTGCTACTTCTAAAAAGAGGGCGGCAGAGGCCGAAAAGGAGATCATCGGAGATAAGGAGGCAACACCCGTAGAAAATGTGGAAACATTATTAACCCCGGTGGAACATAAACAACCCGCACCACCAGAGGAACAACCTGAGATGCCCACACAAACAGGGGAAGTCAATGTCCGGAAGGAACAATTAGAAGAGCCAATACGAACGGAGGATGGGAACATACAAGAGATGCTCAGGATGATGATGGAAGAGATCAAATCCAGTAACAAAAAGTTGAATCAGGAATTAAAGGAAGGCTTGAGTAAGGAAAGGAAGGAAGACAAACAGTCCTTGAAGGAAGATTTGAATGAAATGAACAAGAACTTAGGTAATAAAATTGAAAATACCAACAAGAGAATAGAAGAAAACAGTAAGAAGATGGAAGAGAAGATGGAGGAAACCAGTAAGGAAATGAAAGAGGACAATCGATCCTTGAGTCAAAAAATTGACGAAACTAATCAGAAGATGGAGAACAACAACCAACAATTAAAGGAAAAGTTGGAGGAAAACATAAGAAGATGGAGGAGAAACTGGATGAGAATAACCAACGGTTAAGAGAAGAATTAAGGGAAGTCAACCAGGAAAACATGAACAAGGTAGACGATAGAATAGAGTTGGCGAAGGAAGAGTTGAACAGGAAAATCAACGACAATAAGAGAGCCATAATTAAGAAATTGGAACAAGAGACAATCATAGTAAACCAACAGATCAGGGAAGTGGACGAAAGATGTCGCCAAACTGAGAGTGAAGTACAGGAAGTCAGGGAGGTAATAAATACGGAAATTACCCAGATCAAAGAACACCAGAAGACTAAATGGGAAGAAGGCCGAAAGGAAACACAGGAGGAAATAAACAAGGTGCGAAACCAAGACACAGAAAGGTGCGACGGGATGGAAGCGGTAATGACCAATATCACCGGACAAGTGCGGCAGAGCCAGGAAGAGATGGAGGTAATCCGAAACCGACCGACTAACTTCACTAATTTCCCCATGAATGAGAATCGGGAGTGGTTGAACTTCCGCAAATATAAACGAAAGCCCATGGAGTTCTTGGCCCGAATCGAGGAATACATGGCCAAACATAGGGGCAACAGATGGGTCAATAACCGGGAATTATTAGACGAGTCATTCCGAGAAATGACCGATCATTGGTGGATGGCCAACCGTTCTGACATCGAAGATTACCAGCAGTTTAAGAGCCTATTTAAGGCGAAATACTGGTCTGAGACTACCCAGAATTTAATCCGAAACAACATCTGTCACGGCCGTTACAACCAACAGGCGGGTAGCTCAATGACTGCGTACTTCCTCGGCAAAGTATGTATGGCCAAGCATTTGGAACCAGCCATACCTGAAGAATGCCTCATAAACAAGCTGTCATATCACTATGATGAGGAGGTGATTCGAGCAAGGAGAGGCAGCCAAATTAAGACCATACAGGCCATGACAGAACTTCTCGAAAACTATGAGAACGAGGAGTACTACCGACAAAGCCGGAGGAGGAATGATCGGCCAGAACATAGAAACTATCCATATACCAACAACGGTACAAACAACAACAATAATGGATACCAGGGAAACCGAGCCAATCCACCGAGTAACAACAATATCAACAATACTAATAATAATAATAACAATAACCCTGTTCAAGGGAATCCTAACAATAATCGAACAAATAATGGTTATCAGGGTAACCGAAACCCATACTACCCAAACCCAAATAGTCAGAGAAACCCCAATTATAATAACAACGAACGTTATTATAATAATAACCGTGGCAATCCACAAAATAATAGCAATAATAATAATAGGTTTTCTCGACCAAGAGTGAACTTTATACGAGCAGAAGACGGTCGCCAACGTCGGTACTACCATCAGCGACGCAACAGCTATCATGAGTATGAAGATCGGCGAAGGAGCCGAGAACGTGACGTACCAAGGTACAATCCTACTAGACGGAGTACCAGTCTAGACAACACAGAACGGCTGACAAACCGCGAACAACCGTTAGATCATCGAACAGAGCGGCAGGGACCCACTCAAGGTCTCCCGACTGATGCGTCAACCAGTGCAACCCATAATAACAATGATGTCGAACATTTAAACGGGAGGAGGCAGTAATAAATCACATAGACCCTTTGCTGCTCCTGACGCCTGGGTATATCAATGAGTTACCAAAAGCAACTGAAAATAATCGTATCACAATAATTGGTTGTAATTATCTAAAAAACTTCCGGCACGAATTATTGGAGGAGGACGATACTAGTCCCAACAATAACATAAATAACGAAATAATACACGTCAATGCTGAGGTAGAAGGAGTCCCCGCTAAATTCAAAAATATAAGTAAGGCCAACTTACTACAACTATCTTGAAAGAAACCATTTGGAATAATTAAAAAGAAAGAAGTTAAAAAATCCCCTAAATTAAAAAATATTGTAAGATCACCTTACAGACATAATTTATGAAGAAACTATTATATAAAAAAAAGAAAGAATTTTGTTAAAAACCCCCTAAATTAAAAAATATTGTAAGATCACCTTACAGCCATAATTTATGATGAAACTATTTAGAACAAAAAAAAAGAAAGAATTTTGATTAAACCATAAAAATTCCAAAATAAAGTAAGAACCACTTACTACAACTATCTTGAATGAAACCTCTTGGAATAAATATAAAAGAAGATTGAATTTTGTAAAAAAACAAAAAACATCTAAATTCTAAAAAATTGTAAGATCACGTTACTACAAATAAAGTTGAAAGAAAACATTTGAGAAATATAAAAAGGAGAATTTAGAAGTAAGAAAAACCCCTAAATTCTAAAATATAGTAAGCACCACTTACTACAAATAATTTATTAATGAAACCATTTGGAATAATTAAAAAGAAAGAATTTTGTAAAAAACCATCAAAATTCAAAAATAAAGTAAGTATTTTTACTTACCGAATCATTTACGGTCAACCAGAAGTGCATATATTAACCTAATAAACTCAAAGAATTTTAAAATTTCAACGGAATTTCACAACAAGAATTATTTATAAATTATTCAACAACAAACAAAACAAAATTTTGTTTGAAAAAATTTTTTTTTTTTAATCAAATTAAAATTTTTTTGGTACAGTATTCAATATTTATTTGTAACAGCAAAAAGCGTTTTGTTACAATATTCATAAAAGCCTTAAACTTAACACATATTATTACTAAGCATGAAATTACAATTTTATGGTAATTAAGTCAGTCTTTCGTGTTTTACTTTACTTTCATTGGTTAATTAAGTGTCTACCATGTATTATTTTAAGTTAAGTTCTGAACCACGGAAGTTGAACTTCCGTGTCACCTGTGTGTAACATCGTCGGCGAATCGGCGCTTCTATCGGTTGTGCAGGGTGTCTTGGAGATCTTTTGGCTATCGTGTTTTGGTGAAATCTGCTGTCATACCTAAAGATGAGTCGTCTGTTGGGTCTGTAGATTCTTGTGGTAGGTTTTGGGTTGTAACTTTCACTGGTATTCACATTGTTGTACCGCACATATTACTTACGGTTAACATTACATGTTAAAAGTTTAACATCAGATTTAGGTGATGTTAGTTTGTTACAGAGATGTCATTGTCATACACTCACGTCATTTTCGACATTTTTACATCATCCGGCTATCTCACACAAGCTTCTCCTCGTTTACAGGTTTTTATATTGACTACATACTTTTGTACGCTGTATCAGCAGCGGAGTCTGAGATACAACTTTACTGGCTAACTATAGGGGTGAAGAGGCTGTCCGCGCGCGCGTAGCATCTCAGCTACAACTTAATGACATCGCTCTTTACTTTGATTACTCTTTTATGTGACTAGGGTTAGTTACGGATTTATTTAGTTTCTCAAATCTAATTTTATTAACTGCTACATTGGCTAATCGGCAGGTTACTACCGGTTTGGGGCATGGAGAAGGGTTCATTCGTACCTTATTAAAGCTAATATTAGTATTATAAATTTTTTTTTTGTGGGATTTAGGCTTATTAAATCGTCACATACTCCTCCACTTAAAGATGACACAGGGTCAGGGACCGATGTGTTTTCAACGGGGAAATAGATTAGAATTGCACTGGGAGTATGCTCGGAATTTCTGTGTGAAATTCCTTTCTCTCTTTTAACAACTTCCTCATGAGGTACATGAATCACTCTCAATTCACTATTTACTATTAGCAAGAAATACAATACCTTATTAACTAATACTTAAAATACATAAAATTCAAAGGTCATAAAATATATAAAATACACAAAATTCATCTTAATTCTACTACTTAAGAGTACTACCGGTTTTTTCTTTAGCTTTATCTTACTCTTGTTATGGAGTTACTCTTCACAGAGTAGGTTTCACATGCTTACTGCGTTTCCTTTTCTCTTTCAAGGATTTCGTTGAATCGCGGTTGACGAATCATTTTACTTGTAAAGTAATTGTTAAGTAACGTTACTTATTTTCTGTGTCAGCCGACTTCTTACTTTTCTTATTCTCGATGAACATCTCGATGAACAGGATCTAAGGTTGATCAGGCCTCATTCCTATTTATACGATTTGGTAATTAAGTAGTGACTCAATTACAATATAGCAAATATACGTCTTAATACATCTATCCTTTTCTACTTCATTTATTTTCTTGCTCACTAGCATTTTTCTTTCCGTGATAATATTTTATCTGGGAAACGTGACTTCTACGTACATATTTATTCGTAGTGGGTTCATACAGTGCTACGGGTACGGGAGTTAAGTATCTGTAAATTTTGTAAGGGCCACACCATCGGTAAGATAGTTTGGAGGTGGTCTTATCAACTGCACTACTCGTAGGGTGAGTTTTGTACATCACTAAGTCTCCGACTTGATACTTTACTTCTTTACTATCCCGCTTGTGATATTTTCGCGATTTTCTCAAGTTAGCGCGAGCTTCGTTCCATATCTTTTTTATATTTTTACCACTAATTTAGTGGGGTAGTAATTCATGTATTTTCCACTTTGTGGATAATGGGTGATTCGGTTTATATTTATACAACAAATCAAAGGGTGTCGATTTATGTCCTTCATGATATGCTGAGTATCCAGGATAGGTTCTGGTCCCAAGAGGTATGGTCGTTTGCATGGTAGGCTATTAAAGCAGATTTTAGGTTTCGCAAATACCTCTCAGCTATATTACCTTGTGGACGATACTCTGTAACGGTAATGCGGTCTATGCCTAGTCTGAAACACATGTCCTTGAATTCTTTGGACTTAAACTGGGGTCCGTTATCTGACACTAGATATACTGGTGTACCGAAGTCTTTAAATAATCTATCTTGCAAAATCTTCACAGTGGTAGATGCTAACGCTCGTCGCATGGAATACATCCAGACGAATTTGGTAAATGAGTCTACACTAATGAGTAGCATGGTATTACCTGATTTCGAACGTGGGTAGGGGCCAGAAAAGTCTAAGTAAATTTTTGAAAAGGGTGTCGTGGGAGTCTCCGAGATTAATTTACCTATGTGGCTGTTTCTCGCTGGCTTGCTCACAACTTACACTGTTTTACGAATTTAGCTATCTTGCTGTTCATATTTTCCCAATGGTATTCTTTTCGAATGCGATGTATTGTTTTATTTATTCCCATATGTGCTCCAATGGTGGATGATTGGTAGTATTCCATAAGCATAGGTTTAATAATATCCGGGGCAATTATTCTCAAGGATTTTCCATTAGCTACTCTATAACATAATACAGTCATACCCCGCTTTGTGTGACCCCACATAACGCGAATTCGCTATAACGCGTTTTTTTTCCTATGAAAATATTTATTATACATATTAACAAACACATATACAGTACCAATAATATTGTATATATACGTATCATCGTAAATGTAATGAATATGTAAATTTTGAATTTAACAACTAAAGTTTGCGTATTTTATTTTGAAAATGACAAATAAACACATAATTACATTACTGCATTATTTTTTAAGGAGTACGAACACGCCAGCCTACTAACACGTTCGGTGGAAACGTAAAAACAGACAGCTGATTTGTACAGATAAATAAGAGGTTGCATTAGGTCAGACGTAGATCTGTATATAAGTGTCAGCCAAAACAGTAGTACGTTTTGTAAACATACATGGCTGTGCCATTACACATTATAAATGTTATTTGACCTTGAATACTCTTGTTGGCGGGATTCTGACGAATGAGAAATCGTATCTCTGTGCTGGAGACCCGTGGTGACGCTGAATAGACACAACACATTTTCACTACACACAGCAGTGGCTGACGTTTATTAACCATTTCTGAGTTCCCGATGCCACAACTCAGATTAAACTGTGCACTGTGCACAACGTTTGTAGAAAAGGCGGACGTGTGTGACGTAGGTGTTAGTTTGCAAAATGCATCTTCCATTCCCGCCAGAAATGTATTCACGTTTCTTGTTTATCTTGTCTCAGCCAAATAAACATTACTGTACTGTATACGTACTAATTTACATTCTTGAAATGGTAGTTCAGGTTAATCCATCCTTTTTAGGGCCCCTTGTTGAACTTAAGTCTCGCCCAATTTCCTGGAAAATCATTCAATCTCCCCCCCCCCGTTATTGTTTCTAAACATTGGGAATACATTTTCCTTTCAGTTTAGTTCGAACATTCAATTAGAACGGATTAACAATTTGCGCTGATAAAATGTCGAAATTAGCAATAATTCAACATATTAACACACCGATAATGGGTGATTCGGTTTATATTTATACATCAAATAAAAAGGTGTCGATTTATGTCCTTCTGTGACGATTTCATTAATAAAAAATATGTTAATTATTTAAGTTGATAATATATAAGCGGAGAAATGTTAAATTCTTAATAAAATCTCACATTGTAAACTAAATCTTATGGCAATCATTTAATAATAATAATAAGATTTAATATAAGTCTAATAATAAAATTAAAAGGGAATGGAATTGTACAGAAAGGGTAAAGCTCATTAATTTATCCTGCATAAACAGGCGCTGACCAGAATTAACTTGTTTTCTGACCCCTAAATAAACTAAGTAGTATTGTAAATTTGTTATTATTTAAATAATTAAATAAGACCATTGTTACGTACTTTGATAACTTCTGTAACTAAGAATATCTCTATTTAATTATTTAATCAAACCGTAGTCCTTTAATTAAAATTAGAAACACGGAACTACTTTTATGTTGCCCAGTATTTGTCTTGAGATTACTACTCTCCCTCTTAACTATTTCTGCCACTTGGAATGGAGCGCTCACGCCGTAAGCAGCGTAAAGCGTTGTTTCGCTACGTGTATATAAAAATGTGAAAGGCTTGATTCAATGACTATTTAAATAAGTAAATTTGTGTGGTGATGACATCTCTCTATATTATAAAATAACGGACTATGTAAATAATACAGTATTACAACCAAGAAGGTGATAGTCAACTAATCTATCATCATGTGAAGTGTATAACAGTGAAACAAACTTTCTATCTATGTATTCTAACTACAAGAATTACGAAGAATAACTACAGTCGCCTGAGATGAATGTACCACACCAGGAATGATTTGACATACTTCTAGAACTTCACCGTCACAGTATGATAAGGTAACGACTGAACTTCAAGAAACATCAGGAGGACCGAAGAACTAATTCTGCAGCAACTTCAGGAAACACACACAGGTGACATGGAGGCTTGTCTTCCATGGTTAAGAGTTACAAAATTATAACCCCCAAAAGACAATTTAAATTACCATATTAAAGACTTTAAAACTTATGTTTTAAATGTAATAACATTAAAGACTTTAGAAAACTGACATTATAGGTAACATGTAGTCTAAAATCTAATAACACTAGTTATAGCAAAAAAGGTAAAGTTTAAACTAAAAGTTTTGTTGTTTTAGTAGATTAATAAAAAACCATTCTTCAAATGGTTAGAGTTTCAATATTGTACATGGCAAGGTGATCATTATTCATTTAATATATTTAATCCCGGATCCGTGGAATTAATCAATAAGATGTACATCATATTCTGAGGCCCCTTTATAAAGTAGTAATTTATATATTTAATCATATAGTAAACTATATTGTTTGAGAACCCCCTTTGTAAAGTAGTAATTTATATATTTAATCATATAGTAAACTATATTGTTTGAGAACTTTCAATAGAGAACTTAATCACCAAATGTAATAAAGAGATGTCATCTGAGTACCGAGTAAAATGAGTGTATAAATCAACAGTCTCCCCTTCCTATTATCCTGCTATATAAAGTGTTTTATTTGTTGTGATTATTTTCAGTGCTTCACAACGAAGGCAGCCTGTATAATTGGCACATCCAATTATTACTGGTTCCCTAAGTTATAACTCAAGAGAAGAGGTTATACTTCATGATATGCTGAGTTGAAGGCAAATTGTATCCAGGATAGGTTCTGGTCCCAAGAGGTATGGTCGTTTGCATGGTAGGCTATTAAAGCAGATTTTAGGTTTCGCAAATACCTTTCAGCAATATTACCTTGTGGACGATACTCTGTAACGGTAATGTGGTCTATGCCTAGTCTGAAACACATGTCCTTGAATTCTTTGGACTTAAACTGGGGTCCGTTATCTGACACTAGATGTACTGGTGTACCGAAGTCTTTAAATAATCTATCTTGCAAAATCTTCACAGTGGTAGATGCTAACGCTCGTCGCATGGGATACATCCAGACGAATTTGGTAAATGAGTCTACACAAATGAGTAGCATGGTATTACCTGATTTTGAACGAGGGCAGGGGCCAGAAAAGTCCAAGTAAATTTTAGAAAAGGGTGTCGTGGGAGTCTCCGAGATTAATTTTCCTATGTGGCTGTTTCTCGCTGGCTTGCTCAGTGCACGCAACCTACACTGTTACGATTTAGCTATCTCGCTGTTCATGTTGTCCCAATGATATTCTTTTCGAATGCGATGTATTGTTTTATTTATTCCCATATGTGCTCCAATGGTGGATGAGTGGTAGTATTCCATAAGCATAGGTTTAATAATATCGGGGGCAATTATTCTCAAGGATTTTCCATTAGCTACTCTATAACATAATACTCTCTTACTTAATATATATTTTTCTGAATTATTTCCTTTATCTAGCTGTTCTATTATTGTATTTAAATACGGGTCTTGTTGTTGATACTGAGCTATATCAGTAAATGTAAGGGGAAATTCAGTAATTAGCGTATTGATAATCGATGTTTCACCACTTCCCTTATTTTCGAATATTTTATTAGGCGGCTGGAACATACGGGACAGTGTATCGGCAACTACATTTTGGGTGCCACGAATGTGTTGTACCTTAAACTTGTAACAATTTAATCTCAATACCCATCGTCCGATACGACCTAACTGTTTAGGGTGATTTAATAACCAAGATAAGGCTTGATTATCCGTTTCTAACAGAAATTCTTTATGTTCTAAAAAGGGTTTGAATTTCTCAAATGCGAATACTACAGCTAAACATTATAATTCGTATGCGGAGAATTTCTTTTCCTGGTCGGTTAGAGTTCGTGAGGCATAACTGATCGGTAATCTAGAATTATCTACTTCCTGATATATTACTGCTCCTAGTGCTACACTTGAACTGTCTGTCTGTACTACAAATGGTTTAGTAAAATCAGCTAATTGTAATACCGGGGGTGATATTATGCTTTCTTTCAGTTTTTCAAATGCAGATTGGTGTTGTGGAGTCCATTCAAATTTCGCTCCTTTTTTTCTTAATGCGTTCAACGGAGCTGCTATATCAGCTAGGTGAGGGATATACTTGTGGAAGTAATTTATCATTCCCAAAAATCGGGCTATTCCTTTTGTATCCCGTGGTGGTAAAAATTCTCTGATAGCACGGGTGCGTTCTGGGTCTATACTTACTTTTCCGTCGGCCTTTACTATGTGACCTAAAAATGAAAATTGTTTAACAGCAAAATTTATTTTAATTGGGTTTACTGTTAATCCGGCTTTCTTTAATCGTGATAATACTTCACGAAAATGATGAAGATGTTGATCCATAGATTCGCTGTAGATTACTATGTCATCTAGGTAGTGATATACAAATTTAAATTTTATGTCGTGGAATATTTTCTCTAGCAATCGGCTACATACAGAACTTCCTTGGGATATTCCAAAAGGTACTCTAGTAAATTGGTACAGGTTGAAATGGGACGGCGAAGGCGGTTAGGCGTTTGGATTCTTCCGATAGTGGTATTTGATGAAATGCCTGATTGAGATCCATTATGGTGAAAACTTTAGCTTTTGTAAAGTAATGGAAGGCGCTGTGGATGTCGGGGAGTGGTATGGACTCGAATTCCATCCTTTTATTTAATTGTCTATAGTCCACAACTAATCTATGTTTATCGGTGCCTTTAGGTACTAAAAACGCAGGTGATGAATACGGTGAAGTGGAAGGTTCTATGACTTGTTGTTCTAACAATTTATTGATTTGATTTCTCATTATTTCCATTTTTGGTGGTGATAATTTGTATGGGTGTAGTCGTATTACTTTATTGTCACTCAGGTTGATCTTGTACTCTATAAGATTCGTTAATCCTAACTTTGGGGTGAGGACGGTGGACAATTCTTTTATTAGTTTCTGTATTTTCAGTCTATCTTTACTTTCTAAGTGATCTAATTCAGACTCGCGGTGTTCTAGGTGCGTTGCAGAAGTTTCCATTTTTTTTTACTGTTATTTACTTCATAATCAAAATTATATTTTTGAGTACGGTCGAATCTAAAATAATACTTCTTATCGTACATGTCAAGAATTATACCTGTTTTACTGATAAAGTCCGCTCCCAATATTAAGTCTGGTCATAATTCGTCATATACTAACACTGGAAAATACCACGTTAAATTTTTAATTTTTAGTTTAATCGTAACGCTGAGTTTTATGATTAAGTTTTGTTTGTTAGCGGTAGCGCATTTAATATTCACCGGTTGACTATGTTTAACAAGATTGTGTTTAGCTAAAATATCGGCTAGCTGTTGGCTGATTAAGCTCCGTGTCGATCCAGAATCAATTAATCCAAGTGTGGTAGTAACGCCAAGGTCAACTTGTATGTATGGTAATTGACACATACTGGACTTGCATGTAGTAATTAAGTTGCATTTATCGATAAATCTCTCTACGTAGGGGTCTAATAATTTTTTTTTTTTTTTTTTTTCCTTTTTGGTACTCCCAGGTTTTACCTATTTTCACGATGCTGCGGAAGACACAGGATTTCGGATCTCCCTGCCTTACATGTTTTTTGAATAAGAGGGTTTTTGGTAGTGCTGTTTCTGTTTACAGTATCTACTGATGTGTCCTAATTTCCCGCAGTTATAACATCTTTTTTCTCTACTCACAGTATCACTTGTATTCTGTTGGGGTTGTTGATTACTCGATTTAGTTTGGTAGTGAGAAGTTGCAGGAATTCGAAATGGTCGTCTATCACGGTGTGTTCTCGTCTCTGATACCAGGGGTTGTGTTTCATTTCTACGTTGTACCTGGGGGAGTAACGCACGTCGGTTCTGATCCGAATACCATACGTTGGATGAGTGGATACTGCAATGTTCTAATTCTGCGAACGTGTTGGGCTTATTTATAAGTGCTAAGCGAGATCTCTCTTCCGGGGATAATGCTACCAAGATTGTTTCTACTAACTGGTTTTTGCTACAGTTTACTTGCAGTAATCGTGAAGCTTCTCTTATGTCAGCGATGTAGTGGGCGAGTCTCTCGTGAACTCCTTGTACTCGAAATACTGTGTTTCGTTTCAGCTCTTCGTAAATTCCCGTTGGAATAAAATGTCTTATCAGAGTAGTATGGAGTTCTTCTACTGGATGTTGAGAGCTTAATGACTCCAGTACCCGATCTTTTAACGGTGGTCTACTTTTGGGCAGAAGGAGTTGGTAATATTTGGCAATCGCTTAGTTGCTGTAAGTCTTTTATTTGTAGCAGATATTTTATGAAAGCTAATAGTTTGGTGATACTCAATTCATCGGTGTATGGGATTTCTGATAAAATTTTTTTTACGGGGTGAGTTATCTTTCCGTAGAGGTCCGTACTAAAGTTTACGTGAGGTGTTATTCTAGGAGGTCCCGATGCTTGATTTGTCATCGCTAAGGGTGGTAACGCATACTTATTGGTGAGATTGTGGAGGGCATTGGGAAGTGATGCTTCAGCTATCGTTAGGGTATTCACGTTCCTATTCAGTAACTGATCATTACTCGGTTCTATCCTTGATACCAGGAGGTGATTCGAAATTCACGGTAGTGGGTCTCTGTTCTAGGGTAGGTGATTGAAATGGGGAGATATATAATTTCGTTAGAGCTTCTTCAATTTCCTCCATTTTAAATGAGTCGGACTTTCTACGTAATTCTCTTATTATTGTGGGTAATTGCTGTAATGCTTCATCAGCAAATTTTTGCACATCTGGGGGAATTACAGTAACTTTGGGCCAGTTTAATAAATTATTTATCCGACGGGTTAAATGCTCTATTCTCTGTGTGGTACGTAATATTATAGCGGGTGATTTTTCGTCGTGGAGGGTTTGCGATATTGACGTCAACTCCCTATACTTCGCATAATATGTTTCTCTTTCGCTCTCAAGATCTATTTCGCTTAATCGACCTAACTGTGCGGGTGTATCTGGCCTACTTTCGCGTAACGTTTTGCGTAGTTCCGCGACCGTTACGTTCGCGTAAGGGAGTCCGCGCAACAGTGCTTCATAGCATAATTCGTCTTTTAACAACAAATCTGGATTGAATTGAGCCATGTTTTTAAGATGCTAAGTCTTATACACTCCTTATTGTACTTATACTAAACACTCTATTTTACTCTCTTTAGTTTTTTGTAAAAATTTAAATACATGAGAGATATTTACAAATAGGTGATACGAGAGAATCGAATCTCGCCTCAGAGAGAGAGAGAGAGAGAGAGAGAGAGAGAGAGAGAGAGAGAGAGAGAGAGAGAGAGAGAGAGAGAGAGAGAGAGAGAGAGAGAGAGAGAGAGAGAAGAGAAATCTCACACAGCCATATTTTACTTTTCAACATATGGTTAAAATCTGTTGTTACTGGGCAAAGGAGGTCAAACACTTTGTATTAGACAATAAAGGGGGTGGTGTATTGTCTAACTCGACTTTGCAGCTTGTAACAATGGGGTTGTTTCGTACAGGCGGTAACAGGTTATTTTCCTGTCCGAGATTGTCGTCAAACCGACAAGTTGGGGAATGAATTTTTGAACAGGAAAAAACCTGGGCTTACTACATTTAAATATTCAAATATCCTTACCTATATTATTTTGCCTAATAATGATTATAATTTTCTCTCTATCCTAATTTATGATTTTACTTATTGTAATACGAGTTCTTATTTTGATTATTTTTTTTTACTTACTATTAAATATTAAGGCCAATTATTAACCCTTAATAATAAAGACTTCTTATTTCACTACACGTAAAAGGGAGAGTTGCGTATTGTAAATTTACACGGTAGTTAAACTAACAGAGTGAATAATTCTACAAAATATTAAATGACAACAGCAGAGTAACGTATTTTATTTTGCTATTGTCACTGGCGCATGAAAACAAAAACAAGCAGAGTGGCGCATTTTATAACGTCTCGTCGTTATAATATCGGGAACCTGGTTAATTGGCTCAGGTCAATTAAACAGGCTGCCATAATCTTAACAAACTCATAAATAACTGGAAAGTAAACAAATGTTAAATAGGATCCCGTGAATTGAGGAATATTGACAGGGGTTTGTAGATTTATTCACTCACCTTTTTGGACCATGACATCTCTTTATTACATAATGTTTTAACATCTGCGAAGAAATTTAGTAATGAGTATATTAAAAATAAAAACATTTGCACCCCTTGTACAGATAGAATTAGAGTAATCAATGAGTTAACATAGCTTGTACTGCCCTCGGATCCGAGTAGTTTGTTTCAGTATATGATTTAAAATTATAATCTTTATTTTGTGCCATCTGAAGAATGGGCTTACTTAACTTTAACGTGTTATATTCATAAAAGCCTTAAACTTAACACATATTATTACTAAGCATGAAATTACAATTTTATGGTAATTAAGTCAGTCTTTCGTGTTTTACTTTACTTTCATTGGTTAATTAAGTGTCTATCATGTATTATTTTAAGTTAAGTTCTGAACCACGGAAGTTGAACTTCCGTGTCACCTGTGTGTAACATCGTCGGCGAATCGGCGCTTCTATCGGTTGTGCAGGGTGTCTTGGAGATCTTCTGGCTATCGTGTTTTGGTGAAATCTGCTGTCATACCTAAAGATGAGTCGTCTGTTGGGTCTGTAGATTCTTGTGGTAGGTTTTGGGTTGTAACTTTCACTGGTATTCACATTGTTGTACCGCACATATTACTTACGGTTAACAGTTACATGTTAAAAGTTTAACATCACATTTAGGTGATGTTAGTTTGTTACAGAGATGTCATTGTCATACACTCACGTCATTTTCGACATTTTTACATCATCCGGCTATCTCACACAAGCTTCTCCTCGTTTACAGGTTTTTATATTGACTACATACTTTTGTACGCTGTATCAGCAGCGGAGTCTGAGATACAACTTTACTGGCTAACTATAGGGGTGAAGAGGCTGTCCGCGCGCGCGTAGCTTCTCAGCGTAAAAGTAGTTCTCAATTATTATTAATTATTTTCCTTTAATTCGCTTACAACTTAATGACATCGCTCTTTACTTTGATTACTCTTTTATGTGACTAGGGGTAGTTACGGATTTATTTAGTTTCTCAAATCTAATTTTATTAACTGCTACAATGGCAAATCGCCAGGTTACTACCGGTTTGGGGCATGGAGAAGGGTTCATTCGTACCTTATTAAAGCTAATATTGTAGCGTGACAGAAAATCCACTACTTATTAAGTCATATAAAATCATAAAGTTTAATTACATCACATGTGTTAAAATAATATTGAATGAGATTTAAGGAAATCAAAGGAATGAACCACGATAAAATAGAAATCCTCATTTACATTATATAAAAACCACTGTTTAAATATCAAAGAAAGTATTGAAAGCAACTCATATTATCAGATCAGTAATTTACCCAGGAAGCGAGGAGCAGTAAACAAAATAAATAACACCAGATCAAGAAGAAAGAGACTCAGTTTAAGAGTGGTGAATACCAAAATACCCCAAAACCAAGAAGAGGGAAGAATAAAGTTTGTGATCATGAAGAAAACAATACCCTGAAACCTGTAGAGAAGAACAAGGTCAGTATCAGTGAATGAATTAGATGCTCCAAACAAAACATCAGTCGAGATAACACCAAGTACCTTGGTTTACCCAAGAATAAAGAAGGAAGACAAGAAGACTAGAAGAATGAAGACTAGAAGAAGGACAAGAATGAAGACCAGAAGAAGGACAAGAATGAAGACAAGAAAGAAGATAAGAAGAAGGACAAGAAAGAAGACAGGAGTAGAGGAAGAAATAGTATGAAAGAAACACCGTTGTAAAACCTATTATTATAATTAAATACCATCAACCCCAAACCCACAAAAACGATTAAAAAGAAAGTATAACATACCCAAAATCCTATAAAAATGTAATTATTTAGAAAACTAAAGTGCTGTATAGTATTATAAGAAGTGAACCGACTAAAGCTATTGTGTGGTAAGAAAATAAACAAGTCTTAACAGTCCATGATTACTAAAGGTCTGGTCTGAGATAATAAGACTCAAAATATCAGAACCAACAGTGAAGGTGAATTTGTGTAAGTGTTTTTTAGAAACGCAATAAACTTAAAGTTAGTGATACTATGACTTATCAATATGCTATATAACAACTTTAATATCCAATAATAAACAGCATAATAAAATAATAAAATGGAAGATTTCCAGTATTTTATTATTTTAATGTAACTCTTTGTTTACAAGACATTTGTAAAAAATGCTAATAAATAGAGTATGGGAGGTCATGTTTACTGATGAGGGTATCATAAATAATAATGGCTTAGACCAGAAAGGACTGGCATTAATTTAGTATTCGTAAGTTTAAAATGTTTAAATAGACTGTTTATTCACAGCCATAAAATCAATGTGTTAGTAAAATGTATTTGTAAGAGTTATTAGAAAATAAGATTTATATTATGTGTTTTAAAATGAATTATGTTTGCTAAATAATAGCCTACATACCATTAATAATGTTTCAATAGGTATGCTATGTTAACTCAAAAATAGTTAAAAGTATATGTTCAAACCATATCAGCAATATGTTCAATTGTGCAGATTGCTAAATAATGTTCATAATTATTTATTTTAATAACAGTAGTGTTAATTAAATACTACACCTCACAATAAGTTATAAACCATTTTATTTTCATGTAATAGTAACTATGTAAAGTCAGAGGAGGAGTTAGAATTAAATTTATTTGAGAAAAACAGGAATATAAAATTCTAAAATCTAGGCCATTTGGTGAATTCACAGAACCAATATAAACTAGTATAATTCACTTATAAATCCTGTAAACTAGCCAGATTTAGATAAAGTAAATCAGTTAACCACTACTGGGAATGATCCTATGAGTTAAAATGATAATAAGGAAATATACCTTAAAATATTGTAAATTTTCAAAATATATAAATTAATTAATTTTAAAGAGCAATGTCAAATTTACAGATTAACACAAAAAACCAGTTCAAAGGTTTAATTTATATGTATTTAAGGAAAGAAAGAGGAATATGACTAATTTAAATTTATTATAATAGTATTAATGATATTTAAAATGGAGGAAATCTGTATAAAGACGGAAATCCAATTTTGAGCCTATATTTCCAAAAAGTAAAGAAATTTGTTAATTTCCACAAAATGTCTACAGATATGGACTATAATACATCAATTTAAAGGGAATGAGATGAGTAAACCAATGATAAGGTTCATAATTCATGAAAGTGATGAATAAAATAAATAAATTCCATATATAATGTAATATTTTATCATGTGTATGGGTAATCGAAATATGTTAACAATACTTTTTCAAAGATTAACTGGGCCAAATTTTGACCAAGTTAATTAGTCTTTTGTTGAATATCAAGCTGAATAGTTGAGTGAAAAAACGTTCTTTAAATCGAGTAGAAAATGGTACGTCTAATTACTATTAATGTCAGTGCAACGAGAGGTAGATGAATTGAACACTTTCATAGCTAAATTTACCTAACCTTTAACAGCAATAGTGAGAAATAACACCTAACTTCATGATACGAGTGATATAAAACAGTAAAACAGTATATTTGACACAATTCACTCTACAACGCATAACCACATTTACAGAAACTTAACCCACAGGAGTGAACACATACAAAATAAACTAATTAACACAAGTTTACACGGAACACATCTTCAGAATACACCAAATAACTTAACAGACATATTACATCAGTGCGGGAAGATTTCAGACATTCACAAAGGTAATTTTGTCGTGATTTTTGGACATGTCGATCTCGCAGTAACTACGCCAGAAATAGTAGCGGCCATCTTTTAATTCAACAGAGCCTGCCTTCATCATCCAGCAGTGACGTCATAGCCTGCATATGGTTTGACAACTTTCATAAATATTACATATTGGAATTATTTAAATTCTGTTGAATAATAATTATTGTATTTATTTTTAATTGTTAATGTTATACTTTCTCGTCACCCTTCTCTGACTATTAATTTTAATCGCTCAAAGAACCTGTCTTTTATATAATACATATCATAAATTTTGTTCTGTATGCACAATCAATAATTCCCGAGACGGAGTCGATAATTGCTCTCCATCGATAAAAAATCGATTATTTATTTAAATTGTTCAATAAATCTTTATATTTCCATTATTTCTTATCTGTTATTTATTTCACAGGTTAATTTAAGAGTATTTATTAAGGCTGAGGGACTTAAAGAAGAAGAAAATATTTTATTTGAGTGAGATATTGGACCAGCGAGAAAAATCACCAATCGATTGCTGACTGGAGTTAATCTATTTAACTCCAGACTTGGTTCAAATCTTCAAGAAGTGCTCGATAGTCAATAAATACCTGCCTGATTATCAAAATTTTTACAAGAACATTTAAAACAGATTTATTTACTATAAACACACATTAGTAAACATAAACAAAATTATTTTTATTATTTGAAAATTTTATTTTTATAAAATTTTCCATTAACTTTTTATCTTTTGTAACGACTGGCATACAGAGGTCTTGTTGCAATATTAGTATTATAAATTTTTTTTGTGGGATTTAGGCTTATTAAATCATCACAAACCAACATACATACATACATATAAATCACAGATAGATGTACATACATATCATTTTTCTTTACCGGGCCAATGGTCAACCTCTATAATTACCTCAAAATGCAATAACAATAAATACTGAACAAGCACAATTTATAAGTTTAAAAAAAAATACCCTGTGAACAGCCTATATGGTTTATCAGAACACAATTTATAATTTTCAGATCCATGTAAACCGCCTGGATCATTTTATAAGAAAAACAATTTATAAATTTAAATTCACTGTAAACAGCTGGTACCATTTTATCACAAATTATATAAGCTTCAAATTACTAAAAGGGGCGATTTGCCATCATACTAAAGAACACCAATTATTAGTGTAAAAACCTTGCGAACAGCCTGTATAATTTTATCAAAAGGTACAATATATGAATTTAAAAGCCTGTAACCAGCCTGTGTTAGTTTTATCAACATACAATATATATAAATTTAAAATGCTTCTAAACAGCCAGTATAATTTATTGAAAATACAATTTATAAATTTATAGAAAATAAACTGGATTGGCCCGGCCGCAGACATGTTCCAAGCGGCATCCGAAAAAACAATTAACCATTAAAAAAAATTTAGAAAAAACCCCTCAAAGACAGACAGGGTAGTAGAAAGCTGGACAAGAGCCAGACCCGACAAAAGATGACATGTCCGGGAGCTTGCATGGATTTGCACCACCAGGTGATTATCCCAGATTCTGTGATTTTAAGAAAGTAACCCGACCTGATAGCAGGATAAGTAAAACTCCCAACCCATTTATGAAATGTATAAAATAATTAACAAGCAGAAATACCCGAGATTGTTATAGAAACTAGACCAGCCGGTCTAGCCCCAGCATGTACAAACTGCACCCACCTACTTAACTAAAATACAGGTTCCCCACAAACTTCTACAACCCCATTCAGTACCACAGTAAAAAAAAAGGTAAAGCATAAAATTAATGACCGCCGGACACATGCCGGCGACCAGGCCTACAATTGATCTGGAGCGTAATTACATTATGATCGCAATGTTACTGAAAGTTTGCAGCCAAAATTCTGTCCAGCTGGACATGATCACAATTAAACGGTATTAAGATGTAGGAAGTCGATTCACGTATAACTGAGTTTTCTGTGGATGTTAAATACACTATAGTAGTTGTTTTCTGTAGCGGCTAAATTTACGAAGGAACTGGTTTAATGTCACCTCATTTCAGTCCAGATGATTTCCAGGAGGTCCGTGCCCGGTTGGAGAGTCAGACGTCTACCTGATGGGGGTTTACAGAGGCATGCTTAACTTATTCCTCCTTCCGGCAGGTGAGAACGAGATTCTGAGTGTGTGTTCAGGACATGATGGATAGAGATTCAGCCATCCTCGGATCAGGTCCTCGGCTATTTCAGGAACCCTAAGCATTAATAATAATTAACTCGCTGGCAATTCACTTATTCCAGAACGCAACACACACATGCACCACCGCCTGAGCTAGTATAGACAAAATCGAACAGGCACCCCTGATCGACTCAACTATGTTCATTCTAATTAGATTTAACATTATCTCTTTTGTATTTCAAACCAATAACTCTCACACAAGACCTTAAAACAATTTAAAATGGTTCAATCTATAAATTATGCCTACGTGCGTAGGCAAAGTTAACATACCACGACAGGTTACAAGTTTATAACGGCCACGTGCTCACACACAATTCCTCAAAGTTCCTCAGATTTACATAATTTTACACCCTTTTTGGACATAGGCCATTACTATATACTAATTACAATGTATAAGGCTGTATCAGAGTTTAAATAATCAAAATATACGACAAGGAATATACATTAGATTCACACACACACACGAGGCAGGCATGCTTCAAACATATCCGTTTACATCTACGCAAAGAATGCTCAAATACATATTTTTCTTTCAAGCAATCAATAATATATATTTTTAATTTACTTACCGAAGGTCTGGGCGAGTTTACCTAGCCATGATAGAATAGAAATAATACAAAAACCAACTCAATCTGCCGAAAGGGGTAGGCTCGTTCACGGGCGGTAGACAAGACTAGACTGAACTCTTGCAACTCAGCTTGGGGCAGGCAGACGCGAACTGCCAGCAACAGAGGTCGCCTGCCTCCGTAATTGCCCGCTTCACTAACAGATGGCGCGGGCATTCAGTAACCCCAAAACACGGGAATGCAGAAACGCGATGCGCCGACCACGTAAAACAAATAATAAGTCCCAATTCCCACTTATTAATAAATTATAATTTTCACATAGTAGCCGCGATTTCTTTGAGAAATCGCGGCACAACATTATGATTGATTATTAAATTCCCATTATGGATGGGATATGTGCTATGCTGAAGAGATAGATAACTACATTATAACACTAGTCTGTAATGTAAGCTTTAAGCTTCCTGTTCATGTACATAGACAACAAGTAATGAAGCATTATTAGCGTGTGGGATTCATAAAATTTAACTATACATAATATCCCGGCAACTATGATTTCATTTGTTAAACGCTCTTGAAATATCCGTGTTCTAATGCATAGACACGAGTAAGCCAGTTAACATTTGAAAAATTTAGTGCAAAATGATAAATTTGATAAGACAGGGAGATCAATTGATCAACTGTTAAGTATTTTGACTACTGGATGTTCTTGACTGATAGGTTTAAATAGTAGATACCGAAACTGTTTTCTAACAACGAAATCATTATTTCTCTCCCATTCTATATCAGTTTTAAAGGCATCTATATTTCAGAGAAACTCAAACGAAGATGAAAAGCGGGAACATTTGATATTTCAACGTTTGTGATTATAATTCTATACCTTATATATTGTACTCACTTATACTGAGTTTACCAAAATCTATAAAAATATATTTTCAATAAATTCAATAAATCTTGGGTCTTGACCAAGTGAATCTGATTGTAGTACAGTAGTACTCTGCCTGACTACAGGCTCGTAGCCAGAGAAGTGCGGGATGGGCGCCAGCTCGTTTTATACAAATTCTTCACCAGTTTCGAAGAACAAATTTTCGTTTTTAAAAATCTTATTGAATTTAAATATTCTGTAAATATTATGAAAAACTACGAAGTAAAAATTCCGTTAATTCGAGTAGGGAAATAAAACCAAGTTTCAGCTACTCGATCTTGTGAGTCCTCTATAGGCTCGTAATAGAATTACCAACGCATCACGTAGTTTGTTGGGAATACGTCTAAACGTATCCATGTAAGCACCTTTCTAAATGTAGATGTGCTGTGTATGTTGTTTTTTGAATAAAACAGTGTTAGTTTCGTTAGAAGGTGAGCAGTTTTCGTGATTAGTAGGTCTATGGTGAGGGAATGTAACATCGGAAAATTACGAAGGTGAAGTGACTTTTACTGCTATCTATAAACGATTGCTATTAAACAAGAAGCCTCGAGTAGAACACGAAACAGGTAGTCTTGAATCTTTTAGACCTAAAGTATCTAACATGAAGAGGCTGCCGTACTTTTCCTGTCTGTGGAAGGCCGGGAACATCATTCGGATTTCGGATTTCTAAGCCTAAGAAGCCGGCAACGCTTTCTAGAAGTTACTGCGTGATATATCTCATGCCAGCAATCTTGAAGATATTCGAGCGACTCCTCGTCAACCAGCCAGGCCCTTGTGGTGGACGTCATCAGCGAGGAGCAGTTCGGGTTTCGTCGGGACACTCGGCTACTCTTAACTTAGTTTGATTCGTCATCCACCGGCAGACGCCATCAACAGGTGTCAGTCCATGACGTCCTCTTAGACGTGATCAAAGCTTCGACCAAGTCCGAATGAAGTCCTTCTCTACCGATTGGCTTACACACAAATACCACCCTTTATTGTGCATCTCATGTGGTCGAATTTAATTGACCGAATATTCTGGATGAGACTCGGTGGGGCGCCTCTAGCGTTTGTCAAGGACCTATCCTCGGCCCCTTCTGTATCTCGTGTACACGTATGACCTGCCAGTGTATTCTAGAAACACGTTATCGTTCTTCGCTAAAGGACCGAGGTCCCATTATAGCTTTGCAATCCTGCGGCAGGTAAGCATAGTGATACAATGCCAGTTGGCCATACTTTACGACTGGTTGCGGAAGTGGCGTATAACATCCAAAGCAGAAAATCCGAAGCGATATGATTTACGAGTAAGTCCACTTCTGCATGACAATCGCTCTTGTTGGAGGGGAGACCCACCCGGTGGTCTGGAGGCGCCAGAGCTAAACTTTTCCTCATACTTTCATGTAACAACCGCCTGGCTGTCCGCACTAAGACATCGCTGTTGTTCTATTGGGCAGCAACAAGTATGCGGCTCCCGATTGGTGGCCTCTCCTGTCAGCCACCAACAAGCATGTGAAGGCAGTATTCCAAAATCGTACGCTCCAGTTCCCCCCTCTGGTACCCAGATGTTCTACATCGGAGCCTCCGGGTTTCCTCCCTGGAGGAATTCATCAGAACCCTGACAACTAATTTGTTCATAAAGGCCGGGGAATCCTTCTTCCCGCACATATGTCAGTTAAACAGTACGGACACTCCACCGTCCTCCAATGGCTCTAACCTCTTGCGGGTAATTCCTTAAGGGATACTAACTAAACGTGAATTGTAAGCATGGAGCCAGGCCGAAGTAATCCAAAGACGAAAGTTCTTATTTGCGGGACTCGCGTCCTAACAATATCGCGTCTCTTGCAATATATGACCACGGGCTACAACAGAAAAACTGGAGTTAATGGAGCCGGACAACGCACATACACATCAGGACGCTGAAACCTCCCTCGCAATGTCTATCTGTCTGTCAACATTAACGTCAACAAGTAGTTTATTCACCATGGACAAAAACAACGAATATTTTGGTTTACCTCAAAATGTAAGCTAATTAAACAAGTCATGATGTACGACTTCCCAAAACAAAACAGCATTCGTTGTTTTCGAGATGACTGGTATTTATTAAACGGCTGTAGTACTACGTTGCATTTTGCTATAGCACCTCTTTTTGTATACAGGAATAAACATTCTATCGTTTGAAGAACTCTTGATTATCAAAACTTTTGTACCAAAAGTCTTGGAGACAAGGAAAGGCAAAAACATACTGTGGTCTTCCGAAGATGCTAGAATGAGATTAAAAATAATTAAAGAATAAAACCAATTTCAAATTTCTGAATTAACTCTTTAAAAAACTCTTCAAAGTTTCTTTCAGTGCATCACGAATATAACGGAAATATTACTAATCAAGTTTATTTGTAACCCGTGCGTTTTTCTCGGCTACGTGCTCAGAGCGCCCGTGCTCTGAGCGCCAACGATGAAATCGTGCTCTGAGCGCCGATACTGATAAGCCCGTGTTCTGTGCGCCGAGCTTATCTATACATCATTAGACGCGGTAACACCTGGCTGCATATCTCTGTCCGTCCGTTGTTGTCCAACTCCGTAGCCAACACTAGTGGTCCTACGAAAATTTGTACAAAATTCATTGTATATGGACATTATCACACCACTAGTAAGCTGTCGCAGCTGCAGAACTCTGTTTTCAACGAAATACTGCACATTTATTATTAAGTTAGATATATGTTAATATTAGGCAATTTTTTATATTAGAAAAATTACGAAACCCCAGCTATTTTATTAGTAACACTACAATTTTAGAGCCGACAATCATAAAATAAATATTATAATTTTGGAAGTTCTGCATTGGATTTTAAAATTTGCAACCATAATAGTTGAATAATTTAAGTATAATAATTTAGTCATAACTTTTCAGTTTACGTATGTTCCCATAGATATATATATATATATATATATATATATATATATATAGGTGTGTATCTAACATTGTTCACAAATACACATAACTGATAACAAAATATGCAGTTTTTTGTGACATGGTTCACAAACGTTTTGAAAGCCATCAAAAACGAATGTTGAGACATACTAATTCTGTCAAATTACTACACATAAAATATACAGAGACTACAGATATAGATTTTGTATTTTCACTAAAATTCTTCATAAATTTACCCCAAATTAAACTTTTACAATTTTATTAAAATTTTAAATTCTATTTTCGGCTTGGTACTCCAAAATTAGCTTTTTGTTCTGATGTACCCTTCACACGCTGTTGTTGTTCCTCCGCACACAACCAGAACGTAATATACTCATTTGAACTTTTCACCACGTACTAATATCCCTCGTGAAAAAGTAGAGACTTTACTTTCTTGGAAGTAATGACTCCATTTACATCAAAATTTCCGACCGCGCTCGGAAAGGGCTGCTTTTTTACATTCGCATACACGTTGTGGCGCCGTTACACTGCTGAGCCCCAAAAACGTAACGCACAACATACACCAGAAACAATGAAGATACTTACTACTACCTAAGTCGCTTTACACAATATAAGATACTCCTAAAATAGTCTTATGTCTAACATAATTACCTAAAGGTGGGAGTGTATATAAAATTAAAACTCAGTACAAGCAGCTAGTGAGCAGAGTCAAGCTGCACCCGTTTATTTTAGAATAAAATTAAACCTCAGAACGTTATATAATTGTGTTTCAGCCAGAGGAAGATGAATTACTGAGTCGACCAAATACAGAATAAATTAAATCCCAAAAATCACAAAAATTCAACAATAACATAATTCAAATACTAGATTAACCAATTATTAAAAATTCCACAGTTGCATCAATTAAATATTGGGTGAAATCGTTAAAAATTCAATAGTTGCATAAGTCAATGCCAGTTTACAATTTGTAATATATACTGTACAAGGTATGATTCGTTCATTAAATTTCTTTTCTTAGCACCTTTTTTATACCGTAAAGTCCTTGCAAAGATACAAGTTCATATTGCACAAAATGATAAATTTACTTTATCTCCCTTTTGACTAGTAATCTGGTAACCGGAAACTGCAGGTGAATATAACTAATGAATAATAATGCTACTTGAACATGTGAGTTGTGTTTGCTGGCGGCCTGCTGTTTTCTGGTCACACCGTGCGTAAGCTAGTCATGGAAAGCCGTGTTTCTGCTCTGTTCATACGGTGTGCCATCGTACGTATTCTTGAGAGTATGAAGAAATCATGTGGCGAATCAATATTCTCACGTTCGTGGGCCCATACGTGGAACCAAGCTTTACTGAAAGTTCCAAACTCTTTAGTATAGGTTACCAGCTACTACACGTGCACGTTAAGTCACATAATACATAATTGCAAAATTTACAAAAGTACAGTTATAACAATTCTCAAAATTACAAATCAAATTCTATAACAAGTGACAAATGCTAAAATTTACACATCTTACATTTTCTTTAAACTAACTGGCTGAAAATTGGTTTTTTCTCAAGGCTAACTATTACAAACAAATACATCATGGTAGAATATGAGTTACAGTCTTTTACAAAAATACAAGTTTTTATTTTACAAACGTTACAGACGAATATAGTTCGTCACCATCATTGATTTATGAGATTTAAGATAACTAAGAAAACATAATTACCTTGGTGATGAGACTTCCAACCAAAGTACCCACCAGGAGACGACGGGCGACTCTGCTCACAGCGCAGTTTGATGTTAGACTGACTGAACTTGTCGAGCGAAAAGCTTTACTAGAAATGGGACCGGGGGGGGGGGGGGTGACGTCAGGGAACGCTGACCAAAGTACGAATAATTTTCCGTCGCGCGACTATTTAAACTTATTTTAATTGAATCGGTATTAACGTTTGTTGCATTCGGCAAGGGGGTGCTGAATAACTGCAACTACGTGTTCCGAAGCCGAGACTCGTTCGGCCACGACTTTAGGCCTAACTAAAGAAAGGAGCGAATAACAAGCTCACCTACGAATCGAATGGTAAGCAGATTTCAGATAAGTAGCTTAGTGAATTTTGCCTTTCTTATCAATCCGCTTACATTGCACATCCTCTGAACGCATATATACAGCTAAACTCTCCGTCTCATAATCGTATTTTCATTTTCTTAATTATACTTGTATTTAATCACTTTCTTTTATTCTCTTCTCAGATTTGTTCGTCCCAACCAAATAAGAAATCCTGAGATGATACAGAGGATTATTCGCTAAAGATGCATGTGCAAAGGCACCATTACATGCATAATAAAAAAAAAGAAAGTTGCAGGCTTCTAAAACATGTATAAGGTAATATTCATCCATTCGCTTTAAACAGCAGTATACCTGAAATACTGAACTACTTTTAAGACTTCCGCGAAAATAAGTAATTTTATTTCTTATTGTCAGCCAGACACACACATATTTGTAGTTTGAGAATAAAGCTGTGATTTCTTTAGTTAAATGTGATGTAGATTTATTAAATAATATTAAAAATACTAAATAAAAATAATAATAAAATCCTTAATTTAGTAGTGACCGTCTATCAATAAATGTTTAACGATGGAAGGTTTAGCGAGAATCGGTCAATAAATATAAAACAAATTTTACATTGTTTTTGTCATCATCAGGACTTGTGTACGGACAATAGAGAAAAAGCAAACACGTAATCGCCAAGTAGATCACACCCTTCTGCCTTCTAAACACGTGGTAATTACCTTCACAGGTGAAATGAACGATGTACAAAATGTCTTGTGGTTTGTGTTTATGAATAGGGCGTATGTTGTAAATACCTTACAGTTGTAAATGCCTAACTCATAATATTGTCTAGTACCAGTTAGTTTCAACGTATGAGTAATTAGTAATGACACATAGGCCTATTCGATTAGTTTTAAACTCGGTGCAGTTGTCAGACCGCCAGACCGCGTCTTGCATACTTTACGCTTACGTAGAATCCAGAGTGTATATGTACGGTATATACGTGTGTGTGTGTGTGTGTGTGTGTGTGTGTGTGTGTGTGTGTGTGTGTGTGTGTGTGTGTGTGTGTGTTTTAGACTGTGAGAAAGAGTGAGAGGGAGTGGGATAGAGTAATGGAGAGAGTGTGAGAGTGTTGGAATCCAAGAGGGAGGGGGAGAGAGAGAGCATGAGATGGGAAGAGTGTACTCTATAATATTTTACAATATGTATTCAGCTATAACATATTTTTACACATGAATTACACATCTGTACCAATTCCAGTATAAATTCAATGATCACTGCATCTAGCATCTATTATAAACATAATTACGGGATTATTATATTATCAATAATTTAAATTGTAATATTGTATTGATTACGTGTTTGAAATATTATAATTATGTCTATCTATTTATGCAAAACAATATTAATAGATATATAAATATTATTAAATAGTAGTAGTAATAATAATAGTATTAATATTTAAACAACATTAGAAGTATAATATTCAAATTATATAATAATTATTATTATTACTATTGTTATTATTATTATTGTTATTATCATTATCATTATGACAGGCCCAACTTACCTCAACGGGCAGTAGAAGATGAGGAACAACTAATATTGTTATTAGAAGGAACAACTTATTAGAAGGAGCCCGATAAGGACGCAATAGGGTCCATCCTGAAGTAATATGCTAAGTGTTTCCAGGATGGATATAAATGCCTGAATTAGTTGTTCGGTCACTGATCTCTAGCACGCTACCTGAGTGGAGTCGTAGAGTGTTGAAGAGTATTGACTAACCGCTTTCCTTATTGTTATTCGCACTCTTTCATTAGTTGTACTTTGACATTTGGTTGTACGCACAGTGCTGTTACTTGTGGCCAGTTTTGAAGTTTTTTATCTAAATGGAGGTTATTACATCAACTAAAGGGAAACCTCTGATTCAACGTGAGGGCTATTAATACAGAGCTAAGTTCAAACAAGCATATTGCATTCTAGTTGTGTACGAAATAAAAAACATCAGGTTAACGAGGGCTCATCAGAACAAGGAACAGAATCATCGTGGCTTCAGAGGAGCAGTCGTGTGCCAAATTTTTACAGAACCAGAAGTAGCAAATGCATTAAAAAAAACAGCGTAAGAAGATGTTCATCAGGTTCCGGCAGAATTTCCAATCAGTTTCTAATGAGGATCTCGATATGGTAAAAAAAGTACCGAAACACAATACCGCAAAGTGAATCGTTGTAAAAAAATTGAGAAAAGCTCTAGGAACTATGCAGAATCAGTCTAACAGTCAAGAATTCTTCCTCAACGACTCTTACGAAACCTCTTACGGAACACAATTTTGATCACCAATTTTGAAAGTAACAATAAGATTGGAAAGGGACAGAACATTTTTTTTTGAAGATTTAAACTTTTCATTACTTGCCGGAACTTATAAAATTTTATCGAAACTGAACACCCAATGTATAAAGGATACTAGAGTTAAGCCACTGAAACGACTATTTATCTCACAGTGTGTTAGCTTACAAAATAAAAAATACGAAACTTATCTTCAAAAATTTACTGTTCTGAAGGAACTGGTATAATGTCAACTATAACGAATGTTTCTGCAGGAAAATTCAAAATGTACGCTTCGTCGGTAATTATAAAGAAAGTGAAGGAATACTTTCGACATGCAGGATGGTTGCAGCCATAGCTGTGAAGCAGTGGCGTATGCTGAGTTCGAGACCTGGGCTAGCTCACCTTAGAATTGAAGAAAATGCACTGGAGGGGGTCCCCCTCGTTCATATTTCAAGCTTTTTGAAGTGATGTGTTGTTGTGACACCATGCCAATGCATTATAACTTATATAATAATGACTGATACTTCAACAATAATTATGAAATGGCATCATTAGAAAGACAAAAGCAAGCAAAGAACTTCAATACTTCATTTATTTATTTATTTATTTATAGCATACATTTGTTCCACCGAAGTCACTAGGGCCGGACGGCGGTAGTGAAACAAATAAAAGATTACAGAAAGCAAGAACTATAGGCCTATCATTACATCATGAGGAAATAATATATAATTATACTGAAGAAAGTTTGACTTACTTCGACGACGGCTCTGTGTAGACTTATTTGAACAAGAACTCCATTCTTCTCTCCTTTTGTGTGAATTTCAGGATTAATTTTAATAAAATGTTTCTTCTCATCACTTTTTCATATTAAGAAGAATGTTTTTCTCAATAGATATAACAGCCAAGTTGCTTAACCGGACTTGTCCTTGTGTGGCTCTGAGGTAAGTCTTAATCCTCTTTAGAGCGGAGAAACTTCTTTCAACAGTTGCAGTTGTAGATGGAAATGTCAATGTTAATTCTGCTAGTTTGTACACTTCACTGAACACTATGTCCAAATTATTGAGTTTCATATAAATAGTAATCTCATTCACTGATTTTTTCTTATACTCATCTAGAGTATAAAGCACATTTAGTTCATTTTTGAGGTGAACAATATCAAAGTATGAACTATATGGTTCTTTAAGTTCTGTCATCAGATTTTGTGGGAAACTTTTACAAAATGTATCAAAATTGTTTGAATCCAATAAAGACACGAATTTAAGATCCTTTTGGGACTCAAACCTGAATTTTATCTAGGACATCACTGTGTCCAGAATTTCGTTAAAAATACGCTGCCATTTGGAACGGTCATCATTTCTCTGTCTTTTGTGTCTTGGTTCATATTCTTTATCTTCATTATCTTCATATTCAGAATTACTTGTAGCTTCTGTCCATACAAGATCAAAATCCTCATCTCTAATTTTCTGCAGAGTATCATAGAATTCATTGACTTTGTTCATGCAGTAAGAAATGTTCAAATATTTTTTTTGCATTATGTCAAAAAGAACATCAGAAATTGCAAATATTTTGCTGAAACTAAGAAGAAGAAATCTACTGTCGAATTTATGTAAAAAACAAACAAAGCCTGAAGCAGTATTCACTTCTTCACCTGTCCAGTCACCGGGTTCATCTTCTATTGATGAAAAGAACATGATAAGAGGCCTTCTATATTCTTTGACAGTATTTACAAGCCTTGATGAGAAATTCCACCTTGTTGGTGCCACTCTCGGTAGTTTCTTCTCCATAAAGTTTTTTAGAGCAGTTGTGCGGACTGTAGAATGTGAAAAAAGCTAGGTATTCCTGATAAAGTGATGAAAAACCGTTTACATTCTGCTACAAAATTTGTAGACTTTGACAAAACCAAATTCAGCCTGTGACTACAGCAATGAATAAAAGTTGCTGATGGGTACTTATTTTTCACCAAGGTTTGAAGTCCAGACACATGGCCGGCCATAACAGCTGCTCCATCGAAAGTTTGGGCTATAAGTTTTTTTGAACATTCTAAATCATCCACAACCTTGGTGACATGTTGGAACAATCCTTGTGCAGTTCGGTCTAAACTGACATCAGTGAAGTGCAAAAATCGTTCCTGACAGTTTTCTTCATTATCGACAAATCGTAAAACTGTTGATAATTGACTTTTATTGGTTACGTCAGTTGTCTCGTCAAGTAATATTGCAACGAATGTTGCATTAGATATTTCCGATTTGATTTTGTCTGTAATTACGCTACCTACTGCGTCAATTAAATCATTTTGTATTACCGGTGACGTTCCTCTAAAAATTGTTGCGGTTTTTAAATGGTTTGCTATTGTTTGCTCATACGTTGATAAAAATTCCAAAAGTTCTATGTACATGCCTTTATTTGTTGAATCGCTAGACTCATTGTGGCCCCTAAATGGACATTCTTGCTTCCCTAGGAATGTTACTGCGTCAATCAGTCTTCTTAAAATAATTCTATTTTCCTTTACTTTTTCATTATGTAGACTGTCGGCAATCTTTTTCTTTAAATTAAGGGAATGATCGATTCTTTGAAAACCGAATGTCTGTAACGTATTGAATGCTCGTATATGACTAAGTAATTTTTGATGTTTATCACAAGCCGTTAGCAGATAATTTAAATTATTAAATCCTGTCTTATTCCAAGGACTTGCATCGGTGCAAAAAAGCAAACACGCCCAGCAGTACTATTTATTAGTTGTACTCGATCCAGTTAACCAAGGGTATTTTTTGTAGTTGGCCTCACTAAAACATCTAGTATACACTCTGTTCTTTTCTTTATGTTCACTTTTAAGTTCTAGAAGGGATGGCTGAGGCCTACCTATCTTTACAATTTGAAGCTTATCCTCATACGGAAGCTGAGCAAATTGTGTCTTTGTCAATAGTTTATTAACTATATCACTCATCTTAATTTATTATTCAAACCGCACAGCACAAAATTATAACTAATTTTAAAATGTACCACTGCTTTGCGTGCCACACGGCCTACTGTCTCACACTGTTGGCTAGCTCTCCAAGGACGAAGCCTAGCCTACGATAAACATCATTGCCCCCACCAAGTCCCTCAGCGTTATCATAGCAACGCCATTGAATCGTGACGAGGAAAGGCTTCGCAAGTTACTTGCGAAGCCTGAGTAAAGCAAGTTGCAGCGATTCAGGCGCCGTTATATGCGAAGTTGTATTGTCTGTAGTTAGTAATTACGCTACTACGAAACAGAAGTAAACACGTGAGGGAAACACGTCTGACTTCGATAAAATGAACAATTTTATGGAAATTCCTAATAGATTTTTTTGTGCTTTAATCTTTGGGCTTCGCAGCTAGCCTAGCTAGCCTAGAATATACGCCCCTGCTGTGAAGTCTGTTTAGATATTTCAGTACTGCTGTCTGTGATTGTGGAAATGTGTCCGAATTACGCATGTTGGTTTTGGCCTATCTCGTATCGTAAGTGGTTGAACAATCAAGATGTATTGCTTTATTTATAGAATGTTTTTAGAGAAAGATAGAAAGTGTTCTACGTCCTAGTAAGAAGACATTTCTACGCCCTCTAATATATATTTATTAGAGGAAAACTTAAAACTGCTAAAAACTGAAGCAGAGAATTATAGCTCAAATCGCGACTTTTGAGGTAGGTCTTGCGGACAAAAAAGAATTTGACTAACTGAAATTCTCTTTACAAATCAGAAAAGAATTAAAAAGAAAGAAAACACGACGTTACAACTAGCTGCCTAAAATTTAAAATTGATAATAAATAATTTAAAAAACTAAAAACTGAAAGCAATATTTAAAAACTTATTTGAATATTTAATTTTAGAATTAAAAAAATATTTTAAACACACCTGCGCTTAAGAACTTGTTTAGCTTGAGCGAGATGTTCTATACAATGATCTTTGTAACAAGACGCTCAAACCTATCCAGCACCTGTACAGAATATTAGAGCAATGTTTAGATTTGCGTGAACTACAGAATAGACAGAAACTTATAAGTTCCCTTTCAACGTCCACTTCCATTCCTAGAAGTAAGTCGAGTAACCATGCCTTAATTTGTATGTAATTGAACGAGAGAAGCAGGTCCTCAGCTTAAAGTCGACCATCTGGCATATGTCTGCCTGCAGAAATGTAAGATCTTGGCGAATTTAGCCTGAATGGAATGTTAACATAATTCTAATGCAACCTTTACTACGACAATTTTCTTGATTTGGAGCACCAAGAGCCAAAAATTGAAATCAAAATTGTAATAAAATTTTAAAAGTTTATAAGACAATCAACTGAGAAATTTTATTCAGAATACAAAATGCGATCTGTAATAGATCTGTTTGACAGAATTAATATCTCTCAACACTCCTTACAAATTTTGGATCGCTTTCAAAAGCTTGTAAGCTGTTAAAAAAAAATGATATATTGCTATCAGTTACGTATATCTGCGAAAAGTAAATTTGCGGGAGCCTACTAGTGCTGTGATAATGTCTTTAGCAATGATTTGTAGACATTTTCATAGGACCGATAGTGTTGGTTACGGAGTTGGCGAACAGCGAATAGACAGATATATAGCCAGGTGTTATCGCGTCTAATGTTGCATAGATAAGCTCGGCGCTCAGAACACGGGTTTATCAGTCTCGGCGCACAGAGCACGATTACAGCGTTGACGCTCAGAACACGGGCGCTCTGAGCACGCTACGGTTTTGGCTCATATGAAGCAGAGGTAATAGGATTATTATAAGTAGGTAAATAGAAAGAAAAATATATAAATAAATATATGTGTGTGTGTGGCGCGCGCGCGCGTGTCTGTGTGTGTAGGTCTAAATATAAATAAACATAAATAGTCGATTGGAAAAAACATAAACATATGCCTCCTATGTAAAATGGTTTGCTCAATAGGAAATGATTTTGCCCCTCCTGATAGCTAGTTCTGGTTACGGGTCTGCCTGACTATTATCGGCTACATGCTGTCGTTTGCACTGAGTGTAGTCAGGCAGGCAGCGTAACTATTACTGTTCTTCCAATGTGTGTAGTTTGTTTAATTAGACAATGCTGACATTTTCAAAAATAAACAATATAGGCTACAGATCCTTTGATTGGTAGGCACCAAATTATTCACTTACGAAATCAAGTAGTTAATCGATTTGCTAGCTATTAATTAATATAATGTAATGTAACGTAATTAATTAACTCTGTACGAACACTGTTTCATAATCATTCCCTGCTCTGTAGCACTTATAAGTCTCGAACGCTAGCTGAGCATTACACTTAAGACGCGACTATAAATATTTATGGCTTAAAAACTATTAAGGATCATTTTTTTCAATAGAGGTTTTTAACCTTGGCTGAAATTAAACCCGTTTAATTTTAATCTGAAGTTTAAACTAACGGTCACTTTGCAACCTCGCAAGTCAAATATTTTTAAACCAGCTTTAATTTTATCTACGATTTAATTGTAAATATTGATGTTTTTAGAATGTAGTTTTCTATTTGCATGTGTTACTCGTGTAAGCAAAGAAATTATAATGAAGAAAGTTGTGTTAGTGGTTAAAATCACAAGCAGAATTATCACTGTTGCACACCACTATATAAAAAATATTCCGATTAGCGCTTTCAAGCTTCACAGCTTATCGTCAGATCGGATATCCTGTGAAGCTTGAAAGCGCTAATCGGAATAATTTTTATATAGTGTTGTGCAACAGTGATAATTCTGCTTGTAAAGAAATTATAGTTTTGATTAAAATTACAGAAGTAAAGTTATTCTTCTGTCAAGTGCTTCCTTCTTTCTAGGATAAGATAATTCTCAAATATCTGTTCTGTATTTTATCACTAATATTTTTATATTTATCATAAATTTACATAATACTATTGCCATTCCCGTTTAACAGTAATTTAAAATGACTGAAAAATATGTGAAATGCTATCACCAGTGTAGCTTTTGTGACAAAATCTATGTTAGGAGATCGGGTAGAGAGGACAAAATCAAAATGTGATTTTGATGTTGTGGTGAAGGACGTTCGGGCTCGAGTAAATAGCCCTGAATTTTCCGCGGTTTTTAGTGAACATGTCTAAACATAAATCTATTAAATATTACTAAGGGTCTATCAACGTCAATTTGTATAATGAAGATGTCGAATAAGATTTGTCTCCTTCTCCTGAAAGGTCTTCATCTTCAAGTCCACAAAGAAATCAGGCGGACATAAAACAAGACTAGGAACCAGATTTACATTTCAAGACAATATGAAAACATAAAATGGTAATTTAGTAGGCTATTTCTCAAAGTACAGTTGGTGAAAAAATTAGTCATTTGGCAGGCGAAAAACTGAATTGTTGGAATTACAGAAAGTAGTTTAAAAAACGACTGAAACTTTCAGAAGAGAAACGTCTACTAAAGATTAATAATATGACAGAAACACATAAATTAAAAAAACAATTGTTTGAACTAGAAACATAATATAGAAAAGACAAACTCAGTGGCTTAAGCGGTTGTAAGAAGTTGCCATAGAATTTGAAATTCTGTTTTATATGTTGATATTGTTTTTTTTTTTGTTGCTGTTGTGGTTATTGTTTTGTTGTCGTCATTGTTAGTTTTGTAGTTATTATTATTTGCATTAAAATTAAGCTGTTGATTATTTTAAGCTATAGAGCATAGGTCATATAGAAACACAGAAAATAAAATTAGGTTATTTTAGAAGTATGTGTATTTTAAATCATGTCTACTTTCAATTAGCGTATATTAGACCTATCGTATATTTAGAATGTTTTGGAATGCCTTTGTTTATCATATTTTCTTTCAAATGTCTAGGCAGTTAAAATGTATGCATTGTTTGTGATACAGTAACATGTTGCTTTCATATTCTGTCATATTATTTACAGCTGATGAGGATGGTGATCCTCGGCACTACAGCCCCTGCAGAGGCGAGGCCAACCACTCGTCTCTGTTCTGTGCTTTTCTGCGTCACTGTCCTACTCCCTGGCGGCGCAGGACTTCTTCCACATTATCTTTTCCAGTGTCCTATCTGTCTCTATACCTCATGCACTATAAATCCTTTCCAATATCTTTCTTTACGATCGCTTAAGCCAGCTCTCCTCTAACTGTCAAGTCCGTGCCTCGCTTCCGTATGTTACAATGGGTCGTAAGATGATCCTGTAGTATTATTTACGGCTGCTAATTCACATCTTAAATATTACTAACATAATTTGCTAATGTACAAAATAAAAACCATGAAAATAAAATACATTACATACAATAATCTAGATTCTAGATATGTTAACTTCAATCGTCACACTAGATTCTATTTTGTATAGAATGTATATAATAAATAAAGTAATATAAAAACAAAAATAGATTTTATTGTGTTGAAATAAAAATATAATGTAAAAAAACGTAAACACGAACATCATGAATTTTGGTAAAACGTGATTTCTTAAGATATAACCAATTTCTAAAATAGGAAATCATGATTCTATAAAACTTAATATTTAACAAAAATCGACTTGTTTCTTAATAGTAATTTTTTCGCACGATGTCCATTCTTTATTAGGATATACATTGAAAGTATTTAGTAACTAAGTATTACGTGTTACCCTATTATCATTATTTGCGTTTTGAATATACATACACAATTGAAGAAATTGATTATGTAATGTGAAATTCTGAAAATCTGCAGTATGAGGCACGACTTCTCTTTTACCGCAATCTGTATTGTGAAAAACCGTAGTCGTGACAATTTTACTTCCTATACTTTCTTTTTTTAACCTTATTTATATTGCAAGAAAGGAAACCGACGTTTTCAAACTCGGTGACATCTTTTCACTGGATTCTTATTGGAGACTCTTGGAATATATGTTCAGCCGCAGTGACAGGATTAGAAAGCGAAGTTATAAGGTACACTTTTTACCTAACGTACACTGTCACCTGTAGTTAAACTACTTTTAAATTCCTACTATTCAAATCTTCGCTTAATTGCTGTACAATTATAAATATGGGTAGCGTGTGAAGAACTTTACTAGCTGTAGATGATATCGAAAATTTTTAAGGAAACGTCACGCTACCATAACTACATTTAAGGAGAAAAAACTCTTTACTATTGTGAAAAAGCTCTCTCCTGTCGCGAATACAATTAAGTGATCCACACCTTTAAACAAAACAATTCTCCTTGTACTCACTTCCGAATTTTTCCCAGTTCTATTCAATACTCTTTAAGTCTTCTTAAAAAACTCTACGCCGATCAACGGTTTGAGGGAAAAAGATCCTGTTTCTCTTACCCGACTATGAAGCCAGACAAACGTTTTCTCAGTCGGGAAGTTTTGGTTGGGAAAGCGGTCTGCATAAAGTCACTGTGCGTTTTTCCAATTGCGGTTTGAAAGTTCATACGCGAAACGAATATCTGACATTTCAACAAAACTGTAATTCGTTATTCTCGTCAATTACATGATGAACAATGAGTAAAATAACACAAGCAAATGAATTTAATAATGTCTTTAAGAAAAGTAATTGACAGTATTATTAACTTAAACTACATTTGTCATAACTGAACTCACTAAAGTAAGCAGATGATTTACAAGCTGACGCATTCCATTATCTTTTATATTGATGCCAAATAATTTCAACTGTTGTGATTCAGATTATGCTGTGTAAATACTTGTAGGTGAAGTTGTTAAAAGTTATTAGTTTAATTATTGAAAATCGATCCTTTACTTTGCTATAAATTACTGTTGCTGAGGTAATTTGAAAAAAATAATAACTTTAAATAAATTTTCCTATACTGGAGGAATCGAAGACCGGCACAAAAAATCAAGTAGTCAGAATTTATGGCTAAGCTGTTTTCTGACATGATTCGGTTATTTTCTATGGGGTTTGGTTAAACAATGTGTCATTGCATTTACAACAAAAGGATTTTACTTAATAAACGTTGATTTGATAAAATTAAAATTTCTAGAGCTATAATTGATAAAACTTTAAAGTAGCCTAATTTAGAAATTAGAGATCTATTTTATGCGATTTCCTAATTGATTAAAAAATATTAATGAAAACGTCTGTACCTTTTAAGTTACGTCCTGTGTAAACACACACACACACATAATACTATATTAATAGAATGTAAAATATTAAATGTAAAAGTAATGTTAGACAACATGATTTAAAACCAAAGGCATTCTAGGCACAGTAACAGCTGATCTGATTAATATAATTAAATTACCTTATTCGGTCCACCTTAGTGACACTAGCTGCTGTCGTTTAATGACGCGTTTCGGGATAAAATCCCATCTGCAGATACACAATAATCAAAAACATAAATGTATACCACAATTTGTGGTTTGTCATAATTTTAAAATATTTAAACTCTTTTAAATAAAATATATATAAATAAAAACGTAACAACTGAATCGCTCGGAGCGTGGACCGAATAAGAGCGTGCATGCATGCAAGCGCTCCGAGCGATTCAGTTGTTACGGTTTTATTTATATATATTTTATTTAAAAGATTTTAAATATTTTAAAATTATGACAAACCACAAATTGTGGTATACATTTATGTTTTGATTATTGTGTATCTGAAGATGGGATTTTATCCCGAAACGCGTCATTAAACGACAGCAGCTAGTGTCACTAAGGTGGACCGAATAAGGTAATTTAATTATATTAACCATAAAGTGACACGGTACGTAAAAACATGAATAGATTGAAAGCTGATCTGATTTTTAAAATTCTTTCACCACCGTGTTCCTTGAAGTTTTAGGATGGTTTTAGGCATAAATTTTAACCGATAGTTTTAACAATTTTCACAAACAGAGTCTTCAGACGGTTCCACGTCATGAAGTTTCTTTTCTAATTTTCATGTAGTGAAATTTTCGGCATGCGACAAACTTTCGTTTTATGAGAGATAGCTATATGGTGTCAGCGAGTGAAAATTATAGAAAATTCCAAATTTTATTTTGGTTTTGTTTCAATAAAATCGGCTTTTTCGTTTTCGAGATATTGGCGGTTTTATAAGAAATTTAGTTGGTTGGCACAAGCAGCGATAATGAAACATTATCAATAAAAATGATTAGTAAAATTTTATGGTATGTGTAATTTTAAAGAAACATGTTAAACATTTAACTGTAATGTGAATTACAGTAACGCGTTTGCTACACACCTGTACATATGCTAAAACAAAACTATAATACCAATACATCAAAACAATTGTTTCTACTGTAATTTCAAAATCGATTTTTTGGATGATCACAATGTTTTCATAAACACTGTAAAAATACGGAACTGTATTGGCTGCCGTAAAACATTCAAGATCCGTATTTTACCTACAGAAATTTAGAAAGTCTACCTACGTTTGAATATCACTTATTTTGTGCTAATAATATAAAACAATTCTTACCTTTACAGTGCTTTCTTTCATTCAGTACTCAGCAGTTTACACAAGTGCAGTTTACATCACTCAGTTTAAGCACATTGTATAATAAGCGCGGTAAAATGTTCGGACGTCTTCTTTAAAATTCGTACCATAATCAGCAAAGCTCCCCACCTTGCCAGATGCGTTTCTCAGCCACGCCGCTATAGCTCGGACGTAGACGCAAGTACGTGACGCTATTCGCGTAGTGTGCACGGCAGAATTATGTAACGCTTTCAATCAGCGTTTCTCAACCTATTCGGCGCGGCCCCCTGATGGGTACCGAGAGGGCGTTTGGTGGCCTTAAAACAGTGGGGTTAAAAAATTTAATTCCTGTATTTTAAAATCGTGTTGCATTTAGTATTAAATATAATTAATTATGTATAATTTATTTAAGCGTAAAAGAGAGCTTAAAGTACTTGATGTTCGCAAAACTGGGTGAACGCCCATACAAGTAATTCAGCCGGTGCCCATGCTTATGGCTCCCATCCTTCAAGATGGGTTCCGCATTTTAAAAAGTCGAGAACCATTGCTCTAGATCATTCGAGATACACCTTCCACACGTTACACGAGTATCCTACCGGCCGGCACCCAGGCCCGCTGTGTCACTACAATGCAAGGCGGCGAGGTATTAATACCGGGTTCGAAGCGGCCAATACAATTACACCGGGCGATATTACAAGTGTGGATCGAAGTCATTGCTGCGGTTTAGTGGTAAATGATTACTGTGTTAATTAGAGCAGAACTGTAAGCAGATGGCATTTACTTTTGTGTTTTGGTCAAATTTAACTTTAATTATAGTATAAGAATGCCTGTGTTGATTTCTAACTGTTGTTTGTGTCTAATTAAAGTTAGTAATTGGTACCCTCATTGGTGTCAGTACTCTCTTTCCACTGAACAACATGGCTATCTAAGTGACCATCATAACATCTTTTCTTAGGACCTATGTTAAAATTAACCATTCTTCATGTAGAGATCCATGAGTAATAAATGTAGTGATTACATTATATAAATGTTATATAAATGTATTAGATGTGATTACATCTAATTAAATTGTGTTAAAAGTTAGTAACTATAACTGATAATGGAAATGTAATTTTGTTATTAAGCATAGCTATAGTTGAAGTTACTTTTTTATAATTTATAATTGTGTAGATTATTTTTATGTTTGTTGTGTGTAATTTCTTGTATTTTTGTACAATTTAATTGCTTAATACGTATTACATGTTGTTTAATGTAAATGAAGTATTTACTGAGAAAACATTTTTTTTACTCATGAAATAGACGATATACAACGATATATATTAAGGACTGCTATAAAAATACCAATACTTAAGGAAGGGAATTTGTAAAACGCTTCAATCTATATAAAAATAAAATCCTATCATTAAATCGAAGGTACTTCAAAAAACTGATATGGTGTAGTACGATTACTAGACAAAAAGGATAAATGTTAAAAATTCCAATAGATGGCTCCCTGAATATTGCCTGTGCGTGTATGTATGTGGTCCAGCCTCGTTACACGTCTCGACTACACGCTCTCCCGAACCACAAAACGTACGACGTTCACCAGTGACGATCTGGTTTCCAAAGAAAAAGCATGGTTTACCAGACTTGGCTATAAATAGTCCTGACATTAAATACTTGTCGAAGATTGATTATACAGTCCTGGGACTGTCAAGGATTGTTACAATAGACTTGCCGTTACTTTCACAATATGAAAAATGATTTACCTACATTGGAAACTTATATCGCTGTAGAACACTATTGTAAAATACAGTACTTGTTTTTGTTTCGCGATATTTTGCACTTCAAGTGAGTATTTTTTTGTCACTCCGTAATTATTTGTTTAACTGAGAAATGAACAAATAATTACACTGTCATTTTACGGTCACACGAATTCGCACTACCATCTCACCACTCACGACGTCACATCAGGTGACACGCATGTCCGAGGTTGTTTGAAAACCGTAGAGTGTTCAGTTTTCTATTTTAAGTTTGTTACAATTTGCATATGCATCGTAGCATATTATCCATAAAATTTTTACCGTTCCAATATCCAATATATATATATATATATATATATATTGTAACGAACGTTTCTGGTCGTATCTGTAAAATGTAAACCAATTTTGTATGTGTATTGAATGTTAGTGCGTTCGTCTCGCACCGAGGTCGTTACGTCAATGTTCGCGGCTAACGATGTCCGTAGCGTTGCGGTAATCACCAGTATAACACGACAGTAACCTTACCTGTTTACTTATAGGGGTGTGTTAATCCCGGGTGGCGCCAAGTCGTTTATTAAAACAACTAAAACTATTGTATGAGGAGTTTTCAGCGGTGACGGTCGGGGCGTTCAAATAATTCCCGCTCGTACGGCCGTCTGAATTGTCGATGCTGCTGTGCAAATGCCGACTGGTTCGCTGCTCCTCAAATCTATTCTTCATAAATAAACACAAGTAATGTATACACTCCCTATGAAATAATTACAACGGTTACTCCCTGTACTAGTTATTTTTAATGGATGATAATTAAAATATTCAACTTGACAATTATTTTATAATAAATCTGCATCGACTTTGTACATAAGACTCTTCCTCTCACGGTTGACGAATCGATTAAGAAACGATCAGCATCAATATGGCTGTGTAACGTTAAGTTATTACAATTATTTTCGTTCCAAAATCGTGGGATTCTTGTGATTATGAGCTAAAGAATTCCTATGGTTACAATAAAAATATTTTACCTTATGCTAAGTGTACATAAATAATAATGTGTGATGTTACAATCTGTTCTGTAGTGTCGTTAAATGTGTTTTGAAAGTTCGTGTTTTAATAATAGGTTATGTTTTATCTTAACAAATTTTCAGTGAGTTTTATTTTACTTAAATAATCTGTGAACGAGAAATATTTGTTTATAGTGAGATAAATTTACCTTTAGTAAAATTTAGAGTAATTAGGTTTTTGGAAATAGGTAATTTAATTGTACTTAACGCCTCAGCATGACTTGGTGTCTTCGTTCGTTTGATCGGGTAGGATTTGGCTGCAATAAGTTCTTTTTTCATTAATTTTTGGGCTTCAATGGGTTGGGCGTCCTTTTCATAACGTATATGGTCATTCTTTTCGGTTAATTTTCAGTTTAATTATCCTGGATCTTGAGTGGACTGCTATAAATGGGTCGTCTGCTTCTTATACCGTCATGGTTATGAATCTTGATTACTGTTTTACATGATTTTAATAGAAAATCGTTCTTCCAAAATTGGCTTCTGTATTGTTTGACTGACGCTTCACTTCTGTAGCGGTATTCAACGGTAATTCTGTCTTCAACTGCCGTTTCTATGGCAACTGAATGATTTTGATTGGCTGATTTTAAGATGATGTATTGTTATCAAAATTCGAATTCTTCGTATATCTTCTGACTGCTGTTATTCCTCTATCTTCCTTCCTGGTTATTAAATATTGTCACTATAGTATTTATTTCCTTTCATAGATTATTTTGATACCCCACAAGTTTGGGTAATTTTAGATTTTATGTTTTTACAATTATGTTAATACTTGTTAATTACATTTCTTTTTGTATACAAATGCTTATTATAATATTTTGTTTTACAAATGATTTACAATTTATTCTTTGTGAATCCTTCACCTCAGATTTGCTAATTTCTTTGTTAATTTGTTATAATTTGTAGTTGTTTGGTTCTGACAGTTAGGCACTTTCATAGGCATAAGTAGCCATTATGGTATTTGACTTATTTCATTTAAATTACATTTCATTTCAGCCTAATGGGCTTTATTTTGTTATTATAATTGGTTGTGTTGTGTTTTGAGTCTGTTTATGTGTTATTATTATGTCACTATTCCTTTATACACAATTATTTACTCTTTGGTTTCCATGTTTTCTAGTCATACATTTCTTAACATTTTTATTTATTTCCTTGGCCAATAATAACAAGGTGGCTATTATTTACTACTTTTTTTATCTTATTTAAATATAACATGTAGGCCTATGGTCTGTATGATTCTTACAGCCATATCCAATTCATAAACTTGATTGAATAATTATTTAACTAACTTATTATTTGCTAATCTTTGTTCACAATACATCTTATTTTATATTATTTTTTAGTGTGACAAACAACATCACTTTTGTGAACTTATAATGATCCCTTATAACATGGGTGTTTTTTGATTTGTATCTAACTCCTTAACTTTCTAAACAATCTTTACTCTCCCTCCATGTTAACACTTTCAATTTACTCTTTCCTGGGGTTCTCCCTTTCAACTATGATATTGCTCCTTGAAACTCCTTATAAAAGGAGTCTTTTAAAACTCCTTAATTATATTTTTTGTTTTGTTTATTATGGTGATTATCATTTTCCAGTGTTCAATACCTCTTTATAGTTTATTCTTAATACTATTTTTCACAACATACTTATTCACTATTATTTTTCACTGTTAAACCTTTAGTGTTCTTTAAGATTTATTAATTGTTAATGATTTTATCATTCACTATTTTTCACTATATTTCCATTCTATACTTTACACTATTTTCATTCAATCATCACCTTCACTCTTAAATTATTTATAGTTAATTATAATTTAATTAGTGTACCTTCTTTATCACTACACTTTGGGGTTTTTACACTTTCATTTTGCACTTCACAAATGCTTTTGTTTTTTAAGTGTTTCTGAATGGGTAATCCCTCTAATTACTATCTCACTATTCATTTTTTCTCTTTCATTACAATATTTCCTTAATACTATTAACAATTTTATGTCCTTACAATACTATTCTTACATCTAATTCTAAATTGGGGTTTAGTTTGCTTTTTTATCATTTTTATCTTTAACATTGTTCAAGAGGGTTTCTTCCCTAAATTATTATTGTCCATTAATGGATAATGACATTTACTTTTTCCTTTCTCATAGGTTAATTATTGGTCTTGGTTCCAATATTACTTTTGAGTGCATTATTTCTCCTTCTCCTATGCTTTATTATTTGTTTGTGTATCATTATTGGCTTTCATTTTTATCTATTTCCCTCCTTCTTCATTTTCATTGTATTTGGTTAATACCTTGGTTTTTCCACCTTCTCCTTTGGGTTCATTTCAACGTGTTACATTGAGTCATTTAATTCCATGAACTTGTTTCATTTTTGTTTGGGTTTTGGTTTTTTCCCTTCTTCCTTTGGTTTCGTCAATCACCTTTTCCTCTTCTTTGGTTTTATTCTCGTTTGTTTTTCGTGGTTCCCTTCTTCTTTTGTTTCCTGTTGTTGGGTCAATCACTTGTGTTAGGTCATGTCGTCGTTTGTCGAGTCATAGTTTTTATATTTTATTTAAATTAAGCATTTTATTTACCATGAAGTGTTATTTTAAATTCAATATTGTTTTGTTCATCCCTGGTATTGGGTTGGCTTATTTGTGTTGTAACAATATACACATATATGTATATATATATATGATGTATAATTTATTATCTATGTTAATATTATTTGGATAATTCTTTATCCGTGTTAATCCACAGATATTTTCAGGCATTAAACCATACAGCCATCGCTGTCTGAGGACGAGCAGTGATTTCGCTTTAACGCTGATTCTGCTCATAGCTATTTAACGATTAATCTGTTAGTTTAATTAAATTTAACTTTTGCTTGAGACACTGATTAGACTGCATTTGATAGCGACTCTTCTAAGTTAAGCGAAGGGAATAACATTATTAGATGTTCCCGAATCGAAATGAAAGTGATTTCAAAAATTACATATATTTGTAATGCAAAGGTTTCAATTTTATTTACAGAAAATATTTAAAATTTAGTGTCGTTTGAAATAGTAAATATATTTAGTGTACAACATTTCGAAGGACGTTAGGTTGGACAGTCGGCGTAGTTAGTCCGGCAGTGGTAACTGATACTATATTATTACCACACCTTTCCAATAAAAGTGCGGACTAGACTGCAAGCGCGTACGCGTCCAGCTGGTGCGTTAATGTGCTGACTGAAGTCGTAACCTAAATGCACAGATCTGTACTTCTCGTTAGAAACGAGTTGCACTGCACACGCTGTTTTATTTAAATGTAAATTCACTTACTTCATTTCTATCGCATATATTCTAGTTAAATTAAGGTAACATGTTCATTATTTACCACACATTTGTTACATTGACTTGCATTCTTTTGTTTTTCACCAACAACTCAAGGACTTCAAGAATAGTGTAAAGATAAGAGGAAACCCACGACAAATGTAGCAGATAGATCGGGAGAGTGTGGGTGCCCAGCCAGGCAGTTGTCAACCCTACGTGAGAGCAAATTTATGTCGTCTGACTAGTTTTATCAATGAAACCACGCAGAATATTTTCCAGACAAAGGTAACATATGGCACTAGACTGTATAAAAATGAATGGAAACTTGTTCCGTACGTAAGACAGTCCCGTATGGAAACTATATTTACAGCGGATAATGAATTTTCAACAATACAAATTTTTATTTTTTGGATTCAAGAAACTGTGTACGAGATACAAGACAAATTTTTGAATCAGAAAGTAAGATATAATGCTTTTGTTTTGGACTCTTTAACTAACAGTTATAAGTTACAAATAAAATGTAAATCTATTTACGTATGTGAACATGCATGCATATATAAATATATATTTTTCCTGGAATTTCCATCCAGACAGAAATGACAACCACACATCACAGCATAAGTATGAGATCAAAGAAGGTGCCGAAACTTAGCGAAAGGAATAACTAACTTTGCGGTTAAACACACGACGCGTGCGCGCGCGCTTTTTCATATACGTATACAAATTTATGTATGCGTATATATTTTCAGTATGAAAGAAAGGCAAGTTTCTAGCCAATGACAGACTAAAGTCTATAAGAAAATATATGGGGAAGTAAAAGTATACTGAATACTGAACGTAAAGAACTCTTTTAACAAAAGTTTAAAAACTGAAAACCCACTAAGTCAAAAAACAGTATACAACTGAACAGAAAGAATATATAGTACCTAATACAAAAAAGTTATAAGATTTGTTTAAGACTTATACCATTGTTACCAGACCTAATAAACTCAACAAAAACTGACAGTCAACAAATTCTGGTATAACAGGAACAGTCATAATATATAGACAAGCTCAAAGTTATAATACTATAAGCTAAAATTATAAGCTAAATATTACAAGCTAAAGTTATAAGTTAGAATCTAAAAGTTATAAGCTATAATACTTAGGTAATGAAAAAATAAGCTTCAATGGAAACAACCTTACATTACATTGTGTCATATTATTACGTCATTCACGAGAAAGCATCTATCATTATCTATATGGAAACGGTATAATAATTAAAACTGCACAGTTTTAATTATGATGTAAATTTGGGGAACAAAAGCTAATCTATACCACAAACAAAACCGTTTTTGGTAATAACCGTGTTCTGAGTCGAAGAGGACAAAAAATGTTTAATGTTACAAACTCCACTCACCTCACAAAACATATTGATAAACGGTAGCGAAATACATTCTCCGTATTTCCTCCTAAAAAATGTACACTTTGATATTATCAGGTCAGACGTCCTGATGTCAATATAGAGATTGTTGAAAGGACAGCTCTTATTATGTTGCATTACATAGGCAACAATTAACTGTAAGGAAATATTTACAGGCCATGCATAACTTGGTATTTTTTTACAAAGTAATAACTGACATGTGGCAAAGAAAGTATTTCTCATTTCTTTAAAGAAGCAACGTGTGCAATACTGTAAGATAGTAATGATCTCGAATTCCATTGCAGTGGATAAATGTACTATATGTGTGCCAAGAAAATGTATTAATAATCTCTCTAAATGTAGAGAAAACAGAACATAGGCAAGACATGTCGCTAATCGTAAAAAAACTAAATCGAACGGAAGTAGTACATTAAATAAATCGCCTTAACTGTTTCCGAATAAGCTACTAAAGATGCTGTATTACTGAATAATAGCACGTCATGATAGAGCGGAATTACTTTCACAAAAAGTAGATTACTATTTTAATATAAAATACAATTTTCGTAAATTCTGTATGCCTGCTTAGCTCCATTTAACATATTTACGATTGTAAGAAAATTTTTGTAAGTATGAAAATTCTACAAAACATTTGTATGATTCGCGGAGACATTTTAATTGTAATCGTATATTGTATCAATGTGCTTTTAAATGTAAGAACACAATTTCACTTACACAGTGTATTCTCTATAAACTGTATCAACTTCAAAAGCTTTTTGAAATGTTACGTACAAGTGAAGGCCCACAACGATTATTTAATTAATGTTTGCGTAGTTTGTAACCAAAACATTTAAAACTATATTCTAACAAAATTAAAAGTAATAATGCAAAGTAAGACAATGCACAGTCAACCTGTTAATTTCGATTTTTCAAAACTGCTCCAAATGGCCTAGAATATTTGCTTTCATTCATGTGTAATTAATTACACAAGCCATGATCCATCAGGCGATACCGCGTGATATTATAACGTGTAAATTTAAATTTTATATAAGTCGGTTGTTCCAAAGAAAAACTCAGTTGGAGTGTGTACTAGATTTAACTGACTTCTGCTTATAGCAATAAAGAAATGTTTCACGCCTACATATTACAGACAATACTGCATACACTTAAGAAATGAAATGCTTTCTCACGAGGTCATGTAATTTTTTATTCGATAGTCTTGCGAATTGATATGCACGTAATGTGTTTTGTTATTTAACTGTAAAAATCAAGTGCGTTATTAATAAAGGCATTTTATAGACAATAAACAAACAGTTGCAGGCTAAGTCGTGACTGGAAGTGTAGGCAAATTGGCCGTACCACGGCGCGAGTGCCAAGGAAGGGTGTTGAAAGCGAATTCCAGGTGTGAAGGCCGTCACGGACCACAAGTATACATTCCTAACAGGGACGTGTGACGTCATACCATAACACCTGTGAACTATATTTCAACTTTCCATGTAGTTTGTATATAACCGAACCCTAAAATTTCGGTTATGGCTGCTGATAAAAAAGTAATCACTGATTGTAAATACAAATGAAGACTTCTCAAGTTTATCTCGTAATAAAGCATGGCGTACAGTACAGAGCAAGGTACAATTGGCGGCTTGCGCTGCTTTTCATATCAGATATATCTAACATTTCCTATACACATTATAATCCTGTGCGAAAATTATCTAATAAGCCTAAATAATCAGAAAAGAGCGTAACAACTACTTCGAATGTCATTCCCTTCCTATTTCAAGAACACCTTTTTTCTGTTCGATATTGTGGTCAGACTTAGCTCAGTAGTATAAAGTCTCATCCGCTGATAATTGGCAAGAAGCGGGTTCAAAGTCGGTTACGTTTTTCTCGTAGATTTGCAAATTAACATGTCGACCAGGCGCCACTAGGAAAGAAAGAGCTCTTAAGAATTAAGTGATGACAACCGTTTAAAATATCATAATTCCTTATTTGTTGCAAGAACTTCTTCTTCTTTTTGTTGTTGTTGTTGTTGTTGTTGTTGTTGTTGTTGTTGTTGTTGTTGTTGTTGTTGTTGTTGTTGTTGTTGTTGTTGTTCTTCTTCTTCTTCTTCTTCTTCTTCTTCTTCTTCTTTTTCACTTCAAGGATTAGGCTTGCAGCCTGTTCCGTTTCACAGCCACTCTATCTCGTTCTCCAAGAGGCTTATACTGGATTATCTTTTTTGGTATTCTCGAGTCACCCATTCTATTTATGTGTTGTATCCAGTTGTCTTTATTTTGTTTAATTTTATTGTTTATCGAGTATATATTCAGCTCTTGCCTTATGCCTGCATTTCTTATATGATCTCTTAGGGTGCACCCTTTGACTCCCCTTAAGAATTTCATTTCAGCAGCTTCAATTCGTTTTCTCTGATTTTGGGTGAGTGTCCACGATTCACTCCCGTACATCAATACGGGTGCCGCCATTACTTTATAAAATTTCAATTCTGTATCTTTTCGTACTTTCTTTCCCAGAGTCTTATGAATGTGCCACATATCCTCTAGTATCTGTTTCTTTTAATTATCGATATCGTTTTTCATATTCATAGCTTACGACGCACCCTAGATAGCTGTAGTGGGATATATGTCCAATAATTTTATTGTCTATTACTATTTTGGAGCGTACTGGGAATTTTCCTTTAAAGGCCATTATTTTAATCTTTGTCGTGGAAATTTTTAAATTATATTCATGGAAATTTTACTGATTTGATACACTGCTTTTTGTAATCTGTTTTCGTTTTCTTGTAGGATAACTTGATCGTCAGAAAACAGCAGTGTGTTAATGGAGAAATTATCGGGAAGTAAGTAGATTCCAGGAACAGTTGTTAAATAAAGTAAGTGATAAACTGCACCCTTGTCCAACACCTCTGTTAACAGTAATAGGTTCTGTTTTCTCCTTCCCGGTGTTTATAGTAATGTCCATTCTTTCACATAGGCTTTTTATTATTCCTACTATATGATGTGGCTATCCTCTTTGCTCTAATAGTTTCCACAATATGTCTCTATTCACCCGATCAAATGCTTTTTCATAGTCTATGAAGGCAATATGTGTCTCTAGATTGAATTCTCTTCTTTTTACGATCAATTGGTGCATAATTGTGATATGGTTACTACAGGATCTTCCTTTTCTAAATCCAGATTGTTCTTCAAGAAAGAGGGCGTTTGCAGTATTCTTTAGTATGTTATTAATTATCCCTGTATATCATTTGTAGGCCGTATTCAACAGGCTTTAGCCTCGATAATTTCCACAGTCATTTCTGTCCCCTTTCTTAAGCAGCGATAATACTTCTGCTATTCTGCAACAATCTGGAATTGTTTTTGTTTTCCAGCATGCATTAATCAAATGGCAAAGGTGTAGTTTTAATAGCAATCCATCACCTTTTAGGAGTTCTGTGTTTTTCAGTGCCTGAAACTGTATTTACCTGAAAACCATAAGACTCGATAACTTTTAATAAGCTAAAGCCTTCACTTTTCGGTCTGTTAGTGTGTAATATTCATTAACATGTTTTGAACATCGGTTACATGAAAAGGTAAATTAGTAATACTACAGTTTGTATTAAAAGTCTACTTAATCTTAAGTAGGATAGTCGGTGTAACTTAAATTCGATATGGAGAGGAACAAAGATCTGTCTTGTATTTACCGCACATGTCGTTTACGATCAATCACCAGCAAGTACCGTGCCGACTAACTTTCTACAATTAGACTTGTTCTACATGTGCAAACGTATTATTCTAGAAAACAATCACAGCTTTCTAGAAGAACGTAAATTAAACGAACATTCTAAAAATATTCACGTTGGAGTTGTCGATGGCTGTCATGAAATACTGTTTAATAAGGCACAGAAATTCTTAGCTTGTCTCTTATTATCCAACTATTCTCTCTCCTCCACACGCAATCGTGCACTCGTAGAAGTACTGGAGAAAGAAAATTCTTTGTAAAACAAAAAGAATCCGTTAATTTCGATAATTATCTGATACCGAGAATGTAACAGTTTTATATCGATTGTTTTGTTATTTAGAAAACGCTCAATTAAAATAACTTGAATCGACGACATAAAATTTAATATACCTTACGTGTAGGCACGACAGAGGAAGTATGCAACAAGGATGTGGTCTCACTTCGGCTAACGCTGCAATTATAACTACATCTCTTCAAACGCTTTTCACCATCAGAGACCAGTCACAACCAGGGGTGCTTTGTTCGTAAACAATAAATCCGTACTTGTCTACAGCGTCTCATCCCAGTGTTTCCATTAATGAATTGCAAACAATGACAAAATTAGCAATAAAGTTCAATACATTGAATTTCTACACGCGCAAACTACGCTTTCGGTCAGAAAAAAAAACATGAATCTGTTGAGAAAACCACTCTGAGCTCCAACACAGAAACTCCTCGGATGGAAAAATGTAAACCCGCTAAAATACAAGCACTACAAGATTTATAAATTTGTTTTTATACGGACTTCATTATGTTGTCATAAAATATTGGGAAAGCTAATTAATTGGCTCAATATAATCCGTCTTGCGACTTAGTAGTTTTGTTTAACACGGCATGTTTCAGAAACCAGTTACCATCTTCAGTGGTAAAAATTCTTCCCGTCAGTCATGAGGAACGTCGGAAAAATTCAAAACAGTCATTATACAAATTATTGAATAACACACATAACATACACGACACTACGAAACAGTGCACACTACTCTGAATAGACGTTGTTATGTCGAGCAGTTCGCTTCGTTTCCTAACTCAATCGAAAAGCTATAATTTTATGACAGAAATGATTCAGTAGTTCAATGTTTCTTTTATTCTTCAATTAATTTTATTCTCATCCTCGCGTCGTCGTAAAAGTGACAGTACGCCTTTACCCTGCGCCGGATTTAGAGTGTGCGAACCCCTAGGCTGAAGTTGTGGTGCGGGCCCCCTCCTTTTCAGTCGTAACAAATTCTGGGGAACGGATTTTTTTTATAAGCGTAGGGAAAATATACCAAATCTGGGTAAAAAGTGTATAGAGGAATAATAAATTCACTCTACTAGGACAATGAGATGAAATAGCTTTTATTACAGTTATAAATGTTCTTACAATAATTTAATTTTTTTAATTTTTATGTGGTGCGGGCCCCAGGCTGCAGCCTAGTCAGCCTACCCTTAAATCCGATCCTGCCTTTACCTTGCCACCAACACTATTTACAACAAATTTGATAACCACGAGTTCTTCAATTGATAGAATGTTTATTCCTGTAAACAAAAAGTCCGCTGTTAAAAGTTGTATAGGTTTACTACAGCAAAACCGCATACTTTACAATAGAGAACTCCAGCCATTATAACAAGCAGATGAAAACAACATTTGCTGATCTGTTTCGGGAAGTCATGAATTATGACTTGTTTTGTAGGACAGTTTTGAGTGGATCAAGTTTTGTAGGTAAATCTGTAAATTCGTTGTTTCTGTTGATGCTAGATATAGTCCACTTGGTGACGTTAATTTTTCTAATTCATGTTGACAACAGAGAGAAGTTGCAAGTTGCGCGGCATGCGTCCTGGTGTGTCTGTGACTGTGGATGCTCGTTGTTCGAGTAGCAGCTCGATGAACACCAGTTTCTTGCGGTGCAGCGCGGCATGCGCCCTGGTGTGTCTGTGACTGTGGATGCTCGTTGTTCGAGTAGCAGCTCGATGAACACCAGTTTCTTGCGGTGCAGCGCGGCATGCGTCCTCGTGTGTCTGTGACTGTGGATGCTCGTTGTTCGAGTAGCAGCTCGATGAACACCAGTTTCTTGCGGTGCAGCGCGGCATGCGTCCTGGTGTGTCTGTGACTGTGGATGCTCGTTGCTCGAGTAGCAGCTCGATGAACACCAGTTTCTTGCGGTGCAGCGCGGTCATGTGTTCGTAGTAAGAAGGTGTTAGGACCGCGGATCCGGTTTGCACGATAGAGCTAGCAAACAAGGATTTTCGTGATTGGATTGCTCCGTCCTGACTCCACGCCTGGTTTTCAGCTCTGTTGGCCGGATCGATGCGCTGCCACGCCGAGACGGATGGCTCCTGCAAGGAGGCACTTGCATACCTCGTGATTCCCGTGCGTGGTTGATTCGAGCTGTTTTGGTTCTGTCTGTTGCTGAATTTTGATGGAGTCGCTGGGCTAACCAACGATGGTGAAGCCGCCGCCATATGATACTAACGGGTTTGTGCCAGACAACGTACGATGGGTGATTAGGAAGATGGTGGTCGAATCATTCGGGGTCCATGTAAAAACTGGATTATGATGTATTGTCAAGTAGCACTCTAGGCCGATAGATGCGCACCGGGGATCTGTGCGTTGTCCATACTGTTTAGCTGAAGGATATGCGGTAAGGACGATTCCCCGGCCTTTGCGAACAGATTAATTACTAGGGTTCACACGAAATCTTTCAGAGAAGGAGTCCCTGATGTAGAACATCATTTCTCATGTAGGACGGGGTCCCTAAGAAGAACCGGAACGTACGGTTTTGAAATGCTGCCAGCCTACGCTTGTTTCCTGTGCAACAGGAAAGGCCAATAAGCGGGCGTTAAAGGTACTTCGTCAGTTCGGTCCTCTTGTTGGGCCTACCTTCCAAAAAGAGGGATTGGCATGCGGAAGTGAACTTAGAAGTTAAACAGGTCGCCTCGCATTTGTCTGCGCGATCGCTATGCGCCACCTCCGTAGCCAGTCCGGAAGAATGTTCGATTGGCATTGCATGGTTACGCTCGCCTGCCGGAAGAACAGGATCTCTAATGGAACATCACTTCGTCAGCAAAGAGAGACACTGTGTCTCCGGGGACATTGTTAGGTTGTTCGTGTACAGGTGGTAAGAACGGGGCCGAGGACCGATTCTTGACAAATCTAGTGGGGAGAAGTGGCAAAACCCAGACAAAGCCCAACAGGACAGCGTGGACTGACTGATGCCTGTTGATGGCGTCTACTGCTAGGTAACGACCGTCTCTAGCTGGAAAGTAGACGAGTGTCCCGTCGAAGTTCAAACTAGTTCTCGTGGGTGATGTCACGGAAGTCGCTCGAACGCCATCGAGATTGTTGGCAAAATTGTAGGTTCCAGAATCAGAATGATGTTCCTGGTCTTCCACACGGAAGAGAAGTACCGCAGTGTCTCATGTTGATTACTTTAGACCTAGAGGATTCAATACTACCTGCTTCGTGTCTTTCTCTAGGCTTCTTGTTTAAAACGAACGTTTATCCACAGCCGTAAATGTCACTACAACTTCGCGATTGCCCTTCACGCATAACACCGCTCACAAAAACAGCACACCTTCTAACAAAACTAACACTGTTCCTATGTCTTTGTACCACAAACACAGCAAATCCATATTTTAAATAATGGCTGTACTTCAAACATACTCCCAGCATGCTATGTGATAATGTTAATAATTCTATAATGAGTCTTTAGAGATCACACAAGTTCGAGTAAGTAAACTTCGTTTTATTTCGCTACGTAAATCAATAGGATTTTTAATTCGTTGGTTTTCGTTACTTTTCCGGATTCTGAAATTCTATGAGACTTTTTAAAATAAACATCGTGATTCGTGAAGAATTTCTAAAAAATGGATTAGGTCATGCAAAATTTATTCTAGATCGGGCGGCGCCCTTCTTAGCCCCTCCCCCCGTAGCTACGAAGGGTGCACCAATATCATATGCGATTTGTCTTCACCAGCTGAAGAGTTAAAATCTACAATAGTCAAAAACATATTACAAAAACATTAATATGAAATAAATATCTGACTGGCAAAGAAATTATTAAACGGGTGTTGAAGAAAACAACGATGGACGTGAAGTCAATGCAACTGGTGGGGAAAACCACGTGTATTATTAAGTATAGCACAGCTCTGCGCAATTATACTTAAACAAATGTTTATATGCAGAATTATCACTGTTGCACACCACTATAGAAAAATGATTCCGATTAGCGCTTTCAAGCTTCTCAGTTCATCGTCAGATCGGAATCAGCAATTCCGATCTGACGATGAGCTGGGAAGCTTGAAAGCGCTAATCGGAATAATTTTTCTATAGTGGCGTGCAACAGTGATAATTCTGTTTGTGATTATAACCACTAACACAACTTTCTTCATTAAACTAAATGTTTATATGGGTTGACCAAATCAAACGCCCATTGGAAGATATATTTTTACTGTTACGTTTATGTGATAAGCCAATGTCATTAAAAACTAATAAAAAATGAATAGAAAACTACCAGTTTCTTCACGGCGAAGTACCCAAAACGAAAATACTCTATTTGGTGGTTGTAAAACTTGGTTAAAAATAATATTGTATAATACGTGGAATAGGCATATCTGTAATAAATATAAGCTACTGAGTTTTCATTTAATATGATATATTTTTGTAATTTATACTATAGATAACAAAGAGATTTGATAATTAATCAGAACAAACCCATAACCCGAACGTGTCGGACATTTTATGTGTTTCGTATTATCGTGACCGTTGTGTTTTAAATATATGTGTACTATACTCGAGACGTTTCAGGGTTTGTAATATACAGTGATATCACTTCTTGTGTACAAGCTGCTACTATTGCCATTTTAAACTTATTGGTTGAACAACTCACTCGTGTTTCAGTTTATTGTAGGCCTAAGTTATTTTATGAAATCAATTAGAGTGTGTATCAGTTTATTTTCGGGGTACTATTTTATTATTTTAGGCCTACGTAATGTTTGTCAAATGAATCAGAATATACTGAACCCCAAGTCATATTGAGGTTACGTTTGTGTAGTGAGTTTAAACATAGCTTCCCGTGAGCCATTTGTGGACTACACTCTCAGTTGACCTACACCTACTATTTACATTTTCCATCAATTTTAAATACACAATTGTGAATGTAACATACTTAAATGCAACAAAAATTCTTTAGGTATAAATATAACTTATATTAAAGAAATTATAGATTCAATTTTAAAGAAATAATTATCGTACTTTTCATAGAGAAAAACAATGTCACGCAACCTGTTACTATTTCTTCGTACGTCACGATGGTAGAGCACATTTCAAACTATTACTTTACTGTATTTTCATGTTATTAAATTGTGCTTTATAAAATATAAGTTAAGATCAGGATTTATATGCAACATATTATTTGGCACTGAGGTAGTAAGACTCCGTTTAAATTATAAATTTAAATAATAAAGAAAAGAATAAAATACAATACTTTTAATGGTTTATAAACAAGACGAAACAAGTACATGGTTTAATAAATAGTGCAATTAATAATTAATCATGTCATGGCATCACACTTCTCAAATTGCTGAAACGGCGTTGCGATTCTTATAATCTTTCGCTCTCTCCCTCTCTCCCTCGCTCCCTCTCACTCTTCTCTCTCTCTCTCTCTCTCTCTCTCCATATATATATATATATATATATATATATATAGTCACTTTTTGCTACAGTCTGTTTCTTGATATATATAATACATTTAATATTTATAATTAAATTTACCTCGAGATGTTATTTTTATCCTTTATTGGAACATGTTTCGGGTACTATCTTGTACCCATCCTTTTTGACATATATCCCTTCACTTTCTTCTATTTGAATCATAATTATTTGTTCTCATGTAATCATCTCCCTTGTTTATTTAGTTCCCTAATTCCCTAACATAAGCTTAGCTGGGGCAGTTCAGAGCGGCTCACTTTGGCTATTCAACTCCACTGGCCATACTAACTTCAATAAATACGGAGGCACATCATCTCCTTCAATAATAATAAATGATTGCTGGCATTATTCATCAGTCAATTCATCTCAAACAATCAAAAAAAAATAATAATAGTGGTCGTTCTTCCGACAAATAATAAATATCCTTGGGATTAACTCACGCATCTGCGGTTTATACATTGTTATACTCTCTTTTTCTTGATTCAACTCGACTAAATTCTTCACATATTATAGGGATAGTTTGTTTTACATTTCATCACTGGTATACTCTCATGATTATCTTCGTTAGTATATTACTTTTCATTCTTCTTCATCATTGATTAATCTCTTCTCTTTGTATCACATTAAACGTCATCTCGTCATATTCTTCATTTCAGGGTTTATTCCTCTAGATATAATTCATAAATGTATTTATTTTTTCTCCTTTCTCATGGTTTTAGTTGATATATAGTCCATGTGGTATTGGCTTTTCTCTAGTAAAATACACTAGAAAACAATGTGGTTGTGTGTGGTTGCTTGTCTACATGAATGATACTTATTTAGTTTTGCTCCTCCAACTTCTTATTTGCTCCTTCTTTCTTCATTGGTAGTACGGGTATGATGTTAATATTACTGGTTGACTTGGCTCTTGGGAATTTTTGGTGCCGTAGTTGTAGGTTGTCTTTCTCGTATAGTTCTCCTCTTTTTTATATAGTACGGGTATGATGGTAATCTTACTTGTTGACTTGGCTCTTGGAATTAATATACACGTTTCATATATTTTATGCCAAAGTTCTTGGGTGTCGTTCTCGTATAGTTCTCCTCTTTATTAGTAGTATGCTATTATTTATAAATACAATGTTCTGGATCCTTTACATAACTTCTTTGGGAACATGTTTTTTCACATTATAAAATTACAATATATTCAATGTTCATTTCATAGTTATACAGTTACTTCTCATTTAATATAAACACATAATAATTTTCATAGCAATATTACATCCTTTCTTCTTTAGTCAACATTTATTTTCATAATTATACTTTCATTTTTCACTTTTTAATAAACAATAATCTTCATGGCCACATTTCACTTTTCATCTTTCTATAGTTAACGTTTATATTCACAAGTATATCTTCATCTTCCATTTCATATTCTTAACAAATAATTTTCATCTTTTACATAATATCCATAACAAAATAATTCTCATCGCTATTTTTTCACTTTTAATCTTATATTTTAATCGCCGATATATCGTTTCATTGAAGCTTGTGTCAGCATTATTGGTTATCATTTTTATTCATTTTAACCATAATCATCGCTCTCCTCTCTTCTCGTCGTTTGGACTTCTTTAGTATCCATACTCCTGTCCGTTTTCGACATATATCGGGCCATCATTTGGTTTTTCCATTTGAATGCTATTAGGGCTGTGTCTGCCTTCCGTTCTTCTGCCTTCTTTCTCTCTCTCTCTTCAATATATTTGCGTTCAGTGTTCTCCTGGTTGTTGTCAGTACTGATGTTTGGTAACTCCCTCAATTTGGTTTGGGTACCGTCATCTATCTTCTGATTGGGTACTTCCGTTAATTGACTCCTCTTCTTCCGCAGTTCTCTTATCTCTCTGGCGTATCCTTCGACAATCCGGTCCCATTTCTCTTGGTAGCCTTCCTTTTTCTTAAAATATCTCACTCTTCTTTTGGAAATTCGTGGTTGAAATGCTTTGTTGGTCATTTTCTTCTTCGTTGTTACATAATCTTCCTCTTCGTCCATTGTCTTGAAACTCCTCCGATACTCCTTCCTGAAGGTCCCTTCTTTATGGTTGACGATGGGTAAGTTGACCATATTAATCAGGCCGCTTCGAGTCATTTCAATTAACTCTTTAGTGATTCCTGCCTTCCTTGAACGCACGGTTCTTCTTTCTTCTATCTTCACCTCTTCCTTTTCTTGAATTATTTGGATCTTCTTTTCTCCACTATCTTTAGGCTCTGGACTCGCTTGTTCTATGTTTTTATCTTCAGGTACTTGTTCAACTTCCATTTGCTTGTCGTCTATCTTGGGGTTGGATTGTTCCCTCTGCTCCCTCTCTCTTCTAAATTTTTCTCTGAATTTCTTGTTCTCTTCTATGTTTGATTGGAGCTTTTCATTGATGGATCTCTGGCCTTCAATCAACGATTGTAAATTTTCATTCATGGACCGGTAGCTCTCATCCATTTTCTTACACAATGATTCTCTGCTCTCATCCATTTTCTTACACAATGATTCTCTTATGGACCGGTTGCCTTCCTGTATTCTCATCAATATCTTCATCATTTCTATTTTTGTTGCTTCTGCTAATCCCGACATCTTGTCGCTGGCAATGTACTTGCAGTCTCTTGACGGATTGGGGTTATTAAATTATTGGTTATTGTACGTTTTTTCCCTAATCCGCGCCCCACGTTGGGCGCCACGTTGTTACACAACGATAATATTTTTTTTTTATATACGTAGATATAGTATTGTAGTGTGATTGTATGTTGCTTGTGTTACTTGCAGATACGCACCGGTATCCACGATTATGTTGTACGATAAAATGTTCAAATTATAATTATTATTATTAGTTTGATTGTGATTGACAAATATATGGGTATCGATGGTTAACTCCTTTAATTTAAAAGTATTTCTCGCACTCCGTTAGTAACCTCCCCCACTTACCATATGTGTATATTGTTGTTCTGTTAGGTGACTGCTCAGCTGTAACACACACGCTACATATACAAGTAGATATTCTGTTTGAATATCCAACGTGACTAGCATGCACAATAAAAATAATATTACAGCTAAATAAAGTTCTGAGTTATCAGAAATATTTGAATTCTTCCGCCACCTTTTGGTAGAACTGACTATTAATAAATGAACTACTTTAAGTTTGAAATTAAACTCTTTTTCCACTGGTAACAAAATGTAGAGGTTTATTAACAGTTAATAATGCTATAAAATCTTTTAAAAATTGACAATCAGTTACTAATAATTTTACTGAGAATAATTACAATGAACAAAATTTAAAATAAAACTCTCCTCAGCCTCAAGGCTGGTAACCCTGTTGGTTATACAATAGTTTTTATTTTGAGAGGTTATGTCCTCTTATATCAGTTAATTACCAAGTTCGTGTGGTTCTTTTAAGTAGCATGATGCCAGGTACAAGATGTGGCGTTTTATAATGAGATTAAATGAACAATAAATAAAAAACAAACAAACAAATATTAAAACAGAAAATTGGTACCATATAACAGATAATTATGGTATTATCGTACGCGGGAATTCGTACGCAGTATACAGTAGTTGTCTTGACAATAAACAAGTGCGTTGGTTTGCACTGCTAAAATGTATTACTATATTTTAATAATTCACTGTGGGAATTATTTATTTACAAGAGAAAAAGTTATAAATAAAAAAACTCTTGTTGTAGTTTTCATCTGGTTTGGATTATATGAGAACAGACTTGTGACAAAGAAGGTGGCAAATTATGGTTATGATTTTAAGGTTATCTCATAACGTGAATTGTTATTAGAGTTAATTATCTTGACTATTGATTTCTTCTTAATCTAAGCATATACATATTATTCATAGTAGTTCTGATGCATAATTATCAGTAGCATAGAATATTCTTTCGCATAAAAATTAAAATATTTATCTTCAATAATAAAAAATCAAAAGAAACCCAACGTTAGTCAATTGAGCGACTATTTACTATGCTCGTATTTTGTAATAAGTACATTAATCGTGATTCTTTTAATTATGAAAAATAATTAAAATATTTATTTATCATGTTAAAAATTGCGAAATAATACTTTCGTCAATTCTGATAAATTTCATCAGCATTATTATACTTCGCTATTATTGATTAGCGTAGTATATAAACGATCGGTATTGACAGAAATTTTTATTTCTGTTTTATTGTTAATTAATGAAAAATATTGTACTCCCTGGTTTATTTTTCGCACAACACTCGCAAATACGATCGATATTGTACACTGATCGTATTTAAATATTATTCACTCCGCACTGTACACACGTTATTGCTTGTGTTGTATTTAGGTTAGATGTGTGTTGATTACTGATGTTCACGTGTCGCGCACAATTCAAAATAAACTTCTTCATATATCTGGTTCGCAGAGTGACACGTCCTGTCTCGTTGATGATTGATAGATGACTGTGACGCTCCTTTGGAACGTCTCCGGCTTGTCTGCCGATTTCCGTTCATTCGATTGGCTGAAATGTTTGAACTCTCCGACCCAAAGTACTTTGGCTTCTTAAAATTTTTAATTTTTTACCAATTTTGTGTTTGGGTTTGAGATTAGCTTGACGTCAGCACTGGTATAAAAAGTAATTAAAAAGTTTACAATCGTAATAACTTTCTTAATATTTGTCTTATCGTTAAACGGTTAGTGTCGATAAATTGCGGACATCCTGAGCTTTAAATAAAGTCCAAACAAGATTATAATCCGTCCATTATCTAAATCACTATAACGATTCTATCGATTTTTATGGTGCATCTTATATTTAATAAGTTTATTACACCAAACTTAACTAATTACACTAAAACACTTTTGATTAAACGATCTGAGTCTATATCTCAACTTGTTTAATACAAAATTTGGGAATAATTGTTACCCAAACAATGTCTGGTCATGGCGTCTTTAGCGTCCATATTTGACTATTCACAAGTGTCCTTAAAACTATTTTTTCTTATCTAGTAACATTGATATTGTAATCTAACAATAATATAAACGTCTATTTACATGAATTTGTACTTTAGTATATGTACAGGGCTGTATTTCATATACTATTAGCATTGTTTCAGTACCCTCCTATCTCTTTTCTTAAAATTGTCACTTTATTTATGGTTTTTCTATATAAGGTATATTATGTAATAAATGCAATTAGTGTACAATTATAGTACCTAATTCCTTTCATATATTTGTTAGCTTTTAGCTATCTGAGAACCCTTCAGTTTCTAGTAATGGGTTTGTTTACATTATGTCATAGCATGGTAGTCGGTTATTTTTGATAAAACAATAATTAAATTGTTATTGCTATACTTGACATAGATTCTCAAAGTAGTATCAGACATTCTTCTGATCCTTGATAACATTTTTATCTACTTTTAAACAAGTTTGTATGTTGCATTTTGCATAAATAACTTGCTACATATTGTTTGTTTACATTCTGATTCCACCATCATGGTCATTTAGTTTTTAATAATTTATATATAAAATGACTATTCTCATGGTTATGGTCTGTTCTCATAGTAGTGTTAGGTGTCCCTCTTACTACTGGTAACACTCTTATTAATCTTTGTTCAAGTTTTAATAAAGTATCTTGCTTAACTAGTTGGTTACATTGTTTCTGCTTACTACTGGCTATGTATTCATAGTCACCTAGTTTACAATATTTTGGTTACAAAACTATTGTCATTATACTTATAATCTGTTCTCATAGTAGCACCAGATGTTCATCTAACTACTGGTAATACTTTCATTAATCTTGGTACTAGTTTTAACACTGTATTTTGTTTAACTAATTTGGCATACTAGGTTCCATTTCTTCTATCTTTGTGCCATCATATTTGATCTGCTTTATTTGTATTGTCTTTCAATATAATACACTGTCTACTAGGGTGTATCATCACTTATAATAAATCCTTGATTGATATAATTGTTGATGGTTATTTGGTTAAACTAACATGTATGATTTTTTGTTTCATAGGTGCCTTTCCTATGGGGTTATGTAACAATGTACAACATATTCTAATGCAGCATTTTGCTACTACTAACATGACTTCAGTATGGTATTCTATTACAATATTTTAATTGTTTTAATACACATGTTTACACTACTTCTTCCTAAACAATAATACAAATATTCTTGAACTAATGACAATATCTTTCTTGTCGTTGTTTGTAACTAATTTCTGTCACACTTGTTTGATATTTAACAAACTACTTTGTTTGTTATTATTCTTTCTCTGGCCTTTCTTTGCATTGTATTCTGTTTTGCCGTGGCATTCAGTTACATTTCTTTTAAAATTTACAAAGGTTTTTATTGTCAGTTCTCTGAATAATAATATAACTGTTCTATTTTACATTATTTTGGTGGTCTTATGATTATCTACTTGGATCACAATCTTTATTAAATTAGTCACACTAACTGTCTGTGTATATTTGACTATTTGATTCTTGATGTTTTCACTATGAAAGTAACACATTTTCTTCCACTATAAACCTTATCACTGGAATTTTTTGTGTGGTTTATTAGGTTAAAATTAGTTAACTGGTCACAGGTCTTCACACTTATATTAAGTACTCACTATAATTGTTTGTGATTTCTTAAATGTTAAACACTGTTTCTTCATAGTTGACAATCACTATTCTTTTAGTTACTAGTATTGTCTCTAGTACACTTGATGAATGATGATTCCTTGCATGGTCTATCCATTTTCTTCTCTCTTCATGTCATGTTTCCTTGTCCTTCTTCTTCCCTTCTTCTTTAGGTTTGTACGTCTTCTTCAACATTTTCATTGTAGTAGTCGTTGTTTCATAATATTCATATTTGTCAATATATTGGTTGGTCTGCCATCATTGTGGTTGCTCTTGAGTTGTTTCTTCCTTTTATTTGGCATAGTTATTTTTGATGATTCCCCTCACTGTTGGAATCTATTGGTATTGTCGTTATGTTGTTGGTATTGGTATTATTCTCGTTACTTCCCCTCACTGTTGGATCCTATTGGGCCTGGTTACTAACATTTTATTTTGGCTCATGGTCATTTTCTTTCTTCATTTCGCATATGATGCGGCTATGTTACACTTTCTCCTTCATCGTTGGAACTTTACACTAATATATCTGTAGATACACACTTTTTGTTCACATAGTTTTATTTATCTAGAAATACCTTCATGCTTTCCTGTCATTTGGAGTTATTCTTGCTTACATTATGTAACTACCATATTTGGTAACGTTACATACGCCTTCCTATAAGAATTGATTAATTCTGAATCAGTATACTTATTTTTCATTGAAGAATTCATCAATTGTTGTACGTTTCCATGTCGATTCATCTGCTTTTGACATATATCCCTTCACTTTCTTCTATTTGAATCATAATTATTTGTTCTCTATGTAATCATCTCCCTTGTTTATTTAGTTCCCTAATTCCCTAACATAAGCTTAGCTGGGGCAGTTCAGAGCGGCTCACTTTGGCTATTCAACTCCACTGGCCATACTAACTTCAATAAATACGGAGGCACATCATCTCCTTCAATAATAATAAATGATTGCTGGCATTATTCATCAGTCAATTCATCTCAAACAATCAAAAAAAAATAATAATAGTGGTCGTTCTTCCGACAAATAATAAATATCCTTGGGATTAACTCACGCATCTGCGGTTTATACATTGTTATACTCTCTTTTTCTTGATTCAACTCGACTAAATTCTTCACATATTATAGGGATAGTTTGTTTTACATTTCATCACTGGTATACTCTCATGATTATCTTCGTTAGTATATTACTTTTCATTCTTCTTCATCATTGATTAATCTCTTCTCTTTGTATCACATTAAACGTCATCTCGTCATATTCTTCATTTCAGGGTTTATTCCTCTAGATATAATTCATAAATGTATTTATTTTTTCTCCTTTCTCATGGTTTTAGTTGATATATAGTCCATGTGGTATTGGCTTTTCTCTAGTAAAATACACTAGAAAACAATGTGGTTGTGTGTGGTTGCTTGTCTACATGAATGATACTTATTTAGTTTTGCTCCTCCAACTTCTTATTTGCTCCTTCTTTCTTCATTGGTAGTACGGGTATGATGTTAATATTACTGGTTGACTTGGCTCTTGGGAATTTTTGGTGCCGTAGTTGTAGGTTGTCTTTCTCGTATAGTTCTCCTCTTTTTTATATAGTACGGGTATGATGGTAATCTTACTTGTTGACTTGGCTCTTGGAATTAATATACACGTTTCATATATTTTATGCCAAAGTTCTTGGGTGTCGTTCTCGTATAGTTCTCCTCTTTATTAGTAGTATGCTATTATTTATAAATACAATGTTCTGGATCCTTTACATAACTTCTTTGGGAACATGTTTTTTCACATTATAAAATTACAATATATTCAATGTTCATTTCATAGTTATACAGTTACTTCTCATTTAATATAAACACATAATAATTTTCATAGCAATATTACATCCTTTCTTCTTTAGTCAACATTTATTTTCATAATTATACTTTCATTTTTCACTTTTTAATAAACAATAATCTTCATGGCCACATTTCACTTTTCATCTTTCTATAGTTAACGTTTATATTCACAAGTATATCTTCATCTTCCATTTCATATTCTTAACAAATAATTTTCATCTTTTACATAATATCCATAACAAAATAATTCTCATCGCTATTTTTTCACTTTTAATCTTATATTTTAATCGCCGATATATCGTTTCATTGAAGCTTGTGTCAGCATTATTGGTTATCATTTTTATTCATTTTAACCATAATCATCGCTCTCCTCTCTTCTCGTCGTTTGGACTTCTTTAGTATCCATACTCCTGTCCGTTTTCGACATATATCGGGCCATCATTTGGTTTTTCCATTTGAATGCTATTAGGGCTGTGTCTGCCTTCCGTTCTTCTGCCTTCTTTCTCTCTCTCTCTTCAATATATTTGCGTTCAGTGTTCTCCTGGTTGTTGTCAGTACTGATGTTTGGTAACTCCCTCAATTTGGTTTGGGTACCGTCATCTATCTTCTGATTGGGTACTTCCGTTAATTGACTCCTCTTCTTCCGCAGTTCTCTTATCTCTCTGGCGTATCCTTCGACAATCCGGTCCCATTTCTCTTGGTAGCCTTCCTTTTTCTTAAAATATCTCACTCTTCTTTTGGAAATTCGTGGTTGAAATGCTTTGTTGGTCATTTTCTTCTTCGTTGTTACATAATCTTCCTCTTCGTCCATTGTCTTGAAACTCCTCCGATACTCCTTCCTGAAGGTCCCTTCTTTATGGTTGACGATGGGTAAGTTGACCATATTAATCAGGCCGCTTCGAGTCATTTCAATTAACTCTTTAGTGATTCCTGCCTTCCTTGAACGCACGGTTCTTCTTTCTTCTATCTTCACCTCTTCCTTTTCTTGAATTATTTGGATCTTCTTTTCTCCACTATCTTTAGGCTCTGGACTCGCTTGTTCTATGTTTTTATCTTCAGGTACTTGTTCAACTTCCATTTGCTTGTCGTCTATCTTGGGGTTGGATTGTTCCCTCTGCTCCCTCTCTCTTCTAAATTTTTCTCTGAATTTCTTGTTCTCTTCTATGTTTGATTGGAGCTTTTCATTGATGGATCTCTGGCCTTCAATCAACGATTGTAAATTTTCATTCATGGACCGGTAGCTCTCATCCATTTTCTTACACAATGATTCTCTGCTCTCATCCATTTTCTTACACAATGATTCTCTTATGGACCGGTTGCCTTCCTGTATTCTCATCAATATCTTCATCATTTCTATTTTTGTTGCTTCTGCTAATCCCGACATCTTGTCGCTGGCAATGTACTTGCAGTCTCTTGACGGATTGGGGTTATTAAATTATTGGTTATTGTACGTTTTTTCCCTAATCCGCGCCCCACGTTGGGCGCCACGTTGTTACACAACGATAATATTTTTTTTTTATATACGTAGATATAGTATTGTAGTGTGATTGTATGTTGCTTGTGTTACTTGCAGATACGCACCGGTATCCACGATTATGTTGTACGATAAAATGTTCAAATTATAATTATTATTATTAGTTTGATTGTGATTGACAAATATATGGGTATCGATGGTTAACTCCTTTAATTTAAAAGTATTTCTCGCACTCCGTTAGTAACCTCCCCCACTTACCATATGTGTATATTGTTGTTCTGTTAGGTGACTGCTCAGCTGTAACACACACGCTACATATACAAGTAGATATTCTGTTTGAATATCCAACGTGACTAGCATGCACAATAAAAATAATATTACAGCTAAATAAAGTTCTGAGTTATCAGAAATATTTGAATTCTTCCGCCACCTTTTGGTAGAACTGACTATTAATAAATGAACTACTTTAAGTTTGAAATTAAACTCTTTTTCCACTGGTAACAAAATGTAGAGGTTTATTAACAGTTAATAATGCTATAAAATCTTTTAAAAATTGACAATCAGTTACTAATAATTTTACTGAGAATAATTACAATGAACAAAATTTAAAATAAAACTCTCCTCAGCCTCAAGGCTGGTAACCCTGTTGGTTATACAATAGTTTTTATTTTGAGAGGTTATGTCCTCTTATATCAGTTAATTACCAAGTTCGTGTGGTTCTTTTAAGTAGCATGATGCCAGGTACAAGATGTGGCGTTTTATAATGAGATTAAATGAACAATAAATAAAAAACAAACAAACAAATATTAAAACAGAAAATTGGTACCATATAACAGATAATTATGGTATTATCGTACGCGGGAATTCGTACGCAGTATACAGTAGTTGTCTTGACAATAAACAAGTGCGTTGGTTTGCACTGCTAAAATGTATTACTATATTTTAATAATTCACTGTGGGAATTATTTATTTACAAGAGAAAAAGTTATAAATAAAAAAACTCTTGTTGTAGTTTTCATCTGGTTTGGATTATATGAGAACAGACTTGTGACAAAGAAGGTGGCAAATTATGGTTATGATTTTAAGGTTATCTCATAACGTGAATTGTTATTAGAGTTAATTATCTTGACTATTGATTTCTTCTTAATCTAAGCATATACATATTATTCATAGTAGTTCTGATGCATAATTATCAGTAGCATAGAATATTCTTTCGCATAAAAATTAAAATATTTATCTTCAATAATAAAAAATCAAAAAAAACCCAACGTTAGTCAATTGAGCGACTATTTACTATGCTCGTATTTTGTAATAAGTACATTAATCGTGATTCTTTTAATTATGAAAAATAATTAAAATATTTATTTATCATGTTAAAAATTGCGAAATAATACTTTCGTCAATTCTGATAAATTTCATCAGCATTATTATACTTCGCTATTATTGATTAGCGTAGTATATAAACGATCGGTATTGACAGAAATTTTTATTTCTGTTTTATTGTTAATTAATGAAAAATATTGTACTCCCTGGTTTATTTTTCGCACAACACTCGCAAATACGATCGATATTGTACACTGATCGTATTTAAATATTATTCACTCCGCACTGTACACACGTTATTGCTTGTGTTGTATTTAGGTTAGATGTGTGTTGATTACTGATGTTCACGTGTCGCGCACAATTCAAAATAAACTTCTTCATATATCTGGTTCGCAGAGTGACACGTCCTGTCTCGTTGATGATTGATAGATGACTGTGACGCTCCTTTGGAACGTCTCCGGCTTGTCTGCCGATTTCCGTTCATTCGATTGGCTGAAATGTTTGAACTCTCCGACCCAAAGTACTTTGGCTTCTTAAAATTTTTAATTTTTTACCAATTTTGTGTTTGGGTTTGAGATTAGCTTGACGTCAGCACTGGTATAAAAAGTAATTAAAAAGTTTACAATCGTAATAACTTTCTTAATATTTGTCTTATCGTTAAACGGTTAGTGTCGATAAATTGCGGACATCCTGAGCTTTAAATAAAGTCCAAACAAGATTATAATCCGTCCATTATCTAAATCACTATAACGATTCTATCGATTTTTATGGTGCATCTTATATTTAATAAGTTTATTACACCAAACTTAACTAATTACACTAAAACACTTTTGATTAAACGATCTGAGTCTATATCTCAACTTGTTTAATACAAAATTTGGGAATAATTGTTACCCAAACAATGTCTGGTCATGGCGTCTTTAGCGTCCATATTTGACTATTCACAAGTGTCCTTAAAACTATTTTTTCTTATCTAGTAACATTGATATTGTAATCTAACAATAATATAAACGTCTATTTACATGAATTTGTACTTTAGTATATGTACAGGGCTGTATTTCATATACTATTAGCATTGTTTCAGTACCCTCCTATCTCTTTTCTTAAAATTGTCACTTTATTTATGGTTTTTCTATATAAGGTATATTATGTAATAAATGCAATTAGTGTACAATTATAGTACCTAATTCCTTTCATATATTTGTTAGCTTTTAGCTATCTGAGAACCCTTCAGTTTCTAGTAATGGGTTTGTTTACATTATGTCATAGCATGGTAGTCGGTTATTTTTGATAAAACAATAATTAAATTGTTATTGCTATACTTGACATAGATTCTCAAAGTAGTATCAGACATTCTTCTGATCCTTGATAACATTTTTATCTACTTTTAAACAAGTTTGTATGTTGCATTTTGCATAAATAACTTGCTACATATTGTTTGTTTACATTCTGATTCCACCATCATGGTCATTTAGTTTTTAATAATTTATATATAAAATGACTATTCTCATGGTTATGGTCTGTTCTCATAGTAGTGTTAGGTGTCCCTCTTACTACTGGTAACACTCTTATTAATCTTTGTTCAAGTTTTAATAAAGTATCTTGCTTAACTAGTTGGTTACATTGTTTCTGCTTACTACTGGCTATGTATTCATAGTCACCTAGTTTACAATATTTTGGTTACAAAACTATTGTCATTATACTTATAATCTGTTCTCATAGTAGCACCAGATGTTCATCTAACTACTGGTAATACTTTCATTAATCTTGGTACTAGTTTTAACACTGTATTTTGTTTAACTAATTTGGCATACTAGGTTCCATTTCTTCTATCTTTGTGCCATCATATTTGATCTGCTTTATTTGTATTGTCTTTCAATATAATACACTGTCTACTAGGGTGTATCATCACTTATAATAAATCCTTGATTGATATAATTGTTGATGGTTATTTGGTTAAACTAACATGTATGATTTTTTGTTTCATAGGTGCCTTTCCTATGGGGTTATGTAACAATGTACAACATATTCTAATGCAGCATTTTGCTACTACTAACATGACTTCAGTATGGTATTCTATTACAATATTTTAATTGTTTTAATACACATGTTTACACTACTTCTTCCTAAACAATAATACAAATATTCTTGAACTAATGACAATATCTTTCTTGTCGTTGTTTGTAACTAATTTCTGTCACACTTGTTTGATATTTAACAAACTACTTTGTTTGTTATTATTCTTTCTCTGGCCTTTCTTTGCATTGTATTCTGTTTTGCCGTGGCATTCAGTTACATTTCTTTTAAAATTTACAAAGGTTTTTATTGTCAGTTCTCTGAATAATAATATAACTGTTCTATTTTACATTATTTTGGTGGTCTTATGATTATCTACTTGGATCACAATCTTTATTAAATTAGTCACACTAACTGTCTGTGTATATTTGACTATTTGATTCTTGATGTTTTCACTATGAAAGTAACACATTTTCTTCCACTATAAACCTTATCACTGGAATTTTTTGTGTGGTTTATTAGGTTAAAATTAGTTAACTGGTCACAGGTCTTCACACTTATATTAAGTACTCACTATAATTGTTTGTGATTTCTTAAATGTTAAACACTGTTTCTTCATAGTTGACAATCACTATTCTTTTAGTTACTAGTATTGTCTCTAGTACACTTGATGAATGATGATTCCTTGCATGGTCTATCCATTTTCTTCTCTCTTCATGTCATGTTTCCTTGTCCTTCTTCTTCCCTTCTTCTTTAGGTTTGTACGTCTTCTTCAACATTTTCATTGTAGTAGTCGTTGTTTCATAATATTCATATTTGTCAATATATTGGTTGGTCTGCCATCATTGTGGTTGCTCTTGAGTTGTTTCTTCCTTTTATTTGGCATAGTTATTTTTGATGATTCCCCTCACTGTTGGAATCTATTGGTATTGTCGTTATGTTGTTGGTATTGGTATTATTCTCGTTACTTCCCCTCACTGTTGGATCCTATTGGGCCTGGTTACTAACATTTTATTTTGGCTCATGGTCATTTTCTTTCTTCATTTCGCATATGATGCGGCTATGTTACACTTTCTCCTTCATCGTTGGAACTTTACACTAATATATCTGTAGATACACACTTTTTGTTCACATAGTTTTATTTATCTAGAAATACCTTCATGCTTTCCTGTCATTTGGAGTTATTCTTGCTTACATTATGTAACTACCATATTTGGTAACGTTACAATATTTATATATATATATATATATATATATATATATGGGAATGTTAATTATCGACCGTATTATTATACTGTTAATGATTTCGAGGTTCGGTCATTAATCATGAAAACTCAGTTTTGCGACGTTTCGAGATTTATTCTTCTCACAATCATGCCTACAACATTAAAATATAGTCTTACTACAATTATATTATTTGTAAGTGTGTATAGGTGTGTGTAAAGTCATACATTACTATAACTATTTACTTACATTAACTGTGAGATGAGCTACAGCAACCACATTACACTAAACACTAAACATTATATATATAAGTATGGAACAGTGATAAGTGTTTAGTGTAATGTGGTTGCTGTAGCTCATCTCACAGTTAATGTAAGTAAATAGTTATAGTAATGTATGACTTTACACACACCTATACACCCTTACAAATAATATAATTGTAGTAAGACTATATTTAAAGTTTTAGGCATGATTATGAGAAGAATAAATCTCGAAACGTCGCAAAACTGAGTTTTCATGATTAATGACCGAACCTCGAAATCATTAACAGTATATATATATATATATATATATATATAATGACAACACATATTTTCAATGTAATTTAATTTGGGTAGCCCACGCTTTTGGAGCGCCAAATTATATAACATAACAACACAAATTTGATTTCATGGGTGTAATCGTAATAAGAAGATGATACGTTATATAAGTTTTAAAATTTTTCCATTATTTATTTTTTTTATTAAACAAAATTCTTTCATTTCGGATATTGAAATAATACTCATTATTAAATCGTTTGTACGAATCTTTCGCACACGACTTATAGCTAACAAATGACATACAACCGGTTATACAAAAATCTTATTATCTACTCTTAACTAATTAATTATTTTTTTGCTCTCGGCTTACTCATTGTGTGTTCATCTTTTGCAATTGCTGATTAATTTACTTCAATAATGAATTTAATTTTATTTCAATTTCTTTAATATTAATTGGTTTTAAAACTTTCTACTGCATATGCATTCTTCTTTATTAACAAAGACATTATTAATTACTTTAACTTAAAATCAAATATTTCTCTTATATCATTTACGTTACTCTCAATTACTAAATTGTATACAAGAGTTATTATTCTAAATTACACTCTGCCTTTACATTTATGTACAATTTAGTTATTTTAATCAATTGCTTGAATGTCTTTCATTCTAACTTTAATTATTGTCTTTCAAATGTCTGTAATTACTATGGTTTTTCATCACCTCGTTGACGTGGTTAATCATCCGTATGTCCTCCTTTGGTCCTCCGTCGTTGGGTCCTCTTCCAGGATTCCACTGCATGTGATGTTTAATAGTGGTCTCGCCTCACATCATATGCTGCAGGTGTATCCATAGACCTCCTCGTATGTGCTCTGCTGCTCCGGTTGGACTTCCAGTTCGTCCTGTGACTCCCACTGTAGATTTAAAATAGCGTCTCTGACTGACATAGCCTCCTGTGGCAACGGTTGAATAGAGAAGAAGAAACTTTATTAGCACGACCTGGTATTTATAGCCAGGTCGTGCAAAAGCTCAGGTCTGAACAATTTTTATCTTGTCAGAGTTTGTCGAAGCGTCTTTACCCCCACTCTGGTTCAATTCACGAATTTCGCTTATCTTCGTGAAGTACGAAGTCTGTTTCACACTACTCGATGCTCAATCGATCGCTAATTTTTATGTGTTTAGTATACGTAAATTACACTTCTTTATTGTAATTACAAAAAGAGCTATTCACTTTTTACTTATAGTAATTGCACTTTCTGTCACTTTGTCACGGTCTTTTAACCCTTTGTTCACCTTTATTTTCTACACCCTCTGGTGTCTTTTGTTTTACCATAGCGCACATATTTTTCTTATAATTAAAATAAAACATAAAATCTATCAATACTTGAAAAGGGTTGGTTACAGTTCAGGAACGGACAGGCTTCACACACACAAACAAAATACACGTGTGCACAACGCTAGCGACAGGTGGGCCAGATATGCGTGTCCATGCAGGAATTATGCGTTCCCTTTTTAACTACGATCCAGCTTGCAATCTGAATCATGTTTAATAATCCATATTTATTTATTTTTATTAGTTATTTAAATTATTTTGGCAATGCACAGTACCGTAAATGGTTGTACTGTTGCAATATATATATATATATATATATATATTATTTTTTTTATTTCGTATATTTATCAATTTTCGTCATGTTGGGATAAATGAAGGCTTAAATTGTAGAGAATTAAAAATTGAAGAATGCATATTTTTGTTTTTTCGATAAATGAATTATTTTTTAATTGGCACGCAAACAGCGCACGCGCAAAATTGCGCTAAATCAAAATCTCAAAAAATACCTACTTTTTAAAAATTCATATCTCCCTCAATTTGGTTCGTAGAAAGTCATCCAAAGAACCAAAATACGTGGAATTTCATAAGCTATCACTTTTGTTTGTAACTTTTTAAAATAAAATTAACCATTAAAAAGTTATTCCCCCAAAACCGTATTTTAACCCCTCCCAACCCTTATAAAACTACCCCTAGGTGCGATTTCGCTCTGGACTCTTTAGATTCATAAAATATAAGCTAAATACTACCTTTTTCAGTCACAAAAGTAGCGGGGCAATTTTATTCCCGAAAACACCTTTTTTCGTCTATTTTTCCGGTACTATTAATGCAAAGCGAAAATACGTGTTGTTTTCATTTGTGAGGTTAGGTGACAACGATTTTTGGTTTTAAGTTTATTGCTGAAATAAATAAAAGCCATGGTTGAGGAAAACATAACGTTTAATGTGTTATACAATGCTTCTAACACAGTAACACTTAAAATAAAGAATTTAGCGTTTTTGATTTAACAGTACTTTATAAATATCTCCAAAGGCTTTATAAACGGGTACTTTTAAATACCCAAAGGCTGTTGCACCAACAACAGGTGTTGAAAACAGCTTTGGAGAGAATTTGACTAATAAGTACAAAATTGTTATACGAGCTGACAGTACGCCATATAGACATAGACAATAAAAATTATATTAAAAATAGTTATTAAAAGTCAAATATTCGGGTTCGAAGCCGCGGGTAACAGCTAGTATACATACGATATCATATCTAGCCTACTAGTATTAAAATGACATTAATGAAATCCAAATAAATCGGGTATTTACTTGATATAATTAACGGACGAAAAATAAACTTTTTAAATTAAGTAAAAGAAGGCTGCAAAATGCCTGCTGTAAAGGTTAGGTGTGCGTTTCTACGTAATACAGTAGTTATACGGAAGTGGTTGCAAATGTTAGAAATACATATATTTTCTCACAGCAGTATGCAGGTGTACAGTGACCCGGCCTCGGACGAGATAGCTTATCGCGTATCTTGGTTCCAGTTTCCCTCCTGTCCATTTAATCATGCTAGTTAAACCTTTAAGCGTACCTAGTTAAGATTGATAATCTTCTTTGTTATCAGATGCCTTTTAAATTAACAAGTGTCTAACTTGAAATTATAATATTTTTCAAGGAATAATTAAAAATTTCTATTTATTGTGTAACCTGACAATGTTATAAAACGACACTTTCGCACGTCTTCGTTGAAAGTGTGTCATTTACCTCTGTTTTCATTCTCTTTGCTGTGTGAGTTGAATGAATTTTGGTTTAGATAATTTTTATAAGACACTATAGAGTACCGTACTCATTTTACGGGAAGTACTTACACAGTGTATCTAGGTTTTCTTGCCATTATATTCCCGATATCTAACGGTTATAAATGGCAATGTAGTTACGTTTATCAGTTATTTATGATGTCAATATACTACACTATTTAGAATGACAGATTAGCAATCAAAACATTATTGTTGCATAGCACCGATGTAACTCCCCTTACACACACACACACACACACACACACACACACACACACACACACACACACACACACACACACACACACACACACACCTCTGACTGCCTGCTGCCTGTCTGTCTATCTATCTCTCTGTCTGTCTCTGTCTGTCTGTCTGACTCTCTCTCTCTCTCTCTCTCTCTCTCTCTCTCTCTCTCTCTCTCTCTCTCTCTCTCTCTCTCTCTCTCTCTCTCTCTCTCTCTCTCTCTCTCTCTCTCTCTCTCTCTCTGTGTGTTTGTCTGTCTGTCTATCAAACTATCTCTCAGTATGTATATATATTGCAATGGACGTTCCAGTTGCAGAGGGAATGCGCAGATAAAATATATGATAGCATATATAGATATTATATGAATAAGTAGAGCTTGTAGGTTTAAACATTGTAAATTATTTGATAAGGAACATTGTGAAAAATGTTAGTTTTAAGTATATTTAGGCTTGTGAAACAACTTTAAGTGCAGTGAAATGGTGTGTAAGGAGACTTAGCAGCGTGTGCAGTACTCGTGTACGAGGTTACCTAGTTTTACAGGATATTCTTTAGAAACACGTTGTTTTGAATAACTATCGGGATATGGGAAATTTTGAGATGGGACTTTTATCAAAACACTAGTCATAAAACGACCTACCTAATGACAGTAGTTGTTCTAAAAATTAGTAACTTAATGTATGCCTTTTTTTAGTAAACAGGTTTTACAGCCTATAAAATCGGTTGTAAAATATTGCGGGTTTTTTGAACATGAATCATTCTGTTCCGAAACCTTCTTATACAAGAAATCTATTATCGGTAGGAAGACCATAGGAAGGGGTTACTGAAAAACCAATTATATTACGACAGATTCGGTTGAAGAAAATGGCTATGAACGTATAGATCAGTCTCTCTTGGGAATCGATATAACGAGTAAACGTAGCGCTGGTCCTTGACGTTAGGTCTGCCAGTTGCGAGAACGCAAGTTAGAAAATTCCTGTTAAGTTACAGCCATTATTATAATTGTTTGCTATCCGCGAAAGTGCAAGATATTCCGTTTAGGGTATACAGACACTTCAAACTAACTGGAGTCGTGTAAGCATAATAGTATCGGTTAAGCAATAATAGTATCGGTTCGCGGTGAAATTGTGTGTAGCCGTGAGAGATATTTACACTCCCCGAAAGCGATCCTCTAGTCAAACAGTGTAAATTAACCCATGTATTCATCCAGATAGGATCAACCCGGCGTGTGAAGGATCAGCAGTCGACATTAAAGGGAAGTGACTTATATTATTTACACACACTTATAAAAACGTATTTAAAAGAAAGACTCTAATACAAGTTATATCAGTAAAAACTTCACAGTTTAAATAAAACAAAAAAAACTTTTTAATTTTAATTTATTTCTTTGTACAAAAATTAAACTTTAGTTTGTATTACAAAGGTCAACTGAGAAAAATTAAGTATTTGTAAACTTTATTAAAAGCACTGTAAATGGTGTTAGAAAATTAATAGCATCATTAATAAATCCGTGTCATTCCAATAACATCTGTCTCGACTACTTATTCTATATGACCCTAATACATTGCTATGTACATAACACACACATTGCTTGACAAACATAGAAACGTAAACCACTAACCCGTCAGATTTGTAACGTACAAAATTAAAATAACTAAGTTATTAAAAATCATTAAAATGACAACTTGAATACTTACTTAACAGTATATAAAATTTAAAACTTTATTTGATATAAACAGTTTTGTTGCATAATTATGTCCGAGCGCTCGCACGCAGGTACGCGTTGTGTATGTATAATGACTTACTCATAGAGTCTGTGTGTGAATTTATTAGAAATTATCATACATATTAATTAAAAAAACTGAATTACAATGCACACAAACTTGTGGTGTGTGTGTGTGTGTGTGTGTGTGTGTGTGTGTGTGTGTGTTATAATTTATGTGTATAGACATAATCTTACGTGTCTTCCACGCGTCTAATTTTATATACTGTGTTCCCACGAGATTATAACGATAAGTAAAATAAGTAATTTTAATAATGTTCTGATACATCAATGGAGGAGTTGTAAGTTTTGCTCTCATGGGTTCGTTTGGTCTCACAAGATGAACATGTCCAAAATTATTATTAACATGATTTATTTTTAACGCAATCGGTTGAATGTCTGACACGTATAAAGACTATGTATCTTTATCGTAACAATTATCAGATTAAATTATCACGAGCACTCAAGCTAAATGACGAGTTCTTACGTGCAGCTGTCGCTAGGGGTCGTACAATGAGCAGGTTAGGGCTTTCTGACCATCGCCTCTAATTATACCCACCATGTACGTTGGAAGAGGAAATCCATACCAGTTGTATGTTATGTCCTTGTCACAAATGTACGGCTTTATCAATGGAAACTGACAGTACAAACTATACTCTTCTAACAGAGCAGGTTTTCAAAGCTTTTATGTTACGCGTGCCCAATACTGTGAAGGTAGAGTATGATCTTATACTACAACTTCTAATAGCGAAATCAGACGGAAATGTTAACACATCAAAAATGTAAAGAAAAATAGACCCTGGTGATAAGTGTGTTGGACGTTAGACCTATGTTCAGGAACACAACACGGAACTCCGCAAAATGATGTAACATTTTCAAGATCAACCACTATTAAAACAACAATAAACCAACTCATGTTACAGAACTTTACTTAGAAGAGAAAAAACATTATTACATTAAGGTGTATATCTTTGAAATATTTCGATTTTCTAATTTTATATATACAGTGTTAAATGTTCTTCAAATATTAACCACTTTTGCAAGTAAAATTATTATTTTATTTCTCTGGACGCACGTTTCACTGATCACATCAGTATCATCAGAGGATTATAAATGAATTAATAAACAACTGAATTGATTCGATTTCGATATAAAAATAACGAATAATCGAATTTAAAAGAAGTGTACGATTTAATTTTAAGTCGAAAACAAATAATTAAAACGACACATATATTAAGCAATTAACTAACAGTTTGAAAATTATTTTAAAACAAAATTATTTTAAAATTATTTTAAATTATTTTAAAACCTAAAACTAAATCCAATATTCATAATAAAAATGGAATATACAAGATAGAATGTCCGGATTGCAATAAATTTTACGTAGGCCGAACAAAGAAAAACCTACTCGATAGATTCGTTCGACACCGCAATGTATTTTTAAACAAAATATTTACAAGTCTAATTTACCCACTCATTGTATAGATAATAAACATCAATTTCCCGACATTCAAAATATGGAATTAAAAATAAACAAAAAGGTCAAAAATGAATTTTGGGGAAAATCTTAATATTTACAACACAATAATAATAATCTACTAATTAAAGAACTAACTCAAGTAAAAACAGAACAAGATGATCGATTTAAAATTATAAATTTATTAAAATTAATTAAATATAAACTTAAAACATTTCCAGTATAACAAAAAACAGCTGATTAAGTAAACAAACATTAAAATAAATCGATAAATAAAATTAAATCGATCACTTCTTTTAAATCCGATTATTCGTTATTTTTATATAGCAATCAAATCAATTCACTTGTTTATTCATTCATTTATAATCATCTGATGATACTGATGTGATCAGTGAAACGTGCGTCAGGAGAAAATAAAATAATAATTTTACTTGGAGAAGTGGTTAAGAACATTTCACATTAAAGAAAACTGCAAGAAATATTTAAGAGTTACTTACAAAAATAATTATGAATATAATTGTGACTATATATATATATATATGTATATATAGTGTATTTAATATATATAATTTCATTACAGCAAGAAGTTTTTTTCTTATTTGGAACATGTTGGAAAATTAAGAAGGCTGAGAATGGGAACAATAGGATTCCCAAAACATGTTCCAAAAAAGGAAAAAACATCTTGAGGTAATGAAATTATAAAAATATTAAATAAATTATACATGCATCAAGAAATAGACTGTAGCAAAAAGTGTTTTAATATACAGTGGAACTTGCTTAAAATGAGATTCAAGGGACCGAACAAATGTGCTCGTTAAAACCGGGTGCTCGCTACATCCGACTTGTCGACTCGCAAACCTAAATTTTTATACCTACTAAAAAGTCTACTATATAAGAGGCTTTGTACAATAAAATTTTGACATGTTCTACATTCTACGCTTAAAAGTGAAATTTAGACTTTAAACTTGTTTAGACGCTAACATTCTTTGCTGAATATTGGGGTATAGTGCATTCGCGAAACATAGTAAAAGTAATTGTGTGGTAAACACTTACCAAAAATCAGCCGGCTATCTGGCAAGAAACTCAAAACTTTCAATGCCACATGTACAATATTTATTTTTAAATTACAAGAAAATTCACTCTAATTTATCTGTCTTTTTGTTCTTCGGTCTAAATGGAGTCGTCAAAATTATGTTTCGCACACAGAACTTAATTAACCTTAAAAAGTCATCTATTTTTGTTTTTTCAGTAATTTTGTATTTGTAGATATCAAAACAGTTTTGTAATTTATTCAAATATTCCACAAATTCATCAGTTACATTATTAGTTTCACTAAATTGCGTTAATGATTTTATACGAATGTTTAAAATGCTGTATTGTAACCAACTTTTGTTAGGACCTTAATAGGAGTTGCAGCATAGTCATCGTTCAGTCCAACATCCATTCCAGGCAGTCCTTGAGGCCCGTAGAGTCGAGGAAGCAGCGAGTTTCGGCAGGGAGCAACCACGGTGTACGAGATCTTCTACTACCGTTCCTGAACTTCGTTTGCTGATCGTGGCGGCTGAGACGGACACCTAGACACGGGACAGTTCCTGAAGGCGGTGGCTGGAACGTGGAACAAGGACGACGGATTGCTGGAGACCGGGACCGAGATCTTCGACCGGGACGACAACGAAGACGAGAATTCAGGAAAGCAAAATTTAAAACTAAATTTGTTTTTCAATAATATAAAGCCTTCAAAAGAAAAAAAGAAACTTGTTGACCTTCGCAAATTATATCATTGTTTTAAATAAAAGAAAACATTTATTTCAATTATAATTTCGAAAGATGATTTTGAACATTTAAAATTATATCATTGTTTGAAATAACAAGAAAACATTTTAATACAAATTAGTGTAAAAAAGAGACAATAAATGTATGTAAATCACTAATGGAGCATTCTTTTTCTGCAAGTCTGGTCAGCTAACTACCTGTTACCTGGCAGAAAATGGCGCCTGCAACTTTTGGCCATTGAATAAGTTAGCCCAGTAAAATAAAATAAAAAGATAGACTGCAAAATTAGTGAATGATACACTTATTGGAAAGTATATGTTAGAGTAAGAACTGTATTTATGTGTGTGTTGATTTAGGACAATTAATATCATTCTTAGTTAATTTATATGTGTATTAATTTAGGACAATTACGAGTAATATCATTCTTAGTTAATTTAGGTGTGTGTTAGTTTAGGGCAATTAATATCATTATTAGTTAATTTATTCACGAACTGCTAGTGCTAATTAATAATAATTATTGTAATAAACGGAATAAATAACAGTGATAACAAAATTTATCAGTAAAGAAAAAAAAGATGCCGGAGCAGGCCGAAATTGCGCGTATGTTGCAGGAATTAATGAAGAGTAATAATGAACTTAAAGCTGAAAATAAAAAGCGTAACGAACAACATAAAGATTTATTGCTAAAAAATAGTAATGAACTTAAAGCTGAAAATAAATAGCGTGACGAACAACTTAAAGATGAATTTAAAAATGTCATACAAGTAGAAAATACCAAGATTTATAAATCGCTAACAGAGCACATGGAGCTATGTAAAACCCAAATTGAGAAAGCAAGAACGGAAATGTTATCGAACATTGGTCAATTACATGAACATGTGGACACACAATTTACAGCACAACATAACATCATTACAAGCTGTCAAGACCGTATACAAGTTAATACACAACTAATAAACCAACAGAAGACAGTTAGACCGTAAAATAGATGAAAAAATTAATCAGGTTAAAAGGGATGTAGCAGGTCGTGTAAACCCCACCATATGTTTCTACAGACACAACGAAGATCCTAGTAACCAACCTAAATTTAGGGTGATGGGAATCCAGTTCAATTTATACGGGATTGTGAACGGGGTATGGACTCCGTGGGTGATCAATTAAATGACTCGGATAAAATTGAATGGGTTGTGCGTAGACTGAGCGGTTCTGCAGCATTATGGTACTCTATAGTGCGTGATAATATTAAGACGTATGACAAATACATTAAATGCTTTGATAATCGGTATTGGAACGAACATATACAACGCAAAGTCCGAGATAGGCTCGAGTTTGGCAGATTTACTCCCGAAAAATTCACACGTGAGGAGTATGTGATAAAAGAAATCGCTAAAGTTAAACATCTTAGACCGGAACTATCAGAGGTAGAATGAGATCTAATTTAATTGTCCATGAGCATAAATGGTATAATAATCAAGACAAACTGACTTAAAGTCTAGACCGACAGTTTAGGAGATTAGGAGATTAGGAGAGTGAGGTAGCAACCATGTAACAATGAAATATATAATAATGTATAAGAAAAAAACAATAAGATTGTCTCGTATCATTAAACAATATAATTAATGCAACTGAACGGATATCAGAAAGAACTGATTGATAAATAAAATGTAAATAGAATATAATAAAAGCTGAATAATGGCGATTAGAACAATAAATGGTAGAGAATACTATTCATAAATAAAAGAAGTGAGTAATGTAACTAATAAAAATCAAGTAGACCTAGGTGAAATAAAAGTAGTCAATGAAATGGAAAAGCGTCAACTTAACCTAAACAGTTTTAAATTTACACTGATAAATACTAAAATAGATGTTAAAAATAACATAATACTATGATGTATTATACTCAAATGAAACTAGATGAGATATAGACATTTCTAAGACAGAGATTAAGTCTCTGAGATGGAATAATTTTTGAAGATATTGTAAATTAACTGAATGAAAATGACTGAGTATAAAAGGCTCGAATTGAACACCAGAAACCCATATAAATAATAATAAAAAGAGACAGTAGATAATATCAATATAACCAGTGTTATGTATACTAACTATTGATCTACAAATGATTATTACTTGTCACTGAAGGGAACAGTAATAATATACATATAATGAACATGACCTATTGCAACAAAATGCAAGGATCATTAGTTGAAATAACAACAAAAATAAAAAGGTCAAGATGCAAAACAGATTGTAAATCTTACTCATTACTAGGAGATTTAATTAGGAAGAAGATGTTAAATTAAGGACAAAGATATTAGTTAAAAATAAGTATATATAATCAGATGCATAGCTGTACCAAATAACCAGGGGGTTTTAATGACCAAATACAATAAAACAGACATGTAATAATCACCATTATGATGACCAAAAGTTGATATGATTATTTACAAGTATATGTGAAATGTTTTAAACTGTTAAGAAATGAGTAAAATGACTAGATAAGACAAAGCATGTAAACCAAATATCCAGTAAAGAGGTAGGTAGACAACCTAACCTAAGTAGCTGGGAATTTACACTTATAAATACCAAAATATATAGTAAAATGAATGCAAAACTGTGAAGGGTTATACCTCGAAGTAACTAGATCACCTAAGGATGGTTCTAAGACAGATATTACATCACCACAATATTGTAATTATTATAATTAAGGTGAAACAACATAAGGAAAGGTGAGAAGGAATGCAGAACTCACATGACACATTAAAAAACCATAGAAATACCAAGAATTAATACATGTAACTAGTGTTAAAACAACCAGTGATAATTAAACTAACTATTGGTCGAAATACCAACCAATAAATATCAAAGGAATAATCAATTAATAGTTTTTAATGAACATGACCTGATACACCTAGATTCATAATGTATAAATTAACAAACAAATAAGAATAAGTAGTTGTAATAAACCATTGTAAAACTTACAAGAAACTCAAATGATGAATCAGAAATAAGATATTTGTAATATAACAATGTAATAAATAGAATTAAGTAGAAATAATAAGTTGCCTGGTTGTACAAGAACTCAGCCAATTTAAGTGAAAATATACAAGAAACAAGGGATGTCTTAAGTAAGAAAAGTAACCAAAAGTTGATAGAGTCAACTCAAATTGTGTATAAAATGTAATAAACCATTAACATACAACCAGTGTAATATAATTAATAAATTACCTTATTTCAAATCCGTCCTGTGACTTCGTTGCGTTGTTTTTGTTGTTACGCGTTTCGGGAACTATGTCCCATCATCAGACGTATCACTCGGGAAGAGATCGTCAAATATTAAAATTCATAAAAGTGCATTATTTAAACACACGTGTCCGACTCGGTGCTCACCGTGTAACGTTCGGTTGGATACTGAATATTTGGACTTCGAGTTATTGCCAGGTTGTTTATCTCAAGCAAATGCAACGCGGTGTCGTACAGTGGGTTGGATTTAAAATTCAATTTATCATTGGTTGTTCGTGCTGTTATAACTTTTGTATATTTCAAACTCCTCCAATGCGTCCATGTAGTGACCCTTGTTACAGTAATGTAAAGGTATAAGATTAGACCTTAAATCCGTGTAAGTATGGTTGTTTGAAATCAAATGGCGTGCGTAATTTGACTTAATGTTTTCAAGTGAATATATGTTATTTAAATGTTTGCGTGGTGTGTGTTCTTGAAATCTTTTGATGAAAGGTCTCCCTGTCTGGCCAATATAGAAACTATCACAGTCGTTACATATTAGTTTATATATGCCCGTTTTTATCTCCAAGTGGGTTTGAATATTTGGGCGAACTAATTTCCATAGACTATTATTAGTTTTGAAAGTAGTAGTAATACTGATTTTATTTAATATGGATGTTAAAATTCTGGGCATTATATTAGTGTAAGTGGTTGAAATGAATGTGGTCTTAGAATTTTTAGCTGGTTCAGGTTTGGACTTTTTATATTTATGCTTTCTGAGGATGTTATCAATCATTGAACTGTTGTAACCATTGGCTACTGCTACATGTTTTATTGTATTGAGCTCATCGTTGAAATCCTCAATGTCAAGGGTATCGTTAATAATCTGTGTATGAAGCTATTGGTGTAGAGATTTATTATATCAAAAGACGCCAGTTTATAATTCGGCAGTAATTTTATATGTCTAGTCTTGTTTATAAAATCAGTATTATTTATAATGCTGTGGTTGTTCTTTAAATGAATACTTTCCTTTATTAATTTAACAAGCTTTTTAGCTGTCTTGAAACCTGGTGCCATGGTGAAATTAACCAAAGGTCTAATCGGGACATTGTCTTTGTAAATGTTTGGTAGGCCTGTAATATAATTAGTTAAACTAACTCGTGATGATATAGGCCTCATGAAGCCTAGCCCAGTATTCTATATTTATGTCAAAATTATATGTTTGTGTTGTTAAATTATCACAGCTAAGGACTTTGTGATAGGTATATTCCATTTATGTCACATCAAAATGTTAAAATAATAGTTGTAAGAAAGATTTTAATCAAAATATTGTAATAGGTAATAAGTAAGAATTATTATCTTTGTTAATTGTAAACCGAATTATGTATTGTGGGATATCAAAATGTGTATCAAAACAAATGCCAGACCATGGTAATAATATATAAGCATTCGTAAGTAGCATAAGGAAGTAATATCAGTTATAATTTATTTTGATATATTTGTGTAAAAAGTTTGCGTCACTTTTGAACTCTCGAACCCGAAGACCCACGCTTTAAACAAAATTAAATAGTTTTAATAAAGCGGGGAGGATGCGTCCACACCAATTTTGGCCAATCAGATCACCTATAGCGAGATTTGTGGGGCGAACGTTTTGGGAACAGCGAGAGGAGACGCGGAAATATTTGACAGTTCTTCACCAGATTCAAAGCCTTGCAGATGGACAGCTCCGCGCTAAGTTAAAGCGAGATTCACCCATAATGCAGTGCGGGTTTCGAATGTAAACACGGGGCGTTCTAACCTAATTACTCGAAGTTACTCAAAGTGTTATCAAGTGTTATGAATTATAAAACAACGAAAGTTATTGAAGGTTTAACAGTGTATATCTAATTGCATAGTGTATAAAAAATTGTAATTAAGTGATGTGAGGAAAGTATAGTGACAATTAATTATACTTACTAGAATTATCAACCTATACGATAAATTTATATAACATATTGAACCATATGAACTATTATGAACTATAAACTGACTCTGAACTTTATTAATACTGGAAATTTATTCATTGTTAGAAATATTTATTCACGAATCAAGGTTAATTGTGTATAACCTCGAAACCCAGTTTAACCTCAACATTAGACATTAAGAACTTAACGATATTAGTTTAAGATTTTTTATATTTAATGTAATCACTCTCCTATTATGAGAATTTATAGTAATAATTGACATCTTATAGTTCCGTATTTTGCAGTTTCAAAGAACCTAGTGTTTAAAACGAACTTTGACGATTTTGTCAACCAACCATTTGTATACAATGTACCAACCCTGGGATACTAGTTTCAGAAAATGTAATGATTTATTGTAAAGTAAATGTAACTGAATTGATTGTTTTTAATAAGGATTAAGGATCAGACAAAACGATAAACAAATCGCCTTTTTCAACATCAATGGAACATGTATTTATTTTCATTCGGTAAAAAAGTTTTATCGCAGTCGAACAGAGGTTATGTTTACGTCTGAGATCAGGTGGTAACACTCATCACCGGTGGCAGTGAAGCTATTCAAATCTTTTAAATTTTATTATCGACAATATTTTGTTAACATTGTCATCACGAATGAAGAATCTCCGTTCAAAGTGAGTATTTAAAAATAATATCAACATAATTCTTTTAACAAATAAACCAAATAATTCCGAAGCAACATTGAGTGATGTTATTCAACTAGGCCACCGTCAGGTCAAATTAACTCATGCCAATGGTAGAATTTACTCATTTCGTTCCATTAGGAAAGGCATTCTATATACAAACTTATATGATAATAATGATAATATAACTGAACTAATTCTGACAACAATCATACTACAGTTAAAGAAAACGTTATTTAACATATGACACCATCACGTGTGGCTTTTAACCAATCATGAACGGGTAGAACTCGTTGAAATATTATAAATTGGCGCCAACAACTTGGGGCGTTTAACAACATAAATCCAGGAAGTTATTTTTAACAATATAACCACATACCAGAAATAAAAAAGAGAAGAAGGGAACAGAAGATCACGTAAAGAAAATATAAAGTTAAATATTATATATATATATATATATATATTGCGATGTACAAGGTCGCATAGAATAATTAGTCGATAATTAGATATGGAATGTTTTGGCTTTGTTAAAGAATTCCCTTAACTTATAGATCGCACAGTATTTACTATAGTTTATGATAGCACAACACAAATTAATAGACAGTTTTTAATACAAAATATAATAAATTAATCGTTCGATTAAAATAAAATAAATTAATGCTTCTTTTCCAAATAAAATTAATGGACAGTTTCTTCTGAAAAATAAAATTAATTGATAGTTTCTGTTGACCTTCACTTTATACTTAAAATAATTCTTTCCTACACTCCAATTACATATATCTTAATTCTTATAAGTTTTCTGTCTTTTTAGTTTATAATTGTTTTCTTGTTGATTGATTTAGTTTATATAAATAGTTTCCTGATGAGTGTCGACAGATGCTCCTTTCAGGTAGACGTCAGGATACCACCACTCCTCCTGTTGTTCTTCTTCAGGATTTCCTCCTGTTTCCCAGCTCTCAGGGTCGTTTACGTTGGGTACTTCTATAAACAGTGTTGAATTATAATTAATTACTATTATAATTAGTATTATATTTTAATTATTATTGAATTATATTGCTCCGGCAACTTTAAGTGTCCATAAATGCCTAAACGGACGATCTTGAACTTTACCGAATTAGCACTCGATTATTCAGTCGCGCACTTTACTACTAGTGTTCATAACTACTGACAGACCTAAACTAAATCAGAGTAAACGATTACACGTTACAGAGATTAACGAGACTGCTTCTTCTGAGTTCTAAGGTAGACTGCTTTACGTTCCGTCACGGATCAAATCAACTGATATATTAGCCAATTCAATTGGTCAAACCGCTCCCTCACCCTTACGGTTCTAGTCCAGATAACATTTTACTTGTAAGAAATTGTACATGAACAATGAAAAACGTTGTAGGTAAACGTGTATGTGCCGTATTATACTTTTAGATTGATATTGAGTTTTAGATTTGAGTTTTGGTGTTTAAATTTGCGACGCGTTATTAAGTCGCACGTCGGACGCGTTCTGTGTTATAAAAGCGTCGTGTAGCCTGTGTGTCCTTACCTGTCCCTTCTCACTCTTTACCTCTTCCCGATAGGCGCCAAATTGTTTTGCCAGAAAACAATTAAAAGATTCTATCTTCGTTGTTTTACGGTCTTATAGTATCTGATTCGAATTGTTCGCCAACTGGCTGGAACTCGAATCTCGTTTGAGTGGGGGAACGTGTTACCAACGTAAAATAATGTTGGTTAATTCAACTCGCTGCTACAAAACACAACCTACATAATATATTGAAAATAATTACTGGACAGTTAGTAACGATTCACACTTTTTATTTGGCTTCAAAACTTGTTAATTTTCATTAATGCTTATACAAAATGTGATTAATACAATATGTTTTAGCTTCGGCAATAAATAATCGTTCACTCAGCGGAAGGCTGGGTTGGCAATGCAATGTTATTCTGTCGCCATGATAGATGACGCTTCTTATTTATACACAATAAATTTGCCAATGAATTCTTTCAAGTACGACAAAGAAGTTTAAAACAAGATAATTAATTATAATACATCACTTTACAATCGTGATAATTAAATATGAACACGTTTTATATTAGATTCAAAGCTGTGGTGTCAAAAGTGTGTGACGGTGTCGTTCGTTTAGTACATAGGTTATATTCAGTTAGTTGGTATGCATAAATTATGTTTTATTTATCAATCTTTGAAAAAATAATACCATCAGTTATAGTGAGAGTTCACAGTTTAGTGAGAAAATTAAAAGAGAATTTATTTCAGAGATTTAGTTAATTCAGCAACACTTATCATCAGTTGCTTTGAAGTGTAGTGTCAGATAGTTAATGTAGGTTGGGTTCATCGATGTTGGTTCTTCATTCTTCAAACATCTTTGGCTTCAGGTACGCCTTGCGTCTTTTTCATGTTAGTTGATTTATTTTAACAGATCTGGATTTAATTAAGCTGGTCCTTGGCCTGGGTTGAATGTGTTATCCCCTCATCAGTTAGTTCGGTCCTTCACTTCATGAAATATGGTCACTTTTACTGTTTTTAAATCAAATTTGGACCCTTCACGGCTTGGCGTCTCTCCTCGTAAGCGTCACTATAAGATTCTAACGTTCCTAACCGAAAAATCATCAATATTCTGCTGTTGCCATGGTAACTCAAAGATTCTGATTGGATAAACTCGACTTAAGACCATTGTTAGAAGATTTGAATTTTTATTCAAATTGGTTACATATCTTCTGATTGCTATTAATCTTCGGTATCCTTTTTTAAGTATTAAATATCATCACCACTGTTTGTATTTTGTTTCAAAGATTAATTTAACATCCCATAAGGTTGGGTTTACTGATGTATTAACATTTGGACAGTTATGTTGATATTATCTAAATACACTGCTTTCTTATTTTACATGATTACTTTAACATTTCTCTCTTAATATGATTACCTAATTGTCCTTTATTGTTTACTTGTCTTAGTTTTGCTAATGTTATAGTTTAATTCTTATAATTTGTAGTTTTTGTTGTTTTACAGTTAGGCATTTGCCTAGGCCTAAACAGCAATTGGCTATTTTTTCTTAATTTATACAGATTACATTTTATTTTCCCCTTGTATAGGTTCTGGTTTGTTTTATACATGATTTGTTCATTTGTTGAATGGTTTTATGTCTGTTCTATAGTAATTGTATGTTATTTTATTAGTTTCCATATTATGGCTTGTCTATTGTCATAACTGCTTTTTCAGTACCATTAGATTTGTCTGAATTTATCTTGTTTCTTATTCATTGCTTTTGTTTATCATTGAACTATTATTTCTTATTCCCTATTACTTAAAATATAACATTTAGGTTTATGGTCTGTATAATTCCCACAGCCATCTTCCTATTCATTAAACATAATTATTATTGCATGTCATTATTCACAATGTTCATTCTCTTCATCTCCTCATACTCTTTGGTGAGTTATAATTATTACATGACATAAAAAATAAAAACATAAACTTTAATTAAACATATGAATACAATGATATTTCCTTGTGATTAATTCCAAATGACATTAAGCCATTAAAATGAAACTTCAACAACAGTTTACTATATGATATTAAAATCTTTTTAACGATTACATTATTATTAAATGTCTTTTCATATCATTTTAAATTAATAATATTGGGTTTTACCTCTGTACATCTGAAATCATATATGCTGTGTATTAGCACACTAATAGTCATTTTTGCTTAAATACATTGGTAATAATATGAATTGACAACTTAGAATACTAATGGCTCACAAATTAAAATACGATAGGTAGTCAATACTACTACTATCTGAACTCTATTAATTACCTAGTTTATTGCACTTTGGTTCAGTTTGTTATGTACACTTGTGTTCACTGATAATTGCTATTAATTGCCACAGTCCTTTCTGTGTTTAGCAATTATTAGCTTTCACTCATTTTTACCACTCACTGATAGTTTTTTATCACTCTTAAATCTTTTTCACTGATTAATAATGTGTATCCCTATCAATGGGGTTCTATTTAATTTGGTATTTTACACTATCACCTTGCACTCTACATGTTTGATTTAAGTGTTACTGGTGGGTATTGCTTAACTTAAATTCTCTTTCTCATTTTACAATGTTCATGATTTCTCTAATTCCCTATCTCTCACTTTACAAGGTTCAATTATAACGTTAACAAGTTCATGTCGTATTAGATTGATTTATTATAGTTATTCTCTATTCATTTGATTAGTGTACCCTTCTAAATTTAAGTTCTTGAAATTTAGCACTTATCATTTACATTGCTTATTTGGGTTGACACTAATAATTATTATTTACAATTGTCATTCATTGGTTTCCTTTTCCATTATTTTATTAGGTTGTAACATTTCAACTTTTTCTATTATATGTCAATTGTTTGTGTTTTACCATTTCTTTTCATTTCATTTCATTGCAATTGTTTTATGGTTTTCACCTTCTCATCTGGTTTTCCTTTATTTGGTCTATCACTGGTGTTGTGGCGGGTTCTGGTTATTCACTTCATTTTGTCATAATTTAGATATCCTTATGTTAGTGTTGGGGCTGGTTCTACTTTCTCACTTCATTTTGTCATAATTTAGATATCCTTATGTTAGTGTTGGGGCTGGTTCTACTTTCTCACTTACCATCTATTGGGTTATTATGGTTAAATCGCCTTGTATCATTGTTTTCAACGTTTTGGTTCGTTGCTTGTTACTTTTCTCTTATCAGAGGTTACTTTTATGATTACTTTTATATGCTTGATCGTATTATTGTTTTAATTACCCATTCTTTTATCTCTGACTCATCCCTTTTAATTATAGTGTTAAGTATTTAATAATTTATTCTTATCATGTTTCTTCATTAGTTTGTATTGAAGATATATACCATTATAACGTGCAAATAAAACCGGTATAATTTTATTGCTTTTCTTGTGAGTCAAAAACCATTTCTTATGAAAAAACTCATATATTTTGTTTTTTATATTATTAAAAAATATTACAACCAGACAGGTCTTTATTTTATGCACATTCTGGTGTAAGTCTTATGTCGGACATTTGATGTACATAAAAGTTATTTAATTTAATTTGTTTTTTATTGTTATTTCGTAACACAGTTATACACACGCGCACTCGCCATTTGCCATTGCATATGTTAGCAATACTTCACAACACACATATATTTTTATACAGTCAAAAATCAACTTAACCTAACAATTTTGACATGATTCTTATTGTCTATATATTACAATGTTCCAACACGGAACTTTTACTTTAACCAATTCTCATTTGAACATGCTATCGTATGTTAAGAGTGAAATTATTATTTTATATGTAAATCTCACCTATTGCAATGTGTGTGTGTGTGTGTGTGTGCGCGCGCGCGCGCGCGGAAGTAGAATCACAAACTTTTTGGGTAAGAATATAACCCAACAGTACTACGTAAGAGTAGTAATTGCTGTAAATACTTTATAATATTTGTTTGTAAAATGCGGAACCACTGAATGCTGTTAACATTAATAGTACTGTACTTGCCGATCCGATATGAAGTACAGGTGTAAACCTGAAAATGTCCAACACAAGTGCCTGAAACTCAGTGGACATTAAACACAATAATCGTTTTTGAAACAAATTTTTTTAGAGAAATATAATCGCATAAGAGAAGCTCCGTTCTCACAAAATAAATAAATTCTTAGCGTCATCATAAATGTATTTGTATTATACAAAATCTTTTAACATGATAGTGTTTTTAGGCTGGGGGTCATTCCACAAAATGCGTGATGCGTCATCGAAAAATGTGACGCTTCCACACTTTCGATTCCCCACAGTCTAGAAATCTTTTGTTTACAAAACATTATCATGCTTCGATGTTTCGGTTTCGTCGAAATTCTTTATGCGCACGCGTGTGTGTGTAGGGGGGAGAGATAGAGAGGGAGAGAGAGAGAGAGAGAGAGATTTTTTCCTACATTTATTTGCATGCTTAGTCAATCTTGCAAGAACAGTATTTGATCGATTGTAGTGCAGGAACTAAATATGCAAAATTTGTCGAATTAATTCGTTTCGATATATCACAGGCTCCTAACAGCTACTCATATTGCAGTATTAATCAATGCCAAAACCGAAGAGTATGCCTGCCTATACCACAGCCACTTGCTTATACATACTGTTGTATAAGAGGTTTTAGTCGCTTATACTGAATGGAAATTTTACTTAAAATAACTTTTGATATTATACTTCATTATTTATCTAAAATTAGGCAAATATAGTAACCCAGCTGCTGGATCACAGCAAGCAGGGGCGGCGATACGGACCCGCAGGGACCGCAACTGCGGTGAGCGCAATTCTTCAGGGGCGCAATCTTAATATGGATGATAAAGGGTAAAGAATATGGATGGGAAAGGATGGGAAATGCCTGATTGGTTTGCAAAAGGTTAATCATGAAATATAAATAAGTGACAGATTTTCAAGTGCATTATATGAGACTTTGCCGGATATTATTTTTCCAGTGCCCAACCACACAGCTTCCGGGCTAAGAGACCTTATTTTAAATTACCTTCAGGTGGAATAATATTGACTTGAAAAAAAGTAGAGGTCAAGATTATGATGGTGCGCGGTTATGTCTGGTACGTACAACGGCTTAAAAGCAAAAATCGAGGAGCTGGAGCAGAATGCAAAATATGTCCACTGTGTTGCACATATTTGAAGACAATCTGAATCTCGTATTGAATGACGCCGTCAAAGGAGTTCCTGAAGTAGCCAATTTTTTGATGTAGTGGATTGTATTTATCAGTTTTTTAACACGAATTTTAGGAGGTGATTAGTGCATCTAGATAACGACATACCTTATCGAAATCTTAAAAGGGTCCAAGTCCAAGTCCTCAAAAATATTTTCTGTTGCAACCCCCCTTAGTATTGTTATCTCCAGTCAAAAACAATAGACATGAACCAAGCTGAAACTCTCATAAAAAGTGCTTATGATAAAATCAGTTATAAGAAATAATTTTATGAAGTTAAAAAAGGAATCTCTCGAACTGGCACAAATATGGGGAATAGAGTCAATTTTAAACAAAAAAGGCTTCATCGCATAAAGAACATTTTGATGAACTGAGCCAAGATGGAAGAATTGAAGACGATTCTCGAAAAAGATTTCAAGTTGAAATTTATAACCAGTTATTGGACATTTTAATTGCGCGATAAGGTGAGCGTTTTAAGCATTCAGTGCGTTCATTGAAAAATTTAATACGTATATTCAATTCAGCCCTTCAGTACTGAATAAAGTATATGACGACAATTTATTCGTTAACTGTGCGTCTTAAGGATCAGTAAAAGACGGATTTGTCGGACTGTTTCCCGCAGCAGATGCTAAGTTTCCGATCAATTATGAAAGAAGTAATTAAAAACAAAGTGGCAATCTTGGAGCTAGCTAAGACCACAATATGTGAACACGTAACTCTTTCCTTCAATTTTCTAGAAGTTTGTACCGCCTACATTCTTTTGGTGACTCTGCCTATGACAACATCAACAATCGAAAGATCGTATTTCTAAATTAAAAATTATCAAATCATATTTGAAAAGCACAATGTCACAAGAACGACTCTCTGGACTGTCACTTGTAAGCATAAAAAGTGAGACGGCACCGAATACAGACTTTAATTACTAACTAAACTTGTAATTTAATAAGTAACATTTACATATCCTAAAAACCATATTTAATTAATATAAAACATTATTTTAATTCTGTAATGTTTAAAATCTCATTTCCTCTACGAACACTGATTCACTTTGAGGGAATTTTGTATCAGCATTTATTGAAATAAAGTATTTTTTAATTTTATTACATTCTAAGCGATTTTTTAGGACAGACGGTCTGTCCGGTAAACGGACAAAATGATAATTCCGATTATTATAACTTGTTTTCATATTCTTTATTTAAAAATCTTCTGTGAAAAAATTACCTAGACCCTTGTTAATTATGCGATTCAGTTATCAAAACACCGATTCCGATAATACTCATGACGGGAATAAGCAAATAATTGTATGTGGAGGCGGTATCTCTTAACTTGGTGATAACGTGGAGCGTGGGGGCGCGGTTTACATAAGCTCCGCCGCTGCAGCAAGAGTTCATTAATTTTTTTATTTGTATTTAATACTGACAGACTTTATAAAAGGAATTAGCAATTTCATAAATTTGCAATAGCTTGTTATTTTATGATATTGCAGGAAAATTTAATATTTGTATGGAATTGAATGGATTTGACAATGTGCCAGACACAGCTCAGAATCATGAGCGTCCGACAATTTACGTAGTGGTATCCTGTGTCCTCCCAAATGCAAAATGTATCAATTTCTGTGTACTGTGCAATTCAAAATGTTTAAATTAATCTGTTTAAACAAATTTAGTTTTTCTTTGACAGCTTCCTCGAAGTGTGGTACATTTGTGAGCTAACTGATGACTAACTACAGTTGATTTAGTAACAAGTGTCGTAGGACCCTTTACATTTTGTTCATTAAATCTGAATTTTGTTTCTAAGAAAACTTCGTGTAACTTGACAAGGATGTGTAACGTAATATATGTATGTATTATTGCATTAATTATGTCACACAAAGTTTAAATTATTATTTATAAGTATAAATTTATTACTTATAAATAACAAACACATAAACTGTCTTTAACATATATTTTACACAATTTATAGCTACAAGAGGAAAGAATTGCATATAGTAATTTTGTATTTATAGTCGGCTGTCGTGCTAATATAACAGTCTGTCTGAGACACGTGGACTTCAGTCAGTAGCAACCATTGATGTATGTTAACTACATCTGTGGTAATAGTACTACAACTAGTACTATGTACATCTATGGTAACAACGCGACATCATTACGTGAACACACACAAATACCTCCCCATCGTGCAAGTTGTGGCGTGCACGTCGCTAAATACAGACTGATTAGCCCTATCCTCCTATTGAGTATGTGAGCTGAACCTTTTTCACGGCTAGAGGGCGCAAGAGACGACAGAGGTGTAGTGCTTGAGAGAAGTTGTAAAAGAAAATTTTTTAATGTAAACATTCTTAATTTCTGTGTAACACATAACATTTTTTTACTTTTATTTGATATGTTCTCTGACGAATTCATTTCTTAGATAGGTACTTTTTAACGTACATAGAAAGCACGATAAGAGTATGAGATAGCATTAGATTATCTAATACGTAAATTCGATCAATGGCCCAATGTAATGGGTGTTCCACGACAGCAGATCGGCATCGAAGACACCCCTGACACCCCTGTTACAGACTACCGACGTCTTTGTGTTCAGGTCTATTTTTTTTTATTTTTTTTATTTCTGTTTACCACAGTAACGATGAACAATATTATTGTTACAACTACAGTTTGTTGCTGTTATTGTCGCTGATACCAAATAATGAAGAGTAAATAAACTGCTGTATGTAGTAACACTGAGTGGCTAGCGAGGCGTTCCGTGTTGTACTGCATTTCTGCGTGGTACCGAGTACATGTCGTTCCTTATATTGTTACAAGTTGCATTTTATACACAGTGTCGATCGCACATACACACACACACACACTAGTGAAGAGCAGACAACCTGCCAGACTCTTTAACAAATAACAGATCGAAAATATGGTATGGAACTTCAGCTATGCTTATTTTTTTCTTAACCACACCAACCTTATTTTTTTCTTAATAAAACATACCTGTTGACGCAAGTGTTATCTGGTTATACGCTTAAAGTGATAGTTTTAGTAGGTACGCGCGCACGTTAGTGTATAAATGAACAAAAATAGATATATAGTTAGATTAGATAGATAGCTATTTTAAATTCAGCACCGACAATTTATATACAATTTGCGAATTTTTATAACAATTTCAACTGAAAATTAATTTATCCACCTACTCTATTATGTGGTAGTTGGTGTTAAGTACTAATTCTCATTTCGCAATTCAGCAAACAAGTAAAAACTATAACAAATAATTAAATAATTGGTACAAAATTAACATTCTAACATTCATTAATGGAAATAGGTTGTTACTAAATCTAGGAGCACAGATTTCCCTTAGATGATTGCTACACTTATACTTTTATCAAATCATCAATATTATATTTACCTAACAACCAGTTTATTAATTTTTTTAACAATTTAATTCTGTCGATCTATTTAATATTAGCAGGCAATGGTTTAAAAACTTTAGATCCAAGAAATAAACAGAGCTTTGGGACAGCGACATTTTACAGTAGAACTAATGAAGTTATCTTGGTTTGGATTTCGATAATATTGATAGGAGAACTATTTCTCCAGACCTTGCATAAAATACTCACAGTACTTTATAAACAAGTAAGTATCATAGAGATACAAATTTTATTTTGAAAATAGTGAAAATGCTGCAATGAATCTGTTTTGGAAAGTGTGAATCCGAATAAACAAATTTTGGATAGAGATCGAGGATTTAAGACCGCTGAATGGAATGTTACCCCCCCTCCCTCCCCAAGGCCATACAGAAGCCTTGAATGAATAAGAACGTAATGTAAAAACTCCAACAAAATAAAGTTACAGATATCTCGGAGGAAATAAAGTTGTCTTGTATTTTTCTTAATTTGATTTCTAGTTTCTCTACGTGACGTTTCCATGTGACTTTACTTATACTTCAAGGGAAATTTGTAAATACTTAATTCATCCATTTCAATGACGGTGGACCGCAAGTTACCCGATTTTGATAAATATATATGTACGAAATGTATTATCTATAAACTAAAACTAGCGCAAATCAAGATTTATTACTTTGGTTTTGTACATATAGAAGAAATTACAGGACAAATAGAAAAAAACTAGAATATAGAAATTAAAGATTTTATAAGACGTTTATCATTAAAACACTTCCACTGCACTACTTACTAGGGAAGCATTAGGATTCCGTAATATCGGTTTTAGCATTAGGGAAACCGTAATAATTCTTTACAATAATTTTACTAATCATCGAATTATTCTTCTGAATCTCTATTAGTTGAGTAACTGTACTACTGTATCACCACCTTAGGAATTGCAAGCTTGACTTACAGAATGTGATAAATAAGTAATGAGATAAAGCAATGAGTTAACAAAGCGAAGTACAGAGAGGACAAGCGTGATGTTTGTCATATAAACGTCCTTGGTAAATACACACAACCGCACACGCGCGCGCGCTCTCTCTCACTCACTCACTCACTCACTCACTCACTCTCTCTCTCTAGCACGGTTGCAGCGTTATGTATGTTCGTGCTGAAGCTGGGAATAATCGTTAACACGTAAAAGACGAGAAAAACCAAAAATGTACGTCGTTTATGTTGGTAATTACTTATTTCGCCGTGTTACACGTAGATGTGCGATTAGATTGCCGGACTGCGACGCCGACAGACATTCCATTCCATTCGGGATTCTAGTATTTGCGTCTTGCTGAAGATCACAAAATATGTCCGGTAGTTACCCTGTACGTTAATAAATACCAACGCTATGAAACATATTGCATGTCAGTAGACAAGAGGCTACTGTACACTCTAGCTCACGCATAAATCAGTTTCTTCACCAAACTGTCTTCCTCATCCTGATATTCACTCTTATTATTATTAGGCCTATTTCAAAGTAATATTTCTGTTATTACTCTGTACTGTTCGAGAGAATTTTATAAGCTATGTGCTCGCTGTGTTTAATTATGGAAACATTTTTAGAAACCGTTAGAGATTCGTCTCCCGCGCTAACGGCCCTTTAGCAACACATTCCTGCATACAGTAGGCCTATTGTATTCGTAGTCCACGCCAGTAGCTATGCTTATGAAGACTGATAGGTCTGTTACCTTCAACACGGTCGTTTCATTCCATTTCATTAGCAGAATTATTTAATTAATATTTATTTCATATTTGGTTATACTCTGTTATATTTGCTACTTTGCTGAATATTATGCATTTTGTAACCGACCTGAAACCGAAAGATACAAGAGTTTTGGAAATTGTAATAATAATAAAATAACCTACATAACAAATATTATGAAATGATTACTGAGATCCTAGTTTTTATTGAAGCACGTTTTTAGAATTTTACTGATGACACATAATTTACTATAACAATTTATTATATATATATATATATTATATATAGTATTATATACTATAAGTTGATACTACGTTGTGACTAACACGTTCTAACCGCCTTAAGTCCGTCCTCTTCTTGAATTAGTTTATATTTTTTTTTACACGAACAGGGCAGCCGTAGACCACGCGAATATCATTTTCTTTTCTTCTCCTGCTAGAAGACCCTCATTCGCACACTATGCGTCGCCTTCCTTTCCATTGTCCACCCCTTTTCGTCTTCTTCTCACCGCAGAGAACCTCCTCAAGATTTTGAATTTTGTTTCTGTACGTATTTCTATCCACTCAGTCGTTCAAAGAGATACCCAGTTTCATCATTTCCTCCTTAAGTTGTTTGTTTTTCATGACTTTATCTAGGACACAGTTAAAGAGATAGGAGAGAGTCCATCCCCTTGACGTACACCAGTGTGAATTGGGAAGGGGTCACTAAGTTCTCCTAGAAATTTAATTTCGGACACTAGTGTCGGTTAAAGTTAATTTAACTAAATTTAGAGTTTTGGGATCGACACCGCATTCCTGCAGACACTGGAAGAGGGTCTCTCGATCCACTGAATCATAGGCCTTCTGAAAACAATGAAGGTTATGAAGAGGGGGGTATTTCTTTGAAGGAAATATCTAATGATCAACTTCAAACTAAGGATCTGTTCCGGGCACGATCTGCCTTTTCTGAAGCCATCTTGATATTCACCAAGGTGGGGATCCTTTTTCCACGATATTAATTAGTTTTTAAGGGAGGCTGGGATAAATCCCAACCAAAGAATTAGTTTATTTTATAATCAAATATTTAAAAAAACGTTCCTGTGAAATTTAAATTTAATAGTGTTAGATGCCAAGTTTTTAATTATTAATAAATAATTTATAAGTAACTATTAATTATGATAATAACAATTCATTACTAGAAATCGAATTAATAATAATTTCTAATTAGTTCATTTTGTTTGCTCTGTATGTGTGTGTCTTGCTGAAGTTAGTGAATATTTATGATTGGTTAAAGAGAGAAAGTTGCATCCTGTCTTCACTTGTAAATTCAAGCGTCAGCTGTATCAGTGACTGCATGGATGACACACAGCGCCTCGGTGGCCGGGGCCCTCTACACTTGTAACAGTCAAGGGAGATCATATATCTGAATGGACTCCATAAAGAAAGAAAACACTTACATACGTGAAATATATAAATGGTAACATATTAAACTTTGTGAAATTGTATTTTTTCATTTTAAGTGATTTTTTTAAAGGAAACGTGACTACGTTTTCTGAGCCAGGTACGAACGTTGTTTTGATGCATGTAAAGAGAGGGTATTGTGAGTAGCATGCGATAATCAACAAAGTGTTCTAACACACTAGTTAATATCGTATATTTTAGTTGATTTTTGAATTAAGTACAAGGGAAAGTCAAAAAGTAAAGGGAATTTCACTTTCCCTTCCGATCATATAGAGGGAAACTTGCTTTGTTGTAAATTATAAAATCACAATGTCAGTTTATCTGAAATATTGTTTCGTTATTAGTAGATTGCTATTGTGGTCAAGAGTCAATTTTTCTATTGACCGGTTGCATCAAGGAAAAATTGCAAGCATTGATATGTTTTCTAAACTCAAATGGAACGAAACCTGCTGCGATCAACCGTAGAATGCAGAAGCAACGTGTAAAGCAACACGAGAGTTATATGAGTACTGTAGATTGGTAACTTTAGAAATGGCCGAACTTGTCTGCGTGATGCACAATGGAAATGTTGGTATTCTAGTTATTCGAATAACTAGATTTAGTTTAACAATTATTTAAATCTTTAAACTCTCTGAATTAAATATCAGAGAGTTTAAAGAATGTTCGTTTTACATCTAAAGGTGAAACAGGAAACATTGGAAACTACTGTGAACTATTGCGATTTCTGGAGTCAAAATCGCATCCGAATAACGTAGAAACTCAAAATGTGTGACTTTGCTTCAAAGAAGAGCTCGACCTCGTACGGCCACTAAACCTCGCTTGTCTTCAAATGACTGCTCAAAGTGGTTTTAATCTTTTTTTTTTGTTCATTGAAAGAAGAACCGCATGGAAAATATTGGAAAATATGTTTGTTCAGGTGAAGAGGCTATAGATGTGGTGCAAAACTGTCTACACACGAGCCCAAAATTTTCTTCCTTGAACCTTGTTTCCTCGTTAAATCTAAGAAGGGGTTATGTAGAAAAATAACACAAATTTCACTTACGTAGTACAAATAAGATTAACGATTTTTTTTAATAATTTCCCTTTATTTTTTGATTTACCGTAGTACACATAGAGGAGTTAATTATTTTTCAACTGTTGTGTGAAAAATAAGTAAATTACAGAACTGTTAAATTTCACGATGTAGCCAATAAGCGGAGGAGGGAGTTAGACGACATGTGCACCTGTTGCATACATTTGCCGTGATAAACATCTCCACGTTCATTAATTCGAACAAGTACAAAAAAGCCGGAGTGATATGTAACTTTGAGGCGTACCAGTAATGGATTCCACCTCTGCACTGTCTCCCACCAAGTACAACAACACTCGCACGCGTACGCGCACGCGCGCAAACAACGTAAGCGCATAAGTATTGAAATACACTTGTGAATATTTTTGATGGAGTAAATGAAAATACATATGTCTGTGTAACCGATATTCGTATAAATTTAGTTATGAAATATAAGCCTAGATTACTGTTTGTATAAGATCTATACTGTATGCGAAAGACAATGGGCAAGATTCATTTCGACAACACATACACCTACAACTGAAACTACCATTTTTTCTTGCTAGTCTCTATTACTCCAACTTTATCTATGGCCGAACTGCTGGTACCTCTGCACTGGCCGAGGTTTTTCTGTGTCCTAATCAAGGCTTGTTGTTTGTTAGGACTTGATAATAGTGGAGACCCAGAAAGGCCAGAAAGTTATTAGCGTTTCGGCAAATGTGTAATGGCCAGATTTACTTTTTCTCCGGGTACAACAAAATAAGAGTTACGAATGTAGGAACTTACATACTACAATTTTTTTAACTAACAAATTTTAATAGTCATGTTAAACATATCTCTGATAAATACAATGTTTACATTACTGATATTATTTTAGCTGATCATACTTTTACGTTGTCTTTCAATGAAAATTTTACTGAAGTACGCAGTGTACACGGAAATTCCGTTTATTCAGTCTTTTTAGGGTTCGTTTATTAATGTTGTATACTATCTATCTCATCAACTGTAAATTTATTTTACTTTATTTTCGTATTTTTGCCTACCCTATCTTATCACGCAATTTTTATTTTCAGTAATCACAAAATCAGTAATCACAAAATACTTTTAAACTTTTAAGTACTGATTTTGGTTATTAAATGTAGTCTCTATTCTAGTCATTGGAGGAACATTGCTTGAAATATGAACTGATCAATATTAAGTGGCTCTTAATCTCGCAAATTTTCAGTTTTGTAAAAACAATTACAAAACACGTTTATCTTAGTACCAACGATTTTATATCGCCGGCGCCATCCCAGGAAGACACGCTGTAATAAATTGTATTTACTGCTAATTCCTTCAAATACACATCTGACGACCTTTAGAAGAAACCTTTACGTGAGTGGTTTCCAACTTAAAAGAGCGCCTCAGAGCCACAATCAGGAACCTACCGGTAGCCCGCATCATAAGCGATCAATTTTCGACAAGTATCACAAAAAGAGACAGTATTTAATTTTAAAATAGTGGTAATTTACGCATTTAACAAGTCTTACCACATATCTTTAACGTTGTTTATTGTGTCAGTATAATAACGAAGATATAAGAAAGATGTTAAACAATGTATAGGCCTAGTTAGATAAAAAATATACTGAGGCCGATCTGTTACAGCCACTAAAGCAGTAATATCCACATCGAACTGAGTTGTGACTAATCTCAGTAAGCCTAAATGAAGTAAAGAAGAATCTGTGAGGCGACTTCTGCTGTGGTTCATGATTAACTTCGTTGTGGACAACACGATTTCACAGATGCATGTACCTCCAAACATCAACGTCAGTTTCTGTACAAAACGTCGTAGATGTGGGAATCGTTCACGAGACAGAAGTTTAAATAAATTAGCTCCATTTCTTTCCGGGTCTGCTTGTATGTCACACAATTCTAGTTGAATGTCAATTGTTCTTCAATGACAGATCCAGATCCAAGAGGAGAGATTATTAAGTAGCGAGTCATTGTTTATCAACATTTCAAATTCTTTGAAGCTTATCTCAAGTTCACCCATAGTTTCTTGAATATTTGTAACAAATTCCAAAAAATCATTTATTTCATCATTTGTAAATTCTTTTGCTTTTGCTGACATTTTGCAACATGGGCCGATCCATTTTTTCCAAAGAATATTTTAAAATTTTTGAAGTAATTTTACAGTAATTATTTTAAATTAATTAACGTAAAGTAATTTTAATAAGTAAGTAGAGGAGTTATTGAATTAGTTCCCAAGATAAGGTCACAGGCCGCAAGAAAAGTGTCGCGAACGTTCTTTGGTTCTTTGTCTTCCTTAACTCTTGACAATAAGAACTCATACAGATCTGCTCTTTTTTCATTGAGTTCTTCTTGGATTGCTCATGACCACTGGTTTGACGGTTCCTACCTACACACTTCGTGGAAGTTTTATGTTTACTGGTGAACTTGCAAGAGCATGAAGTCCAATTGTGAGATGGTTGAAGTAGCCACCATGTTGACGTACTTGACTTCTGTGATGACAAAAAGAAGTTTCAGCGGGCAGTAAGGGATGGAATTTTCGACTGCACATGTTTGACTTTGCCGCATTCATTTTGTCGCGTGACATGGTAAAGGTGTAGTAATTAGAATTTACTATGTCTTCTGTTATTTCTTGCCACACATGTCTTCTTGCTTGACACAATAAATACCTCAAATTTATGTCTTTTCGAGTGTGATATACCAAAGTTCTATGAACCGTTCTATCACACTTGTCCCTTGCTCCTCTAATGGGTGTCCTTCTGTCCCAGTTGGTGGATTGGTAGGGTGTAGAGGCATGTGGGAGCTCTGTTTTAAAAAAATATTATTATTATTATTATTACTTATTCCCCCAGGGGGCCTCAATTTGTGAGTACGAGCGTGACAAGCCCAGTACCTAGCTGGATTCTCACTTTGCTTCAACTTGTCTTGGGTGAAGTCCCTATTTTTTAATCTGTTCTGTCGGTCTTCCGTGACCATCTCTTGTTTTTCCAATCCCGACGCAATTAGAGTATTCGAGGGCTAGAAATCTTTATTTTCCTCTCTACCTTCTTCTTTAATTTCAAGTATAATTATCTCATTGATCAACAGCTAGAGGAGGGAGAAGTTAAAGAAAACATAGAGCTCCAGAAAAGTTAATATCAAAAAAATGATGGCTGCTGTCTCCAGATAGAAGAATATCAGTGTGAACGTTAAAATTGTTGACTACGCTCGTTGGAAGAGTCGCTGGAAGTCATCGAAGCAAACCTCGGCATGTGTAGGAAAGCTAGATATACTCTCCAAGCAAAAATTGTGGGATCTACAAATGAAATTGGTATGACTTAGACGGAGTCTACCACTTAACGGATAGAGGTTTCTGCTAGTCCCATCATAGTCGGAAAAGGGGAAAAAGGAGCAGGAGGAAATAAGAGAAAATTGTGACTTTGTCACAAATGAATGGACCGAAATGAATGGTGACTTTTAGCGAAAGTATAAGAAAGTGTGTAGGATCGAAGACACCGTAGTTACTGAGGACAGGACTCAGAGGAAACAGGGGCAAGAAAGATCCACAAACATAGCACGCCTTACTTAGACCGGAGCAGGGGAAAACCTACGCTGAGATACTCTGAGTAATACAAAGCAGCGTTAAACCAGAGAACATAAAAATGGACATGAGATTCATCAGACAAACAAAGACAGGATATGTCCTTAAGCAGATGGGAAAAAATAATAGTGAAAATAGGGCATAGACGCTATTAGATCAGCCATTGGTCAGTCAGGCATAGTCAAGAATTTAGTGCCTACTGCTAGCTTAGAGATTAGAGATCTAGATTCCCTAACAGAAGATGATGTGAGAACTGCACTCACGCGCGATTTGCCTAAGAGTGGCGGGATACGGAGAATCGTCGTAACAAAGGCAAACAGCACAGGCTTGAAGATGGCGATTGTCACCCTAATACAGAGGAGGCACCCTAATAATCTATTGAAAACTGCGAGAATCAAGATCGGCTGGGTAAATTATGGAAACATAAGAAAAGCCGTCATTACCCAATGCTTTAGATGTCTTGGATATTTGCACCAAGCTAGCCCATGCATTTGTCCAGAAAGAAAAGCACCCTGCTTTAAGCGCGGAAGCCGTGAACCAAAGACTGTACCAACAATCCACTATATATACTATGTGCTGACTTGTAGCAGAAAGGAGAGGATGTAAATCATATTTCAGGTTCCGGTAAATGCCCAGCATTTCGAAGGACATTAAACAAGGTCAAACAAAACCGAAATGGTAAATTGAATAGAAGTAGGTTGGCCCATGACCTACTCATGCAGATAATACTGGAAAATAATGCTGACATAATCATCATTAGCGAGTAATATAGGAATGACACACCTACATGGTATTCAGACATGTATTTCAAACTCACAGCGTGTCCACGTTGACAGCCATGGATGCGGTAATGGCTTTGTATGGGTAAAAAGCAACAGCATCACTTATGTAAGCTGCTAGTTTACATCAAATGAGCTAATCGACATTTTCAGACCTAGAATGGACGGACTGGAGGATGCTATACAAGAAATGGAAGGAGACATGATTGTGTCCGGCGATTTCAGTGCTAAGGCTTTGGAGTGGAGCATGCCTGAACCAGACTATAGAGGAAAGTTAGAAGTTGAGATGTTATCCAGGCTGGGTCTGGTAGTGCTTAATACTGGGAGGACGTTGACATTCAGGCATCAGAACGTCTAACACCAAGGGTACGCCTGGACATACCTGAAATACACTTTTAGTTGGGTATGCTGATGATATTGCAGCGGTTATTATAGCACGAAATGTAAAGTTGGGTCAGATGAGATTAAGACAAGTTATGCGACGAGTCAGTTCCTGGATAACAGATTACGGCTTAAAACTGGCAGCTGACACAACAGAGATCGTGCTAATTACAAAGAGGATCTGCCCAACAACTTGCCAATGCAGGTCGAGGAAGAAACTTTGCAGACAAAAGCCGCAGTTAAGTATCTGGAGATAAAGCTGGGCACAAAGCTCACGTTTTGGGCACAAACAAAACGAGCAGCTCAACGTTGGTCAACGGCTGTGACCACGACGTTGAGTAGAATGCAGCTAACACCAGCGAGCCGAAACCTTCCAAACGACGATTATTGATGTAATTTACTCATTCTCTTTTTTAATATTACTTTATGGTGTGGAGGTCTGGGCTGATGCACTCAAACTCCAGACATACAGAAGCCGCATGTCAGCAGTGCAGCGAAGTGGCTTTGGAGTCCGCGGGTCTTGTCGTCGCGGGAAGAATTCCAATACATCTGCCGATACAGGAGCGGAAACAAGTTTAGAAAAGAAAGGCCATGGTAGGTAAAGTACAAGCTCACAGGAAGGCCAGTATGGCTCAGTGGCAGGAAAGATGGACCTCTAGGCTCATAAAGCAGTTAGCTGAGTGGACTGATCGCAAACATGTAGATATTAATTATTTCATAACGCCAGACTGCATTTTCTATAAACAGAAACTAGACGATGCACGTTTTTTACCTGTGCTAGATGGAAAGAGAAGAGGCAAACCGTGGAAAATGTAGTCAGACAGATCTGGCCCGAAAATGTCTTCGGATTAATCCTGCAGAGCGAACACCAACGAGATCAGGTAGCAGCTTCCGTAGAGAAGGTTCTAAGCAAAAGAAGGAAGCAGGAAATGATCTTGCTAGAGTCGCTGACAGAATAGTAAAAAGCAGGTAACGTGGACCCGCTAAAGGTTTGAACTTCCACGTGGATAAAGAACAAATGGCAACACCTTAAAATATTGCAAAAGCTGAGTCCCGAGGTGGATTCATGCCATGGAAAAAAGGTTTGTGGCCTTGTTGGGTGCAAGTCACACACACGGTAGGAGGGCGGACCTTCCTGCGGAGAAAATTAGCTTTCCAGTTACCCTCGTAAAAAAATTATTATTATTCATTTTTGAATATTTTATCGAATTTATGTGGATACTGTTACATCACTGTTATCATTTTATTTAATGACAAAAAATGTTTTCATTAATATTTATTAATAGTAATATTAATAGTAATAATAGCAGTTTAGTAGTTCCAATAGCAATCACCATAATAGTACTAACACTTTTAACAGTACTTAACTTATTTCTTTACATAATGTAATTTATCCCCAATGTCGCCAGTGTTTTCTATAACCCAAGAGTATTCACAGACAATCTTATTTTAGTAAATCCATTACATTTAATTTGAGCTGAGGAAACGATATAGACCAATAAAAATTATAACATATACTCCTCACCATTAATCTCGGTTTATAACTATTACTACTTTCATCCTTGTCTTTATTACAATTGTGTCTTAGATATTTTACCATTACAACTTCAGTATTTGTATTATAAATAATAATTTTAATGATTATATAACACGCTGAAAAATATGATTTTATATGAGTAGTAGCTTACGTTGAATAAAATGGCAACAGTTAGTTTTCAAAACCAGACCGCTTACATACAAAAAATGTAATTCGCCAAAGGAAGAATAAAAAATGTAAGCAGAAGATTGGACACTAGGCTGGAATATAAAAACAATGGAGGTATGAGATTGTGGGTATATTTTAGTTTAAAGAATTATCATTACTATATGACTATTATTATCATTACTATTACTATTATTATTAATATTATGCACTGTAATATTAATATAAATTTCACCGTCAAGTGATTTAATATTTACATTGCTACGTTATTGACTGTCGTTATGAGAAGTAGCTTGCCAATAAAACACCTAACTTTGCCAATAAATCTAACGTGTAAGAAAGTAAGGGTTTTTTATTTAAAGTAAAATAATAATGTTTTAATATTATTATCTAATTCCTAGCATACAATAAACAAGTAGACGAGAACAAAAAGACCACAAGATGAAGTTGATCTCGCTCGCGCACACACAGTGAACTGTTTAGCACTTTAAGGTAAGTTTGAATTGTTATGTACAAACTTAATATGCACTTCGATCTCAATAAGATTATGACGACTAAGGCTCTGTTTGGTTCTGTGGAACTCATGCAAAACTATATTATCAATAAATATTTTCAATAAATTAATTAAAATGATGTTGAAAATTGTTTAAATACATTTCAAAAAATTGTTTCCTTGCCGTTAAGACAAAAAGTGATATATTATGAATTTTTTTAAAGAAAAGTAGTCACTATTTTTAAATCGTAATTTATACTTTAAACCGTTCCATCGTTAAAAACATTTTTAAATGATTTTGTAACTTGTTTCGAAGGTTGTGAATTATGATTTACTTTAAAACTTACTGTAAATAGATAGTTATAGCCTATGTATTATTGAACTTGTTTGACACCTAAGTAGTTCAGTGGAAAAGAGATCCCTTTGTTGGCGTTCATTTGTCGTGTTGTGTTCGAATCATTCATACCCCGTCTACCTACTGTTGATGTAAGCCGTCAGCCCGGCTCAGTCGGAACTACACAACGTCTCCGTGTACAGGTCAACACAACAGCCCTCCCCATTACGCAGCTTATCGCTGATAGTGATTAAATGCATACTGACTCTCCGTAACTGTGGTGTGGTGTGATGTATAGATTGCAACAGGCCTAATGCTTTAGGGAAGATGATGATGATGATTAAGTTTCTTTGTTAGCGGGGTGGTGCTGTAACAGCCTTACTCTTTAACTTTCCTTTATGGAAGGTCCAGATACTATGATAATATATACAGAGTAGCACAAGGCTATGTCTAAGTTAATCATATGTTTCTGGTTGCCATAAATATTATGGGACTCGCAAATATGTTTTAAACAGGCCAGTAAACTGAACATATTTAACAGGACTGTATAAAATCAGAGATGACGCACTTGCGGGGATGAAAGTCTCACACGTCTGGCAACAGATCTGAATAGCCCAGCCAAATATTGTAAAATTCAAAAAGAGACTAATTTTCATAATCCAAGAATATGAATATAATTCTCTTAAAATGTTAAAATAATTTTGTAAATAAAATGAAATTTCATATAATTCCGATCAGGCCAATTATAATCAGTGTCTTGAATCCTACGGCAGAAAATCAATTCAAAAACTGGATGACGATTGACTGTAAGATAAATCAATAATAAGATATAGTAGGCTATATTAAGATTTATTGAATATAGAAGAATTGATTATTTGTAGCATGTGGAGATACTGAAGGGAGAGAGTTAGGAATTAAAGACGTCTGGCGTAATAGCGGAAGAAGCGCTTCGGAGGTAAGTATTAAGCTTTTTTGTCTTCCGTTAGATAAAAAAGAGAAAACTGTAAAATCTCAACGATTCTATTCTCGTTTTTTATAAAATAAAACCTCATGTATATAAAAATTCGTGACAAAGTAGAATCAGAAAGTCTGTTGCCTTTTGAGTATCTCACTTAACCAGTAACATTACACTTTTTTTAAAGTTTTGAATAATAATATAAATAATAATAATAACCGTAATAACCATAGTTACAATAATAAAACTCTTAGTTTTAATATTGTTTTTAACTTGTTTGTGGGAGCCACTCGATTGGAGGGCCCCAGGGAGAGAGCTTGATTGTCCTCCCTTAAATCCTGCCCTGGTAAAGACATTGATAATTGACATGTAAAAAGTTTGTAGTACAATATTTAATGTACGTCAGATGCGATCGGATCGGCCTACGATATGGGGCACAGTACAGAGTAAGATGTGGTGTGCAGACTGTGTCTTGTCGCTGTCGCCTACACGCGTGCATGTAAAACGACCGCGCCCGCGCCTGCGCCCGCACACGCATGTACCTGCAGCAAACGTATTTTCTGTTTCTTTCTCGTTCATTTTTTCGTTTTGTATTTAACTTAGTATGTAATTAATTCACTGATTGAACAACAAGAACACCTTGGCAAACCACCTTCTCATCCTCCTTCTGTCACCTTTTCCTACTTCTTTTTGCTCACATTCGTTACACTAAAAATATGTTTTTGTCCTTTCAATATAATATGACAAGCCAGTAATTCTGTGATAGGTTAACGAGCATCCATGTCACTGGACGTCTGTCAGCACAACAGCCCATATCATTGTCACTCATTACATGACTCCCTGAATATTTATAATTGTTAATTTGGACAACGGTTATACAATATAATTTGCTTATATCTCTTCTCATCATTCTTCAGATACGTGTACAAGACAAGTTTCCATTCATTAGTATGCGTGAGCGTGCGTGCGTTTGTAAGTCTCTGTGAGTACGTGTGCGCATACATACAATTTTTTACATAAAATACAAACATTTTTGTATACCCCTAATAACAATAATAATAATATTGTTATTATAAACCATTACGTCATAATATTAATTATTACTGTTATAATAATTATTATTAGACAATTATGTTAATGTTTAAAATATGATTTAATGTATACTTTAAATTTTATATTTGATGATGTTTTAAACCCCCAACATACGACAGCGTAATTATCGATCAAAACCTGATGACTATGGTTATCGATATCGATCAAAACCCCGTTATTTTATGGTGGCCGGGAACCTTGGTGAAAGTAACATGCGCAGTGCCCTATTTTTTGTCAGTGCAACCCTGGAGTGCGTAAGTGGTGTTTCCAAAAACATTTACCATGAAAAGTATGGGCCTGTATTTGATTTAATTGTTAGTCTGTATTTTTATTAAATCACATTTCAAATTTCACTTACTAATTAGTTGGAAACATTATTAGCCGGGCTGTCTGGCCGTGGTCTGCAGTTTAAGTTGAGAAACATTTCCGCTTCACCATCGAAGGCCATCATCAGTGTCGAAAACAATTGGCACAGTGTCCGCCAATTCACCTCAGTGATGAGGTAGAGAACTATGTATTTTGTCTAAGAAGGCCCACTTACATAAACTTTCATACCAGCATGATCTAAGCTAAGAAAACAGCAACAACCAATCAGCATCAAGTGCTAACTGATTGGCTTGGGAGCACAGCATGCCAAATCCTATTTACCTATGTTTGTTTAACATCTGTTTGCCCGCAACGCCTTGTTAGTTAAGATCAGGAAGGTAGACAAGTAGGCTACCAATCCATTTATTCCATTGAAAACCTGTTTCACTTTAGGGTACGAGTACAAGCCATCGAAACCCACCCCGGCCCTAAGCAGTTAACATTATTTGTTATAACTGCCAAAGGTACGGGCACAGCTAGGCTTTTTGCCATTACCCAACACGCTGTGTGCGCTGTGGCGAGGGCCAACACAAGGATAGCTATTCTCGTGATACTAAAGCTCCCGCTACCTGGGCAAACTGAGGCGAAGGCCATCCGGCCAGTTCAAATACTTGCAAGGAATACGCTGCGGCCTTGAAGATTTCAAGGTCCGCAAAACCCGCAAACCCTGAGCCTACTCGTAAGCCACAACCCTCCGCTTCTGCCGCCCCAGCCACAGCTGCGACAGCTGGACCTGCAGCTGCCCCAGCTATACGGCCGCAGCCGCATCTCAGCCTTCCGCCCCGGCCCCGGCCCAGCAGCCTAAACCTGCTGCATCGAAGAAGAAAGTGAAGACTTCAGCTCCCAAACCGAAGCACAAAGCCCGCTGCACAACCGCCACCATCGGCCCCCGCTGACAAAGGTCCTCAACAGCCGAAACCAAAAGCCCCGGTCCAGAACAACGGCAACATGTTGAAACAGCCCACTCCCACGCCTCAGGTGGCCCCGGCGACTGTCGAGTCCGAGGACTCGACTTTCGCCGACCGCGTGCAGGCTTGGGTGGAAACTATCATTCCACAGATCCTTGCTGCCAAGGACATACAGTCCCTGCTGATTACCATTCTTACCTCTGAGACCTCTCTCCTCCCACCCATGGCTAAGCCTCTTCGGCTGGGGGCATGGAACGCTACCAGCGTTCTATCTTACCGTGCCGAATTGGCCGCCTTCTCCACTGAGTATGACCTCGATGCCATACTTCTCTCCAAAACCTTTCTAACACCAGCGGTTTCCTTCCAGCTACCGGCGTACACGACGTATCGTGGACGACTTGCCACGATAACCGGCAGCCACGTGGTGGCGGAGAGTCCCCGTCGTGTAAGGAGAGTCAACTGGCAATCCTTTCACGACGAACTCAGTCGAACAGTGCCTTCCGACTCGCCGGTCGCCGTCGCCAGAACGGACGATCTAGACCGCATGGCTATCTCCAAGAAGTCGTAACGTCCGCTATAAACAAAGTCATCTTCGAAGTCCCTGAGACCAATAGAAGGTTTCAATTACCAGAAGAGGTGCTTCTCACCATCCGAAAACGGCGCGAGCTCCGCCGGAGATGGCAACAAGCCCGGGATCCAACTGTTAAACGCAGGTTTAACGCCCAGTCTGCTCTCTTGAAGCTTGACGCCAATGCTGATTGTTGGGACTCTTATCTCGAGTCTCTGAAAGTCAGGCCCAAGTCTGTTTGGAAGGCTGAGAAATGAATAAATGCCGAAAAGAGGACCTACCATTATCTGCAACCTCCGAACGGAATTGCCTAGGTATTCCGCGGAAGGCAAGGCCGAGGTCTTCGCCGACTCCATGGAGGAGCAATTCACCGTTCACAGAGGCGTCTGCGACCCCGGCTACTCGGCATTGATCACATACTTCCTTTCTGGTTATTTCTCCCGCCCTCCATCGGACTCCATCGACCCGTTCGACCGAGCTGATGTTGAATCGTTCATTCGTCGACTTCGCCCTAAGCGGGTACCCGGCGAGGATCGTATCAGCGAGACGGCCTTACAAAATGCCCCACCAAGCCTCATTTCTCTAGTCCACGAGCTGTTCAATGGATGTCTCCGGCTACATTACTTTCCCAGCCCTTGGAAATGAGTTATCCAGATACCAAAGCCATGAAAGTTGCGTACAAACCCGGAGAACCATTGCCCAATATCACTCCTGAGAGTCATGTCGAAGGTGTTCGAGCGACTCCTGCATTGCCGGTTTGCCCCCCCCCTGCTGGATACTTTTATCCGGCAGGAGCAGTTCGGCTTCCGCAAGGAGCATTCGACGACACTTCAACTCGTCAGGGTTGTTACCCAACTCACTGACGCAGTAAACAAAAACACCAATCCATCGTTGTAGTGCTTCTTGATGTGAGTAAGGCCTTCGACAGAGTCTGGCACGAAGGTCTTCTCTACAAACTAGCCATATCCCCGCTCCCAGCTTCTTTCGTCCATCTGATGCGATCGTATCTTGGCGGTCGCTCGTTCTTGATTTGCGTCAACGGATCGCACTCTTCTGTCCCACCCGTCGCCGTAGGCGTCCCCCCAAGGATTTGTCCTCGGCCCCGTTCTGTACCTCGTGTTCACAAATGATCTGCCAGTTCAGCCTGGAGTAACGCTCTTGCTTTTTGCGGATGACACCATGCACCATTACAGCTCAGCACCTTCGTTTTACCATTGACGTGGTAGAACGTTAGCTCGCCCTTCTTCCGGCCTGGCTAAGGAAATGGCGGGTGGCAATCAACACGGAGAAATCCGAGGTGACTGCCTTCTCGCGTCAGCTTACCTCCCGATGTGAAGTACTTCGGCGTTACTCTTGATCAACGCCTAAGTTTCAGAGCTCACGTGTCCAACTTTCTCCAGCGAGCCCGCGGCGTCAAAGCCAAACTTTTCCTCTTTCTTTCACATCGAGGGCAAATGCCAGTGCACACGAAGCTCTCAATATTTCTGCTCTTTCTTAAGCCACCCTGACATACGCAGCGCCAGCATTTTGGTCTCTCGAAGACTTCAGCCCGACGTTATCGAACGCCTGTACGCCTTCCAGTCCCGGACTCTTCGTTTCATCTCCAACTCTCCCTGGTTTGTCAGAAGTGACATTAGCAGGCGTGGCTTGAAGATTCCATCGCTCGACGAGTTTGTGCGATCTCTCGCGCGCAAACTCTTCGACCGTGACACCAAAACAACCTTTCCACACTCCGTCACCTCAGCACGGACGAAGGACCTCCCCTGTCAAACGCAGACGCCCTACAGCTCTGCTTGATGACCCACTATAACTCACTGAACCCTTCGCCCAGTTTCCGACCTATCCACTTAACTAACTCCCCTACACAGAAGACTCCATGCCACTGCTTGCCGACATGGATCGGGAGTTGCGCCCGCTCTAGGTGTGCCCAAGCGCCACCTTTTGCGAGCAACTTCTTTCCCTCCACTCTCTCGCATCCCACGGCATCGCCAGACGGCAGTCTCTCGGGACTCTTACTGGGCTAGCGGGGCTCTTACTGGGACTCTTACTGAGTTAAGCAGACGATCGGGACTCAACCGGTTGCGGGCGTGCAAATCCCGTCTGCCCATGCGAAGAGTCTCCATAGACTCCCCCACTCTAACCGTGGTAGATCGCCTCGCGATTCAGCAAATCACAGCACCACATCCTATACCTTCGACTAAAATAAAAAAGGAAGCTCCATCCCTAATTCTAACTTCTTCTACTCATCGCGACGGAACCATGTTTAAAGGTCTCCGTGGAGTCCATGTGCAGCTGAGGGTAGCAGGTACTGTCCGAGAATAAGATCTTGGTCTCCTCAAAGAGAACGCGATAATCAGCTTTGGAGAGTGCATGCTCGGCCACCACAGACTTCTCAGGTTGTCTCAAGCAAAAACACGCTGTGCGGCACAATCAAGCCACACTGTAATGTACGTAGTCATACACTCTGCACTGTATACGCCTCCGGAAGAGAGCGGATCCCTTGCGTCCTTCACCGGTTCAGAAACTACATCTTCTTGTCTTGTAGGATCTTCCTGGTCGGTTTGTAGATGGTCCTCACGCCCCGCCGATTCAGCAGCCCGCTAATGCGGTCCGTCACCCCGTGGATGTAGGGTAAGACCGCGAAGTCAACAGTCTCCTGCGACACCGACCCAGTCGAATACATTTCTTCTCGGCTGAACTGCATGCCTAACTTCCCCGACGGAGTAACCATTCGCTTGCAGCGATTATTCAATATGGCGCAGCTCCTCGTCGAGATACCGGGGCTCATAGATCCTCTTCGCGCGGTAGACCAAGGTCTTCAAAACTGCCCTCTTCTGTCTTGGATGAAGGTGGGACAGCTTGTGCAGGTATCTGTTGGTGTGCGTTGAATTCCTGTATACTTTGAGTCCAAGGCTCCCGTCGGTCCTTCTAAGGATTAGGACGTCAAGAAAAGCCAGCTGGTCGTTCGTTTCTTTCTCCACGGTGAACTGGATTCGCAGGTGAACACTGTTGAGGAAACGTCCGAGTTCTTCTTCCCCGCCGCTCCACCCGGCCGTGAAAGCCTTAGGAACTCTACCGTCTGTGGATGTGTTTTCTCATGTCGTATTTTGTTAAACTATTATTTTATTTGCTTATAAATATTGTCGCTGTTTACAATATAATTTTATTTAATTAAATGATCAGGAAAATGTCTCTTGTTAAGTCAAAGTTTGCTAAAGAGATTGTGCTCTGGAAGTGACTTTTAATATGTGTAAGTCGATGGGAGGTGAAAAAATACGGAACAAGTATTCCACTAAAACAGGTTCAAAAACGAATAGCATCAGCAACCTGAGTTTCTGAAAGAACAAAAGAGATCGGTGGAAGTTACAATAGAAAATTGACAGTCGTCACATTTTACAATACGTAAAGAAATGTAGAGGAGGTCCACAACTTATAATTTTACAAAATCGTGTACAAAGATGAGACGTACACATTTCCTACAGTAAAAAAGTCGTGGTACGACGAAAGTGGTGAAGGAACGAATGTGCTGTTACATGAAGGAGACAGAATAGTTCACGTGGATATAGACCAAAAGTTTATCGATGGTGGGTTATTGGTTATTAAATTGGGACAGAAAACAGGTGATTTTCATGAGGATATGAACAGTAGAGGTTACGAGAAACGGGTAATTTAAAACTAAAAAAATGTGATCGGGGTTTCCAAAAAAAATGTGTTAGTTTTGGGTAATGCGCCATAATTACCAATCTGAAAAATGTACCACATCAAATTCTTCAAAAAGTGACTTAATTCAGTGGTTGTCTAATAACAAAAGTCCTTTTACGCCTAATATGTTTAAGCTAGAACTATAGACTTAGTGAAGAAAGTGAAGAAACCTTTATAAAATACTGTAAAATAGATGGTATTCTACGAAATCACGGTCACACTGTTATTCGTCTGCCTAAAGCCCATAGAACTTATTTGGGCTCAACTTAACACTCATTCACTAAAACCTCAGTTTTTGGGCCACTTTTGACAATACAATTTTTTATCATAGCAAAATAATTAATAGGACTTCGGTTTATGTGACATTTTATGTAGAGTCATCATCTTTATTCACGGTTATGTATATTTTACCCATGTTTTATATTTATATGGTGTTTTAGCAGTACTTGCATACAAGTATATTTTTGGTCATTTTCGATTGTGTTTCTTATGTTTCACTATTTCATTTATTACCATATATATGTTACTTGATTTGTAGTAGTGAGTTATCTATTATTTACATTATACAATAAACAAAGATGTTTTGGTATTAAAAATACATATTTACTCGTATAAAAAAATGATAAAATTTAAAGTAATTTTTTTCGTTGTTTGAGACCGACCAATATGGTCGGACTCGGGCTGTTTTGGAGACAAGTTCCCTTCAGCCGTGTGGGTATGGGATTTTAGGGGAGACGTACGCCAACTAACCGGGCCGTTGAGAAGGTGGAGGCACGAAGTTGGGAGTGTATTGCTTGTGGGTTATATTGTGTGCTAGTGTAGTTGGTAGCCATATGCGAACGGGAGAGGTAGATGGATGTGGCCATTATAGTCGTTTGGTGGTATATTTATTCATTCATTTTGTTTTATTTATTTCTTCTTCGATGATCTTTTGGGGGGGGGCGGCCAAGACAGGGACGTGTAACGCAGGTCGCCAAAGCTGTTACGTGGCGACAGGGTGCCGTCAAGGGAGGCGGAAGGAACAGATTTGAGGATTACAAGCGGGGACGTAAGTGTGAGGAACTAGAATGTGTGTTTTCATGTGGTGAAGCGAAGATAGGGCTTAGAGTTTTAGAGTGTGGGGGAATTTAGCAGAGTGTTGAGTATTTAGGTTGCATTAGTGTGTCTAGTCGCTACCGCTGGGGAGAAATGAAGTATAGGCGGGGGATTGGTATGCGTGTTTAAGTGTGTCTGTGTCTTTGAGGCCGGCGGCGGGGGAGTCGAGGGGGAGGACCAGTGGCTATTGTAAGGAGGCGATTTATTAAGTAGGAAGGTCTGTTTGTGTTGCGGGTATTTCTGTTTATTGAAGGGACTATTGATTGTATGGAAGTGCGGCGTGAGGCTGTGTGGGAATACTTCCAGTTTAATTTAACGAGGAAGGAGTCTAGGTCTGGGAAGCGGGTGTTTAGCGCAAACAGAGCTGCGTTGGAGGTCTTCGTGAGGCGTGGTCGGCGGTATATAAGTCTTAGGGCTTGTCGTTCTGTGACGCGATGGAGATCTAGGTAGGCAGGGGAGGCGGTAAGGAGAACTGGGTGGGCATACGTGATGATGGGACGAATGCAGGTAGTGTAGATGCGGCCTAGTAAGTCGCTGGAGCAGTGATTTAGTCGGCTGAGGGTTCTTAGAGAGCGGAGTCGGGTACGGGCGATGGTCGTTGTTCTTTTGATGTGTGGTCGCCAGGTAAGTTTGGAGTCAAGCGTGACTCCCAGATATTGGCAATCACGCTTCGGGCGTACTAATGATGGGCCTACGCGGACTGGTGTATTATAGAAATGATTCATGTTACGGCCGGTGGAGTTGAAGACACAGATTTGGGTTTTGTCCGCGTTTACTTTGATTCGCCAAGTGTTACAGAAGGCGAAGAAAGGCTGGAGGATTTGTTGTAATTTTGTTGTGACTTTCCAGTGTGCTCCTGCTGAAACCCAGTAGGCAGTATCGTCTGCGTACTGGGCTAGGCCTGCTGATGGGTAGGGTAGCGTTGCCGGGGGGGAGGGTGTCTTTAGTAAAAATGATATACAGTAACGGGCTAATGGCAGAGCCTAGGGGGACACCGGCATTGAGGTGGAAGGGTGCCGAGAGATGCTGGCGGACTCGGACTTGTGCAGTGCGTCCATCCAGGAACTGGGAGAGCCATTTGATGATGGTTGGGGGAAAGTGACATCCGAGGATCTTGAAACGGAGACCGTTGTGCCAGACAGAGTCGAAGGCTTTGCGGATGTCGAGTAAGGCTAAAATGGTCGGATGTCTGCGCGTCGAGTTGTCCTGGATAGCGCTGATAACCCGAACAAGTTGGTCATATATGTTGTAGCCAGGCCGGAATCCGCCCTGGGTACTGGGGAGGACGCTATGAGTTTGTAGATAGGGATGTATCCTGGCGACGAGGATTTTCTCGAAAAGCCTGGAGATTGCAGGGGTAAGAGAAATCGGGCGATACTTTGACGGGAGGCTGGCTTTTTTGAGCGGTTTGAGGAACATGAGGACATGGGCGTACTTCCAGGCCCGTGGGACGTATCCGAGGAGGAGACTATCGGTATATAGATGCGCTAGGGCTTCGATGGCAGTGTCAGGGAGTGCTTTTAAAATGCGGTTTGGTATTCCGTCGGGACCGGGGGCCGTATTTCTACATTTAGTGAGTCTGTCTTTGATATCGTCTGGGTCGATAGGCTGCTCCAGCGGATGGTCGTGGTCAGCGTTCAGGGCGTCGTAAGGAGTGAAGAGGTCAGCGTGGTTAGCCAAGAAAGAGTCTATTGAGTGTTCGGCGATGGTGTCAAAGTCGGGGCTGACGGGGTGGCTATGGATGGACTGGAGAGAGTCCCGAAAGGCAGCAGCCTTCTAATAATTAAATTAATCTGAATTCGTCATTCTGAATAGTAATCGGCTGTAGTAATAGAAATACATACGTTTTTGAAATGGAGTGTTGAAGACAGTACGTTGATTTCCCCACTACCCCTACTTTTCGCGCAGCTACGAACCGGCCACCATAAAGTAACAAGATTGTACAAAATTTACCACACATCAAGTAGATTCCTTGGCGCATTGTGAACACGTTTGTAGTAGTACTTAACCAAAAGAAATATAATTGGGTCGTTTTTATATTGTTCTGTAGTGTGTCTAACAATTTTTGATAACTGCAGTCACTACAAGATCAGTGACAGCTATACTACAAATAATATAACAGACAATTAGTACTTTTAACGAGTAAGCAAAGAGACACTGATTCAGAAAAAATGTATTTTTAATTTCTGTTGTTCCTGTTGTTGGTGTATCTAGGACAGACATGCGAACAATTTCTGTTGTTCCTGTTGGTGGTGTATCTAGGACAGACATGCGAACAATTTCTGTTATTCCTGTTGTCGGTGTATCTAGGACAGACATGCGAACAATTTCTGTTGTTACTGTTGTTGGTGTATCTAGGACAGACATGCGAACAATTTCTGTTGTTCCTGTTGTTGGTGTATCTAGGACAGACATGCGAACAAGTTCTGTTGTTCCTGTTGTTGGTGTATCTAGGACAGACATGCGAACAATTTCTGTTGTTCCTGTTGGTGGTGTATCTAGGACAGACATGCGAACAATTTCTGTTGTTCCTGTTGTCGGTGTATATAGGACAGACATGAGAACAATTTCTGTTGTTCCTGTTGTTGGTGTATCTAGGACAGACATGCGAACAATTTCTGTTGTTCCTGTTGTTGGTGTATCTAGGACAGACATGCGAACAATTTCTGTTGTTCCTGTTGTTGGTGTATCTAGGACAGACATGCGAACAAGTTCTGTTGTTCCTGTTGTTGGTGTATCTAGGACAGACATGCGAACAATTTCTGTTGTTCCTGTTGTTGGCGTATCTAGGACAGACATGCGAACAAGTTCTGTTGTTCCTGTTGTCGGCGTATCTAGGACAGACATGCGAACAATTTCTGTTGTTCCTGTTGTTGGCGTATCTAGGACAGACATGCGAACAAGTTCTGTTGTTCCTGTTGTTGGTGTATCTAGGACAGACATGCGAACAATTCAAAACAACTCATTTCTTACTTTTATACACAATACGGTTAGCAAATCCGTTTTCTTTTCGAATCCAACACTTAATCTATTATTTCGCTTACGACTTGTTCAGTTAATGACAAACATCAAAACGTCGAAATCACTTACGTCTTTCTTCTGTGTAAAACGTATTAGTATTAGAGATAATTTCTGAAAACATATCCCTGCCGTTTTGGAGTAGACTGCCGGGTTTCAAATGATAGCAAAATCTGTTTCTCTTCATAAAATTAAACTATTACAAGAGCTAAAACAGTGCTCGAATATCTCAAGTATTTTGTAAAAAAGTTAAAATATTTTGTTCAACATAAAGAAATTTTGTCTGGCTCAATTCACTCGTTTATTGCAATATAATATTTTTTCCCAAATATACAAGCGTCCAAATGTCTTTGGAGAAGAAGGAAGAATAAGAAAGTTCATGTGTTGTAATAGCGTAGAACATTTATAAAGGACGCGAATCTACAGGATAAAAGAAAAAAGAATGTAAAAACCTCCAGGAAGTTATATTTCAAGCATGCCTATATTAATATATGTCTATGGGAAAATTTCTGTAAGCAAATAATAAACTGTGTACGTGACATTAATGTACTGTAACTTGTTATAAACGCAGTTGTTGTTTACATGGCCTTAGACAAGGCACAGTAATTGAAGGCACAGTAATTGTTCAATTTATATTTACATTTATTTGTGCTATTACTTATCTCGTACAATAGCAATTAAATATAAATTCATTAGGTTGGTTTTGAAAAATATTTATTTTGCTTGGTAAATTAAGATTGTTCCAAGTAAGAAAAACATTAATATGCGTACTGTGAACGCAATACAATAGTCAACAAACGTGTAACTTTAAGCGACATGTATTTTTATTTAAGCGAATGTAAATTTCATGAAGAGTTTTCATAAAAGTGATAAAGTGATCACCTTAATGTTAATGTTAACGATTAACTGGTTAAGCTAATACTTCCTGTGAAGAATATTCAAATTGGAAATAATAATCGTTTAGCTTTATAGGAAAGAGTAAAGGAGAACTCAAAAGATTACGATTTTATATGAGACTAAAAAGAAGAATGATTGATGACTTACAAGAGCGTGAGGGAGTGGTCGGCTACGCGTCCTGACGATAGTCGGGGAAAACGATGTGTTTAGTTGAACCGATGCGTGTCAGCGCGTCTCATTCTCCATGTCTATAGTAGACCCAAGAGAGTAGAGAGGCTCGCTGACACGCAGTGGTTCGCGGTCACTTTGGAAACGTTCAGACGCGTTCAGTGAAATACCGTGACCGAGGCTAACAGGCTTCAAAGATAGTTGCACACCTAATGGAAGCCTTGGAGAAGTCGATAGTTACGGCCAAAGAACCTTAGCAGAATCTATTGACTCCATTCAGTTGCTGAGCCTGTGTAGATACCTTAGAAGAATGATACCTGAAGTAAAGGAATAAAGAACTAAAATATGTAATTCCGACGCGAAACTCGAGTATTTAGGATACAAATGTTCGCCTCTTATTTCGCAATGAACGAAAACTAATTAAGGCAATAAGGTAAAAAGGTTTGGAATTTATATCCAAAATACTTGTGTTCAGCGTCGGAATTGTATATTTTAGTCCTTAATAATACTCGAACACGTCATCGGCAACAAAATCTGAGAACAGAATAAAGGTTCAATTGAAGATGGTTATTCTATGGAAAAAGGATACCTGATGGTATCCTCCTACGGCGCATCGTCAAGAAGCATCCAAACACGTTTGAAACTCACACACAGGTGAAAGAGCATTTAACGTGGTGTTTATCTGACGATGGTGGGAAGAGATGGTTATCGAGCATCAGAAAACAGAGAATCACCAATAAGGAAGCAAAGGTATCTGCTTCCTCCAGTAAATCTCGATGATTCTGACAAATCACGTGGACCCGGAAAGTAAACAGAGGATGCGATTTTGAAATCGCTCCAACTTAATATATTCTTTATGGTTGATAAGAAAGAATATATGTAATGACAGCAAATTGGTGGCTAGTTTGGTGAATGAGAGCGTGAGGAAGAGCTTGGCTCGAACACTTCGATCATTATCTTCCAGCACTATTAGGCTGCTTCGGGGAGAAATCCATTCTTTACGCGAGGTACAGATCTACAGATCAGGATAAGAATAGACCTTCTACGGGCGAAGGAATCAGAGATCATTTTTTAGACTGATCTTTCTGTTAGACGTATTCGAGACTTAACGTATGTCTGACAGAACAGTTCTTATTTACAGACTAATTTGTGGCGCCAGCCAAATAAAAAATATTTGGTCGATTAATAAGTATAGGCCTAATGTTTATTACAAAATTATTACCGAGCTGTAAGATACGCAAATTGATTAACAATTAGAATTGATTAAGTATTCAATGAATAAGGACACTATCAATGCAAAACACTCCTTGCGAATTGTTAGTTACTCGCTTGGTTATAGAGATTCTGGATAAAAGTCACTGACTTCTGTCCATTAAAAATATGGTTTGTTAAAACGATAATTTTCCTTCATTATTTGTTCATGAAAACAAAAAATTAAAATTTCTGTTTTTAATGTTTTTTTTTTTTTTAATAATAATTATTATTATAATCCTTTTATCACTGAAGTAGTTGAGGAGTTAGGGAAGATACGATGGTTGACTTATGTGAACCGATTGGTATACAAGGAAGTTACTTTTTAGCCACCCCAGGATATTACCCCTGGTACTCATTTTCATAGGCTGTCTACGTGGGGGTCGAGGCAAAATGCACTTTGATTTGATGTTGCGCCCTGAGAATTCGCCTTTGGAAAACCCTGGAAATAAATTACCCATATATACTTCTGCAACGTTTACATATACTGCCGACTGTAACAAAAAACTCAAATTCCAGATACTCCACGAATATACTTACCACACAATTAAATATAATATAACCCTGATAAACACTTTTGGTTTGTTATGCGTCTGACGTAGGGAATTGAGCAATACATTTGTTACAAGTTACTAGAAAACACTGTCAGCAATGGTTTAAAACGTTACCGTATAAGCAGCTAGATGAACCATTCTGTTTTTTAGTGTAATCTGTTGAAGTCAGTTAAATTTGAAACATGAAACGATAGTCGATTTCTTTTTATCATCATAAAAAATCGATCAGTAACTGAACAACTGTAACAGTTTGAATCTATTCAGTTCTGAATCAGAAACTGTTACAGCACATAACGATATTTGATTGATCAGGCCCCACTTTAAAGCTAGACTGTGACAAAAGACATTCCCTTTCGACATCATTTAATATTTACTTTGAACTCAAAGTACATTTCATAAACGCTATGCACTGTTACAGTAAAATTACATTAAAAATTACACTGTTAGATTGCAAAGACGTTAGTGAAGTTGGGTGTGAAAGGAAGCTCAGACAGACATATTTCATAATAATGTGTAAGTTAAAAGCGAAGACAGATATTCGCAGTTCCTTAACCATTCATCATCAGCACTTGTGGAGATAATGTAATTTATTGTTTACATGGTAATATTTACGGTACTCTACAGACGGGAGTAGCAGTATGGTACAGCCATAGGCAACCAGAAGCGAGCGACCAATCTACTTCATTACTAATCATTACACAATTCGATACGTCTGAAACTCCATATATTAGTATACGTTGCTTGTCAGCCCTCTCTGGTCACGTATTAAAATATAATACCAAAGTATATGTAAATTTCCTACACATTATCGTGAACTCATTTATTTTATCTCCTAAAATAACACATGAAGTTTGTTTTAATTATCAATTTGTTGGGTTTGGATGAACTAACCCGGAGTACCACCATTAACCATTCTCACATCCATACGTCTACACACGCGCACAAGCGTAACACTCACTGACTGAATAGTAGCCATGCATAAAAGCCTAGAGGTTAAAAGAAGGAAACGGACAAATTGTTTGTTACGTTCTGACAAGGTGACGAACGGTTTGCGTATTCGTTAAGTAACATAAGTAGGCTACTTAATTATAATACTATTTAATTGACAGCAAAATAAAAACTGTATATTTTAGGAAAAACAAAAATAATTGTTATATGGACAGTTATTAAAAGTCCGTTTATCTTCATTTGTTATTTCACATTTTCTTCTTCTTCTGCATTTCCAGGAGATGGAGTGTTTTAAGCCTATTGATTACCCAAAGCTTCTACTTCTGCGTACTCCTTAGAAGATAAGTGCGAGGTCTGCGCCTGCTCAGTGAAGAATCAGTTCACCGTTCCGACCCGACCAACGAGGCCGTAGACCTAGACTTTCTATCCGAGTATTTTGCCATCCAGCAGACAGTTCGACCCAATCGGTACCACTGCGTTACTGAATCACCCAGCTCCGGTTGCCGACGTTGAACTACTGTTCAACCCCTGTGTCTTTGAGTGTGTCACATCTCCCTTCTCTAGAAGGCCGCAAACATCGTCATAATCCCGAAGTACAAATAGGTACATATGACTCCTGGAAGCTATTGCCATATAAATCGGTTACCAGTAGTAACAAAGATAATCGGGAAAGTCTGCTTGCCCAAAATTCTCAATCATTGTCATATCATATTATAAACCGTGATATAAGAATTAAACTTTTACTAAAAGTTGAGAAATTTTGTTTTAATAAAATGTACTTACTTCTTACTTCATCCAACGCCCGTCCGTGGCTGCTCGTGCCTTGCTGACCAGTAGAGCCTGGCCCGTCCTTGCAAGTTGTCGTCCACGACTTCCAGGGCTCTGCAGCTTGTGAGGTGGTCGGCCGTGCCCTAATCATCGGAGCACAAGGGGCACAGGGGGGAGTCGGCAAGGCCGATGCAGTGCAGGTGGCTCTGGAGGTAGTCGTGGCCGGTGGTCATTCTAAAGGTGGCGACTGCGACGTCCCTTGGCAGGTTGTTGGGGATGGCGTTGGATTTGACAATCAGCTCCCATCTTTTGCCAACAGCGGCTGCCTCCCAGGCTGTCTTCACCATTCTGTTGATGGATGTCGTGATGAGGCTGCAGATTGCTGGGTAGCTAACTGGCCGGTCTTCTTGTGGGAGAAGGCATCCTGCCTTAGCTAGTTGATCAGCTCTCTCGTTTCCCTCGAGGTCGCAGTGGCCAAGGACCCACTGCAGACGGACTTCTGATCTCGATTGCAGCTTGAAGAGGCGTTCTTGGCACAGTGGGACAAGGTCGCCGTCTTGCGGTAGTTTTAATAAAATGTCTGGATGATACCAATAAATGGATTAGTGCCTGTGGGGAACGTCCTGCGGGTGTATTACATTAAGCAGGACTGTAGGTTAAGGTTGACAATCCTTAATAACAAGAGAACACGGCCAGAAAGTTATACAACAAAATCTAGTCTCTTGACATACACTCTTGTTACTCGATTTCTCGATGATCAGCAACAAATATTATTGACAGTAAGCTAGTCAACTGCAATTACAGTTCGACATACTAACTGTCGTATTGCTGTGACCTGTGATAGTTATAAAATTGTGTTTACTTTTTAAAATGTTTTTACAATTAAACACATAGAATTCCCTATTATTACAAATTTGGTAAAAGTGAATACTGCCTGACGTTATAAATTTCTGAAGCATTCGTTTAAACAATTTACGTTGAACAACTCATGCTAGTTATACTATAAAATATAAATAAGTTGTAACGAACTAAACTGTGTGTTCCTTGTTTTAAAACTAAAGTGACTAGATTTCGCCGATAACGTAAACACTCAACAATTTCAGTCGGGAATAGATATGGTTTATTGAGTTCACTTTTACCGAATTACATAATTACTTTATATTATAGAATCGTTTGTAATGTTATTTAATGGCAACAAACTATTAAACGTAACGTATACCTTACTTTCAAATGTTTTATAAATATTTGTTTTAGAGAAGTTGACAGGGCACATTAATACTGCGTTTTCTGTGTCAGATTCAGGTGAGTGGATTTAAATTTAATCAAAGGGGAATCGTAAAAGGAACAAGCGGGCAGCGACACTGCAACTGTAATTATGTAATGTACTGTACTTAGCAGGCAGACGGAACCTGTATCCTATTAACACGTTAACCAGAGTGTTTCAATCCCGCGAGATAATGATGATTAAATAGGTTTCTGTAAACGAACGCATTTTAACGCATTTTACGGGGCGCGACTACTGTTTTACATGTCTTTACTGTTAAATAAATTGGAATCTATTTGCGCGATTAAACCGGTTTTTTTATACCACTTGCAGAACAATAATTTATAAAGCTTTTACGTTTATATAACACATATGCGTATCGACTCAACTTTTATTTTGTTGTCCTTTCATGATGTGATTAACAGCTAAATACTTAGTTAATTAAACTCTTGGAGATCAATATCCTGACAGTTATTTTAAAATATTGAGTTGCTAACAAATAAAACAGTAAATATCGATGTTGTAAATGCTTTTATTTACCTTTCGGTTGGAACAAATGTTGAATAAGCATTAGATTGTCTCGGCAAGCCTACAACATACAGCAATCTTGTGTCGTTTGATTGAGCACATACCAACCACACTTGGTGTTAGATCTCTTGTAATATTAACTGCTCACTGCCAACAAGACTCAAGCATATGACTGTATTGTGTCATTGTCATTATACTGTGCTTTCACATGCAGTGTGTCTTCTTAAACATGGAACTCATCCTCATCATTCATTTTATGACCAGCACTTTGATTATCAATCCATGCTATTGTACTAGCTCTAAACACAAGCACTTTTACAATTATACACATAATGTTATCAATTTAATAATCACATATCAATATTAATATAATCTATTTTATTATAAAATTAATTATGTTGGAACTAATAAATCGGTACAAAAGTAAGAGCTATTAAATAGTGTACATAGGTCTAACAGCAGCCGTCATCAATGCGGAAACCTTTGTTTTTGCTGAGTGGGCGCGAATTAAAATACAGCACTGTACTTACGCGTCGCGTAGGCTTTCTTTTACAAATGTACAGTAAACAAGGCTACAAGTAAAATAAACTAATAGACAATGGCGATTTTCCTATTTACAGTTTGATTTGTTCAAAAAAATTAGGTATAAAATAAATGTCTCAGCATATGGTGCAAAGCTAGGTTTATATTTCCGTTAAATAATGTTCATGTCGTAATAGGATATACCTTATAACCCAAAGAAACTGTACCCAGAAGAATGTCTGTATTTGACTGTATTACGAGTTTCGCCATTACGTCGACATGTTTTGCTTACATTTACATTTAGCCTGAAATATATGCTACGTTAACTTTAATGTATAGGTGGAATAAACGTTCTTAACCGTTATTAAGAATATTAAATTAAATTATGTTCCCTAAAGTGGGAGAAGAAACATTTTAAATTAAATAACGTGTATGACTATTTTCTGTAAACTATGATATTGTAATTTCAAATATCTTATCAGAGCTTAAATGTTTTAATCAATGAGTGGGCCAGATAGCCTACATAAAGACTATTTATAAGAATAAAAATGCTTTGAAAGTGGACGATATTTATAAACACGAATACAGTAAAGTTCAACTTAATATAATAGTAACAACAACAACAACAACAACAACAACAACAACAACAACAATAATAATAATAATAATAATAATAATAATAATAATAATAATAATAATAGCTTTTTCAATACAAATCTGATCTCTTGAGATTCATAATTACAAAAGTAATTACAAATAATTACAATGAAAAAACTGGATCAATTTGTTATGTTAAAGGAAGTGTTAATTAACTAGCTAACTCTCCAAAAAAGAGGGTTGATAATAAATACAAAATAAAACTACGTATTTGACATGAACGGTCAGAGATTTCTATAATGTTCTGTTAATATTCTATTCTCATTGGAGATATATACATAGCAAGTACACAATATCCATGTTAAGACATTATTTGACGTAGTGGACTAAACTATATATGTGTATGTACTTTTCGATTAATGAAATCAATGTACAAAATTAATTTTTAAAAATGCTAACCTTTATGACAGTGTCCTTACGTATTCATCAAAAATTAAACTACTGACAAGCAAAAAATTATTTACTAGTTTTTGCTCTTTTTTTAATAACTTACATAAATTAAAATAAAATGGATATCTTCTTTCTACAAGACGTTGACTATTTTCTAAAAAAGTTAATTTCACGTTCAAAAATAGTCAGTGTTTATTTAACCAGTAAAAACATAAGCAAATAATAATAAAAGTATGCTCTATTCCATGAGTAATGCAATCATCACCCAGTGCTTAAGTTTAGTATTTAGAGAATTGTTGTAATACTTACAGTAACACATTAGGATTGGACGTTAGAAGAAACAGGACAAAATATGCTGGAAGTCTGAAAATGCAATTTGAGGAAAATATTTGGAAGTGAGAAAAAAATGAATGAACGTTGGAAACAAGATCTAAACGGAACTGAGAAAACTATACTAACCCTTCAATAAGACTAGTGATTAAATTAATTACTTGGAACATGTTAGATTGCGCTTGTATAGGTACGCAATTCATGATCAAGACCAGTATATTACGAAATCTCGTTTTATTTAGAACGCTGCTGAGAAAATGTTACTACAGAGCCTGCACGGTTTGTTTTCAATCCCTGAACTCTTGTCAGTCCGTTAAGTCCGTTACCGCCAGGTTGTGAAATTTAAGTTGTCCATCTCCATTTGTGACCAACATCTGAAAAATCGGTTTGTATCTATCTATTTACAAAGTTCAAACCAATTGCTGAACATTAATTCAAAGTTTCAGGTAATATGTAAGTAACAAAACGCGAGCTCTAAAGACCAGACTAATGAGGTGTTACACGCTTACAGATTTTAATTATTACGTTTCAAACAGTAGATGCTGGAAGCATCTGTCGTCTGTAATTCCGATATACTTCCTGCTGTACACTTACATTATGTATCTCACTGACACCATTTGCTTTCTACAGAAAAACCCGAGTTCTTGAGGTCATGTCGTTAATGGAGTCACTCGGTAACTCACGAATACGCTTTTTAGATTTAAATATTTCTTATAAACATAATATAATTTGCAAGTTCTTAAGCTTTCCTGGCCGGTCACCTCTGAGGTAAATTACCGAACACCGTGCTAACATCGGTGGGACCGAAACGTTTGTCAACATCGATCGTAGACCACGGCATAACAGTTCCGCAAATAGTAGCAATTTCAACAATAATAATTTATTTATTCCTTACTTTTTTCTTGTCTTTTCATCGTTGAGGACAATGTAGTGTTCCATCCAGCGAGTTTTACGGTTTCGCTGAGTTGCCGGTACCAGTTATAAACCACGAAACATATCCATTCAACTCACATCCTTGAATAAATGTTATACTGTCTGCCAGTTTCTAAACTTAGAACCACATCTATATCCGTTATACGCGAGAAAATTCGCAAAAAGAACTAGTCCTCCGTACTTTCTAATTTACCTATGTTTATTTTTAAAACGTGTCCTGTCTTTCGGCGTAAATAATAAATTTTGGAAAATATCAACATCATTTATAACAAACAAACTTTAATAAATTGTATCAGTTTATTTCATCAACCTCCTACGCTGACCGCATGTGCGTGTGTACGTACGTAGGTATCTATGTGCACAGACCTGCAAACATCTCATCATAAATATACGCGTATTCCAAGCTTGTAACAGCAACAGAGACATTAACGAGCCAACGGCACTCGCTTCATATAAATTCCATACTTCTAACAACAACAATAACGACAACGACGAAAAAAGTAGACGTAAACTGGAAACACAATTATGCGTAGCACAGAGACAGAGTGTCAATCGTAAATTCACAGGAGACGTTAGTCCAGCCGATATTACTAACAACAATTCTCATTACTTGGGTAACTCTGGAACAATGCAATTACCACATGGTAATGAGATTTGGGTGAAGTTGGCAATGACAGGTTCCAGATGAGTTTCGATTAACTGGCTTTCATGTAGGCACGTAAAGGCCGGTCTGTCTGTAAAACCACGTGACGTTGTTCAACAGACATTTACAATCACCCCTTGCTTTCTTATCATAAAAACTGCAGACTTTAAATTTTTCCAGATTTTATGTATAAGTTATAAAATTATATAAACATAAGTATTATTGAAATGTGGAGTAATAATAATAATAATAATAATAATAATAACAACAACAACAACAATAATAATAATAATAATAATAATAGCAAAAACGACAAAAATAATCATAGTAATAATAACATTATTATTAATGTTATTATTATTAACATTATTATTATTATTAGACTACTACTACTACTACTACTACTACTACTACTATTATTATTACATTATTATTATTATTATATTTTTAAACTAAAACGATAGTTTATCGTTGGTTCTTCATTTAAACAAAGTAATATATATTTAATACTTCAGTCAGCCAATTGATCAAATTTATTTATGATCTTTATGCACATTAACCTTTTAAGTATGATTTTGATGGTGTCAACGTCTGTCGTAAAAGTTTCTAAGGTTAGAAAGCAGAGAGCGTTTTATTTTTAGAACGATCTAAAAATGAAGTTAACATTCCAAAAGAAAACCCCCTCAAAATGTTAAACATCTCGTACGTGGACAAACACATGATTATGACCACATGGTGCTGTACGAATTTTGTTATATGAATATACTATTGTTACGATTATTTTTATTATTTTCTTTTTTAGTTGTAGGCTCGACAATTAAAGGTCTTAAGCCCTTGTTTTCTCAATATTAAATATAAAAGGAAGAATTACCTTTATTTGCTATGGATATTAGGTATAGCCCAAAATAATTGTTTTATAGCCGGTTAGTGAAGTCAGTTTCTTTTTTACATGAACTACGGAGTTTTCTCTCAATTGCTGTTGCCTCATCGGCGAGGTCGGTTTTTAGATCATCTCTGATCCCGTATCTCTGTCTTACGGCTCGAAGAGCAGAACTCTCCTATATTATGTGTTTTACGTAAAGTTCTCTGCCACGTTCACATACTGTCCTTTAAAGTCAGATTGTGGCAAATACAACGATGTCAGGTTTGATGCCTTATATTCATGCCTTTGAGACAAACCAGTACACGTTAACTACGTTCTCCTGCATGTTGTCATCCGTTTACCGTTCGCAGTTTGGTGCTTAGTATTTGTCATGTTTGCTGCTGTGGCAAGTATATAAGACAAGTATGCTGCTATAAGATGAGTATTGCTGATGTGGCAGCTGCCTTCAAATCAGCGGGTCTCACAGGAACGACGTCTGCTTCTGAACTGTCCGCAGCGATTCAATCGCCAGTGTCAGTAAGAGTCTTCATTGTACTTGATGGCTACGTGGCTTGGCACCCATAAAAAGCAAAACTGTAAATCCTGATGTACCGCTCAAGACACTAGGTGAGCCATGTTCTCTAATAACTTTCTTGAACAGCATGTCAAACTGCTGTTCAACTTTATTATTGACTGTAATTCTCCGGTCTAATTGGATTTTTGGCGGTTTTAAGAAGAGACATATCAACTGCTTCTTTCCACGCCTGTGGAAAAGCTCCTTCCATCCACATGTTATATATTTTGTAATAGTGCCGACACTGTTGCCTCCGACAGATGTTTTAAGATGCTGTAAAGATTGCTATATGGAATAGTATCTTCACTGGATAGAGGAAATCTTCACTATAGTTATTCGAACTACTGACTGTGGCATAAATGCGCAACATAACTTTAACCTTCGTTCCACACCACTTGTTTAAGGGTTAAACACCGATGAACAACTGATTTCCCATATTCGCCACCACCCTCTGCTGCTGGGGTTGTCCAGGTGATTCCACACAAATTTCTCCCAGCTAAACTCTTTTGCAACCAGAATCTTTCGCCAACCTGAGGATCTAAGGCTAAAGCGATCAAGTTATCTAAAGTCGGCACACGTTTGGATCTGTTGACAGACCTTCTGTCTAATCGCTTCTTTGGATTTGGTATTCCACCGTGACACTGGTTTCCTCGGTAGAGAAGCTCCAACCTGCAGAATGCGACTCTGAACTGCTTCCATGACGGTCGTAACACAACAGATTTCCACGCTGCTATCGACGGCAACAGATCTTAAATCCTCAGAAAGCCAGTCCATCAATGCTCTACCTCCTCAGCACGAGCAATGTCCTCTTTGGGATGCTAATTGTTATCAGCAAAGGAAAGTGGTCCCTTCATTCAAGATCGGGAAGTACTTTCCACGAAAGTCGTGAAGCAAGAGAAACTACAGAGAGAAAGAGAAATATAGACAGAGAAATATATAGTGAGCTAAACATCAAAGCACTCAGCATCGAAAATACTCAAAAAGTTAATATATACTAGTACACTACAATCACACTACAATAAAATACCAAAAACCAACAGGAGACCATAACAACCACCAACCAAAACACAAATACTCCACAAGACATAAAAGCAGGAAGGCTGATGATGGGAACAATAAGATTCCCGAAACATGTACTAAATAAGGGAAACACATCTTGAGGTAAAGAATTTATGAATATTAAATAAATTATTTATATATATATATGTATGTATAACAAATATAAATAAATATATATTGCAGCGTAACAAATAATTATTGCATAAATAGGTTAATGACATATAAACACAGTCTATATCTGGAGGTAGGAAAATTTATTAACTAACACAATTATTATTTCTGTCTCATTAAGTTTTTTAAACATAAAATTATTTATTTGATTATTTGTATTTCACTAAATAGTTTATTGGGTTCTTATTTTACAACATATTGTTACTTGTATGTCGAATTCCGCAACCATCGTCGATGTCCGGCGATCAGCTGTTGTTGATGCTTCGTTGCCCGTTGACGTTGCGCAACGTCGTTCACTCCTACGCTAAACACACACGCCGCGTTTATCGAACTGTTATTGTTTATTAAATTATCTCAGGGTTTTTGTAATGGGTGACTAATAGATCTTGTGTATTGGGCTTATACACTCCCGACTCTTGAAGTATTGCTGCCCCTATGCGGAAAATCTTGCACTAGCGCAAAAAGCACTAATACTGATCTATTAAAAATTTGTATTTGAGTTCTTCGACTAGATAACGTATACAAAAACTTGTAACGTATAGCTAAGTTCTACGTCATCTATAGAATAGACCTGTTCTGACACGAAAAACTCGCAACAGTCAGTACGACCTTCTATGACGAGACCTCGAAGCGAACTGTACGAAGTGATCTTCGCAAAGGACTGACTCGAATAATTTTTACACCTTCTGATTGGTTAAAATTTAGCAACGACATAGATTTTCACCATGATAGACTGAGTTCAAGTTAAAACTCTGTCCAATTCTGCAAAGGCCTGTCTAGATTTAATTTACAAATTTTATTACCCTCTTGCAGATAACGAGTTAAAAGAAGAATTAATTTTATTAAAAAAACGTATTAAAATAATAGTTCTGGAGTATTGAATACATGAAACACGTAGCCTTTAATACTGTGTATACTTTATCCAAGTTTCATAAATAAAAATGTTAATTATTAATGAAGTTATTAAATAAAATGTGAATCACACGCGAACCCGGGGATTCACGCAATAACATTGCACTGTATATGATAGAGTATAAAATTATGGGTATTCTGACATAATAAATTTTTTTACCCATATCTTAATTCAAAACCTACATCTAATTTACAAAAAGGAACAAAATCAATTTATAACTTGTCTATGATCGTCAGAGAATGTGTTATAGCACTAATATACCTATTTGATGACTTCCGTCGCACGTGTTCCGTTGCAATATATATGAATATCGGAGAACGCACCGCTCCGGCTGCTAAAATATGTGCCGACACCGATGTTCAAAAATTCTAATGGATTGGTGAGTAGAATTCGTCCAATCCACAGCCGGCCCTGTTCGTAGTTACAAGTCCCTAGTGGGACTGTAAGCACTGAAAGCGTGAGTCGACAGCTGGTCGATTTGATGTTGCAGGTCTCCTAATTGCCGTTGGGCATCGGGTAGATGTATGCATCTGATTGTAACCTTCAGCGGATGAAGTAGATTTACGGCTACTGCCTTCAGAGATGTGACAAGGTGCGGCACCTCCCTGCCAGGATAAACATTACGAAGAAGGATAGCAACGCCCATCTAGCTCTTATATTTGGCTCAATATCAGAACGGAAGCTCTCGCTCCCCCTGATGCTGAAATACTCGTATTCTGTTGGTTTTCAATGTTTCTCCTGGACATGGCTGTGTATGTCAGTAGTAATTTAAATTCACAGTAATGTGAGACACATCCGTTTATATTCTACTGAAGTGCAGTCGCCATACTGCATGTGAGGGTCTTCCGTATTTTGGCTAAGTCACTAAGATCAGTGAGGTTACTGCCGCTAGAAAGGGAGTTGAGCTCTGATCCAACTACTAACGCACTAAGGACATTCTCGTCTCCCGGTTTCTCCTTTAGAATCCTCTGTGGCCCTTTTCTATCTGGGAGGGAGGGGTGATGAGTAGCGAACGTTTTGTTAGCTTCCCACCATGGCTGGAGGTTGCTGGTATCGCAGTCGTGTGAGTTGTACCGGGTGGAGCCTGCCGTTGTCTGGTTGTAGGCTGCTCTGTTACTATGCTTCTTCGTTAGCCTTAGTCATCATCTGTTGACTTATGGTGAAACTCTTTCTATGAATACGGCTACTTTTTTCTGCAGCTAATGGAGTGCTTTTGTTGCTTGAGTGTAACTCTGTCAGTGCCCTTTTCTTTGTGTGTCTGAAAGTACAAGTGTCCTTGCGTCCATACAGCTCAATTTTTGAAGTGTTTTCATTTCTTGTATTCGTACCTCTGTTTTGTCCGGAGGACACCTCTTGGACCTGATGAACGCTGTCCACCACAATTCCACACACTTCCTTGACTCATAACAAGAATCATCGTCGTGGGTTGTTTTCCACATGTGCAGGTCTTGATTCTCGCTCACCTAGATGCTGTGTCACCAAACTGGACACACAGGTAGCATTGCAGTTCTTCTGGAAATGTTGTTAAGGTGAACGTTAGAACGTGCAAAGCAGATGGAAACGATTGCCCAGCCCTTCTTACGGTCAATATTATACAAGCTATACATTCCTGAGAGGTGCCTAATTCGCCTAGCAACTAGTTCTGCCTAGTGTTATACATAGTTCGATGCCTATCTCATTCTCAGAGCAGTTAAACACAGTCTAACAGACTACCACAGCTTTCGTGGTGCCCAAAGTACCATGAATCCGAGGTCCAAAGTACTGAGGAATTACTTCAACATCGATATCGCCAATTCGTTTCAACGCTAATAACCCATTGGTTTGTTCGTGTGAATTATTATTATTATTATTATTATTATTATTATTATGGCGGATTAAAGAGGTCACAGTAGGGGCAGCTCAGGGATCAATTCTTGGTCCAGACCTGTGGAATACCATTTGATGGTATTCTTCGGATGGACATGCCGGAAAATACATTCTTAGTGGGGTACGCTGATGATATAGCAGCGGTTATCATAGCACGAGATGTGGAACTGACTCGGATGAGATTAAGGCGGGTTATGCGACGAGTCAGTCCTGGATGACAGACCACGGCTTAAAAATGGCAGCTGACAAAACAGAAATCGTGCTGATCACAAAGAGGCATTTCCCCAACATCTTACTGATGCAGCTCGGAGAAGAAAGGATGCACACAAAATCCGCAAATAAGTATCTGGGTATACTGCTGTACCGAAGCTTACGTTTTGGCCACATATAAATCGGGTGGCTGATAATGCTGCAACTATAACCGCGGCACTTAGTAAATTATGGCGAACACCAGTGGCCCGAAACCTTCGAAGCGACAGTTACTTATGTCGGTTACGCATTCAATACTGCTTTATGGTGCGGAGATTGGGCTGTTGCACTCAAGCTCGAGAAATACAGACAACGCATGTCAGCAGTGCAGCGAAGTGGCGCGCTCAGAGTGGCTTGCTCCTACCGCACGGTTTCGGAGTCCCCAGGTTCTTGTCATTACGGGAATAATCCCAATCGATCTGCTGGCACAAGAACGGAAACTGGTTTACAAGAGGAAGGGCCAAGTAGATACTGTACAAGCTCACAAGGAGGCCAGGGCTCGTACTATGGCTCAGTGGCAGGAAAGATGGACCAGTGACACGAAAGGAAGATGGACCGCTAGGCTCATAAAACAGTTAGATGAGTGGACTGATCGCAAACATGGCGAGATTAATTATTTCATAACGCAGTTTCTAACTGGCCAGGGCCTGTTCCGGGCTTACCTATATAGGATGGGGAAAGTAGACAGACCAGACTGCATTTTCTGTAAACAGGAATTAGACAATGTGAATCACACGTTTTTCACCTGTGATAGATGAAAGAAGAGAGGCAAACACTGGAAAATGTAGTGGGACAGATCTCGCCTGAAAATATCATCGGAATGATGCTGGAGAGCGAACACCATTGGGAGCAGGTAGCAGCTTACATAAAGAAGGTACTAAGGCAAAAGAAGGAAGCCGAAGATGATCTTGCTAGGGCCGCTGATAGAATAGCAAAAAACAGGTAACGTGGACCCGCTGAAGGTTTAAAATAGATTAACGTCCACAGGACGAAGTACAAATGGCACCACCTTGAAATATTGAGAAAGCTGAGTCCCAAGGTGGATCCATGCCGTGGACAACAGGGTTTATGGTTTTGGTGGGTGCGAGTCCCACACACCGTAGGAGTGCGGACCCTTCAGCGGCGAACATTAGTTTTCCACAGTCTCCCTTGTAAAAAAAATATTATTGTCGGTGTTGTTGTTGTTGTTGTTGTTGTTGTTGTTGTTGTTGTTGTTTGTAGTGGTGGTGGTGGTGGTGGTGGTGGTGGTGGTGGTGGTGGTGTTGTTGTTGTTAATGTTGTTGTTCCTGCTGTTGTTCTTGCTATTGCGTCAGCAATACATACCATATCCCACTTCATCCAGAACACTGATACCGTGGTGGAATACAGACCGATGTTAGAGCCGCAATAAGAGAGAAGGCGACAAAAAGGTACAAATAGGTACAAACGAGCGCCGACCGAAAACAATCGTATCACTTTTAATCGACTTTTCACTACCGCTGTGCAACAGATAATGGCATTATGTCATGCCCTAGACAACCTAAGTTCATCTTTAATTTTCTTTGGTATCCGGGTCATGTAGAAATTCCAGGTAATGAAGAAGTTGATGCTGCCTAGAAGGAGATGCAGTTGCCAAAAGACCTGAGGACGCAAAGGTAGCTGCCACAACCACCATTATTAATGTGTGGGAGCAGACATGGAATTCACTTACGACATGGAATAAACGTTAAGCAGTGAAGCAGAGTATCCGTAAATGTAAAATGGTAGGTGATCGCTGTCGTCGTGAACAAGTTTACATTAGCAGGCTACGAATTGCCACACTAACCTGACGTCTTCTTACCTCCTACTAGGACAAGAAAGACCCATAGGGCACTTATCGCAAAACATATGATTGAATATTGTAGTGTCCTTCCCAAATTCAGACGGAGATATGGAGTAAAAATTAACTTGATAGAGAACCTCCGAAATGAACAGTTAGCGATAGACAGAACTCCGTCTTTCCTAAAAGCAGCATGTTTACTGTATCGGCACTGAAAATATGTGTACGAATTTCCATTCTCATTGTTAAACTCGTACGTAGGCGAGAAACGACCATGATAATAGCAGTCTAAGGCCTTATATGCCAAGGTCAATCATAATATAAGTATTGATTTGAGATTTACAAACAGGTGTTGTAGACAGTTCTAGTGACTAACGTATACCAGTTTCGCTACATCAGTTTTAGCATAATATTTTTATCTTTAAAACAAGGTCTTAAACTTGTCTCCACTTTTTTCTAGAATTGTATGTACTTGCTTTTGAAACTGAGTGTGAGTTGAGATGAGTTGTTTTTTAGTCGTATCAATGTCCAGTTTATTACAGTCTGCATAAATTAATTCAGCAGAAGAACAATGGTACAATTGCAGTTGTAATGAAGAGCTTTTACAAAAGTCAATTCCTAATCTACTATAGGACAGGTTTCAGTAATTTGCTGGACGATTTCCTGCTCGCTGTAGACGTGGCTATCGTAATGTGCTTAATTACGTTTTTACTGTAATTCTTGATGGCTATTACCTGGTCTTGAATTGACAGAACAGGCGTTTTGTATCTCGCCCAACCTTAACCATACTGACAACTTCTGACCATGCTTCGAGGCAACATATTACTGGTCAAAATTTGTTTGTCTTCTTCTATGTAATCTCTTCTTAGACCTACATGTAACTGGTTTTATTGTTATTATGAATTTCGAAAGATGACCCGAAGTCACAGTGACAATAATAATAACAATAATAAATGACATGAGCGTCACAAAGAATCAGTATAAGCCTGTCGGTCATAAATGATTGATAAACGTGACAACTATTTGTTACACATCTTCTTTACTGCGGGGTTTATACATCAAAGCTCTGTTCCGACTTCAGTGGTCTTCCCATATTTATCTACCATGGAATCTACAAGCCATCACTTGCTTGGAGAACTACTTGTGTGGCATTTTGTACGTACCTGTTTGGGTATGTACAATACCCTACATACGCTCCTTCCATCTTTTTCTATAATTTCTATTTTTCTGTTAATTTATTTAACATTGTTTCTTCTTTTACCTCGTTCTTGTGTACACTTGCAACTTATATTTTTTTGCGTACAAAATGCATGGCACGTTGCAGTTTGTCTACATTTTCTTGCATTATTTTTACATCTTCTGCAAATTGTATTGTATTAATATTGTTATTTCTGAAGGCAACAATTTGTAGTTAATGTAATCCATAGATATTTTAGATTCAAGTATAGTGTTCTGAAAAGACAAAGTATGGTTTTAAGTATGGGCTAATATTCATACCACGACCGTTAACATAAGGTACCTAAACACCTTTGTTCGGTATTTTGTGGCTCGTAGAGTTTACGTATTTTATCTCGACTAACAAGTGCAGAGAGCGACCGCACGCCCATATCAAATGCTGCCAGCTGCGTTCTGCAGCGTGCCTTTTAGTCAGGATCTAGACACCCACCAAGCAGCACGCTAGTTAATGTCTCAAGCAATCTAAGAGACCAGGAGCACATATCCCCCCCCTGGACCGTTAACAAGTCTTTTTATATTGTACTAATCAGTAATCCCTATCTAATCTATACAGCAGATCTGCCAACTAGCAATCATGTGATTGCTAGTCACGTACGCTGATGATACTGCAATCCTTGCTGTAAACAAAAGTCCGTTGGAAGCAACCATTTTACTACAGAATTCGCTAGATGCGATTAAAAAATGGACAAAGAAGTGGAGAATACAATTAAATGAAACGAAATCAGCACACATCACCTTCACAAAATGCCACGGGAGAACATCAACTGTGAAATTAAATAACAAGGCTATCCCGGTAGCCGACTCAGTAAAATACTGGGACATCCACCTAGACAAAAAACTGACTTGGGCCAACCACATCCGGATGAAGAGAAAAGAACTGGACACTACGTTTCGCAAGCATTATTGGCTCCTGGGCAGAAAATCATTACTGTCAATGCGAAACAAGCTGATGGTGTACAACACTGTCTTCAAGCCTGTGTGGACATACGGCTTACAGCTTTGGGGAACTGCATCTAAATCCAATATCGCCATAATGGAAAGGCTTCAGACCAAGGTGTTGCGTGCCGTAAACAATGCACCGTGGTTCATCAGCAAAAAAGACATCTATAGAAACCTGGACCTGCCCTCAGACAGTGAAACCATTGCGATGTTCAGCGAAAAATATGTGAAACGGCTTGAAGAGCACACGAATTCTTTAGCCATAAATCTACTAGACAACAGCCTACAGACAAGAGTCTAAAGTTAACATTTCCTCTGGACATACCTACACTCTAACACTATAAATATATTATATATAATCTGTTACATTTAAATACTCATACAGAGAACTAGTCAATGGACTAGTTCTCTTCATGCCATGTATTCTGTAAACAATTATGCTTATTGTTCTGTATTAGGCTAATAGAAAGCATGAATAAACGTAAAAAAACTTCATCAACCCTTTATCCTAAAGGGACCTGCTTGATCTTATAAAATTGTCTTCAAGCAGGGGGCTATGCGGTGCGAGGTAAGTTAGAATCTAAGGTATAATAAGGTAAGGTAAGTTATTTTAAGGTATTCTATACTTTAAGACAGTCTCACCAGTGGGAATATATTAAAATATAAAATGTAACAATTACGTGAGTTAAATGCGGAATACGAAAAATTCGCGTAATTATTTCGTAACCTAAAAGCCACAACCTTATTTTATAATATAGTCCCAATACTCAAAAAAGACTTTTATTTTCAGTATTATTCATTTTTTAGAAAAAAAATTACCACAGGAAGCGAAACGAATACGTGAGTCAAAGCCTTGCACCAAAAGTTATAAAAATTTATTGTAACTAATTCATATAACTATGTTATATATAGACTACATATATGTATAATTAATTATTATATAACTATTTGTGTGTGAGTTATAATTACTATACTTAACTCTAACAGATTAAATTGACTTACATTTAACATGTAAATTCCAGCCTAATTTTATACACTTGATGGAGTCCAGTATGTAAACATATTTAAATGTGTAAAGACGTGTGACACAAACCTCTTAATCTAAAAAATACTAAAGAGAAACCAAAGACTATGAGACAAGTGAATTATGACCTGCAACGATTTAAATAACTTTAAATAGCCACACGCTTCATTCATTATCTGTTGGCAGCTGAACTATTAACGAAGGGTGTGACCGCACCCAGAATGAAAATAAATTAACCAGCCTTCCGTCCGATCCTGTAAATACGTAATTAATTTAACGTAAAAAATTCTGTACCGTTAAAATAGTTCGTGTTAGGAAGTTCTACCTACATTGTGTGCGTTTGTGTGTGTAAAGCACGAGTAACACGGTGAGATAACGCGCTCTCCACTGTAATGAAATAATGTTTCCTTCAGAAGAACAAGTGGGAGACGACAGATACGGCGGAGGACTCCAATACCCACGCGCGCGCTCGCGGGCTGTTTGCTTGGGAATGTTTTATTGACAGTCAACTTCTACCATCAAAAGTGGTCAAAACTATCATGCTAACATGCTTTCGTGAACGACTAACAGTAATTTTCTAACCACAGTAATAACTGTAATAAATCTGATGTGTGTGTGTGTGTGTGTGTGTGTGTGTGTGTGTGTGTGTGTGTGTGTGTGTGTGTGTGTGTGTGTGTGTGTGTGTGTGTGTGTGTGTGTGTGTGTGTGTGTGTGTGTGTGTGTGTGTGTGTGTGTGTGTGTTCCACCTATATACCCTGTATGTAACAACTTCAATTGAAACAGATGATCAATTATTGAAGTGGAGGAAGAAGTGAAAAAATAAAAAGGCATGTGGTAAAAACACCTGAGGTTCGAAAGTTGAGGAACTAACACAATGTTAAAGGTGTTAACGGTGAAAGTTATTAACAGAGTACATTAGTCTAACGTATATATCATATTCATACTTAATTTTGCACCTACAACGTTAACTCTGTAGTATTAAAATGATAGGTTTTATAAAAATTTGTATGATTGTAATTAAGGAATGCTTCTTTAGGTTAAAATTGTCGTTGTGCCTACTATTGCTGCATTCTTTGTTTTTCACTAGATTTACTCATCGCCTAATTTGTTGCAATTAATTACTTTAGATCGTTTACGTTAAGTTTATTTAAAAAAATGTTTGTATCAGTTTATATTTTATTTTCTGTTATAATACATTTTAAAGTTACGAGACATCGAGATGTTAATGAAAAATTTACATTTCTTTTTTTTGTTTTTAAAGAACTGTTAAATTCTAAAGTGCCAGCTGTCGACTTGTAATAAGTAAGTAACACACCCACTTAGCCCTCCCAGTGCTTTAATTGAGTTCAGGTGGATTATGTTTCATAATAAGCTATTTAATTATAAATTATTAATATTAATTTAAACTTCTAAAATTTACATTAATAAACAAATCTTGACTGTTATTATGGAAAATTCTGAATACTGTTCTGTAAAAAATGTTTTAAGGATATTTGCAACTTATGTTTAATACAACAAAATCGTCACCTTTCTAACAATCGTTCAGTACAACGAATGTTTCTGTTTGATGAGAAACATTCGTATTTTCGGTGACAATTTGTATCTATTATAAACAACTGAGATAAAAAAATGTATTCAAATGTCTGCTTATCGCACAGGTTAAATAACACGTGTTTAAGAGAAGCAAAATTAATTAGATAACGACGAACGGCACAAGCCTTACGTCGGCCACGGGCTATAACCTGTTCCATTCTAGTAGTCAGTCGCCCAATTTATCGCATAAACAGTTATTTGCTGTGACCCACTTATCCCAATTTGAAATATATCTTGACCTTTCTTGCATTTCGAATTTCGTCTTTTGAAATAATCAACCGAATACGGACGGCATTCCTGTTTGTCTTAAGTTATGACTTGTTGTAATAACTAAATTAGACCGAATTCGTTGACTTTCGAAAATAACGAAACGCCGTGGAATGTAGTCCATCAATTAGCTTAGTCAACAATCGTTCACCATGTGTATTGGTTACATTCTTTGAAAGGTCAGCATCGGGTCAAGTTCTGTCTGTCCAATACGCAAAACGCGGTGCAGCAGAAACTTTACCTGTCCGGCCACAATCAGATTAGCTAATACATGTTCACTCACCATATGAACAAATATAGCCTATGTGTCTGTGTACACACATGAATGCATGTAAGTTATATAAGTAAGCACTTGTAGGCCTACTTCCATCATTCAAATATGCACGTAAACACTTGCATGCATACACACCACATCCACACATGCATACGCGTTAGACATAGTATGTGCACATAGTATATAGACATATGTGATTTCAGCAATGAGATACGAATCTTAACATGGGTAGCACGCCAGAAAATCACAATACTCCTCACTACACACAGAAGCAGAATATTTTGTTAGGAAAGACGATGAAAAATGTATATTAGATTGGTAGTTTAGAGTTCAAGAGACCACACGAATTTGCCAAGAGGACAAGCTGTGAATAGCAAATAGATAAAAGTTGTGACTAATGTCAATCCTTTGACTCTCACCATTACTTCCAACCTGACTGCTTCACAAGGTGTACTGCCAGCCTGTGGATTTTACTTCCACAGAGAAGTTCCTTCAACACAGCTACAGCATTACATTCTATCCTTCCACAAAAGTACGTATGCAATTTTTAAGAAGCTCCGGAAACTGAGATACCGAGAGCAACTGCTTAATTCTCCCACGGGCTTTTTCAAAGCATAGGCACCTAAAGATCAAATGCTATGCTCGCAGCAGTGCGTTATTTAAGGCGATGTTTTTGATTCCATCTAAATAAACAGGAAGGAAAAACATCCATATCCACATAGTATCTGTGTCAGGCCTCACCATAGCTCCGACTTACCCACTTCACTGTAGCTGGTGTAAGCCAGTATGTTCGCCTGCCTTTATACTTACTGAGGTCAATGTCAATGTCAATGTCAATGAGGTCAATCTCTTACTGTCTTTGACGACCAAAAGAATGTCTTCTTCTTTCTTCCCGTAATGAGACTAGCTCCGTTTTTTTTTTTTTTTTTGCCCAGCCAGCTATAATCCGACTATAAACATCCATTGATGAATAAGTTCGACAGAGATGCTGAAGATGCTTGGCAGTGATAACCACTGCAGTATCGTCCATGAATACATCCCACTTTGCTCCTTAGGGCAAACCTATTCTTAAAAGGCCATCGTACATGATTTTCCACGGCAGGGGCCAAAACCCAATTTCTAAGAAACACCCCCGCCCCCGTAACCTTGTGTTTATTGAGACCATATTCGGTATCACACTTGAAGATGGTGCGACTAATATAGGCAGCCGCCATATTCCTAAGGTACTTAGTGAGCACACTTTACTTAGCACTTACCAGGCTCGGTCTCATCTGGCCGATTTGATAACATTCTCAACATTTAGTATTACTGCAACGGAATATTTTTGGACCCTCCTTGCCAGCGTTTGCTCTACGTCGCCGTTCGCGTGACGTTTATCACTAAATTAACAGGATCTAGCGTTTCCTGAAACGACTTCTAGGATTGTCGACCAAACGTTTCAGGAAGTATTCAAACTCCTCAATCTGCGCACTACACGCTCACAAATTGTAGTTCAGGCCTTAAAGTATCCTGGAAGTGACATCCGTCACAAGACTAAATGTTGGCTCCCCCAGTAACACCTGCCTGTTGGGCTGGTCTACAAGATTCATACAGGCCTTTCATCCAAAAAGGATGGTCACATTGACATTTTTAATTCTCATACTGACTGCACTAGGAGATGCTGCAAATCCTCTCTTTGGTTGATATTGAGCTGTAATAATTTCTTTTGTGCGCTCTGTTTGAAACGCCTTTTCGTATGCCGAGTACCTAGTACTCCCTGCTGCATGACTTGTGTTAAAATGATTATAAATCCGTAAAAGGTATGTCAAGTATAGAATAAGAATGTACTAACAAATTTAAAAAGCACACATTCAGACTGAGTAGTCGAGAAATTATAATATAACGAATAAATGTTTTACTTAGAATTGATAATATAATATCTAAGATATAAAATCTATTTTTGTGATGAGAATACGGTAAGCAAAGAAACATTGAAAACATAGATAATGAATATCTTATGGCGAATCAAGTATTACTATAATATTATTATTTTTATTATGTGTGTTTGCATTCATCTCCCTGCTTCATCTTATCATGAAAAAGAAGGGAGTGTGGTTTCTTCTTATAGACATGAGCACGATATCTTTCATCTCCACATTTTGTTCTTTATGGGTCCCATCTTCTGGACTTTTACAACTTGGAGCCAAGTACTTAGAGTACTGCCTGTACTTAAAGAAATTTTTAAGGACAGCTTTTCCACTGCTTTGGTATGTCACTCACCCGGCTTACATTTTTCGGTTACAGCGGGTCTTTTCGCCACTTCTGCTGCGAGACTTACTCTACCGTAGTCTGTGTAACACCATACGTTTTAAGTGATTGATGTAACTGAAGTAACAATAATAATCCTGTGTCTCTTAAAGTACTAATAGTGATGGTGATGATGATGATGATATGTAATGTGTACGTCACTTTGCGCACGCGAGTGTGTATGTGTTCTCATAATCCCGTAGAGTAAAGTTTCCAGACGTTAAGCAGCCGGTAAAACTACGACACTACACAGCACTAAATGTTACATGACGTATAAATTATGGTGGTTGGCAAGGGTCGACTAAATTAATCAGTTTTCTTTCCAAGTGAGGGACTTAAATAGACGAAGCAAACGCACGTATATGGCGCAAAGCTGCATTTACAGATATGACATACGAAGTCAACTAAGAAACCCATACTACATTTTTCATGTTTTACGAGATGGCTGAATGTAAGTCGACATTCCTGCACGCAAGGAATAAACTACTGTGCTTCCTATACTTCGATTTTCCCGTTGTTGTATTATATAATCGTATCTGATTAATTATAGTAACATTGACTTTTCATTAATCTGCTTTTTCTTGTCTGGTTAAGTAATTCCAAATATTTGGTAACACCGTTATTTTGGATGCAATTTTCGTTGTTTTTCTTCATATTATGTATTTTTTATTTGACATTTTCGGACTATATTATGCCTAAGTGTGGATTCAAATGTAAATAGTAACTTAAGTCACCTACTTTAACTTTGCACACGACACAGTGAGGATACTGCAAAATTTGCATCTGTTTAATGCATTGTTAACTTGAACACGTTTGCATATTGCTGCAGCTGAATAACTTGATACCAACACAATGTTATCGTCCAATTGGTATCCCAAAAAGCATTTCACTGTTACTAAACTAATATTTATCATACTGACTGCATGTAGTCTACAACTGACCAAGCAATTCAAATAGAATGAATCAGTCACCGCCTTTCTTTAAAGCAGATTGCATCCTGTGAATGCCGATGCGAATGGAAGCCATATTTTCTTTCCAGAAAGTTCACGAAATCTAAAACGTCTTGCTAATGTCATGCATTCAAAGGAATTTCATCACTACTGCAGTAGAAATTTTCCTTATATTTGATTTATTCTAAATTAATATTCAATCTAAATTGGATTTATTTACACTATATTTAAGATTAGAATAGTGATATTTTATAGCCTGCTGTCAAAACTTACTTTATAAAATTATATTCCAACGGTCAAGATCACAGCTTATAGTGTGAAAGCGCAGACTTTGTGCTTGAGCTGAAACAGTGCGCGGTTGACCAGTAAGGTAGTGAGTGTCTAAAAACCAGAATTAATTTTTACTAGTTTTGGGGTTAGAATCCAATCCATGTGCTGTACGATGCAACATACCGTCTTCTAACTTGTAGTTACTACTTACAGGTGTATGGGGGATAAAAACAGGCAGCCTCATAAAGACTTTCACAAACAACATATTAGAAATTGCAGTCAAATGTTTTCAATATCTATGAGGTGGCATCGTCAAGGTTAAGTAAATCTCGGAACAAAAGTAACCTTGATAATGATTTTATAAAAGATGGAGACTATTGGTTACTTAAAACAACGTCTATAAAAATATATATATGTAATATATTTAATATTTGTAATAACTTTTTCTCAAGATGTTTTTCCCTTATTTGGAACATGTATCGGGAAACTTATTGTCCCCATCCTCAGATTCTTAATTTTGATACTTGTTGAGTACTTGTGTGTTGGTTGGTTGTTGTTATGGTTTCCTGTAGGTTTTTGGTATTTTAAACTGGCATTATTGTGTGTGATTGTGGTGTATATATTAGAATTTTGTGTATTTTCGATGTTGAGTGCTTTGAAAATTGCGTCATGTTTTGTATTGATTTGTTCAGGTATTAGTTTGTTTTATATTTTGTGTTTGTATATTTGTAAATTTTCCCAAATGTTCATTATGGTGCCTTTGTGTGTTATGTGTTTTAATAGTGTCATTTGGTTATGTCTGGGAATTCATGTCCTGTGTTTATTGCATGTGTGGCCAAATTAGATTTATACAGTTCCGGATTTTTGTATGTGTTCAAGATAACGTTTTTTCAGTTGTGTTTCTGTTTGTCCTATGTAACATTTATTGCAATCTTAGCATTTGTTTGTTTGAAAATATATATATATATATTGTAACATATTTATTTTGTTAAATTTAATTTCAAATACAAATACACTTCTATTTGTGTTTGCGGAGCCCCACGATCTTGGAGCGCCAAATATATGCAACTTATTTATGTGTGTGGATTTTTATATGTACTTTAATTTGTATAGCCCCACGTTCTTTGGGAGCCAAATATATATACATAAACACATATACATATACACAAATTTAGCGTGACCGGTCTCACGTTCAAGATTGACAAATTATGTAACAATATAACATTTAAATTGGGTTTCAGGTGTATCTGCAATAAGAACTCTATATAACTTGTAACGATATTTCAAATTTATTTGATATTATTAAAAAATTGTGCACATGGCACTGACTTCGATTTAAAACATCCGTTATTATTTGTTATTATACCGTAAGGCTTATGCTATATACATCCTTACTGACTAAATATTCTATTCTACTAATTATTGTATTAAAGAAAAATCTCATTTTCATACTACTCAGTCAATTAATGTGTTTCAAAATATCAATATTTAAATCTCTTTTTATATATTGTAATGTACTCAAAATATTAATAGTTATTGAATTTATCTTTTGTTTCTTAGTACTGTTTTATCTCAAATACTAATTGTTTTCATTTAAATACTTTATATTCATTTTATTTCATATTAATTTGAGCTCTTGTTACGTTAATCGTATTTCTAAAACATCTATGTTTTTAATTCTACTTTACAAGAAACATTGGCTCTTACTTTAAAATAAAATAGAAACGTCTTTAATTGTCTTTGAGTTCATTGTACGATTAAGATATAAATAAGTTGTTTATCACCTTATTGTCGTCAATCATACTCGATCATTTTGATACATCTGTAGTCGTCCTCGTCTCGCACTCCAGCGTCGGCTGTCTCTCTTCTTCTCTTGTCCAGCGTCGGCTGTCTCTCTTCTCCTCTTGTCCAGCGTCGTATCACTCTCTCTTGTCCAGCGTCGTATCACTCTCTGGAACTCTCCTCTTGCTGTTTCTGACGTCAATGGATCTTCTTATGTAATTCTTCTTATGTACTGCTGTTATTATTTAAAAATGATTGTATTTATAACTTAGTTACATAGTTGTATGTAACTGGAAAATTTAAATTATTTACAAAAAAATAAATACGCCGTGCGGACGAGCATAAGCTCCCGCTGCACCGTGGATGATTTACGAAAGAGAACCACTGTAGCTTGCGTGTCCTATTTATACCCATGTCTTGGTCGACACCTGCAGTGTTACGAAATCGACATGTCAGAAACTGTCTCTGGTTTCAGTTCCCCCACTCTTTGTCAAATTCGCTATTTCTTATATGTCTGCGAATTGCAGAGTCCTGTAAGTATACTCTTATACTTATCTTATAACTATTTTTACAACACATGTTCACTGTAATTTTGGACATTGCAACTTAACCCTTTCGATTTGTATACAATTATTTCACTATTACACTCGTACGGTGTGTCACTTTCACGTGGTTTTCGTACACAGTATTTAGTAAATTTTATTACATTTTATTGTGTATTTGGATTTTAATTCTTACTTATAGTTTATGAATAATTATGGAAAACAGTAATTGTGCAATTATTCATCTTGGGGTGGCAAACTCGCATGCATAGACCTGCGTTCACACACACTAGCAAAATACTGGTGTACACACTTTCAGTTACATTTGTGTGTGTGTGCACGTCGATTCAGGTCGAAACACCTGTTCATATTTTTGTCTGAGCCAAGCTTGCAATCCCTGACATGCTTATTTCTAATATATTATTAATTATTTACAGTTTATTAGGTAAATTTAAATTTTTATATTCAATGCTCAGTACATCACTTATTTGTACTGTCGCATTATCCCTTTGCTTGGTAACAAAAAAAAATTTAATAAATTTATTTATTATAATTTTTTTTTATTTATTATTATTACATTTGCAAAAAAAATGTAACAAAAAATAAAGACTAATATTTGTCATTTCACCCTTAATTGGAGCGTATACAAATGTCTTACCTCCCCTCTTCACACGCTCACTGCTCGTGACCTTGTAGTAGGGTGGCTTTAACAAACAGCTGATCTGACTGGTTTCATTGACCTCGTTGTTTTCATGTGTAAAACTTCCTAAATGACGTTGCGTGGAATTTACCAATTTCTTTCTTCTGTATCTCATCATATACGATGAAAGTGTGTTGTCCTACTCGCTGTCTTAACGTATACGGTCCATTATAAAGTCTGAAGAATTTCTTCGCCGTATTATCACTCCGTTTTCCCACTGGATTAGCTTTGAGTAGTATACTTTCTCCCACGTTGAATTGTTGTAGCTTGTGAGTTAGATTAAATCTCTCTACTCTCTTGTTACCTCTTTCTCTTATCCGTTGCTTTGCGTATTCAATTTTCACACTTATTGGTACAGGTACATTTTGGTTATTCGGTTTGTTTATATACTTAGTCCAAATTCTGGTTGGCTTCTTATCTTCTTCTAATTCCATGGGAGTGTATCCTCGTACTGCGGCAACGCGTTTCTCAGCTGGTTTTGAAAACGTTTACGATTGGATGACCATACAACGTCTCCTTGTCGTCTAGCTGTATTATTTTGTTCAGTTTCTTTAGCTGTGCGTGTTGTAGTGTTGTACATTGGTGGCGAATAATTTATTTTATAATTATCACGGTGCGGTGTAGTGTTTTGTATTGCTTTCTTGTCATCTCTGTGATAATTATGGTGATGATTTGCGTGTTTTTGTTCCCAGTATTGTGTGTTCTTACCTTTATTGATATTCTCCGACTGTGTTACAAGGATTAAAAATTCTTCTATGGTTTTAATCCCTTGTGTATAAACTGCTAACTGGATATCTCGCTGAAAATGGTAAGATAATTTTGAAACAATTTCATATTCTGAGAATTTAGGTTTGAGATGCTTTACACGTTCTATTTGCGTAATTGTGTATTGTTCAATACTCTGCTGTCCTTGTGCATTGAACTTTCCATATTCGAGTTGATCCCGTACTTGTCGTTGGGTATGTAGATTCCAGTATCGGTTCTCGAATGCCTCACGAAACTGCTGATATGTACTAACGTTATCTCTAATAATAGAGTACCATTGGCTGGCTGACTCTCTAAGATATCGCGTGACGAAGACTATCTTCTCGTCGTCATTTATTGCACTTCCAATTTTTTCTATTTCCTTCTCTACTCTTGCTAGAAATTCCATACTGTTCTCCCCTTTACCACCCGAGAACTTAAGTCTGCTCCTTTCTTCCGTTGGTGTAGGAAATATGGTCATTTGGTTCTGTCGTCTTCTTAACTCACTTCGTAGCTGGTTCATTTCCTCTTGAATCTCTTCTTTCATATGTGATACGTCTCCCGAACGGTCTTTCGTAGTTTCCTCAATTTTATTCTCCATAACTAAAGTACGTGTTTCTATTTCTCTAAGTTTACTGGTATTTGCTTGGGATACATTATTAATAGTTTGGATTTTATTATCCTGTTCTCGCGTTATAGTAGTTAAAGTATCATTTATTTGTTTATGTGTTTCTTTTAAATCTTTTCTCCACTCGAGACGTAATTCTTTTTGTTTATTTTCAATCCGTACAACTTGTTCATGTAAGGCTTGTTTAACATTATTCTCTAGAGTATCAATACGTATGTTGGTGTCACCAATTTTTTCGGTTAACTGCGCATTACTGTCAATTATACTTTGTTTTATTTCAAGAGTATCAATTTTTAACTCTTCTAGACTCTGTAATTTTTATGGTGCCCTGTCTAAACTTTTCGGACTGTAGTTCTAATTTATTTTCTAAACTTTCTGTTTGTTTTGTATTTATTTCATCTATTTTTCTTATTTGTTTGATATTCTCCTCTTTCAACTCCTCTTTAAATTTTTCGGCTTGTTTTATGACTAATTCGTCCATCATGGAGAGTATCGAATTTTTAAATGCTTCTAAATTCAACCCTCCTGGTTCTGCCATGTTGAATAATTATTAAAATATTTATTTAGTAGTAATTCTTTAACAATTATTATTGATAACCGTTCCCTACTTATTTATTTATTTCTTTATTTTTATTAATAGTTATTATTAATACTCATTACAGTTACACCTGTTACATAGACAAACAATATTATTTGTGGGCGCCAGCTGTGTGATTACACAACAATTAACATTACATTCAGTTACTGTTTAATATAAATAATAATTACATATTATACATTTTTCATTTAGCACACTCTTTATATTTTAGAGCAACCATTTAGCTACACAAAAAATTTTAATAGTTAAATGATGGGGATCGGGCCATACGTTCATGGGTTACAATTTATGTAACAAATTTTTGTACATAAATTTAGGCATATCGTGCCCCACGTCCAGGGCGACAAATATATGTAACATATTTATTTTGTTAAATTTAATTTCAAATACAAATACACTTCTATTTGTGTTTGCGGAGCCCCACGATCTTGGAGCGCCAAATATATGCAACTTATTTATGTGTGTGGATTTTTATATGTACTTTAATTTGTATAGCCCCACGTTCTTTGGGAGCCAAATATATATACATAAACACATATACATATACACAAATTTAGCGTGACCGGTCTCACGTTCAAGATTGACAAATTATGTAACAATATAACATTTAAATTGGGTTTCAGGTGTATCTGCAATAAGAACTCTATATAACTTGTAACGATATTTCAAATTTATTTGATATTATTAAAAAATTGTGCACATGGCACTGACTTCGATTTAAAACATCCGTTATTATTTGTTATTATACCGTAAGGCTTATGCTATATACATCCTTACTGACTAAATATTCTATTCTACTAATTATTGTATTAAAGAAAAATCTCATTTTCATACTACTCAGTCAATTAATGTGTTTCAAAATATCAATATTTAAATCTCTTTTTATATATTGTAAGGTACTCAAAATATTAATAGTTATTGAATTTATCTTTTGTTTCTTAGTACTGTTTTATCTCAAATACTAATTGTTTTCATTTAAATACTTTATATTCATTTTATTTCATATTAATTTGAGCTCTTGTTACGTTAATCGTATTTCTAAAACATCTATGTTTTTAATTCTACTTTACAAGAAACATTGGCTCTTACTTTAAAATAAAATAGAAACGTCTTTAATTGTCTTTGAGTTCATTGTACGATTAAGATATAAATAAGTTGTTTATCACCTTATTGTCGTCAATCATACTCGATCATTTTGATACATCTGTAGTCGTCCTCGTCTCGCACTCCAGCGTCGGCTGTCTCTCTTCTTCTCTTGTCCAGCGTCGGCTGTCTCTCTTCTCCTCTTGTCCAGCGTCGTATCACTCTCTCTTGTCCAGCGTCGTATCACTCTCTGGAACTCTCCTCTTGCTGTTTCTGACGTCAATGGATCTTCTTATGTAATTCTTCTTATGTACTGCTGTTATTATTTAAAAATGATTGTATTTATAACTTAGTTACATAGTTGTATGTAACTGGAAAATTTAAATTATTTACAAAAAAATAAATACGCCGTGCGGACGAGCATAAGCTCCCGCTGCACCGTGGATGATTTACGAAAGAGAACCACTGTAGCTTGCGTGTCCTATTTATACCCATGTCTTGGTCGACACCTGCAGTGTTACGAAATCGACATGTCAGAAACTGTCTCTGGTTTCAGTTCCCCCACTCTTTGTCAAATTCGCTATTTCTTATATGTCTGCGAATTGCAGAGTCCTGTAAGTATACTCTTATACTTATCTTATAACTATTTTTACAACACATGTTCACTGTAATTTTGGACATTGCAACTTAACCCTTTCGATTTGTATACAATTATTTCACTATTACACTCGTACGGTGTGTCACTTTCACGTGGTTTTTGTACACAGTATTTAGTAAATTTTATTACATTTTATTGTGTTTTTGGATTTTAATTCTTACTTATAGTTTATGAATAATTACGGAAAACAGTAATTGTGCAATTATTCATCTTGGGGTGGCAAACTCGCATGCATAGACCTGCGTTCACACACACTAGCAAAATACTGGTGTACACACTTTCAGTTACATTTGTGTGTGTGTGCACGTCGATTCAGGTCGAAACACCTGTTCATATTTTTGTCTGAGCCAAGCTTGCAATCCCTGACATGCTTATTTCTAATATATTATTAATTATTTACAGTTTATTAGGTAAATTTAAATTTTTATATTCAATGCTCAGTACATCACTTATTTGTACTGTCGCATTATCCCTTTGCTTGGTAACAAAAAAAAATTTAATAAATTTATTTATTATAATTTTTTTTTATTTATTATTATTACATTTGCAAAAAAAATGTAACAAATAATAAAGACTAATATTTGTCATTTCACCCTTAATTGGAGCGTATATTCAAATGTCTTACCTCCCCTCTTCACACGCTCACTGCTCGTGACCTTGTAGTAGGGTGGCTTTAACAAACAGCTGATCTGACTGGTTTCATTGACCTCGTTGTTTTCATGTGTAAAACTTCCTAAATGACGTTGCGTGGAATTTACCAATTTCTTTCTTCTGTATCTCATCATATACGATGAAAGTGTGTTGTCCTACTCGCTGTCTTAACGTATACGGTCCATTATAAAGTCTGAAGAATTTCTTCGCCGTATTATCACTCCGTTTTCCCACTGGATTAGCTTTGAGTAGTATACTTTCTCCCACGTTGAATTGTTGTAGCTTGTGAGTTAGATTAAATCTCTCTACTCTCTTGTTACCTCTTTCTCTTATCCGTTGCTTTGCGTATTCAATTTTCACACTTATTGGTACAGGTACATTTTGGTTATTCGGTTTGTTTATATACTTAGTCCAAATTCTGGTTGGCTTCTTATCTTCTTCTAATTCCATGGGAGTGTATCCTCGTACTGCGGCAACGCGTTTCTCAGCTGGTTTTGAAAACGTTTACGATTGGATGACCATACAACGTCTCCTTGTCGTCTAGCTGTATTATTTTGTTCAGTTTCTTTAGCTGTGCGTGTTGTAGTGTTGTACATTGGTGGCGAATAATTTATTTTATAATTATCACGGTGCGGTGTAGTGTTTTGTATTGCTTTCTTGTCATCTCTGTGATAATTATGGTGATGATTTGCGTGTTTTTGTTCCCAGTATTGTGTGTTCTTACCTTTATTGATATTCTCCGACTGTGTTACAAGGATTAAAAATTCTTCTATGGTTTTAATCCCTTGTGTATAAACTGCTAACTGGATATCTCGCTGAAAATGGTAAGATAATTTTGAAACAATTTCATATTCTGAGAATTTAGGTTTGAGATGCTTTACACGTTCTATTTGCGTAATTGTGTATTGTTCAATACTCTGCTGTCCTTGTGCATTGAACTTTCCATATTCGAGTTGATCCCGTACTTGTCGTTGGGTATGTAGATTCCAGTATCGGTTCTCGAATGCCTCACGAAACTGCTGATATGTACTAACGTTATCTCTAATAATAGAGTACCATTGGCTGGCTGACTCTCTAAGATATCGCGTGACGAAGACTATCTTCTCGTCGTCATTTATTGCACTTCCAATTTTTTCTATTTCCTTCTCTACTCTTGCTAGAAATTCCATACTGTTCTCCCCTTTACCACCCGAGAACTTAAGTCTGCTCCTTTCTTCCGTTGGTGTAGGAAATATGGTCATTTGGTTCTGTCGTCTTCTTAACTCACTTCGTAGCTGGTTCATTTCCTCTTGAATCTCTTCTTTCATATGTGATACGTCTCCCGAACGGTCTTTCGTAGTTTCCTCAATTTTATTCTCCATAACTAAAGTACGTGTTTCTATTTCTCTAAGTTTACTGGTATTTGCTTGGGATACATTATTAATAGTTTGGATTTTATTATCCTGTTCTCGCGTTATAGTAGTTAAAGTATCATTTATTTGTTTATGTGTTTCTTTTAAATCTTTTCTCCACTCGAGACGTAATTCTTTTTGTTTATTTTCAATCCGTACAACTTGTTCATGTAAGGCTTGTTTAACATTATTCTCTAGAGTATCAATACGTATGTTGGTGTCACCAATTTTTTCGGTTAACTGCGCATTACTGTCAATTATACTTTGTTTTATTTCAAGAGTATCAATTTTTAACTCTTCTAGACTCTGTAATTTTTATGGTGCCCTGTCTAAACTTTTCGGACTGTAGTTCTAATTTATTTTCTAAACTTTCTGTTTGTTTTGTATTTATTTCATCTATTTTTCTTATTTGTTTGATATTCTCCTCTTTCAACTCCTCTTTAAATTTTTCGGCTTGTTTTATGACTAATTCGTCCATCATGGAGAGTATCGAATTTTTAAATGCTTCTAAATTCAACCCTCCTGGTTCTGCCATGTTGAATAATTATTAAAATATTTATTTAGTAGTAATTCTTTAACAATTATTATTGATAACCGTTCCCTACTTATTTATTTATTTCTTTATTTTTATTAATAGTTATTATTAATACTCATTACAGTTACACCTGTTACATAGACAAACAATATTATTTGTGGGCGCCAGCTGTGTGATTACACAACAATTAACATTACATTCAGTTACTGTTTAATATAAATAATAATTACATATTATACATTTTTCATTTAGCACACTCTTTATATTTTAGAGCAACCATTTAGCTACACAAAAAATTTTAATAGTAAAATGATGGGGATCGGGCCATACGTTCATGGGTTACAATTTATGTAACAAATTTTTGTACATAAATTTAGGCATATCGTGCCCCACGTCCAGGGCGACAAATATATGTAACATATTTATTTTGTTAAATTTAATTTCAAATACAAATACACTTCTATTTGTGTTTGCGGAGCCCCACGATCTTGGAGCGCCAAATATATGCAACTTATTTATGTGTGTGGATTTTTATATGTACTTTAATTTGTATAGCCCCACGTTCTTTGGGAGCCAAATATATATACATAAACACATATACATATACACAAATTTAGCGTGACCGGTCTCACGTTCAAGATTGACAAATTATGTAACAATATAACATTTAAATTGGGTTTCAGGTGTATCTGCAATAAGAACTCTATATAACTTGTAACGATATTTCAAATTTATTTGATATTATTAAAAAATTGTGCACATGGCACTGACTTCGATTTAAAACATCCGTTATTATTTGTTATTATACCGTAAGGCTTATGCTATATACATCCTTACTGACTAAATATTCTATTCTACTAATTATTGTATTAAAGAAAAATCTCATTTTCATACTACTCAGTCAATTAATGTGTTTCAAAATATCAATATTTAAATCTCTTTTTATATATTGTAAGGTACTCAAAATATTAATAGTTATTGAATTTATCTTTTGTTTCTTAGTACTGTTTTATCTCAAATACTAATTGTTTTCATTTAAATACTTTATATTCATTTTATTTCATATTAATTTGAGCTCTTGTTACGTTAATCGTATTTCTAAAACATCTATGTTTTTAATTCTACTTTACAAGAAACATTGGCTCTTACTTTAAAATAAAATAGAAACGTCTTTAATTGTCTTTGAGTTCATTGTACGATTAAGATATAAATAAGTTGTTTATCACCTTATTGTCGTCAATCATACTCGATCATTTTGATACATCTGTAGTCGTCCTCGTCTCGCACTCCAGCGTCGGCTGTCTCTCTTCTTCTCTTGTCCAGCGTCGGCTGTCTCTCTTCTCCTCTTGTCCAGCGTCGTATCACTCTCTCTTGTCCAGCGTCGTATCACTCTCTGGAACTCTCCTCTTGCTGTTTCTGACGTCAATGGATCTTCTTATGTAATTCTTCTTATGTACTGCTGTTATTATTTAAAAATGATTGTATTTATAACTTAGTTACATAGTTGTATGTAACTGGAAAATTTAAATTATTTACAAAAAAATAAATACGCCGTGCGGACGAGCATAAGCTCCCGCTGCACCGTGGATGATTTACGAAAGAGAACCACTGTAGCTTGCGTGTCCTATTTATACCCATGTCTTGGTCGACACCTGCAGTGTTACGAAATCGACATGTCAGAAACTGTCTCTGGTTTCAGTTCCCCCACTCTTTGTCAAATTCGCTATTTCTTATATGTCTGCGAATTGCAGAGTCCTGTAAGTATACTCTTATACTTATCTTATAACTATTTTTACAACACATGTTCACTGTAATTTTGGACATTGCAACTTAACCCTTTCGATTTGTATACAATTATTTCACTATTACACTCGTACGGTGTGTCACTTTCACGTGGTTTTTGTACACAGTATTTAGTAAATTTTATTACATTTTATTGTGTTTTTGGATTTTAATTCTTACTTATAGTTTATGAATAATTACGGAAAACAGTAATTGTGCAATTATTCATCTTGGGGTGGCAAACTCGCATGCATAGACCTGCGTTCACACACACTAGCAAAATACTGGTGTACACACTTTCAGTTACATTTGTGTGTGTGTGCACGTCGATTCAGGTCGAAACACCTGTTCATATTTTTGTCTGAGCCAAGCTTGCAATCCCTGACATGCTTATTTCTAATATATTATTAATTATTTACAGTTTATTAGGTAAATTTAAATTTTTATATTCAATGCTCAGTACATCACTTATTTGTACTGTCGCATTATCCCTTTGCTTGGTAACAAAAAAAAATTTAATAAATTTATTTATTATAATTTTTTTTTATTTATTATTATTACATTTGCAAAAAAAAATGTAACAAATAATAAAGACTAATATTTGTCATTTCACCCTTAATTGGAGCGTATACAAATGTCTTACCTCCCCTCTTCACACGCTCACTGCTCGTGACCTTGTAGTAGGGTGGCTTTAACAAACAGCTGATCTGACTGGTTTCATTGACCTCGTTGTTTTCATGTGTAAAACTTCCTAAATGACGTTGCGTGGAATTTACCAATTTCTTTCTTCTGTATCTCATCATATACGATGAAAGTGTGTTGTCCTACTCGCTGTCTTAACGTATACGGTCCATTATAAAGTCTGAAGAATTTCTTCGCCGTATTATCACTCCGTTTTCCCACTGGATTAGCTTTGAGTAGTATACTTTCTCCCACGTTGAATTGTTGTAGCTTGTGAGTTAGATTAAATCTCTCTACTCTCTTGTTACCTCTTTCTCTTATCCGTTGCTTTGCGTATTCAATTTTCACACTTATTGGTACAGGTACATTTTGGTTATTCGGTTTGTTTATATACTTAGTCCAAATTCTGGTTGGCTTCTTATCTTCTTCTAATTCCATGGGAGTGTATCCTCGTACTGCGGCAACGCGTTTCTCAGCTGGTTTTGAAAACGTTTACGATTGGATGACCATACAACGTCTCCTTGTCGTCTAGCTGTATTATTTTGTTCAGTTTCTTTAGCTGTGCGTGTTGTAGTGTTGTACATTGGTGGCGAATAATTTATTTTATAATTATCACGGTGCGGTGTAGTGTTTTGTATTGCTTTCTTGTCATCTCTGTGATAATTATGGTGATGATTTGCGTGTTTTTGTTCCCAGTATTGTGTGTTCTTACCTTTATTGATATTCTCCGACTGTGTTACAAGGATTAAAAATTCTTCTATGGTTTTAATCCCTTGTGTATAAACTGCTAACTGGATATCTCGCTGAAAATGGTAAGATAATTTTGAAACAATTTCATATTCTGAGAATTTAGGTTTGAGATGCTTTACACGTTCTATTTGCGTAATTGTGTATTGTTCAATACTCTGCTGTCCTTGTGCATTGAACTTTCCATATTCGAGTTGATCCCGTACTTGTCGTTGGGTATGTAGATTCCAGTATCGGTTCTCGAATGCCTCACGAAACTGCTGATATGTACTAACGTTATCTCTAATAATAGAGTACCATTGGCTGGCTGACTCTCTAAGATATCGCGTGACGAAGACTATCTTCTCGTCGTCATTTATTGCACTTCCAATTTTTTCTATTTCCTTCTCTACTCTTGCTAGAAATTCCATACTGTTCTCCCCTTTACCACCCGAGAACTTAAGTCTGCTCCTTTCTTCCGTTGGTGTAGGAAATATGGTCATTTGGTTCTGTCGTCTTCTTAACTCACTTCGTAGCTGGTTCATTTCCTCTTGAATCTCTTCTTTCATATGTGATACGTCTCCCGAACGGTCTTTCGTAGTTTCCTCAATTTTATTCTCCATAACTAAAGTACGTGTTTCTATTTCTCTAAGTTTACTGGTATTTGCTTGGGATACATTATTAATAGTTTGGATTTTATTATCCTGTTCTCGCGTTATAGTAGTTAAAGTATCATTTATTTGTTTATGTGTTTCTTTTAAATCTTTTCTCCACTCGAGACGTAATTCTTTTTGTTTATTTTCAATCCGTACAACTTGTTCATGTAAGGCTTGTTTAACATTATTCTCTAGAGTATCAATACGTATGTTGGTGTCACCAATTTTTTCGGTTAACTGCGCATTACTGTCAATTATACTTTGTTTTATTTCAAGAGTATCAATTTTTAACTCTTCTAGACTCTGTAATTTTTATGGTGCCCTGTCTAAACTTTTCGGACTGTAGTTCTAATTTATTTTCTAAACTTTCTGTTTGTTTTGTATTTATTTCATCTATTTTTCTTATTTGTTTGATATTCTCCTCTTTCAACTCCTCTTTAAATTTTTCGGCTTGTTTTATGACTAATTCGTCCATCATGGAGAGTATCGAATTTTTAAATGCTTCTAAATTCAACCCTCCTGGTTCTGCCATGTTGAATAATTATTAAAATATTTATTTAGTAGTAATTCTTTAACAATTATTATTGATAACCGTTCCCTACTTATTTATTTATTTCTTTATTTTTATTAATAGTTATTATTAATACTCATTACAGTTACACCTGTTACATAGACAAACAATATTATTTGTGGGCGCCAGCTGTGTGATTACACAACAATTAACATTACATTCAGTTACTGTTTAATATAAATAATAATTACATATTATACATTTTTCATTTAGCACACTCTTTATATTTTAGAGCAACCATTTAGCTACACAAAAAATTTTAATAGTAAAATGATGGGGATCGGGCCATACGTTCATGGGTTACAATTTATGTAACAAATTTTTGTACATAAATTTAGGCATATCGTGCCCCACGTCCAGGGCGACAAATATATGTAACATATTTATTTTGTTAAATTTAATTTCAAATACAAATACACTTCTATTTGTGTTTGCGGAGCCCCACGATCTTGGAGCGCCAAATATATGCAACTTATTTATGTGTGTGGATTTTTATATGTACTTTAATTTGTATAGCCCCACGTTCTTTGGGAGCCAAATATATATACATAAACACATATACATATACACAAATTTAGCGTGACCGGTCTCACGTTCAAGATTGACAAATTATGTAACAATATAACATTTAAATTGGGTTTCAGGTGTATCTGCAATAAGAACTCTATATAACTTGTAACGATATTTCAAATTTATTTGATATTATTAAAAAATTGTGCACATGGCACTGACTTCGATTTAAAACATCCGTTATTATTTGTTATTATACCGTAAGGCTTATGCTATATACATCCTTACTGACTAAATATTCTATTCTACTAATTATTGTATTAAAGAAAAATCTCATTTTCATACTACTCAGTCAATTAATGTGTTTCAAAATATCAATATTTAAATCTCTTTTTATATATTGTAAGGTACTCAAAATATTAATAGTTATTGAATTTATCTTTTGTTTCTTAGTACTGTTTTATCTCAAATACTAATTGTTTTCATTTAAATACTTTATATTCATTTTATTTCATATTAATTTGAGCTCTTGTTACGTTAATCGTATTTCTAAAACATCTATGTTTTTAATTCTACTTTACAAGAAACATTGGCTCTTACTTTAAAATAAAATAGAAATGTCTTTAATTGTCTTTGAGTTCATTGTACGATTAAGATATAAATAAGTTGTTTATCACCTTATTGTCGTCAATCATACTCGATCATTTTGATACATCTGTAGTCGTCCTCGTCTCGCACTCCAGCGTCGGCTGTCTCTCTTCTTCTCTTGTCCAGCGTCGGCTGTCTCTCTTCTCCTCTTGTCCAGCGTCGTATCACTCTCTCTTGTCCAGCGTCGTATCACTCTCTGGAACTCTCCTCTTGCTGTTTCTGACGTCAATGGATCTTCTTATGTAATTCTTCTTATGTACTGCTGTTATTATTTAAAAATGATTGTATTTATAACTTAGTTACATAGTTGTATGTAACTGGAAAATTTAAATTATTTACAAAAAAATAAATACGCCGTGCGGACGGGCATAAGCTCCCGCTGCACCGTGGATGATTTACGAAAGAGAACCACTGTAGCTTGCGTGTCCTATTTATACCCATGTCTTGGTCGACACCTGCAGTGTTACGAAATCGACATGTCAGAAACTGTCTGTGGATTCAGTTCCCCCACTCTTTGTCAAATTCGCTATTTCAAATTCGGAATATATATATATATATTGCGACAGTACAAATAAGTGATGTACTGAGCATTGAATATAAAAATTTAAATTTACCTAATAAACTGTAAATAATTAATAATATATTAGAAATAAGCATGTCAGGGATTGCAAGCTTGGCTCAGACAAAAATATGAACAGGTGTTTCGACCTGAATCGACGTGCACACACACACAAATGTAACTGAAAGTGTGTACACCAGTATTTTGCTAGTGTGTGTGACGCAGGTCTATGCAGGCGAGTTTACCACCCCAAGATGAATAATTGCATAATTACTGTTTTTCAGTAATTATTCCTAAAATATAAATAAGGAGTAAATTCCCAAAACACAATAAAATTTAATAAAATTAACAAAATACTGTGTACAAAAACCACATGAAAGGGACACACCGTACGAGTGTAGTGGTGAAATAACTGTGTACAGAGCGAAAGGGTTAAGTTGCAATGTCCAAAAATACAGTGAACATGTGTAGTGAAAATAGTTGTAAGATGAGTATAAGAGTATACTTACAGGACTCTGCAATTCGCAGAAATATAAGAAATAGCGAAATTGAGAAGGAGTGGGGGGGACTGAACCCAGAGACAATTTTAGACATGTCGATTTCGTACAACTGCAGGTGTTGACCAAGACGTGGGTATAAATAGGACACACACGCTACAGTTGTTCTCTTTTTCGATCACCCACAGTGCAGCGGGAGCTTCTGCCCGTCCGCACAAAGTATTTAAATTTTGTGTAAATAGTTTCATCCTTCCAGTTACATACAGTTATGTAACTGAATTGTAAAAACAAGCAATTTTAATTAGTAACAGAATTACACGAGAAGAAAATCCATATAAGAAGATCAACTGACGTCCGAAACAGCACGAGAAGAAGTTCCAGAGAGAGAGAGAGAGCGCTGACGACTTAGTTCCAGAGAGCGAGACGACGCTGGACAAGAGAGAGACGACGCTGGACTCTAGAGGAGCCTGCGCTGGGCAAGAGGAACACTACTGAAGTCTGGAAACGACGCGGGACAAGAGGAGCGACGCTGGACAAGAGGAATCGATTCTGAGTTCGAGACGAGGACGATTACAGATGGATCCAATGATTGAGTATGATTGACAACAATAAGGTGATAAACAACTTATTTATCTCTTAATCGAACAATTAACTCAAAGACAATTAAAGACATTCTTGTTCTATTTAAAAGTAAGAGCCAATGTATTATAAATATAGAGAGTTATAATCATAAATGTTATTGAAGTAAGATTAACGTAAATAAGAGCTCAAATTAATATTGAAATGAAAATAATGCAAAGCATTAAATAAAAATTAGCGTTTTTATAAATCAGTACTGATAAAAGAAAGGTAAATTCAGTAACTATTTATATTTTTGAGTTTACAGTACAATATCTAAAAAGAAATTCTATATTTTTATATGTTAGAGTTACATATGCTTTTTGTTTAACTTTTGTTAGGATATAACGCCTAACTACGTTAGAGTTAACATCAAGAACACGTCTTCATCGGCTTCTGTCGCCCAAAAATTGGCTCAGAAAGTGTGGATGAAAGAAGAAATTAAACATCTTCATTCCAAAAAGACCAAATTAAACAGCGAACTGTATCATGCACGCTTGGAAATTCTTAATAAAATTCACCCGGTTGTTGTTCATGAAGTCTTGTCATGTATTGAGACGCAAATTCGTAATATCATAAGTAAGGTCGTAAACGTACAAAAAATAAAGTTTGAAAAATTAAAAAGAAAACAGTACCAAACGGACCGTAGTTACACATACAATAAACACACATTTTGTACACGTATGGTTAACGATAGCAACATAAATTTTACTAGAGTAGAAGAGAAATTATTGAACAAAGGCCTAAATTATAACCTTCCAAGACGATCTAAACACAATATTATTCGCGAAGTAACTAATGCTGAAGCGGCCGTAAAAATACTAAGTGATCAAGATAAACAAAACGAGGCTCGCGTGTTCATTAATAACAAACTGAACCGTATGTTAAAAAGTGAAAAGCGTCCACCTGACTACAAATATCGCAGGGATGTAAAAACTGTACGCAATATTAAGCAAAAACTCGAGAACAATAATGCTATCATAACTAAAGCTGATAAAGGCAATACGATTATAATCTTAAATCAAGACGAATACAATCAGAAAGTTTATGAGTTTATTCACGATAATAACATACGTACTTTGACAAGAGAACCCACTACAAAATACGTTAGGGATATCAACAACTGTATTAATAGATCCACATTCCTATTTGATACACGCAGTATGCGTATGCTAAAACCAATACACGCCCAAGCTCCCGCACTTAACGGCCTCCCAAAATTACACAAGGAGAATATGCCCATACGTCCTGTGGTTAATTTTACCACAGCACCTGGGTATAAGGTAGCTAAGAAACTTTTACAGATCTTAAAAAGTAATATTAATAAGACATTAACCACAGCGTCAGAAATAGTATTGAGTTTGTGGACAGAGTGAAATCGTTAGTAGTATTACCACAATATAAGTTGGTGTCTTTTGACGTTACGAACCTTTACACTAATGTTCCTGTGCCCCAAACGATTGATATTTTACAGAAAAACCTGGAGGATTCAGGCACTTTAGATCAGCAAAAAATCCATGAACTTATCGCGTTACTAAGAATAATATTAGGCCAGAATTATTTCACTTTTGATAACCGATTTTTTGCGCAGGACGACGGCCTTGCAATGGGATCGCCACTTAGTGGTTTCTTGGCCGATATTTAATTTAACTATTTTGAAAATGAACACATATTATCGCATAAAAACAAGCTTTACAAAAATATCATCTCATACACACGGTATGTGGATGACACATTCCTTGTTATTAATGGCACGCATAGACAAATAGAAACCTTGAGTAAATACATAAATAGTATACACCCAAAAATAAAGTTCACGTTGGAGATGGAAAATAACAGTAGCCTAAATTTTCTGGACATAACTGTGCGGAAAATAAAAAATTTGTTTAGGTTCAACATCTATAGGAAGCCAACCGCCACAGATATTACTATTCACGCTTCTTCATTTCATCCATTTGCACAAAAAATGGCATCATTCAACTCGTTGGTTAACAGATTACTAAAAATTCCGTTAGAGGCGAAAGACTACATCGATGAGCTTAATACGATAAAGTATATCGCGGTGGCCAACGGTTACAGTAGTACAGTTATAGACAAAATAGTAGCGAGGCAGAGGAGGAACATATATAAAAATAGAAGCATAAACAAAACACACAACAGTGACATTAAATATATACCAACGGAATTTACAAATCTTTTGCCTAATACTATTAAGAACGTTTTTAAAAAACACGGTTTCGCAGTTTCTTTCAAAACGAGTAATTGTATTTTGAACGCTTTGAGACCAGTGACCAACAGGCTAGTAGAAAACTGTTCTGGTATTTATAAAATAGAATGCGAGGACTGCAATAATTTTTATGTTGGACAAACGGGCAGGAAATTTCAGGATAGGTACAGAGAGCATCTCCCTAGAGGTGATATCCAGAAGATAAAATCAAACTTTGCCTTGCATATAGTCAACCAGAACCATATTACTCGAGTTTTCAAAGTAGCTTCGAACCGTTGCATTTCTGTAAAAAGGGCAAGCTTATGGACGCGCTGGAAGAATTTGAAATTTATAAGGCCTCAAAAACCCAAGGTAATCAGCTCTTGAACGACAAGCTTTCTTTTAAGTCCAACGGACTGTATGAGACGGTCATATGCGTGTTGGAACAACACATAGATAAAGGTAGAGATAGTGCGACGCGTAACGGTTAGTCGCTTGCAAGTTCCGATACGATGCGCATCGTGTAGTTGTGTAATTGTACACGCGGTATGTGCGAGTGAAACTTTTTATTTATATCTTATTAAGTTGACGTACTCCATGTGAGTGATTCTTGTTTTTTTACCAACCTGATGATGGGACCATGAGTCCCGAAACGCGTAGTTTTTGAAAGAAACATTGAAGTTGCAAGGAAGAGCACCAGTGTACCCGGATACACAAGGTAATATTAAATATAGTTAGATATTTTTTAATAAAATAATTAGTAGAATAGAATATTTAGTCAGTAAGGATGTATATAGCGTAAGCCTTACGTCCTAGTAACAAAGTAATAACGAATGTTTTAAGTCGAATCAAGTGCCATGCTCCCAATTTTATTAGTACCAAATAAATTTGAAATACCGTTACAAGTTACATCGAGTTCTTATTACAGATACATCTGAAACCCAAATTAAATTGTATTTATGCAAGTTGTATTGTTATATAAATTGTCGCTCCAAGATCGTGGGGCTATTCAAACACAAATAGATGTGTATTTGCAACCTGTATACACGCACCTATATATGTACTGTTATATAAATTGGCTCCCAAAGAACGCGGGGCTATGCAAATTAAATTACATGTAAATTTATACACATACAACATAAATTATACAACTTATGTACACTTGTATTGTTGCATAAATTGTCGCCCATGAACGTATGGCCCGATCCCCACCATTTAACTATTAAAATTTTTTTTGTAGCTAAATAGTTGCTCTAAAAATAAAAGTGTGCTAAATAATAAAAAAAATATATTATATGTAATAAAAATTATTTATATTAAACATTAACGGAATGTTATGTTAATTGTTGTGTAATCACACAGCTGGCGCCCACAAATAATATTGTTTGTCTATGTAACAGGTGTAACTGTAATGAGTATTAATAATAACTATTAATAAAAATAAAGAAATAAATAAATAAGTAGGGAACGGTTATCAATAATAATTGTTAAAGAATTACTACTAAATAAATATTTTAGTAATTATTCAACATGGCAGAACCAGGAGGGTTGAATTTAGAAGCATTTAAAAATTCGATACTGGCCATGATGGACGAATTAGTCATAAAACAAGCCGAAAAATTTAAAGAAGAGTTGAAAGAGGAGAATGTCAAACAAATAAGAAAAATAGATGAAATAAATACAAAACAAACAGAAAGTTTAAAAAATAAGTTAGAGCAACAGTCCGAAAGTTTTAAACAGGAACTATAAAAATCACGGAAATGTAGAAGAGTTAAAAATTGATAATCTTGAAATAAAACAAAGTATAATTGACAGTAATGCACAGTTAAACGAAAAAATTGGTGACACCAACATACGTATTGATACTTTAGAGAATAATTTTAAACAAGCCTTACATGAGCAAGTTGTAAGATATGAAAATAAACAAAAAGAATTACGTCTCGAGTGGAGAAAAGATATAAAAGAAACGCATAAACAAATAAATGATACTTTAACTACTATAACGCGAGAGCAGGATGATAAAATTCAAACTATTAATAATATATCGCAAGCAAATACCAGTAAACTTAGAGAAATAGAAACACGTACTGTAGTCATTGAGAATAAAATTGAAGAAACTACGAAGGACCGTTCGGGAGACGTATCACATATGAAAGAAGAAATTCAAGAGGAAATGAACCAGCTACGAAGTGAGTTAAGAAGCAAATGACCATATTTCCTACACCAGTGGAAGAAAGGAGCCGACTTAAGTTCTCAGGTGGTAAAAGGGAGAACAGTATGGAATTCCTAGCGAGAGTAGAGAAGGAAATAGAAAAGATTGGGAGTGCAATAAATGACGACGAGAAGATAGACTTCGTCACGCGATATCTTAGAGATTCAGCCAGCCAATGGTACTCTATTATTAGAGATAACGTCAGTAAATATCAGCAGTTTCGTGAGGCATTCGAGAACCGATACTGGAATTTACATACCCAACGACAAGTACGGGATCAACTCGAATATGGAAAGTTCAATGCACAAGGACAGCAGAGTATTGAACAATACACAATTACGCAAATAGAACGTGTAAAGCATCTTAAACCTAAATTCTCAGAATACGAAATTATTTCAAAGTTATCTTACCATTTTCAGCGAGATATCCAGTTAGCAGTTTATACGCAGGGAATTAAAACCATAGAAGAATTTTTAATCCTTGTGACACAGTCGCAGAATATCAATAAAGGTAAGAACACACAATACTGGGAACAAAAACACGCAAATCACCACTATAATTATCACAGAGATGACAAGAAAACAATACAAAACAATGCACTGCCCCGTGATAATTACAAAATAAATTATTCGCCACCAATATACAACACTACAACGCGCACAGCTACCGAGACTGAAAGAATAAATACAGCTAAACGACAAGGAGACGTTGTATGGTCGTCCAATCGTAAACAGTTTTCAAAACCAGCTGACAAACGCGTTGCCGCAGTACGAGGGTACGATGAGAAAAAATTGAAGAGAGATAGCCAGAAAATGAATGAGATGGAGACAGTAGCATTCCACAATCGGCCGTCTACATCAAAAGCATCACAATGACTGAATAAACGGTAGCAAAATTATAAAATAAACAACATATACCCCTGCGATATTAGGAAGGAATTATTAAGCACCGAACAGGATATAAAGCGAGACGCACAGCGAACACAATGCCCTATTGTGACTGTGAGCATAAACAGGTGTAAAATACGGATGCTAGTTGATACCGGCAGCCAACTGTCAGTTCTTAATACTGCATGGGTTCAACGCAATAAGAAATGTTTTAAAAATACTGCAATTTTGCCCGTAAATAATTTAAATATTACAACAGCTACCAATAAAAAAGAAAGAATTAAACAAAAAGCATATGTAACTCTAACATATAAAAATCTAGAATTAGAACACCCCATGATAATTATGCATAAATTGATTTATGATAAAATTTTAGGTATCGATATACTAAAAACAATAAATGCTAAGATTAATGTTAATGATAATATAATTGTGTGTAATTATAAAAATGTTCAATATGAATTAAATATGAACAGCGAGGAAGAAGAGTGCAAGGTAAGTGAAACGCCTATTACTTTGTACAAGCCACACATACAGTATGGTCCAACTCGACATGTGAATGCGACAGATGAAGGAATGACGACACAGGAAGAAGAGAAACTGCACGAATTAATAGAAGAATACAGTGATGTATTTAGTGAAGTACCGACGCAGACGACAGTATACGAGCACTCTATAGTTGTGTCAGACCCTACGAAAGTCATTAGGAAGACGTACCCTATCCCAATGCGATATGAGGAAGAGGTTGAACTGAAAATTCGGCGCATGATTGAAAGTGGAGTCAGAGCGATCGAACAGCAACTTCCTGAATCCTCTAGTGGTAGTGAAGAAGAAAAGTAGTGAGATACGTCTATGCCTTGACATGAGGGAGCTGAACAGCATTGTATTAAAGGAGTATGACTGTGCGCCAACTGCGGACAAATTATTTACTAAGTGTAAAGGAGCGAGGTAACTGACGAAGCTAGATTTACGATCAAGTTTCTGGCAGATTCCAATTCGTGAAGAGAATAGAAAGTACACCGCTTTCCTGTATAAGAATAAATGCTACCAACACAGGGTAGTACCCTTCGGATTAAGCACGAGTTTGGCAGCCATCGTAAAGTGTCTAGAAAGAGCCCTAGGACCTGAGGTGGAACCCTACACCATGGTATTCGTAGATGATATCTTAGTTGTATCTAAAACGTTAGACGAACATATAAAACATCTAAGCACGATATTCCACAAGTTTAGGCAAGCGAACATATCCCTTAACCTAAACAAATGTGAATTTATCAAATCCTCTATCCAATTCCTAGGTCACGTTATTTCATCCTCTGGTATTCAACCCGATCCTATCAAAATTTCCAGTATAACTAATTTCCCTATACCCGGAAATCTCAAAAAGTTAAGAGCATTCTTAGGATTAACAGGATACTACAGAAGATTCTCACCGTTATATGCAAAGTATACGCAACCGCTGCTAGACCTGACGAGGAAAGGACAGAAATGGAAATGGAAGAAGAAACACCAAAATGCCTTTAATCAAGTGAAAGAGTTATTCATCGAAAATATTATGTTACATCATCCTCAACGAGAAGGAAAATTCGTAATCTACTCCGATGCCAGTGACAACGCAGTAGGAAGTGTACTGTATCAACAAGATATTACGGGAGAGCACCGAGTTATTGCCTACGTCAGTAGAGTCTTCAAAGGAGCTGAAAAATACTACTCCACATCAGAAAAAGAAATACTTGCTATAGTGTACGCTCTTAAGCAATTCAAATATTATGTTTATGGTACTCATTTTGAGATACATACTGACCACCAAGCATTATCATTTCTATTGAAATGCAAAGTAACAAATGCCCGATTATTAAGATGGATTTTAGCCATTGGCGAGTACTCATTCACCATTAAATACTGTAAAGGTAAAGACAACATTATAGCTGATACACTAAGCCGATACATCAAAGAAGAATGTTAAGAAGTCCGAAGTCAAAGAGCGAAAAGAAAGAAGTACGATTGTTATCAATTAAATTTAAAGAGAATGATGCAGTAAAACAAATGCTGAAAAATTTAGCACAACAACAAGATTTGGATGTGACAATAAGGGAGATGAAGGACCAAGAACAGCTACCAAATCATTATAAGGTACTTAATGGAATTCTTTTCAGGTTTGTAAGACAAGACTGGAAGATAGTACTAACGAACGACATGTTACAGAAATTAATTCAACCAGCACATGAGAGTTTAGCACATGCTGCCGCTCTCAAATGTTACCTGAGTCTACGAGAGGATTTTACGATTAATAATATGTATCGAAAAATAAAGAAGGAAGTGAAGAAGTGTTATGAGTGTCAAACAGCGAAAGGACCGAACTTACACACATACGTAGAAATGCAGAGCATACAGAAGGGGAACAAGGGAGAGCTAATTGCAGTGGATTTTCTGGGACCACTACCACGATCAAGTCGAGGTGTGAAGCACATATTGGTATGTATCGATGTGTTTTCCAAGGCAGTCCGACTGTACCCAATTATGTGACCCACAACCAAAGTTGTTCTAAAGATACTACTGCAGAAATATATTCCGACATATGGAAAAATGAAGAAGTACTCAGTGATCAAGGTGTACAATTCCAGAGTGAAAAATGGGAGAGGACGTTAAGGGAAAATGGAATACAACCTGTACTCACATCCATAAGACATCCTCAAGGAAACCTTGCTGAGAGAGTCAACAAAGAATAGGTAAATATTTGCGAATATACTGCCATGATCAACACAATAGATGGGCAGAATATTTACCATTTCTTGAAAAAGCCATCAACGAAAATTATAGTGAAGCAACAGGATATACTCCTATGGAATTGGAAGAAGATAAGAAGCCAAACAGATTTTGGACCAAGTATATACACAAATCTAATAACCAGAATGTACCTGTACCAATAAGTGTAAAAATTGAATACGCAAAGCAACGAATAATAGAAAGAGGTAACAAGAGAGTAGAGAGATTTAATCTAACTCACAAACTACAACAATTTAATGTAGGAGAGAATGTACTACTCAAAGCAAATCCTGTTGGAAGAAGAAGCGAGAATACGGCAAAAAAATTCTTCAGACAGTATAATGGACCGTATACGTTAAGACAGCGAGTAGGACAACATACTTTCATCGTATATGATGAGACACAGAAGAAAGAAATTGGTAAATTCCACGCAACGTCATTTAGGAAGTTCTACACATAAAAATAACGAGGTCAATGAAACCAGTCAGATCAGCTGTTGTTGAAGCCACCCTACAAGGTCACGAGCAGTGAGCGTGTGAAGAGGGGAGGTGAGACGTATATGTACACTCCAATTAAGGGTGAAATGACGAATACTATTCTTTATTATTTGTTATATATTTTTTTAAACCATTGTAATAAAAAAAAATTTAATAAATAAATATATTTAATTTTTTTATTACCAAGCAGAAGGATAATGCGACAGTACAAATAAGTGATGTACTGAGCATTGAATATAAAAATTTAAATATACCTAATAAACTGTAAATAATTAATAATGTATTAGAAATAAGCATGTCAGGGATTGCAAGCTTGGCTCAGACAAAAATATGAAGAGGTGTTTCGACCTGAATCGACGTGCACACACACACAAATGTAACTGAAAGTGTGTACACCAGTATTTTGCAAGTGTGTGTGACGCAGGTCTATGCAGGCGAGTTTACCACCCCAAGATGAATATTTGCATAATTACCGTTTTTCCGTAATTATTCATAAACTATAAATAAGGAGTAAAATCCAAAAACACAATAAAATGTAATAAAATTAACTAAATACTGTGTACAAAAACCACGTGAAAGGGACACACCGTACGAGTGTAGTGGTGAAATAACTGTGTACAGAGCGAAAGGGTTAAGTTGCAATGTCCAAAAATACAGTGAACATGTGTAGTGAAAATAGTTGTAAGATGAGTATAAGAGTATACTTACAGGACTCTGCAATTCGCAGAAATATAAGAAATAGCGAAATTGACAAGGGGGGGGGCTATTCAAACACAAATAGATGTGTATTTGCAACCTGTATACACGCAACTATATATGTACTGTTATATAAATTGGCTCCCAAAGAACGCGGGGCTATACAAATTAAATTACATGTAAATTTATACACATACAACATAAATTATACAACTTATGTACAGTTGTATTGTTGAAGTATATATATTACAACGGTACAAGTTGCAAATTTAATGTAATTTTAATTGGTACTGTGTTTATACTCATATAACATTTATATATAACATTACTAACAACGTGTATTGGGGTTCAGGTGTAATTATAATAAGAGTAGTCCTTTTATGAATCGTAATATGTTTTCATTTATTAATGCAAACACACATAATAAAAATAATAATATTATAGTAATACTTGATTCGCCATAAGATATTCATCATCTATGTTTTCAATGTTTCTTTGCTTGCCGTATTCTCATCACAAAAATAGATTTTATATCTTAGATATTATATTATCAATTCTAAGTAAAACATTTATTCGTTATATTATATTTTCTCGACTACTCAGTCTGAATGTGTGCTTTTTAAATTTGTTAATACATTCTTATTCTATACTTTACATACCTTTTACGGCTTTATAATCATTTTAACACAACTAATTGATTATTTCCAATTACTTTACTTTATGTGCTTTCAATAAAAAGATTTAAATGACTTAATTACTTGTTAATTATTCAAGCAAGGATTTAAACTATTCTTACATTGCCTGTTCATTCATTAAAGAAAAATCATAAAAAATATTCTGATTACACGTAAATTACATTCTCTTATCTCTATCTACATAGTTATTCTTTAATTTTAAAAATGTTTTTTATTAAAGTCTTTCAATGTCTTTATTCTTTGATAATTATAAATTGGTTTTTCGTCACCTTAAATTCTGCAGATTGTCCCATGTCCTCCAGTGATCCATCGGTCCGCTCCTCCTGGTCCTCTTGTCCTTCCTGGTCTCACTGCTCGTTCTCCCGTCTCTTGTCCTTCATGGTACATGGGCTGCTGTAGATTGTAATTACGTTTTGCTCTGGATCGGTTGCTGTTGTAATAGAACCGTCTCTAGTGCTCTGTGTCTCGTTCCTCTGCTAGAAGTTCTCTCGCCATCTGTCTAGAGTTGATGTTCTTAGTTGTATACTGCTCGTAGACGTCCGACGATTTTATTGTTACGGTACTTTTTATTTATTGTTTTTCATTACTACTTGAAATCAAAACATTTCCCGTAATACTTTATAGTTACGATATAAAAGTTTTGTTGATGTTAGACATAGCGTCTAACTTTGTCCAAAGTAATTAAAAATTCGCGTCTCAGACGGACATAGCGTACCGCCACGACTGAAGAATGTTAGAAGAGAGAGTTTGGCTCTCCTGGGCTCGTATTTATATCCACCAAGAAAACCACACCTGTTGTCTCAGGAATAAGCATGTCAAAAACTGTCCATGGCTTGAGTGCCCCCACTCTCGTCTCATTTCACATATTCGCACTTTTTGGCCAATCGCACTGTTTAATGCGGATTTCAAGGTGATCTAATAATGTCTACTTTAATTACACACGTGATATGTAATTATCACAATGATCGCATCATTAGTGTAATTATTATGCTTTAAAAATCGCACAGAATTCGCACTGATTGTCCGAATTACGTAGAATTCGCACTGCACATGTGTCTAATTTTTACGCATTTTTAGAAGTTTCTACATTCTTTCTAACATTTATGGTTTGCTTAAAATTAAATATACTCTTAATTTAGCATTTACTTGTGGTGGGGTTGCAAACTTTCAGGCTCAAACAGGCTTCACGCACACAATCTATTTACTTGTGTACACGCTTACAGTGGTAATCGCGTGATATTTCTTGTTGATTCCTGTTTGAAAGCCAGCTTCCAATTTCACACCTGCTCGTCTATTAGATATTATTAAAATTAAATTAAATATTTATTTATTTCATATATGCGCATTACAGCCTATGCTTGTATTGTCCCAATATATATATATATATATATATATATATATAATTTTTGCTTCACGGAAAAAGAAGATTTAATCTATGTAACATAATCTACACATACTAATCTATCTAACAGAATAATAATCTATCATTATCTAATCAATTATAAGAAGATCTAATCTATGTAACATAATCTACACAATCTAATCACACACATAATCTATGTGTATGAGCAGTTACTAACCTAGCGTTACCACAAATTAGTGTCAGCATAGGGGGCGAGATATTACTACTGACCTTTTGTGAAGTTTGTCGTAAGATTGTTTTACTTCCATATTCCTTAAGGAAATGGAAGTATGGTGGTGGCAAAAAAAATCGTGTTCGAGATTATTGCAGATTCTGATTGTACTACACTCAAAACACGAAAGAAAGTCATTTTTCGAAAAGTGTCTGTGTGTTTGTCTGTCTGTCTATCTTGTGTCTGTGTGTCTATCTGTGTGTCTGTAGATTTTTTTCTATGGCAAACGATAACAGCCGGAAATTCAAACAGAATCAACTACTCTTTTGCATACAGCCCTGAATTATAGAGTTCTCAAGACCTATTGGTTTTGGTGAAGATCGGTTAAGGGAAAGGGGTAGTTTACCAGCAACATTTTATATTTTAACAAGTGTACTTTCTATGGCAAACGATAAAAGCCGCAAATGTAAACAGAATCAAATAATGTTTTGCATACAGCCCTGAATTGTAGAGTACTCAAGATCTGTTATTTTTGGTGAAGATCGGTTAACGGGAAGGGATAGTTTACCTGCAACGTTTTTCTTATCAAAGGTAATTTTTTTCTATGGCAAACGATAGCCGCAAATTTAAACAGAATCAAATAATTTTTTGCATACAGCATTGAATTGTAGAGTACACAAGACCTACTGTTTTTGGTGAAGATCGGTTAAGGGAAAGGGGTAGTTTACCGGCAACATTTGTTTTTATCAAGGGTAATTTTTTTCCTATGGCAAACGATAACAGCCCCAAATTCAAACAGAATCAACTAGTCTTTTTCATACCTTTTTTAATTATACCGATCTCAAGTTGTGTTGATTTTGTTGAAGATCGGTTAAGGGAATGGGGTAGTTTACCTGCAACCTTTTATGTTTTAACAAGGGTAATGTTTTCTATGACGAACGATAACTGCCGTAAATTCAAACAGAATCAACTACTCTTTTGCATACCTTTTTGAGTTATACAGAACTCAAGGTCTGTTGATTTTGTTGAAGATCGGTTCAGGGAAAGGGGTAGGTTACCTGCAACGTTTTATGTTTTAACAAGGGTAATTTTTTCTATGACGAACGATAACTGCCGTAAATTCAAAGAAAATCAAATATTTTTTTGCATACCTTCCTAAATTGTAGAGAGCTCAAGGCCTGTTATTTTGGTGATGATCGGTGAAAGGAAAGGGGTAGTTTACCTGAAACATGTTATGTTGTAACAAGAGAAATGTTTTCATGACGAACGATAACTGCCGCAAATTGAAACAGAATCAAATATTTTTTTGCATGTATCCCTGCATTGTAGAGGACTGAAGGTCTATTGATTTTGGTGAAGATCGGTTTAGAGAAACGGGTAGTTTACCTGCAACGTTTTATGTTTTAACTAGAGTAAAGTACTTAATTTTGATATATAAAGTATCTTGATAAGAAGCTCATAATAATCCAATGTAGAAACGTAGATGAAATATCTATAAATGAAGAGGTTAGGTGAACGGGGTGGGGGTAATTTTCTATAAATGAAAATCATAGTTGTAGGGGGAGGGGAGAATTTTGTATGTGTACTACGTTATCGGCAACAAAGAAGTAGTTCTTTGTTAAAATTCCTTCCCGGGCTGTTTAGCCGTAGTCCAATGTTTTCTGCATAACCAGACTTTTCGGCAGTGCCATCGACTTCCATCTCAGTGAAAATCGAGTGCGAAAACGTGAGGTGGTATACGTTAGTGACCACAGTACTGTGGTTTAAGGCTGAAGCAATAAGTAGAAAGAAGTAGTTTCTATGGAAATATTTCATTTCGAATATGATTTTAAATATAAATCTTAGAACATGGAAGTCCTGTATGGTTCTCCATACCGATATTTTTATTCTTGTAACAAAATACTTCAGTCGCTAACTCAAAAATTCAAAAAACTTATACTTTCTTTGCAGCTGTGCTTACCTCTCACTACCTCTCACTGGAAAACTCATTTCCAGTTTTCATCTAACAAATTTTGTTTATATAAGTCTAGCTGGTGTGGTGTCCTTACATTTGATAAAGTGTAAATACACTCCAATTTTCCTTACCTTAAATAACTCCAATTTTCCTCTATAGTCGTTTTTGGCACTTTTTTAATGAGTTATGACTTCCATGTTACGAATTTGTTATTAGAAGTTTATTAGAGATCCTGAAAACTCGAACTCCCTCAAATACCGGACAATCTTGTTCTTAATTATTGACATTCATCATGTTCGTAATTTCAACATGAGTACGGTTTCTTTTTTATGGCTAAAGTATCTGGAAGACTGGTCCACTGTACCGTGTCGTGGTGTTTCCTAATTAGCACCCACAGCCAATTTGTTCTGTCCAGAGGAAAGTCGACTCGTGCGGCTTTTCCTTTGGCCATTAATAGCGGTTATCAGACAATTCCTCCTGGATGGCTGTATTTTTCTCTTTCTCTTTGGTCCTGTTAACCTTTGGTCATCCTGTTAACTTCTTCTCCCCAGACATCCACACTCGTCCGTAGGATCAAATGATAGTACGCAATACTGTACTGATCTGCGGACATACATTATTTTTGCTTTCGACGAAATTGAATAATTCTGATATTTTGCCCCCAGTCTTCGTTCGCCTATAATCTCTTTCACTTGGAAGATTCGTTACTACAACATCCAAAAGATGTACTACCTCTTTAGAAGTACAGTTAACGGATGACGATACCATAAAACCGTTTTCTACTCACTAACATTCATTGTGAGATTCCGTGCTCTAGTTCTGTAAACTCATTTCCAGTTTTCATCTAACAAATTTTGTTTATATAAGTCTAGCTGGTGTGGTGTCCTTACACTTGATAAAGTGTAAATACACTCCAATTTTCCTTACCTTAAATAACTCCAATTTTCCTCTATAGTCGTTTTTGGCACTTTTTTAATGAGTTATGACTTCCATGTTACGAATTTGTAGGAATTTATGGTTGCTCCTTATTAGGCTTTGTTTGATTGCTATGTTCGGGTAGTGATTAGTCAGATGTAGATACATTTCCGTGTAGTGCAAATCTTTCATTTAATGTGGTTTTTGTTCGACCTATATAAATTTAACTGAACGGTGAATTTCATTTACTTAATTATTGGATCCTGTGAATGTATATGCGTATATATTATATAAATATAGGTAAGCTATGTAACAAGAGATCATCCGTCTGCGATATTCCGTCTTTCTATATGAAGATAATTAGTATTTAAATGATCTCAGTTTTAAAATTTAAAATAGAAATAAAACAAATTAACACAATTGTTAAACTATTTAAGTTAATTTTATAGAATTTAAATGTTTAACACCATTTAAATTTTACAAGTTTACAGTGACTCTAAGTAAAAAAACCTCCCCTTCGAATTTAGAACATTATACTACATTACAATGAGATAAGCACTGTGGAATTAATTAAGGCGCACAAAGCCAACCGACAATTGCAATTGTACTGTGAAGATGGTCACGCTTGGCACAGCACTATCAGGAGAACATATTTACTAGCATAACGTATGTCATATCTAGTCGTCATGTCTGCTACGCGTACAACGAAACGTACAAATATTTACATGTCCAGCACTTACGTCGTACAGCCTGCCTCACACTTCATCCTGACTCGATGCCTTCATCCTACAACATACCATATTGCTACTGATCACATCTTGACTGGTTTATAGTCGATACATCGATTGATACAAACACCTTCTCGCTGGCACAACTACTGACGTTCAACTTGTGGATAAACTCGTACCACACTTTATGTATATTTTCTGCTGTTATCTTTTTACTGTTCCTCGACCGACAGAAATGAAACGAAAACTTTATATACTACAAGAGTTGGAGGCTTCACAACAGACCCGTCTGACCGGTAAAACTGATCCATTGTGTGATATCGTACGTACAAGCTTCTACATTAATTGAAAATTAAATAATGCATCAAACGCTCGTGTAAATTAGCTGATAACAGAAGCCAAGGTAATTAGGCATTTATTAAAAATTTAATTCACAACTCCAAATAACTATGTTTATTTATGTAAGTTATGTTTCAGTATATGTAACTTACTGTAAGTTTGTTTAATATAAAAATAATTTGTAATTTCCGCTTTATTCATTCTCAATGTCTACATCATCATCTGTCCAAAAATGCCAATTGGTCATTTTTATTTACTTAACTGAATTACTTAAAGTAATTTATATAACTGAAATATTTCATAAACATTTAAAATTTCTTAATTCTTAATTTCAACACCGTGAAAGATCTTCCTATTTCAATATTATCTTTTAGTATAGCCTACAAAGTTGACACAGCTCTATATCAATACAGCTTATTCATTTGACACAAACTAATATACCCTCGTGGGTAGCCGCTTATATCTATATATATAAAACTCAAAGTCTGAGGATTTATGTGTACTGAATGCAAAGCCACACCGTTACACCGATTGCCACCAAATTTTGCACAGGTAACCTTTGCCACAAGGCGAAAAATACTGTCTAACTTGGAATTTGATAAGTTGCCCCGTTCGCACGATTTAGGCTCTTTTAATTATGCCTTTTTGTTGACACGTATAAAGATATCAAAAACACCATGGAGACCAGAATTAATTACCATAGCAACAAGTAAATAAACAAATGATATTTAGCGGCATCAGAACTGTACCTCTTTATCCGTTCCTGTAGTTTTTAATGTTTTTAATGTGCGGTCGTATTCATACATTTTGTAATTTTGTATACAGATAAGTCTATATATTTTGTAATTGTCTTAAACGATTATAAAATTTATGTTTAAACGTATTTCTGATGATGCAATGAATAAGTAATGAAATATATTAAATACTACTACTAAAGATGTCAACAACACCATGGAGACTAGAATTAATTATCACAGTAACAAATAAATAAACAAAAGCTATTTAGCGGCGTCGGAACTGAACATTTATCCATTCCTGCAGTTCATTTTCGATGTTTTATATAATATACGATTGTATCGATATATTACGATGTGGAAAACGAGAAGTGTACTAATTGTGAATTGTCCAATTACTTAATGCAAAACGAAAATACGTGTTGTTTTCATTTGTGAGGTTCGGTAACAACGGTTTTTGGTTTTTAGTTTACTGCTGAAATAAATAAAAGCCATGGTTGAGGAAAACATAACGTTCAATGTGTTATACAATGCTTCTAAAATAAAGAATTTAGCGTTTTTTGTTTTAACAGGTACTTTATAAATATCTCCAAAGGCTTTATAAACGGGTACTTTTAAATCTCCAAAGGCTGTTGCACCAACATAATAATTTAGTACAAGTTAAAATAGTACAAGTGTTGAAAACAGCTTTGGAGAGAATTTGACTAATGAGTACAAAATTGTTATACGAGCTGACAGAACGCCATATATACATAGACAATTAAAATACTTATTAAAAGTCAAATATTCGCGTGCGAAGCCGCGGGTAATAGCTAGTAAATATATAAAATATATACAACACAAATTTAACTTTGAAATTAATTCTTGTTTGAAGTCCCATTTTGATTTGCATGCCTATTATTACAGTGTGTACTACGTTCTGTATTCGTCAAACTTTGACATCTTGGTGTTCAGGAGATAGATTTTAGCTATACGTTATACCTCAATATTCGTATTGATCGGTCAAGTCCAAAGAGGAAAGAGAGAATCGCGAGGCAATTTGCAATGGTGTAAAAACCAGCATGTTCCTCGACTTAGCCTGGATTTGCTTCCACAAAAAAACCGCCGCCGTTCATGATGCTGGAAGAATGGAGAAGGCAATACAAGGCAAGTAATCCCCCCACAGAAGGTAGTACTGGAAAATGCTGGGGAAAACAGCTTCTACCGACGTGATCTTCACGTAGGCTATATTCTACTGTACACCGATTCTTGATACAAGTATATATTTGCTCGCTTTCGTTTGTACCTTTAAATCACAATTTCTTGTTCTTCGAGCAAGGAAATGGCAGTCAATTCTTCTGATGCTGGTACTGTTTTTGCCGTATCATTATCGCCACCATTACATTCGTCTCTATCAGTATTTCCACCGCTGTTTATGTGATATAAATTGACTTTATTTTTATATTTACACGAAGATACGTATTAAATGTGGCGTCAGTTCATTGTCAATAAAATACATAATCAATAATTATTACAGACAAACGTTTTCTCACACTTTCTTAATTGGACAACAGCTTCCATGGCATTTGTGTCCGTTGTATTTTGTGCCTTCTTCAGTGTAGTATAGAGACCAGTCTGCTACTTTAAAATCGGCTGCTCGTAGATGGACGTTATATTGATCATCTCGTAGGCCTATAACTTTAGATCTTACAAGGTAATTAACATTCGCATGTAAGATTATTCTTGTGGAATTGTATAATTCGTTGCCACAGCATTCAGAAACAAATGTTGTCTGGAACTGCTTTGGCGGTGCATCTAACAACTTCTTGGGCCATACTGTACGTAAATTCTTTTGATGATAAACAATCGTCATTCGCTGTATTCTAAAAAAAAGGTACAAATAGCTTTAATACAAAAAAGGACTCCTATAAAAATACAATGAATAAGGTAATAATGAAAAATTCTCTAATTAAAACATAAATTGGCGTAATATTGTAGGGATATATTATGTACAGTTGTTCCGATTTTATTTTTATTAACTAGTTAAAAGTTAATTAAACTAAATGTAACTAAAAAGGAAGCATTTCATGTACAGCTTATACACTTCGGTACAGCAGGGAATGTGCACATAACAACGCTAACTTGGCGCTATTATCCCAACTCTCCGCGACTGTGTTTGCGATATTTATTCCACTAATTTAGTTAAATATTTCAGTGTTTCGTACTAGTTCAAAACAGAATAAAATAAACTATAAATTGATATAAATCTGAAAGGATTATATTAAAAATAAAGGTGTCAAAATTAACAAACTTACCTGATTAAATTTGACTTCAGATGACGAAATGAAAGAGACCGAGCACAACAAACAATGAACCAGAGGCAATTGTTTCTTTCATTTCTAGATGCAAGTAGAGATGTAGCGTGCGCTATCTCTCCGATCCCTTGCGAATTAAGAAAAGTACACTAGATTTGCGTTATTGCAACTTTATATACTACAGAATTCTTCACTCAGATAGAAAATAGATTCATGACTTCAATGGTGAGACTTCAATGCAGAGAAAACCATAGGAACATATAGGATAAAACCAAAAGAAAGCATATCTAAGTACAACAGACAGAACGAGAATCATATAAGGTTATTATGGCAGTTATGGTTATATGGTTATTATGTCTATTAGTTTTATGACATTTTCTGAAATAAAATATTTTTCATTTCAGACCTAACCTCAAAAGCTGTCTCAATACTCGTAAAAACGTCTATCTAAAATTTCACCTCCATAAGACAATATTAAGGTGGCACCAAAGACACTAAAGTTTTAGATTTTAACAATACTGGCATTTTTCAAATAAATCTGTTTTTATTCACTCTAATGTTTACAGTACTTTCTGTTTACTGAAAACTTGCAGGAAAATATCGCGACAAATGTCGAAATATTGATATGGACTTCATTCATTAACACGAGTATTAATGGGAAAAACAACACTGAATGGGAATGTAAAAATATGTGCGCGTGCACACACACATAACATTGCACTGAGTTTGCCGTAGTGAACTCTGAGTTCTAGTGACAACCGCCACATCAGAAAATTGGTTATTGGCTTTTATTAAATTTTACTGTAAAGCCCTTGGATCCTAATTATTAAGTACATACAACCCTCAACGTAGCCATTTTGTTTCCTAACATACGATTTCCTACGTACATACTTTCGGGGTCATGACTAAATCCTTGGCTGTCCTAAAAAAACGCCAATGGAAATTAAGTTAAAATGATCGATTTTGTTATTTCTTTCTTCTGTAAACTTTATGTTTGTCCAAGTGTTCTAATATTGCATTGTATTGCATTGCTGGAGGAACAGACCGTGAGCCACCAGAATTCGTGATGGTGTATGAAATGGTATTAGTTTAAACTCTATATTGTAAAGATAATTCCGTTGTTCTGCTCCATAAAGGTGATCCGCTGCTGATTCATCCTTGATGTCCCAGAATAAATATTCCATAGTATATATACATATATATATATATTTATTTATTTATTTATTTTGTGTTACTACACAAGAGTAATTGATAAATAAACAACTACTTTATTCTGACGATGTTGAACAGTAAAGTTCAATGAAATATAGATTAGAAAATAAAATAATTACTTGCACAGTGACTTGATATTAAAAGAAAATAAAAATAGATGTATATACTTACATAGTCAAATAATTAAGATATATTGTAATATGATAAGAATTTCATCAAATGTTACTAACAGAGACTTGATTTACTATGGGCCAAAGGCACAGCTATTTTTGACGAAAGTGTGATGTATTTGTTAGCAAGTTAAGGACTTAGACTGTACAGAGTATTAAGACATAAATCATGCCTAAAGAGACATCATGTTCAGTTCCGATTCACACATAGATCAAGAAGGGCGTGATGTCGTGATATAACCTCGTCTAGTTCGTGAAGCACTGTTGAAAGGTTTACAGGACCAGCACAGCTATGAGAGATCGTCCACAATTGTTGGCTACCTAACTAACCTTAGACAGAGGCTAGAGCGACGGAGGACATCCCGGGGGAACGACAGAAACGCAGGAGATAAATGGGGACGGCGTATTTGAGACCGTCAGGCGACAGTCAGCTTGATCGATCGTACATTGTCCTGATTGTGAGTTTTCCACACCAGGGAGTGAAATAAAATATATTTCAATTTATATTTAAAAAAAAAAGAACATTGGAAAGATATTTCATAAACTTTTAAACATATTTTTACTAATTACAAAAACTCTTATCAGCCTTATTAAAAGATTCTAGCTTTAATATAAATTGTAATCATTTTAAATATAACTAGCTGTTAACTAGCGTGGATGTCGACATTAACTTAAAATGTACTTTTTCCTCTAAATATAATTTACTGCTTTAATGTGTTTTAGATACATAAAAATTCATCGACCAGATATCAACAAAATATACACAGAGTTAAACCTAAATATATTAAATACACAATATACTAGCATACAAAAGGTAACAATATACGAGGATTGTTCAATAGAAACACGTTTAGAGGCTGTAAAACATTTTTTTATTCAACGATTTTAAAAGAAGTCTCCATTAACATTAAGGCATGAGTCCCACTGTTGCACTAATCTGTAGATTCCCTGCTGGTAAAATTCTTGCGGCTGTTTGCGGAACAGCAAACTCTACCTCAACGTCCGATTTGATCCGCCGTCCCTTTAGTGATTTCATTAATGGGCCAAAAACATGATAATCGCACGGGGACAAGTCGGGACTGTAAGGTGGATGCTGTAAGACTTCCCACTTCATACGACCAAGCAGATCTTGAATCATCTGGGCTACATGGGGTCGAGCATTATCATGCAAAAGAATGACACCATTTGTGAGCTTCCCGGGACGTTTATTCTTGATGGTGACCAGTAAGCGTTTTAAGCTGTCTGCATATCGCTCAGCGTTGATATTGACACCAGGTTCTTTAAAATCTAAGAGCAGCACACCCTGACAATAAAAAAATACGGTCACTATTACTTTTCCTGCCGAAGATTGGGACCAACATTTTTTCCCCTTCGGAGATTGTGCATGCTTCCACTGCATATTCTGACGTTTGGATTCTGGTTCGTAATGAACCAAGACCCATCACCGGCAACAATTTGGTGTAGAAAGCCGTTACCTTGTTGTTGATAGCTCATCAAATGCTGTAATGATAAGGCCGAACGCAAATTTTTCTGCTCATCAGTAAAGCAGTCGTGGAATCCACTGAGTAGCAACTTAGTGATAGCCAAGACTATGAATGATAGAATTGAACAGTTCCCACTCTGATGCTCAACATTTGAGAAAGTTCTCTAACTTTGATGCGCCTATTTGCGCGTAAAGCAGTTTCTAGCTGTCTCACATTTTCATCTGATGCTGCAACACGTGCAGGTCCGGGACGGGCCAAATCTTTAGTGGATTCTCTTCCTTGCCGAAATTTGTTGCACCATTCAACCACTGCCATATGAGAATAACTATAATCACCATATACAGCTTTCATTCTCGTATAAATTTCTATTGGATGAAGCCCCTCAGCGGCCAAAAACTGAATAACGCCACGCAAATTATTTTTGGACGGATTTCTATCATAGATGCCATTTTTCAACCCAGTCACAACGCTTATAAAAGAGCAAACTGCAAATATTTTTGACAGACGCGTCACTAGTACTTAAACAACCAATACAAACAAATGAATTCCGTTGCCATGGCGACGAAGTCAGGGCTGCGCAGATCAAACGTGTTTCTATTGAATAATCCTCGTACATATACCAACACAGTAAAACACAATTACACACACTTTTCACTGAAGTACTTCTTTATAGACTACATTTTTTGTACTGTCATCAGAACGAATAAAGAGACCGTTACTTTTGCTGACTTGAGAACACCCTTCATACAGTTGTCCATGAGAAAAGCATTCAATTCTTAAATCTATGCCTGCTGTAAGTAAAGTATAGCCTTGTGATTTATTGATTGTCACTCCAAACCAGACATTCACCGGAAACTGAAGTCTTTTGAACTGAAATGGAAAATTATTGGCTATAATGGGAATTCTATTGATAAATACTGTATCTCCTTTACCACAGCCTGTTGATATAGTTGCCTCAATAAGATGTTTTAATAAGCGATGTAACTTTCAACCGTTGACCACTGCACACCTGTGGGGGCTCTAATTTCACATAAGTATAATCGGAACACTTACTTTTAAAGTTAAAGTGTCTGCTGGCAATCCTGATACTGACGAATTATTTAAAAACTCTATAAGATAATGTACTGCATCTTCTTTTTTCATACTGTATTGATAGAATAATAACTTCTCGCTTCTGGAAATCGATGCAGTATGCAGCTATTTATTGTATTAACTTGTTCTTTTCTTGGTGCTAAAACCACACGTTCACATAACCACGAATCTCCATGAGAATTTATAGCCTCGAAATGGCCATAGGCTTTTCGAACAATTTTTCCAGTGAAGGAAATATTTGACATAGTGACGCCATTAAGCGAATCTTACCATCTACATATGATATTTTGCCGCCTCCAAGGTTTAATAAGCTTGTACAACATTCGCGATCACCCGCATCACCTTCCAGTTGGATACTCCTATTGATTCTACGTTACGCCATAGAACCGACGGTTTGACTCCTGAATTCACTTCATCAGTTTTTTCATCTCGCGTAACTAGTACTGGTAGCGTTGTCTGAAAATTCCAGCGCAAATAAAAGTGACTCCACCCATAAATCTATAATCATTTTCAAATCTCGAAGCATTCGATCAATCCCCTTTATTGACTCTTTTTAATGGGTCATAGTGTACTCACTTAGCGTTGTTACTATTTTTAGAAATATTGCGTACTGGAAATTAATTACAATTCAAAACTATTGGTATTTTAAATAAAGAATGTGCAGTTTTTTCGCCTGGTAGCAATGTAGCACCAATGCCGGAGGAAGCTGCTGCTAACACGATTTTTCCTTCGCTTTACAGCTTCTAGAGTATCAGTTTGATTAGAAACGTTGTCCCAGTGCCCCGTGGCGCTCGAGAGAAATCGCATTGTCAGATTTAGCGCTTACAAGGTTAGGAATGAGCTCACACGCTCCAACTCGGCTTTTTTTGAGTTATCGAATGAAACAAAATCTAAAACCTTCTTCAAAGTAGCCACTATAAGCCTGCAAAGTTTCATTCAGATCATCCCCGTAGTTTCTGAGTGGCAACATTTTCCCCCAACAAATTTTTTATTATAAATATAATTCTTATATAATCTTTTATAACCCTTGTTATAAATTATAATCCTTTTAAATTCAATAAAATCTAAGGCTTTTATTTTGTAAAATGGTTTCAAACACTATTTTGTGAAGAAGATCGTTTTATTTAAATTCTTACTCAAATTAATTGTACTAAAAACTTTGAACATTGATTCATATTTAAAGATTACATTTTTAAATTCAAGTTAAATCATAGTGGAACTCAATTTATTTCAAGTTTATGAAAAAGCAATTAATAAATTTTTGTGTTTAAAATTTGGCAGTAGGCCTATGCCAATAAAAATATTAGTCACTCACCTAAGAACTTCTGCAAATTCTGTACAGACCCCAATCTGTAGTGTTGCATTTTACGCGTGCGCGCGCGCGCGTGTGAGCATTGAATAACAACAAAATATACATAAGAGAATAAAATAAAATAAAATAAAGACGCGTTCTTGCATACAAACAATATTATAATAAAATTAATTATATACCTAATATTGTAATATATTTTTTATACATTTATATGTACATAATTTATTTAGGCTGTAGACTATTTACATAAGCTACTATTGAAGCCATAATCTAATATTTTCGAGTTATTTATTTATTACTATGTTTTATCATAGGTGTTTTCTTTAACCTATCAAAGAAAAAACGAAAACATTTTGTGTAGAAGAGTGCATCGCACAGAACTGAAGAAACGATTCGAAGTGCAACGTAAGAGCGCGTGTGTAAATTTATGTAATGCACTGCTGTTGAAGTAAGTGTAACATACTGGTCGGAGACATTCGAGTCAAGAAGAGAAGTCAGATCACAATGAGGTAACTGCAGCCAGCATGTTGATGGCTTAGAAATGTAGACAGGCATTTGAAATGACCGAATGAAAAAAGTAACACACCCGCAAACGATTACAATCAAACGTTTAGATGGCTTTGTTTGTCTCAACAAAAAAGGAATATAATTACAGGCAGGCAAGCACAAGCAGGCAGGTATGTACACAAGGGGAATCGCGATGGTATTCTCAGTTGACGAGAACAATGACCTATAAATTGCTGCCGCCTTGTCTCATTGTATGTACGTCACGTGACAAGTGGGGGCGGCACTGCTTCTCTTCACTACTTTCACTTTTCCTAATCTTATTGCCCATTAATACTAATCCTTTATTAAACAAAGCTTCTGTTTTCCAAATTACGTTTGAACAGTACAATAAAATATAACGGGATGTTCTGGAAGTTACTGGTAGTTACTTTGTAACCCCACTTACTGTAGACTACTATAGACAAGGAGATTACTGTAGACTGTCTCTCTTGACAAGGAGATTTTTGATCTGATAAATATTTAACGCGACTTCGGAAATCACATTTAGAAATAAGGTCTTTGGCACAAGAGATAGTAGTAATATAGAAAGGAGACGTTAAAAATGTTTGGCCAGATGCTATTGCTACTCGGGGGCGTTCGTCTGTTCTAGTAACGGATTACTTAACTTAGAAAGCTAACAAAATTACTTACGCTTAACAGAACGAAAACAATATTTAACGACTGCATCAGGATCGCAAGCTCAAAGTAATAGATAAGCTCAGTAAATCACCTTTGAGAGTTTTAAATTTAAAATATATGTAAATACACTCAATCGTAAACTAATTAAAATGTTTAAGAAGAGGAAATTTACAATTGGTAATAAAAATTCGGGTCCTGTAGATTTACTGTTATGACGACAGGAGCCGTACTCTATCCTTACAAGCATGCTCAATTGATATATTAATAAGGTCTATAGGCTTCAAACCAAGCGTTAACATCCTTTCTTAGGCATATTATAGCATAGCTATCTTAAGCACAGTTAAAATCATTTGCTAAAACACTATTACTTTAAATGACTTCTGCCAGTTTTGTGGACAACAATTTTCTATGCCGAACTAGAATAATAATTTCTTCTGCTTGTAAAACCCCTCTAAGTTTTTTGTTACTTTAAAATTGTATTTGAGCCTGTAAAAAAAAATTGTCATTAAAATGTAATAACGAAAGTGGAGTAACATTTGCCATTAGCATGTAAATTTAAAACTGTTTTAAATATTTAGTAAACTCAGCAAGAGCTTTCCAAAAGAAAACCTTTTTAAACTCGTGTAGATTATTCCACAGCGTAAAATCCGAAACACTGACGCTCTCAACGACTGTGCAGTGACTCCCTTTCGTTGCCTCAGCTCGATATACCAAATTTAGGATTAGTTTACATAAACGACAGGCAATATTGAAAATTGGGTAATAGTATAAACGCATAGCACATCGTGCGTTAATGGTGGAAACTATTTTCAAAACTGGTGATTCAGCTATAAATACGTAGAGATTATTCCGTCGTTATTCAACATTAATTTCGTGATCCTATTTCCAACCGAAGCACAGTACCTATTTGGGCAAGAAAATTTTGAACAGTTTAAAAATATAACAAGAAAAATCATATTCCGTTTACACAATTAGAAATCACCCCGAAAGCGCTGGGGCAATCCGTAACAATGTAAGAATTCTATACGAGGAACTTCAAACGGCATCATATATTTGAAATTTACTTTAATTTGGTGACCATTAAGTATACTGTTAACTACAGATTAACCCATTTACTTGCATCTGGTAAACTGAACAAACAAAATAATCGTTACTGGTTCAATTCGAATCCTCAAGGAATCATATGTGTCTTGTTCACAGTTGCAGTGTCCTGATTTACACAATGTTTTGTTTTTAATTATAAGCTCTTGATAAGTGAGAACTTAATATAGGCACTATGGTGCCCGGGTCACTCCCTACACCTCGCGCACCTAGGGCACTAAACTGATTCAACGTGGAACAAAATAAATGAAACGAAAAAGCAGTATTCCCAACTGAATCAAACCACTTTTCCCTCACATAGCTACCCGAAATTTCCCCCTCTGCCACAAATATGTGTGGTTTAAGCAAAGTGTAATATTTTAAAGATTGTGAGCATATGGTAAATGTTTAAATACTATTAGGCCTATAAGAATAACGTAAATATTAAAAATAATTTTATTTATGATAAAAGAAAACGTAGGCCTACTCACAGCTGAGAGATCGAGCTGAATAATTTTAAAATCCTTTTCTTGTACCTAGTTCATTATTAGCCTAATATATTTACACAGCTTTCCTATTCTTTAATTAATAAAAACACTTTTAATGATGTAATGAAGTAATGATGAAATATATCAAAGTATAGAAAGTATAACAGAAACAATGGGAAAAAGAAGATTATTATTTTTTGGACATTTATATAGAATGGACGACAATAGGTTGACAAAGCAAATCTTCAGATATCTGTGGGGGAAGAAGTCAACATCAAGTTGGATTAAAGAAGTCCAAAAGGATTTAGAAAAAAATAATATACACGCAGAAGAAGCAATTGAAGGAGAAGTTTTTCGGGTAAAAGTGTTAAAAATGGAGGAAGTCCAGGGTAGGAGAGAGAAAAACCCAGGTTCAAAGTGGACTGAAGACAGGAAGAAGAGACACAGTGAGAAGATGAAAGAGTATTGGGAAAAAAGAAAGAACAAAGAGTAAAGAATTGAAATTGGCATGTGGTCCCTAGATGGCTGATACGGAAAAGAAACACTTTTAAATCAGTGACATTCTTCTTATTTTCATATTTATAGTATCGTTAATGAGGATGTTTGGGTGCACGTTTGACATATCGAAAGAGTATAATTTTGTATCTTTGCTTATACTGTACGTTTTGAAGTTAATCCATGAGTTCGATTCCGGTTTCTATATTGTATCTGGCCGGAAGTTTTTTTATTTTCAAAATTCGATTTAGTTATTTAGCTATTTTACAATTTGTAAAAATTGTACTATTATACTGCGTATATTAATTATAATATACAATATAAATATTATAAAAATATTATTATAAATATATAATATATAATAATATGATGCAAAATTATATATAAAATATATTATGTGTTATAAAAGATAATTATTATATAATAACTATCACCATCTACTTTTCGACTAAATATTGCTAAATCATAGTGTTACGTTGGAAAACATTATTTGTTACATATTGTTTGTATATGAACGGAAACTGAAAATAAAACGATGTGTGATATGATTCTATTTATGTTTATTTTACATATCGATTTCTTACAATAAAATACATATAAACACTACTACGCCCTCACCTCATTTAATTACCTGTTCACCCTTATTTGAATCTTAATTCTTCATACTTCAAATAGTCTACTACCTTTTACACGTAGAATCAGTTCACTCGCCACTAGGAACTGAAGTTTTTTTTTGGCGTGTGTCCCGCGACATACCCAATTTTTGTTTTGAAACGGGCGGATATAAACAATGACGACTCCCTCGGTAAGTGAAGGTACTTCGTTACTCCAAAATGCATCGTCTGATGTCTTTTCTTACAATAGGATATGTAGGCGAAGTAGGCCTACAGCTCACAGTACCAGATCGTCCAAGACGGTGATTTGACAGGCTTTTCCAGTCCATGTGATTTACACGACGTTCCACTGCTACAATTTTCTCCAGATATGTTCAGTACGCTATTTTTTTCTTTCGATAAATTTAGTGTCAATGGCTATATTATAAAACCAAGGAAAACTGAAGAGTACTGCACATAACGAGATTACAGCTATACCGGGTACGTGAAACAAGCGGTGATGTGAAGACTTGACAGTGTACAATGGTCGAAGACATCTGACAGCTGTGGTGGTGAAAACTAAGTGTCATGATATATTTTAAATGACCTTACTGTTGAACATATTCTAGCATATTCATTGTATATTAATAATAACTCGTATTTAACCAAGATTTAACATTGTTAATTTCATTCAGTGTTAGGCCTACTTGGTTTACGTTAGCCTACTGTCAACACCGGACTGTTATGGAGTCCAGTGTTGCTACTGTAATCCTAGGTGTACTAAGCATTAATTATATTAGTAGCCTTAATTGTTCATAAATTTATATATATATTGTGTTAATTTTTAAATTTTCATTGTCAACCTTGCATCACCCAACCTTGCAACGCTCCATTTACTCTCATCATTTAAAGTTTTTTACGTGTTTTAAATTATTTGTTATTTAACTTTTGTTTTATTCTGAAATTCCAGTTACACAATTGTAGAAGACTCACGAATAAATGTGACTGTAGTCGTTCCAAGGACGAAGCAAAATCCTTAGTCATTAATGCACCTCACTTTGAAAGAAGGTAATAAAAACTATGTTCAACGCATATATAAATAAACAGAAAAAAATAATGATATAAATAAAACTTTACTATAAATTTAATTTTTTTTAATGATTAATGATATCACAAAAAATCCAACTCTCAGAGTGATTTTAAAACTTTGGAGAAGAGAAGGCGTACTGTAATCACTCTGCAGTGATTTTACCATATTCGCTTACTTCTTTTTGGCCAGAAGCGTTGTTTTATATCTCGACTCAGCTGTGAATGTTAGCCCTCCAATTAAACAGACACAATCAACTAGCCTCCTACAGCCACCACACATATAGAATACTAATCCGTCTGTTCTCGTCTGATGTCTCTCTCACACGCGCACGCACGCACGCATTTACAATCTCTCTCTCTCTCTCTCTCTCTCTCTCTCTCTCTCTCTCTCTCTCTCTCTCTCTCTCTCTCTGTTTCGTTTTCTTTTAATGCTAACAAACCGGCTAGCAGCACTGCTCCCATTAAATTTAATTACAAATTTCATATTTTTCTCCCTCTTCGCAGCTGTCTTAAATGATTTAAAGTTATAATCAACATCATTAAGCGACGCTCTAATGTGGGTAAAAAGATATTATTAAAATACACGAGGCCGGCTCCAAGCAAAGAAGCAGTACACCTGACGTGTTCTTTATGTCGCGTTATATCATTCACGGAGACGTAAACGACGTTTCTTGTGGCGTGATCTATTATAGGTATCATCACTTTAATAGTCTAACTTATGGCATCACAGTATTCTTGTTAGTTGGCTCAGCGCGAAATAAAACAGCTACTTTACCATTTCTTTGTCCACTGGTATTTTTTGTGACATTAATCAGTTACTGCACAAGTAGGCCTACAGTAGAAAATATACAAATAAAGTATGTTATCTCATTTTTCTTATTACTTTTGTACCTTACTACGTTATATTCTCAGCGTACTAGTTAATTATAAACAATTATGTGTTACCTTACATACACCTTTTAATTGCAAGATTCCTAATGTATAAGACGGGGGGTGACAAAAAGGGGCTCGCGCCGGTAGCACATGTCCTTAGCACGCCACTGGATGTCTACGATATCAACGACAGAATACAGCAGCACAAATTTAACTATAAATACAGAATAATATAATTTAAAGAAACGTATAGTAACACAATGGGAAGACGGATTTAAACAGACCAAGTAATTAATGGCGTTAAAGAGCACTGGACAAGCAAAATGTGTAATCCCTGGAAGGTGTGTGTGTGTGAGTGTGCTAAGGGAGTACTTCCCAAATATTTCAAAGATTATTTTTTTTCAACAAATAATAATCGTCTCGTCATCACAACTTCTCTCAAAAGTTTCAATTTGTTTTTTTAACGAACTAAGCGAATCTGGCATTTATCTGTCTGTCTTACCTATTTGGAGTACGTCTGGTTATAAATTTTGAGCGTATCAACCGATTTTCTTAGAATTAAACATGCATGTCTACACTTTTATCCCATAATACTGTCTTCCAGATTGATCCTCAACAAAATGAGGGGCGAGAGGCAAAAATCTGAAGGCATTTTGATATTTAACACTGATTTATAATCTATAAAATTTATTATAGTACCTATTGATTACTGTTTCTTATACAACTTCTTCCACATTTTATAGCCTACATAGTTTTGCTTATTTGCGCTATTACATATATAATTTTTGGTTAATTATGTCCAGATTTTTACATACATTAGTCAGTATTACATTATTATTTTTATTTTAAATCATTTACTATTTTTTTTCTAATTATAGCCTACTACAAGTTGACATATAATGCAATACAATATGTCAGAAAGCCTTCTTGCTTTTCTCTAACATAACCTTTTTAAAAAATTTATAATTTTCAACTAGTTTGACAAGGTTTATGTACTGTACAGAAAATCCACGGGAAATTTCCTCAATATAAAAAAGAGGTGGAATAAAGAGTTCGTGGTACACCTTTCAAGGAAGGAGTTCCAGGTTCATTGAACATTTAATTGATCAGGTTCTGAATGATGATTTAACCCCGTAGAGACCTAGGCGTTGCGTGTTTCTTTAAAATTACTGAAATTGTATACATTTTTGTCAAAACATATTCAGAATTAGCGTTACTGTTATTGTTGCTAACGTCAAGATTATAGCATAAAACATTAACAAAATTAATATTAAAGAATCTGTGTTTATAAAAAATGAATTGATATGTCCGAAAAATTCTATTTTTACACTTATTTCGACCGTACAATTTCTGTTTTTAAAATAACACACCTCGGCCAAAAGCACCTGGAGACATATTAATTTTTATTTAATAAACGTAAAGTTAGATACAGCAAAAGAAGTATTAACTTAATACGGTTGTATTTTCTTGCCAAAGATTAACCAACCAAAAGATTAAGATTTACCAAAGATTTAACAACTATTAATAAGTCTTTTTTGATTTACTAACAGACAATACATTTGGTCACGTCTGTTAAATCAATATAAATTCTTCTCTAGGCTTACCCAGATCGTCTTTCTTTCTGACTGAGATTTTAGTTTTTAACTAATTGAAATTATCGTAATTAAACTAGTTGTAGAAATCGTTTTATCCAGTGTGTTTTTCATCCGTCTGTGGGGCACGTGTTCATGTTCACCCTTGAATCCGCTACTGTATAGTCGTAATGTATACAGATATGTACAGAAGTATACAAGCGTTGAGAAGTTGAGTTTAGTTCTCTTCTTGGTAGATTTTCCTTGATTTGCATCCTGTAGCTTTTTTTATTTGCTGATATCCTCATATTTCTGGGCTTCTATTTACAGAATTATGAAGCTATAGGCCTAAGTTACAGACAGCTATAAGTTCTTTAACTTCGTGGTCTGAATGCACATTATGGACGGTTACTACTAAAATTCTATAAAATGAATGTTGGATCTCACAAATTGAAATATCGTTGTACTCTTATATCAGTTTCTCTTAAACTTTTACTTCTTCACAAATGTATTTGCTGTAAATTTCTCTTATTTTTCTTAATTGTTTCTTCTTTGTCAGTCTATTTATCCATCTGTCTATTTGTCTGTCTGTCTCACACACACTCAATCTGGATAATTAAGCTTTTAATATACTGTACTTCAATCTTACATTCATTATTCATTTAAGTGTGGCATTCTCCTATATCCGGTCATGACATTTCCTGCCAAACGTCTCCCCGTAAGGACAGACACAACACAGAGAGGTTCATAAGTACACTTGTACTATACTTTTATTTACACGGTTATAACGTGATTTGTATTTGCATAATAAATTACCGGTCGCTGTAACAGTAACAATAAAGAGTGATGTAGTTTGCGTAGATATTTTTTTCAAGTTTTGAACCATTAATTTAGAAACATAAAACAGAATTACGTTTGATGATTGGTTGTCAAACAGTGCGGACGAAGGCTGAGCACCTAAGGGCAGTTACATTCCTGTAACCTCCCTCGCTCAAATTACATAGCTCTGTCGGCCCTCAGTAATTAAGCATACAGTATATCCTCTCAGTACGCACTCGGACCTAATTACCACACGTTGTACAACATTTCCAACAACTCCGTTTAAAAACTATAATTAAAGCGATTTTTTATAACAATTAAAAGTATAGACCGACAAATTGTTAAGAGACTTTAAAAAAAATGATACGACGAAGAAGAAACTACACATTACTGAATAGAAATCATATTAATGGTAGGTTGGAGTTCCCTATACACAATTATTGATGTTCTCTTGTTCTACTTGTAATTAGTACTCCCACGTACATAGTGCTCTGACGTTTCTTGACACATGGATAAGCAAACTAACCCTAAAGCTAAACACAGAACACTCCTCCACACCACTCAAATACGTGTATCCATTTAATTTGTGTTTCTGTGATTTATACGTTCCTTGCAGTTTGCGAAAATATTATAAAAAATGCTGTATTTCACTCGGAATGGAATACAAAGGTATTGTACAAAGGTAAGTATACAAAGGGAGGTACATAAGATGAAATATTATCTGTATTCGTATGAATCGAACGCACGTCACATACACAAGAAAAAAATGTATAAAATGTTTTCTATAAGCCATCGAAATAATACCGCATATTACACATTTATTTATTTATCATAACTTTATTTATAATTGCGTAATGTAAATAGTTATATGTATGATAATGTAGTAACAGTAAGTCTAATAATATAGTTTGAAACATTTACACTACCTTCTCTTCCTCTTTTATCTGTGTGCCTACGTCAAATTTAATCAAAAGATTAATTTCAGTGAAAGTTTAAACAAATATAAAATAATTTCGTTTGCCATATAGTACGCTTAACGTCTCCAATGAAGTTGCAATTTCTGTTTCCAGTTATTGTATGTGATAACGCGATCTACATAATTTTGTTGTTTTTCACGTACAGGCGTTAAAGAAAAGGTAAAGTAATGATCCTTTAAACACATTTACTGAAGCTCTTTTAAATGAGATGAGAATTTTAATTTTCTACAGCTACTTTAAAAATGATTAAGTTTAATGTGGAAAACATTTCAATAATATTATGTTGTATAATAACTTCAACGTAGCCTGTCGGTTAATTCAACATGTCTTTAAATCCTGTTTTATAATGATCTGTGTTTAGCTGAAAGAAGTACCGTATTTTAAGGAAAATACATAGATATCAGTTTTTCTTTGATTTGTGAAATTGTAGTATTCAAAATTTTAATATTCACATGGCTTGTGTGTGTGTGTGTGTGTGTGTGTGTGTGTGTGTGTGTGTGCGTGCGTGTGCGTGTGTGTGTGTGTGTGTGTGTGTGTGTGTGTGTGTGTGTGTGTGTGTGTGTGTGTGTGTGTGTGTGTGTGTGTGTGTGTGTGTGTGTGTGTGTGTGTGTGTGTGTGTGTGTGTGTGTGTGTGTGTGTGTGTGTGTGTGTGTGTGTGTGTGTGTGTGTGTGTGTGTGTGTGTGTGTGTGTGTGTGTGTGTGTGTGTGTGTGTGTGTGTGTGTGTGTGTGTGTGTGTGTGACAAGCCGAAAGCGTTCGCTTCAAATGCGTCAACAATATTCCCTAAAAAACTAGTAAGCATTACTTATTTTTAATCTTACGATGAAATTTACTTTTAAAAAGACTTTATGACTTGCTTACCATATGATAATAATCTGCTAAAAAAGGCTATTATTAACTGCTGTCCAACTATGACTGTGTAAAGCAGCAATGGAGCAACTGTGCCTCACTGTTCCAGTACTGCTTAAATATTTTCATAATATTGTCACCAATAAAAATATCTAAGTTTGTTAAAATAAGAAAAATGCTTAAGAAAAATGGTTCAAATTAATAATTTAAGTATTCAAAACTTTCCACACGCAGTAGATCAATTACAGTGTAGGCCTATATTAATTCTGACCTGTATATGCTATACGAGTGACCTCGTATTACAATGAACAAGTTTTAATTAAACGGTACGGATACCCTTGCTGAAAATGTTTGCGTAAAAACTGTTACAAGACATTAAAGACGCTTCAAAAATACTATAAATATATCGGTATGGAGAACCATACATGACTTCCATGTTCTAAGATTTATATTTAAAATCGTTTACGAAATGAAATGTTTCCATAGAAACTACTTCTTTCCACTTATTGCTTCAGCCTTAGCCACAGTACTGTGGTCACTAACGTATACCACCACACGTTATCGCACTCGATTTTCACTGATGATGGCAGTCGGCGGCACTGCCGAAACGTCTGGTTTTGTAGAAAACATTGGACTACGGCCAAACAGGACGGGAAGGAATTTTAACAACAAACTACTACTTTGTTGCCGATAACGTAGTACACATATACAAATTATCCCCTCCCCCTTCAACTATAATTTTAATTTATAGAAAATTACCCCCACCCCGTTCAACTAGCCTCTTCATTTATAGATATTTCATCTACGTTTCTACCGTGGATTATTAAGATCTTATTAGGATACTTTATTTATCAAAATTAAGTACTTTACTCTTGTTACAACAATAAATGTTTCAGGTAAACTGCCCTTTCCCCGTAAGCGATCTTCACTAAATCAATAGCCCTTGAGTCTTCTACAACTCAAGCACATATGTAAAAAATTATTTGATTCTGTTTGAATTTACGGCAGTTATCGTCCGTCATGAAAACATTTCTCTTGTTACAACATAAAATGTTGCAGGTAAACTACCCCTTTCCCTTACCCATCTTCACCAAAATCAACAGGCCTTCAGATCTTTACAATTCAGGAATGTATGCAAAAAATTATCTGATTCTCTTTGAATTTACGGAAGTTATCGTTCGTCATAGAAAAAATGACCTTTGTTAAAACATAAAACGTTGCAGGTAAACTACCCTTTTCTCTTAACCGATGTTCACCAAAATCAACAGATGTCTTGATAAATCTACAATTCAGGAATGTATGCAAAACATTATTTGATTCTCTTGGAATATGCGGCAGTTATCATTCGTCATAAAAATAAAATTATCCTTTTAAAACATAAAACGTTGCAGGTAAACTACCCTTTCTCTTACCTGATCTTCACCAAAATCAACAAACTGTGAGTACTCTACAATTCAGGAAGGTGTGCAAAAAAGTATTTGATTCTGTTTGAATTTACGGCAGTTATCGTTCGTCATAGAAACAATTAACCCTTGTTAAAACATAAAATGTTGCAGGTAAACTACCCCTTTCCCTTAACCGATCTTTACCAAAATCAACAGGCCTTGAGTACTCTACAATTTAGGGACGTATGCAAAAACTTATTTGATTATGTTTGCATTTACGGCAGTTATCGTTCGTCATAGAAAACATTACCCTTGTTATCACATAAAATGTTGCAGGTAAACTACACCTTTCTCTTAACTGATGTTCACCAAAATCAGTAGGTCTTGAGTCCTCTACAATTCAGGGATGCATGCAAAACATCATTTGATTCTGTTTGAATGTGCGGCAGTTATCGTTCGTCATAGAAACAATTACTATTGTTAAAACATTAAAAGTGGCCGGTAAACTACCCCTTTCCCTTAACCGATCTTCACCAAAATCAACAGGCCTTCAGTCTTTTACAATTTATGAACGTATGCAAAAACATATTTGACTCCGTTTGAATTTGCGGCAGTTATCGTTCGTCATAGAAATATCGGTATGGAGAACCATACATGACTTCCATGTTCTAAGATTTATATTTAAAATCATTTACGAAATGACATGTTTCCGTAGAATCTACTTCTTTCCACTTATTGCTTCAGCCTTAACCACAGTACTGTGGTCACTAACGTATACCACCACACGTTATCGCACTCGATTTTCACTGATGATGGCAGTCGACGGCACTGCGGAAACGTCTAGTTTTGCAGAAAACATTGGACTACGGCCAAACAGCCCGGGAAGGAATTTTAACAACAAACTACTACTTTGTTCCCGATAACGTAGTACACATAAAAATTATCCCCTCCCGCTTCAACTATAATTTTCATTTATAGAAAATTACCCACACCCCGTTCAACTAGCCTCTTTATTTATAGATATTTCATCTACGTTTCTACAGTGGATTATTAAGATCTTCTTATCAGGATACTTTATTTATAAAAATTAAGTACTTTACTCTTGTTACAACAAAAAATGTTTCAGGTAAACTGTCCTTTCCCCGTAACCGATCTTCACCAAAATCAAAAGGCCTTTAGTCTTCTACAACTCAGGCGCATATGTAAAATATTATTTGATTCTGTTTGAATTTACGGCAGTTATCGTTCGTCATGAAAATATTTCTCTTGTTACAACATAAAATATTGCACGTAAACTACCCCATTCCCTTAACCGATCTTCACCAAAATCAACAGGCCTTGAGCTCTTTACAATTCAGGAACGTATGCAAAAACGTATTTGATTATGTTTGAATTTACGGCAGTTATCGTTCGTCATAGAAAAAATTAACCTTGTTATCACATAAAATGTTGCAGGTAAACTACCCCTTTCTCTTAACCAATCTTCACCAAAATCAAACGTCCTTTAGTCCTCTACAATTCAGGGACGCATGCAAAACATTATTTGATTCTGTTTAAATGTGCGGCAGTTATCGTTCGTCATAGAAACAATTACTCTTGTTAAAACATAAAATGTGGCAGGTAAACTACCCCTTTCCCTTACCCGATCTTCACCAAATCAACAAGCCTTGAGTACTTACAATTTCAGGATCGTATGCACAACATTATTTGATTCTCTTTGAACATGCGGCAGTTATCATTCGTCATAAAAATAAAATTACCATTTTAAAACAAAAAACTTTGCAGGTAAACTACCCCTTTCCCTAAACCGATCTTCAACAAAAACAATAGGTCTTGAGAACTCTACAATTCAGGGGTGTATGCAAAACATTATTTGATTCTGTTTGAATTTGCGGCTGTTATCGTTTGCCATATAAAATACCCTTGTAAAACAAAAAACGTTGCTGGTAAACTACCCCTTCCCCTTAACCGATCTTCACCAAAAACAATAGGTCTTGAGTCCTCTACAATTCAGGGTTGTATGCAAAACATTATTTGATTCTGATTGAATTTACGGCAGTTTTCATTCGTCATAAAAAAATTACCCATGTTAAAACATCAAACGTTGCTGGTAAACTACCCCTTTCCCTAACCCGATCTTCACCAAAATCAATAGGTCTTGAAAATTCTACAATTTAGTGCTGTTTGCAAAACAATATTTGATTCTGTTTGAATTTGCGGCTGTTATCGTTTGCCATAGAAAAAAAATCTACAGATAGACACATAGACACTTTTCGAAGAATGTCTTTTTTTCATGTTTTGAGGGTAGTACAATCAGAATCTGCAATAATCTCGAACACGATTTTTTTTGCCATCACCATACTTCCATTTCCTTATGGATCATGGAAGTAAAAAAATTACCCTTGTTAAAACATAAAACGTTGCAGGTAAACTACCCCTTTCCCTTAACCGATCTTCACCAAAAACAATAGGTCTTGAGAACTCTACAATTCAGGACTGTATGCGAAACATTATTTAATTCTGTTTGAATTTGCGGCTATCGTTTGCCAAAACAAAAATCTACACACACACACACACACACACACACACACACACACACACACACACACACTTTTCGAAAAATTACTTTTTTTCATGTAAATCAGAGTCTGCAATTATCTCGAACACGATTTTTTTTGCCATCACCATACTTCCATTTCCTTATGGAACATGGAAGTAAAAATTATCCCCTCCCACTTCAACTATCATTTCATTTATAGAAAATTACCCCACCCCCTTCAACTAGCCTCTTCATTTATAGATATTCCATCGACGTTTCTACAGTGGATTATTATGATCTTCTTATCAGGATACTTTATTTATCAAAATTAAGTACTTTACTCTTGCTAAAACATAAAATGTTGCAGGTAAACTACCCTTTCCCCGTAATCGATCTTCACCAAAATGAATAGGCATTGAGTTTTCTACAATTCAGGAATGTACACAAACAAATATTTGATTCTGTTTGAATGTGCGGCAGTTATCGTTTGCCATATAAAATACCCTTGTAAAACAAAAAACGTTGCTGGTAAACTACCCCTTCCCCTTAACCGATCTTCACCAAAAACAATAGGTCTTGAGAACTCTACAATTCAGGGTTGTATGCAAAACGTTATTTGATTCTGATTGAATTTACGGCAGTTTTCATTCGTCATAAAAAAAATTACCCATGTTAAAACATCAAACGTTGCTGGTAAACTACCCCTTTCCCTGACCCGATCTTCACCAAAATAAATAGGTCTTGAAAATTCTACAATTTAGTGCTGTTTGCAAAACAATATTTGATTCTGTTTGAATTTGCGGCTGTTATCGTTTGCCATAGAAAAAAAATCTACAGACAGACACATAGACACTTTTCGAAGAATGTCTTTTTTTCATGTTTTGAGGGTAGTACAATCAGAATCTGCAATAATCTCGAACACGATTTTTTTTGCCATCACCATACTTCCATTTCCTTATGGATCATGGAAGTAAAAAAATTACCCTTGTTAAAACATAAAACGTTGCAGGTAAACTACCCCTTTCCCTTAACCGATCTTCACCAAAAACAATAGGTCTTGAGAACTCTACAATTCAGGACTGTATGCGAAACATTATTTGATTCTGTTTGAATTTGCGGCTATCGTTTGCCAAAACAAAAATCTACACACACACACACACACACTTTTCGAAAAATTACTTTTTTTCATGTAAATCAGAGTCTGCAATTATCTCGAACACGATTTTTTTTGCCATCACCATACTTCCATTTCCTTATGGAACATGGAATAAAAAATTATCCCCTCCCACTTCAACTATCATTTCATTTATAGAAAATTACCCCACCCCCTTCAACTAGCCTCTTCATTTATAGATATTCCATCGACGTTTCTACAGTGGATTATTATGATCTTCTTATCAGGATACTTTATTTATCAAAATTAAGTACTTTACTCTTGCTAAAACATAAAATGTTGCAGGTAAACTACCCTTTCCCCGTAATCGATCTTCACCAAAATCAATAGGCATTGAGTTTTCTACAATTCAGGAATGTACACAAAAAAATATTTGATTCTGTTTGAATGTGCGGCAGTTATCGTTCGTCATAGAAAAAATTACCCTTGTTAAAACATAAAATGTTGCAGGTAAACTACCCCTTTCCCTTAACCGATCTTCACCAAAAACAATAAGTCTTGAGTACTCTACAATTCAGGACTGTATGCAAAAAATTATTTGATTCTGTTTGAATTTGCGGGTCTTATTGTTTGCCATAGAAAAAAAATCTACAGACAGATAGACAGACACACACACACACACTTTTCGAAAAATGACTTTTTTTCATGTTTTGAGGGTAGTACAATCAGAATCTGCAATTATCTCGAACACGATTTTTTTCGCCATCACCTTACTTCCATTTCCTTATGGAACATGGAAGTAAAAATTATTTTTAAACGAAATCATTTGAACTGTTTTCAGTAGAAATGAATACATTTCAAAATATGATGCATTAACTGATATTTCCAATTGACTTTATACCAGAATTGTAACACATGCACAGCCATTCTACCGATGTTTCAAATTTGAACGTTCTGAGATTTTTAAGACATTTACAAGACTCTTCTAAAACTGATATTTTTGGACTAGACGGTCCCAAAACTATATTTGCAGTAAAACGTTATTTCAAATTGTTTGGGCCATACTCAAAATTTTCCTTTTCTTGAATCTCACACAGAGTAAGAGAAAGAAAAACTAGTTAAAGTTAAATACTGTATTAGTGGTAATGATTACAGTAACAATAACTCAGCAGACTGACTAGTAGGCCTAGTAAAAACAGCAGAAAAACTTTAAAGTCTCTTTAGCGACCTTATAAAAGATTACGGTACAGGCTCGATTTCTGAATTTCTGCAAGCCTACTGATAATTCTTCTTTTATAAAAAACGAGCTGTTACCCGCGGCTTCGCACGCGAATATTTGACTTTTAATAAGTATTTTAATATAATTTTTATTTTCTATGTCTATATGGCGTTCTGTCAGCTCGTATAACAATTGTGTACTCATTAGTCAAATTCTCTCCAAAGTTGTTTTTAACACTTGTACTATTTTAACTTGTACTAAATTATTATGTTGATGCAGCAGCCTTTGGATATTTAAAAGTAACCGTTTATAAAGCCTTCGGAGATATTTATAAAGTACCTGTTAAATCGAAAATGCTTATTTTATTTTAAGTGTTACTGTGTTAGAAGCATTGTATAACACATTAAACGTTATGTTTTACTCAACCATGGCTTTTATTTATTTCAGCAGTAAACTAAAAACCAAAAACCGTAGCCACCTAACCTTACAAATGAAAACAACACGTATTTTCGCTTTGCATTAAGTAATAGGACAATTTACAATTAGCGCTACACTTCTTCTTTTCCACATCGTAATATATCGATACAATCGTATATTATATAAAACATCGAAAATGTACTGCATGAATGGACAAATGTACAGTTCCGATGCCGCTAAATAGTTTTTGTTTATTTACTTGTTACTGTGGTAATTAATTCTGGTCTCCATGGTGTTGATGACATCTTTAGTAGTAGTATTTAATATATTTAATTACTTATTCATTGCATCATCAGGAAGACGTATAAATATAAATTTTATAATCGTTTAATACAATTACAAAATATATAGACGTATCTGTATACAAAATTACAAAATATATCAATACAATCGCACATTAAAAGCATTAAAAACTGCAGGAACGGATAAAGGTGCAGTTCTGATGGCGTTAAATATCATTTGTTTATTTACTTGTTACTATGGTAATTAATTCTGGTCTCCATGGTGTTGTTGACATCTTTATACGCGTCAACGAAAAGTCATAATTAAAAGGGCCTAAATTGTGCGAACGGGGAGAAATATCAAATTCCAAGTTAGACAGTATTTTTCGCCTTGTGTCAAAGGTTACCTGTCCAAAATTTGTTGGCAATCGGTGTAAACGGTGTGGATTTGTATTCAGTACCCATAAATCCTCAGACTTTGAGTTTTATATATAGGTATTCTAGGCTTAATTTTTTTCTTTTTTGTTGTTAAAATTAACTACAATTTCAGACTGCGTCCTACTTAGTTGTACAAAACGAAACAATTTATAATCTAAAAGCAATATCAGATTAAATTTGTATTTATGCATACATGCTTGGAAAAAAAACAAAGTACACCATCATGAGTTGGCTCTATGTAACCTGTACAATGTAAAACGTAGCCGCTTAAGTGATACAAGTGTAACGCGCGAGTTCATTTTTTTTTCATCTGAACAATTACTGACCAGGTAAATATTAAACGTTTGTTCGGGTTTCTGCAGTTTTATTTGCATTACTATATCATTTTGTATTACACAACGGGCAATGGATAATGAAACTTTAAAAGAAAAACTGAAATTCTTGGCAATTTAAAAGTAGCTGGAAGCGAGTGAGGCCCGTAAAATTATACAGTTATCTTAACTGCTGTAGGCAGTGTCCTCCCTCACCGCAATTACAGAAGTGGCGACGCGCCGCGCTGCCCACCCGCTTCAGGCCACCCTTAAAAATAATAATAACAAAAACAAAAATAAAGCCGTTTTTTAAAGAATCCCACTTTAATACACATTATCTGACAAATTATGTGCATTTCGTTTGTGGCTGTGTTAAACGTCCATTCCAGTTTACCAGTGGCTTAGTCGTCCATAACTTAGGTTACCCGCAGAAAAATGTTGAATATCTGTGATTATAAAGAGGAGTATTTTATAGAAGTTATAACGTATTAAATTAATTACTGTGAAACACCACTATTTAATTACTAAACACTTAGTCTTTTTCTTGTAATACAAAATGTTACATTTCAATCTTTTGTTACATTTACATAAACTAACGTTAAAGTGATCGTCAATTTCATCTTAAAAATTAAAGGCTATTTAAAGGAGATATCATCAGGCTTCACAGAAGAATCAGTTTATTAGGTCGCGTGTATGTGTCCTATCTTGTCCTAACCATCTGCCACAAAGCGCCAAGTCGTTAGGTCTTTGGCTTCTGCTGGAAACGTGAAAGGACAAACTACTTAACAAAACGACATTCAAATGGGAATGTGTTATTCTTCATGCATCCGTTGTAATCTCTCATGTAATACGAGATACTATATTTTCAGTCCTATTATAAATATATGTTACAGGCAAATATGTCAATACGCGATTCTGAGAAATGTTCTATTCCACATTTTGGTAGAAAATTGTACAGCTTTACAAACGTAGTGAAATGTTAGCTGATCTTCATGAATTTTTAAACAAATTTGATGACATTTGCCTTGGTGTTGCCATTGAATGCCACTCAGGATGTTTATCATCTACAACAGATATTCTGCCATTTTTGAAATGCTTGAACTACTCCTAGGTTAGAGCCTGCCCGGTAGTTTTACTGCCAAAAAATTGTTATGTTAAGTTTTAATATTTCACGAGTCCCCAATGTTGTTTTCCCAACTTAAAAAAAAAATTAGCTTGAAGTCTTAATTCAATTATATCGGCAATTGAAAAACACTACAAACTTAACCTCACAAAACTCACAACATAAACAAATACAACTTTCCCATTGATATAGTATATTGTATCCCACTGATGTAGTAGATGGCATGAAAACTCTTTCCACAGCAATGATAAACACGACTGGTTCCACCTAGCAGCACAATTCTGTACCACACTTCTTTTTTTAAGCAGGATATTTAAATTTTAGGACTTTTGGGTAGCACCTCACATAGATCCAAATTCTGTTACTTTTCAGTCTCACATTGGATAAGAAAACATGTTTATTTTAAAAAGTAAAAATCTGCATTTTCCTAATAATATTTCAATAATAAACAATCTTTGCTGTCGTTGTTTAAAATACTGTAGCTTCACAATATGGTAGAATTTAGTAGAAAACATCCATAAAGGTGTACAAAAGACAAAGTTTTGCCCTTTATTTTGTACAAAATTGTTTTAGATCCATTGAAATAATTAGGGAAAGTATACAAATTAAGAAATACGTAAAGTGATAGTTGTGTTGGCTAATTGAAGCCAAAACTTTGAAGTCATATCTTCAAGGACAAACTTACCCAAATTTATAAGTTTAATATTTTCTTATACTTCACTGTCTGATTTTTAATCTCTGATTACTAACTGTATGTTACTGTATGGTTGAAGTACAAACTGTGAGGTAAAATTGCCATCTGGCTGAAAGTTGTGCAGTAAACCAGTATTGGTTTGTAGAGAATTCAGTTAGATGATTTCAGTTAGAGTAATTCATCTGTGAATTCAGTTAGATGAATATGAATTGAGTTCTCCACACATGCCACATCTCCCATTCACCTCCCATCAACTCTGACTAATCTGACCTGTCTTACCTCTCAAGTAGTACTCATCATTTGGGTATTCTTTCCTTTTTGAAGGAAAGAACCAAACCAAAATATGAAGAGAAAACTGTTGAAAGAAATAAATTGTCATAGACACTTTAAAAGTTGTCAGCAGAAGAATAGTTTTCGTAATAAATTAATCATTTATGTGTCATTATACGACCAGAAAAATGTATGCCTTTTTGTTTGGAATGTGTACAGCTCTAAATTATCTTCATTATCTTTTAGACAGAATTTAATATGTTATTGTCCTTTGACATTACTTAGTATTGTAAATACGTGGACATGTATTTAGTAAGTAGTTTGTAATTACAGTTCCCTAGGGAAAAAGTTTTTTATATTTAAAAAATTACAAATTAAATATTTCTAAGTATGTTAATTACTACTAGTAGTTTCAGACTCTCAGATATAATCTATGGGTATGCCATATGTATTAAAATATATAGGGTGCGTCATCTAAATCCGGACAAAACAAACAGTTTATTAAAACAATAATGTTTAATCATTTATTATTTGAGTAGCCTAGTTTCAAAGACGGCTAACTCCAATTTTTTCAAAATTGGGTTTATGATTGATTCTAATGTAGAATTGTACGAGATATCTGAATATGAAGTCAGTTTGTGACAAAATTGGCCAGAAATGTGTTAAAGTTACATCTGAAAAATGAGCTTAGTTACAGCCAACTCCTTAACAGCTTGGTTACAATATCGGCCAACTCCATTTAGAACCAATCAGAGCTTTAGATCCTGTCACGTGACAGCTGCAGGGCTGATGGGATTGTTGTTATTATCGTCTGTTGTACACTGCGTTGTTTGGGTTATTTATGATAGATTGTGATATTTATTTTGTGAACTTTACTCTTGCGAGTGTGATTTTATTACACTTAATAAAGTAATCAAAAGTTTTGATTGTTATGGAACAAAACGTGGAAGAAACTCCTCCAAGTAAAAGCTGGAAGAGAGTAGCAGATACGACAAAATGGAAGCGTGCAAAAGCAAAGGAAGTGAGGTTAGTTTTACTTTACGGTACATTTTTTATATTTTTGTTGAGATATTTTTGTGAAAATGTTTTTGTTTACATAATGTTACATTTTAATGAACACTGTTAATGTCTTCAATAAACATGACGATTGTGTAGTGTTGTAATGCATTTAATGTATTATTGATCTAAATAATACCAGTAGAATTTCAATTACAAATAATGCAATATCAAACTGTAAAGAAGATAGTAAATGTTGTTTTGAGCAACTTTAGCACAATTACTATTTAATTTACCAATGTGTCAACAAAATACAGGTTTAGTGTGTCGTGTTTAGATGTGAATATTGGGTATTGCACTCACTTATGTTCTCATCATACTAATTACAGATTAATCAATTAATTTAAAAAAGAAAAACTAATTTTTGTGTACTTTTGTCTGTGCCAGATATGGAGCAAAAAGCATTTTTCCTACTTGTGGTCACAGAGGTAAACGCAAAAACTGCAGTCTTTTGCGGATGGAGGACTTGAAGAGATTTCATGCAGCGTTTTATGCGGTCAGATCAAAAGTTGGTCAAGATATGTTTTTGTTAAAATATTGCTCTGCAGATGCTCCAGAGCGACATAGGCCACAGAATAGACAAAGGAGTAAGAAAACCAGCATCTTTTCCCTGTTACTGGGCACTCATACATGCCCAGTGATAGATTGTTTGGATTGATTGAAAGAGATGTACAAAAAATGGAAACTGTTATTCAGCTGGAGGAGTACCATCAGGTTTTCCAAAACCATGGTACCCTCAAAATTTTTGGAACTGACTGGACTAACTGTGATTGGAAAGCTGAAGCAAAACAAAATGTCAAAGATCCAGCTGCACTTCACTTCCAAATTTCAAAAGTTCGAAAACTTGTTTTAACTAAAATGAAATGCTCCATATCTGCAAGTGGAGAAAACAACTATAACATAAATATAGCACAGTCATATAGTCACAGTCAGTCAGTAACAAAGAAAGGCAAAAAGCCTATGGATATTAATCCAACAGAGTTAGTTATAGGTGTCAAAGTGAAGCCCTCTCAAATAATAATTGACGTTGAAAAATTGCTTAAGCATTATGGTGAAAACTGGAAGGAACTGCAAAAATTGCAATGGCTGAAGAAAATAATAGAAGAAAATGACACAAAACCTGAACTTCCTAAAGAAGCTTTTCATTGTGACTGTGAAAATACGCCTGCTGATGAATGCAATGATGTTATTGAGATTATTTTGCAAGATAACGAAATCCAATAAAGTTTTGTTTTGACATTTGTGTTCTTTCAGTATTGGTAATATTGCTGTTTAATTAAATTTGTTTCATTTTTAATAAAAGTATTATTGAATCTGTGTATTTTTTTTTTATAATAAATGACTTTTTGTATTACTGTTTATCAACAAACTTTTATTTTATACTCCTGATAACTAAATTACTGCAACAGTCATCAGTATCCTATCTTTGTTACAAAATCAGCCAACTCCCAATCTTGGTTAAAAACATGGCCAACTCCATAATTCAGCTGCAAATTTCTGCTTATTTTCTAACTCAAAAAAGCAGATATTACTGCTTTTTCAATTTTTAGACTACCATGAATCTACAGAAAAAAATTCAAGTTGTTAGTGTTAATAATTTTATAGAAACCAGTTTTTCTGCTCTCCTGTAAAATTTTGCTAAACGGAGATAGCCATCTTTATAACCAGGCTACTCTTATATAAAATAATAATATTTATTCGATATAACCCCCGTTTGCTGTGATCACTGCCTCGATCCTTGTTCTGAAGCGCAAGCACGCTCTCTTCAACTGCTCCTTGTCTAAATCCGCGAATGCTGCCGCAATACTGGGCTGAAGGGTTGCCATGTTGGGGTGCCTGGACTTGTTAGACACCCTTTCAATAACGCCCCAAACGTAATAATCAAGGGGGTTTAAATCAGGACTATTGGGAGGCCAGAATTCCTTAGACCAGAATGCATCCACGTTATTGGAAAGCCAGTTGTGCACTAAATGGCTTGTGTGAGCAGGTGCACCGTCCTGTTGAAAGATGTACGGTCTCCAGGAGGCCACAATTTCCATCCATGGCTTCACTACAGTTCTCAGAATCTGGAGGTAAACATCCATCGTGATGGTTTCTCCCTTTTTAAAGAAATGTGGCGGCATGACGTCACCCTCACTGGAGGCGACGCTTAAGACGTGAACACTGGCCGGAAACGTCGTCCTGGCTACTACAGGGATATCCTCGGGATCATGCGCGAGCCAACGGTCATTTCTTCAGTTCACTTTTGCATCAACAGTAAAAATTTTTTCATCAGAAAAAAACCTGAGGCGACCCGCAGCCTCAGACAGCATTTGTCGTACCTTGAGCACATAAGACTGTGTATCTCAGGTCCTTTTCTGCGATTCAACGCATGGTGGCCTCACTCACCCCAAGTGTGGTGGACAATTTACGAAGTGGTACCCCTGGGTTTTCTGAAATGAGCTCTTGAGTCCTGTGGACGATATTTGGGGCCCTAGCAGTCTTCTCTCTTGAATGGCTTTGCCTTGCAGGGTTCGCAGAACCTTCTTCAGACTTCTCCGCGTCTGCATACTTTTGCACGATGTCGTAAACGGTCGATCGCGGGTACTCGAAGAAGCGAATAATTTCGGTCTGTGAACGCCCAGCGCGAAGTGCTTCAATTACTGCCGCTCGTCGATTATATTCCGCACTCGATCTCACAGACTCACCCATTTTGAGGTTATGCGCGTCTTACACATACAGCTGGCTTATCTAAACGCCAACAATCGACTACTGCTGAAGTCAAATGTGGCGGGAAATTCAAATTGAATTTTGTCCGGATTTAGCTGACGCACCCTCATGTACACTTTCAAGGAACCGCTGGACTTTATTTTTGACTGGACTGCTACTCATCTTGTATATGTTACATGGAGCCCTTAGTTCCCTAAATCAAATTATATCCTTCAAAGACCATACATTTTTAAACTGCTCATCTAAACTGTTAATACTCTCAAGACCAGAGGGGCATATGCCCTGGACACCATGCTAGGGGGGGTGAATGTTACAAAATAGTATTTGTATATTTTGCATCTTTGCACTTATAATAATCATTGCAGCTACGTAATAAATAATTTAATATGAATAAAACATATTCTTTATAATGTGGAATCTAATGTTATAAATAAAAAAAAAACTTGAATAAGTGGAAAGTTAAAACACTATGCCTTAGCAGTTGATGACACTTTAAAAAAACAACACCAATGGCAATACTCTCAAGCCTAATTTACAAACACAGACTTAAAGAAGCATATCCAAGTTGACTATAGCCATAAGGTTATTTTTAACTTCAGGGGAAATAAATTTTAGTAAGTTGAAGATTATTAAAAGTTACTTAAGAAGCAGCTTGGGGCAAGATCTATTTTAAATTTGAGTATTATTTCAATTGATCACAGGATATGGTTGCTTTAATGACTCATCAACATCTTCACAAAAGTTCTTGCAAGTTGAATCTTTGAAAGACTTATATGATTAATTCAGTAGATTAATTCTGATAATAAACAGACAATGTTGAAGATGATAACCATTTTGATTTTATGTGATTATGTAGTTATTAATAAGTAGTGAGCAAGATATTATGTATTCTACTTTGTCAGTCATTCCTAAACCTAAAAATCTGTTATATACAATGCAATAACATTAGTTGTAACTTTCATTAAATTTTGGAGATTGAGCATTTTTAGTCATGACTGATAAATTCTGTAGCTTAAGTTGTTCAATTTAAGAAAACTGCAATCCAATTTAAAATCACTTTTATTAATTTAGTAAGTAATAAAATAATAAAAATTTATTAGCAACTTCCTCATAACGTGGTGAGGGGGCGGAAACCATGTTTGCTCAGGGTGACAGAGACTCTAGTTGTGGCTCTAAATACTCTATCTTAATTTTTTACAATTAGTAATTTTTCACTCATTATGTTTATTTAAATTGAGTGTTTACAATCACTGAATGATTGATAAAATTTTTAAAAAAGAATCTTAGTAAAATAGTCACTGTCTCAGGCGTTGACCCACGGAGGGGAGTGTCATCTTGTGATTGTGAATATGATACAAAATTCATATCACGTTATGTAGGTTACTCTAAAATTACATTAAAGTAATTTTAATTATTGAACAATTATTGTAACTGTACCTTACCACCATCTTAATTTTTGTTTGATACATAACTTAAATGAGCAGTGTGTATTTTAAACTGTAAGTACATTTTATTAAAAGAACAATGATCTCACAAACACAGATATGATTTTATACTTGTACATTAGTAAACTTATTGTGTTGATAACACTGTATTTTTATCTTCACTCAATCCTGTAATTTATATTTTATACCATTAAAGAATGGTCTAACATTTCATATCCCCCCAAAGTCAATTCCCCTCAACAAATTGCTTGCTGGATTTGCCCCTGTTCACAGATGTGAAATTTTTATGGCAACCTTCATATTGTTAACAGATGATAATAAAAAATCACCAGCATACTTTTGAGGCTGAAAAAATTAATTATTTTTAATAATAACAAACAGTAAACAGTGTTTTCATAATAATGATATAGTTTTTTTTTAATATAATTGAAAGTTTACATTTCCTCTATAAAGTTGTTCATCTTTGTTTACATACAAAGATATATACAAAACGTGTAGTACATAATTCTGTGATAATTATATTAAAATATATTAATGTGATACAACTTAAATGATTCTATTAATTTTTTAACACAGAATTATACATTTTTTACACGTGACTACCAAAATAGGAGTTGTAAAATTACTAAAAAGAAAATCAATTAAATGTTGGAAATTTTTTTTATTATTAAAAATATTTCTTTTTAAATCACTTGTGACATCCAGACACCTCTATAGAAACCCAGTAAAAAAATCAAAATGATAGTATTTATATTCTTAAAAAACTCTTTTATAAAATATTTACTTTAATACAACCAACTTGTTTTAGTTCCAGTAATAAATTGCTGTACTATCACTCTAACATAAGTGCTAACAGTGGGACTCATGCCTTAATGTTAATGGTGACTTCTTTTAAAATCCTTGAATAAAAAATTCTTTACAGCCTCTAAACGTGTTACTATTGAACAATCCTTGTATGTTTACTGTTCACAGATTATAAAATTGTTTTTGAGTGCCCTGTTTATATAGAGGTCAGTGACTTCCAAATTTTTTGGCTCCTTGGCACTACTTCTAAATAACCTGAAATACTATGTTACTCTCATACCAAGTAATCCATCCCAAGTTGTGGTAACCAATTCAAATGGATGGGGTGGGTGTTACTTGGGTGGCCTCAGAGTAATTTGGGTCTGGCTTGGTAGGATAGTCACTTGAGTTGTAGGGTGGACATCTACTACCAAGGAGGAGAAGATTTAAGTAAACCAATGGCTGCACAGAAAGGCTAGGTTTAGACAGCCTACTGTGACCAAGTAGAGAGCATTCATTTTCATTAGAGCAACTCTCTAGGGCATACCTGCACAACATACAGCCCCCAGCCCATATATGGCTCAAAATGCTAATTGATATGGCCTGCCTGTCTGTTGTGTTAAAGACAATTATGTTGTGTATGCAAGGGAAGGACAGCCCAAAATCAATATTCTGGTTCTCCAGGTTGGTGGGTTGAGCACAAGGTTACACCCTTATCTAGGAAAACTTGTTGCAAATACTATTATGGAAGAAACTAAAGGCTCTCACGTAGACACATTCGCCAGAAAATAAAGGAACAATTTTGGTTATGAGGTTAGTAACTTGGAATATTCATATACTATTGCAGTTAGGAGTGATTTATGTATTCATAGTGCAGGTATAAGCAATCCAAAAAGTCAGATGTAAGGGGAAGTAACACATTAGAACATTTAATAAAAGATTTTACATTATGTTACAATGGAAATAGAAACAGACAAGAGGACCAAGGAATGATGAAGAAGACGTATCAGTTGATACTCTAGTTTATGCCATTACAATGACAGAATAGTATACTAAGATTTAAAGAAAAATGTCACAATCTTTAGGTATTTAGGAAGCACAGTCCACATGATGGAAAGAATCACAGTGGTATGAGATTGCACAGTTTGTTGCTATAAACAAACTTACTTATGAGCACTTCCTTTTCAAACAACGAAATATATCTAGAGCAAAGAGAGAATATCTAGGAGTAATACTCCAAATGAGATTAATTTTATAATTAATCTCAAAGATGACCTAACCTTAATTGAAAGTGTAAGATCATAAATAAATGCAAAATGGGATAGTGATCATTTTCTGGTAATGGCTAAAATGAAAAAGAAATAGTAATAGCGGCAAAAGTTTAAAGCAAAGAAAATGAAAAATGGAACAGAGAAAAACTGAAGTCTCAGAAAGTAGAAAAATAACAAAGAATTTTAGGAAACAAATTGATTAATCCAAACCACAACAAAATTTATGAGGAATGGAGTTTTCTCAAGAACACTATCATTGAAAAAGCTACTCAAACAACTGGTGAAACTAAAACAAGAGAGAAATGCAGAATGAATGGGTCAATAAGGAATGCAGAAAAGTTGTCAAAATAAAGAATGGGCCAATAATAAAATGTGTGAAATAGGATTCTCAAGTAGACCGAAATGACTACTGAGAAAACTATATGCAACAAAAATGTGCAGACAAAAGAGGTGCTATGATAAAGAAGGCACTGTGGCAGAACATAACACAAGTAATAACAGAAAAGTAGGAAATTTTATCAAGCAAATAAAGAAAGACCCCAGGAATTTAGGCTGAAACTGTCTGCACATAGAGATAAGTTTCTCTGGTATAAACTGAGAGGTCATGCTGAATGATTTGATTTTGTTGGGTGTCCTGAAAAATCTTTTAAATACTCTAAACCCTATGCTAGCAGGATCCAAAGAAGCAGTAAAAGTGACAGTCAGTACACGACTGGGGGTCACGAGTAGTGCAGTGTCCCGAGTCTCAGTAAGGACTCCTGCCACTGGGTCAGATAGATTCTTTTTACATTATTTTATCTATTTATGGGGGGGTCTGAAGCGACCCGCGATTGGTGGATTATACCACCGGGACTAATAAATGAGGTCGCTTCCAGGACTCACCTGGTCAGGGGGTGTATTTACCAAGTCCGGCAATGAGGGAATTGTGGGTCACTCTGTCGGAACCCACATAGAATCTACGCGCCAGGCGTCTCACGGTGTCATCAAAAGAGCGGACACCGAGTCCTCTCCTCAAAAGACGAGAAGAATACCTCCGGGGGACTTTGCACGCAAGCTTCAGTCCCCGGTCGAATACGCGCTGGAGCGCTGTTCTATGACCACGAGCCAGGTATCCACAAACAGGACAGGCGTAGGTAATCACGGGCAACGTACGAGTTGACTATGAGCTTACCTAGCCGGGGGTCATTGCCGGATTAAATAGCACGGGCCAGAGTCTACTGAGTTGCGCCGAAGCGCGTTGTCGGATATATTGTGTATGGGTTCGCCAGGTGAGTCGGGAGTCCACGTGGAGCCCGAGGTACTTGACGCTGTTGGTCCAGGGTACCTCGGCGGGGCCTACTTTAAGCGGCCGAGGTCGCTTGCGTTTACGCGAGAATATTACCGCGGCGCTCTTGGAAGCGTTAACGGCAACTCTCCAGTCATCGGTCCACCCGACATATGCGTCGAGTTGGCACTGGAGCCTGATTGCCGCATAACTCGCGTTCGGCTCTGAGGCAAAAGCCGCAGTGTCGTCCGCGAACAGTGACAACTTAACTCCAGGAACTCGGGGCGTGTCGTTGACAAACAGCGAGAACAGGAGAGGCCCAAGTACACTTCCCTGAGGGACACCGGCGGTAATACGCCTCTCCGAAGAGGAGCGTGGTCTATTCTCACTCGGAATCTACAGTCTCACAGAAAGCTGCCGATCAAGTGAACGTAGCAATCTGGGAGAAGGACTTACGTTAGCTTGTAAAGGACCCTCGTGCCACACGCGGTCAAAGGCTTTCTCTGCGTCTAGGAAGATCGCAGTCGTCTGTTTGCCCTGGCAGCCAGCCTCGGTAATGCATTCCACGAGTCTCATGAGCTGATGAGTCGAGGAGTGCAACTCACGAAAGCCGAACTATTCGGGGATCAGCATGTCCAGTCTTTCTAGGTGGTCGCGGATCCTACGCTGGATCAATCGCTCGAAAACCTTGGACGTCGCGGAAAAGAGGCTGATGGGTTTTTCATGCGAGAAGAATTCTTTCCCGGCTTGGGTGTCACTATTACTGTAGCCGTTTTCCATTTCACCGGAAAGTAGGCCAGTCTGAGACATATATTGAACAGATCAGAGAGGAACTGTATCCTCGCTCCGGAAGGCGATGGAGTGCGGAATTCATGACTCCGTCTGGGCCAGGCGCCTTCCGGGGCTTGAGCTGAACAATCCTCTCAGAGACCTCCTCTGGGGAGATGGGCTCCGGCTGGACTGTGATACCGGCCGATAGAAAGCGCTCTACCTCACGGCAGATTTGCTCAGTGAAAGCTGGGTTCTTGGATGGGTTGGGAGCGAACTATCGCTCCAAACTGTCAGCCAAGAACTCTGCCTTCTCGAGGGGGCGTCCAAGGGGTTGACCGCCGGGTCCGACCAGTGCGGGGAGAGGTGCGCGTTTACGTTTTCCCGTTAGGGCATTGGGAATCCGCCAGACATTACGGTTCTTGGCAGGGCCATCCATCTGTGTTACAGATAGCTCCCAGTTACGTCTACGGAACGCCAGCATGTCACGACGCAACTTGCCGGACGCTCTGTTAAACGCAGCCTTGTCAGCCGGGTCACGAGTCCTCTGCCAGCGTCTCGGGAGGCGATTCTTCTCGCAAGCGAGCTGAGACACCTCTTCGGGGATACGCTGATAGTCGAGCGTGAGCCCCGGCTTCATCCGGGAGGACACGTCTACCGCCGAGACTACGGCTGTGTCAAATAAGGCAACTGCCTCGTCGACATGCTGGGTAGTGTCGAGTGGTATATGCTCAGGTAGGCGGCGACTGAACGCCGGGCCAAAGCGTTCCCACTCGATTACCCGCCGCTCGTCGCGGACGGTAGAGTGCTGGGTACCTATACGTACACTGATGGGGCAATGGTCCGAAGACAGTTCCGAAATGACGGAGACGTGGACCGGGCAATAAACGCCCCTGACCGCGGCAATGTCCAGTACATCAGGGCGGGAGTTAGCCCTCGAGGGATAGTATGTAGGCCCGGTAGGACCCATGACTGTGACCCGAGCCGCATCAGCATACCTGTGTAAGCGGGCCCCGTTTGGGTTCACCAAGCGGCTCCCCCAATCAGGGTGCTTACAGTTCAGGTCGCCGTGACAGTCAGTTGACCTCACTCTTTGTTTCAACTACCAGAGTCAGACAGGGTAAAATTCTCTTTCATAATACTTAAATTAACTCTAGAGCTGCCTTAAGAAACATAGAACTAAATGGATATGTTGGTGACAACTACCAGAGTCAGACAGGGTAACATTCTCTTTCATAATACTTAAATTAACTCTAGAGCTGCCTTAAGAAACGTAGAAATAAATGGATATGTTGGTGACATAAAATCAATACAAATTAGAGGTTATGCTAATGACCTGGTTTTAGTCTGTCAAAATAAAATGGCCTTAATTGCGAAAACTTGACACAGAGATGCAGAAACATGGGTTGACAAATAAAAAAAAACAATTATGGAGCTTTTAAGAAACACCAATACTGATAACTTTATAACAGAAAATTGTACTTGCAAATATGTTGACAACTATCATCATGGGGAATAACAACTAAATAAAATAAACCATGAAAATTTAAAACATAAATTAAATAAACTCGAATTCAATGTAGAAACAGACGGTATTATGCACATAAATTCTTAATGATACTGTGCCTGTTGAGAGAAAGTATCAAACTTAAAATATATAAAATCTATTTCAGACTGCAGTAACATACGATAGTGTAACCTGGACCTTAATGAATGCTGATGAGGCTATTTGAAAGGGAAATTCTAAGAAAAATATACAGGCCAGTTCAAAATAAAGGCAGGTGGTTCTTGAGGAATGATGATGAACAATGAATTGTGCCAGATCTTTGGGATCTGGCTTCAATTAATTAAGGAACAAAGACAGTTGGGTTAGGAAAGAATCGATTCATTGCATGTTTTTAAGAATTCAACCATTGACAATGGAAAACATTTGAAAATAAAAGGTAAGGAAGGCTAAGGATTAATGAAATGGATGATAACTTGTGAGTGAAGGAGCGAGAAACTGGAAGAGATATGTGATTTGCATAGGAGAGAGCAAAATGAAAAAAAAATGTAATGGAAGTCAAAACTGATCAGGGACTGTAGTGCTAAAATGGAATGGAATGAACTATGGCACCCACAGTACTAAAGTCTGTTACAAGCAATATTTCTTGTTACCGGTATTCTTTATTTAGTCTGCAATACCTAAAAATATTGTAAGATGTAATTGTACTAGTTATATTTTACAAAAAATTATATCTTACTGAAATATTTTCACTTACCACGTTTTGATTTTAATATTTTAGTATTTTTACTTCCATATTCCTTAAGGAAATGGAAGTATGGTGATGACAAAAAAAATCGTGTTCGAGATTATTGCAGATTCTGATTGTACGACACTCAAAACATGAAAAAAAGTCGTCTTCCGAAAAGTGTCTGTGTGTCTGTCTGTCTGTCTGTGTGTAGATTTTTTACTTCCATGTTCCTTAAGGAAATGGAAGTATGGTGATGGCAAAAAAAAATCGTGTTCGAGATTATTGCCGATTCTGATTGTACTACACTCAAAACATGAAAAAAGTCATTTTTCGAAAAGTGTCTGTGTGTGTGTCTGTAGATTTTTTCTATGGCAAACGATAACAGCCGCAAATTCAACCAGAATCAAATAATTTTTTGCACACAGCCCTGATTTGTAGAGTACTCACGACCTATTGTTTTTGGTGAAGATCAGTTGAGGGAAAGGGGTAGTTTACCTGCAACGGTTTTTTTTTATCAAGGGTAATTTTGTTTGTTTGGCAAACGATAACAGCCGCAAATTCAAACAGAATCAAATAATGTTTCGCATACAGCCCTGAATTGTAGAGTTCTCAAGAACTGTTGATTTTGGTAAAGATGGGTTAAGGGAAAGGGGTAGTTTACCTGCAACGTTTTATGTTTTAACAAGGGTATTTTCTATGGCAAACGATAACAGCCGCAAATTCAAACATAATCAAATACTGTTTTGCATACTGCCCTGAATTGTAGAGTTCTCAAGACCTTTGGTTTTTGGTGAAGATCGGTTAAGGGAAAGGGGTAGTTTACCTGCAACGTTTTATGTTTTAAAAGGGTATTTTCTATGGCAAACGATAAGAGCTGCAAATTCAAACAGAATCAAATACGGTTTTGCATACAGCCCTGATTTCTTGAGTACTAAAGACCTATTGTTTTTGGTGAAGATCGTTTAAGGTGAAGGGGTAGTTTACCGGCCACGTTTTTTGTTTTATTAAGGGTATTTTGTATGGCAGACGATAACAGCCGCAAATTCAAACAAAATCATATAATATTTTGCATACAGCCCTGAATTGTAGAGTTCTCAAGACCTATTGTTTTTGGTGAAGATCAGTTGAGGGAAAGGGGTAGTTTACCTGCAACGGTTTTTTATCAAGGGTAATTTTACTTCCATATTCCTTAAGGAATGGAAGTATGGTGATGGCAAAAAAAATCGTGTTCGAGATTATTGCAGATTCTGATTCTACTACACTCAAAACATGAAAAAAAGTCGTTTTCCGAAAAGTGTCTGTGTGTGTGTCTGTCTGTCTGTGTGTCTGTCTGTCTTAGATTTTTTTTTCTATGGCAAACGATAACTGCCGCAAATTAAAACAGAATCAAATAATTTTTTGCATACAGCCCTGATTTGTAGAGTACTCGCGACCTATTGTTTTTGGTGAAGATCGGTTGAGGGAAAGGGGTAGTTTACCTGCAACGGTTTTTTTTATCAAGGGAAATTTTTTTTTTTGGCAAACGATAACAGCCGCAAATTCAAACAGAATTAAATAATGTTTCGTATACGGCCCTGAATTGTAGAGTTCTCAAGACCTATTGTTTTTGGTGAAGATTGGTTAAGGGAAAGGGGTAGTTTACCTGCAACGTTTTTTTATCAAGCGTATTTTCTATGGCAAACGATAACTGCCGCAAATTCAAACAGAATCAAATAATTTTTTGCACACAGCCCTGATTTGTAGAGTACTCACGACCTATTGTTTTTGGTGAAGATCAGTTGAGGGAAAGGGGTAGTTTACCTGCAACGGTTTTTTTTTATCAAGGGTAATTTTGTTTGTTTGGCAAACGATAACAGCCGCAAATTCAAACAGAATCAAATAATGTTTCGCATACAGCCCTGAATTGTAGAGTTCTCAAGAACTGTTGATTTTGGTAAAGATGGGTTAAGGGAAAGGGGTAGTTTACCTGCAACGTTTTATGTTTTAACAAGGGTATTTTCTATGGCAAACGATAACAGCCGCAAATTCAAACATAATCAAATACTGTTTTGCATACTGCCCTGAATTGTAGAGTTCTCAAGACCTTTGGTTTTTGGTGAAGATCGGTTAAGGGAAAGGGGTAGTTTACCTGCAACGTTTTATGTTTTAAAAGGGTATTTTCTATGGCAAACGATAAGAGCTGCAAATTCAAACAGAATCAAATACGGTTTTGCATACAGCCCTGATTTCTTGAGTACTAAAGACCTATTGTTTTTGGTGAAGATCGTTTAAGGTGAAGGGGTAGTTTACCGGCCACGTTTTTTGTTTTATTAAGGGTATTTTGTATGGCAGACGATAACAGCCGCAAATTCAAACAAAATCATATAATATTTTGCATACAGCCCTGAATTGTAGAGTTCTCAAGACCTATTGTTTTTGGTGAAGATCAGTTGAGGGAAAGGGGTAGTTTACCTGCAACGGTTTTTTATCAAGGGTAATTTTACTTCCATATTCCTTAAGGAATGGAAGTATGGTGATGGCAAAAAAAATCGTGTTCGAGATTATTGCAGATTCTGATTCTACTACACTCAAAACATGAAAAAAAGTCGTTTTCCGAAAAGTGTCTGTGTGTGTGTCTGTCTGTCTGTGTGTCTGTCTGTCTTAGATTTTTTTTTCTATGGCAAACGATAACTGCCGCAAATTAAAACAGAATCAAATAATTTTTTGCATACAGCCCTGATTTGTAGAGTACTCGCGACCTATTGTTTTTGGTGAAGATCGGTTGAGGGAAAGGGGTAGTTTACCTGCAACGGTTTTTTTTATCAAGGGAAATTTTTTTTTTTGGCAAACGATAACAGCCGCAAATTCAAACAGAATTAAATAATGTTTCGTATACGGCCCTGAATTGTAGAGTTCTCAAGACCTATTGTTTTTGGTGAAGATTGGTTAAGGGAAAGGGGTAGTTTACCTGCAACGTTTTTTTATCAAGCGTATTTTCTATGGCAAACGATAACTGCCGCAAATTCAAACAGAATCAAATAATAATTTTTTGCATACCTCCCTGAATTGTAGAGGTCTCAAGGACTTTCGATTTTGGTGAAGATCGGTTAAGGGGAAGGGGTAGTTTACCTGCAACCTTTTACGTTTTAACAAGAGTAAAGTACTTGAAAATTTATTTAAACTTTTTCAAACAATGGTAATTGTTAAAAATAAAATAATTTTGTTGCCAGGCAATAAAATTAAAATTTTTTCATTTTAATGTAAATCATGTATAAGAGAAAATATATCGCGCTTGGCAGGCGATATTAAGATTTAAATATAAATCTTAGAATATGGAAGTCATGTATGGTTCTCCATACCGATATTTTACTTCCATATTCATTAAGGAATGGAAGTATGGTGATGGCAAAAAAAATCGTGTTCGAGATTATTGCAGATTCTGATTCTACTACACTCAAAACATGAAAAAAAGTCGTTTTCCGAAAAGTGTCTGTGTGTGTGTCTGTCTGTAGATTTTTTTTCTATGGCAAACGATAACTGCCGCAAATTCAAACAGAATCAAATAATTTTTTGCATACAGCCCTGATTTGCAGAGTACTCGCGACCTATTGTTTTTGGTGAAGATCGGTTGAGGGAAAGGGGTAGTTTACCTGCAACGGTTTTTTTTAGCAAGGGTAATTTTGTTTGTTTGGCAAACGATAACAGCCGCAAATTCAAACAGAATCAAATAATGTTTCGCATACAGCCCTGAATTGTAGAGTTCTCAAGATCTGTTGATTTTGGTGAAGATCGGTTAAGGGAAAGGGGTAGTTTACCTGTAACGTTTTGTTTTAACAAGGGTATTTCCTATGGCAAACGATAACAGCCGCAAATTCAAACAGAATCAAAAGATTATTTGCATACAGCCCTAAATTGTAGAGTTCTCAAGCCCTATTGTTTTTGGTGAAGATCGGTTGAGGGAAAGGGGTAGTTTACCTGTAACGTTTTTTTAACAAGGGTATTTTCTATGGCAAACGATAACAGCCGCAAATTCAAACAGAATCAAATAATGTTTTGCATACAGCCCTGATTTGTAGAGTACTCAAGACCTATTGTTTTTGGTGAAGATCGGTTAAGGGGAAAGGGTAGTTTACCTGCAACGTTTTGTATCAAGCGTATTTTCTATGGCAAACGATAACAGCCGCAAATTCAAACAGAATCAAATAATTTTTTGCATACGTCCCTGAATTGTAGAGGTCTCAATGACTTTCGATTTTGGTGAAGATCGGTTAAGGGGAAGGGGTAGTTTACCTGCAACCTTTTACGTTTTAACAAGAGTAAAGTACTTGAAAATTTATTTAAACTTTTTCAAACAATGGTAATTGTTAAATATCGGTATGGAGAACCATACATGACTTCCATATTCTAAGATTTATATTTAAAATCATTTTCAGCCAAACAACCAGGCTGTGTCTTACCTGCCTTTTTATTGCTGTATTAAATGAAAAATATTATATTACATTAAAATGAAAAAATTATAATTTTATTGCCTGGCAACAAAATTATTTTATTTTTAACAATTACCATTGTTTCAAAAAGTTTAAATAAATTTTCAAGTACTTTACTCTTGTTAAAACGTAAAAGGTTGCAGGTAAACTACCCCTTCCCCTTAACCGATCTTCACCAAAATCGAAAGTCATTGAGACCTCTACAATTCAGGGACGTATGCAAAAAATTATTTCATTCTGTTTGAATTTGCGGCTGTTATCGTTTGCCATAGAAAATACGCTTGATAAAAAAACGTTGCAGGTAAACTACCCCTTCCCCTTAACCGATATTCACCAAAAACAATAGGTCTTGAGTACTCTACAAATCAGGGCTGTATGCAAAACATTATTTGATTCTGTTTGAATTTGCGGCTGTTATCGTTTGCCATAGAAAATACCCTTGTTAAAAAAACGTTGCAGGTAAACTACCCCTTTCCCTCAACCGATCTTCACCAAAAACAATAGGTCTTGAGAAATCTACAATTCAGGGCTGTATGCGAAACATTATTTGATTCTGTTTGAATTTGCGGCTGTTATCGTTTGCCAAAAAAAAAAATTTCCCTTGATAAAAAAAACCGTTGCAGGTAAACTACCCCTTCCCCTCAACCGATCTTCACCAAAAACAATAGGTCGCGAGTACTCTACAAATCAGGGCTGTATGCAAAAAATTATTTGATTCTGTTTGAATTTGCGGCAGTTGTCGTTTGCCATAGAAAATACGCATGATAAAAAACGTTGCTGGTAAACTACCCCTTCCCCTCAACCGATCTTCACCAAAAACAATAGGTCTTGAGTACTCTACAAATCAGGGCTGTATGCAGAAAATTATTTGATTCTGTTTGAATTTGCGGCTGTTATCGTTTGCCATAGAAAATACCCTTGTTAAAAAAACGTTGTAGGTAAACTACCCCTTTCCCTTAACCGATCTTCACCAAAAACAAAAGGTCTTGAGAACTCTACAATTTAGGGCTGTATGCAAATAATCTTTTCATTCTGTTTGAATTTGCGGCTGTTATCGTTTGCCATAGGAAATACCCTTGTTAAAACATAAAACGTTACAGGTAAACTACCCCTTTCCCTTAACCGATCTTCACCAAAAACAATAGGTCTTGAGAACTCTACAATTCAGGGCTGTATGCGAAACATTATTTGATTCTGTTTGAATTTGCGGCTGTTATCGTTTGCCAAACAAACAAAATTACCCTTGCTAAAAAAAAACCGTTGCAGGTAAACTACCCCTTTCCCTCAACCGATCTTCACCAAAAACAATAGGTCGCGAGAACTCTGCAAAACCGGGCTGTATGCAAAAAATTATTTGATTCTGTTTGAATTTGCGGCAGTTATCGTTTGCCATAGAAAAAAAATCTACAGACAGACAGACACACAGACACTTTTCGGAAAACGACTTTTTTTCATGTTTTGAGTGTAGTAGAATCAGAATCTGCAATAATCTCGAACACGATTTTTTTTGCCATCACCATACTTCCATTCCTTAAGGAATATGGAAGTAAAAATAAAATAATTTTGTTGCCAGGCAATAAAATTATAATTTTTTCATTTTAATGTAATATAATATTTTTCATTTAATACAGCAATAAAAAGGCAGGTAAGACACAGCCTGGCTGTTTGGCTGAAAATGATTTTAAATATAAATCTTAGAATATGGAAGTCATGTATGGTTCTCCATACCGATATTTTCTATGGTAAACGATAACATCATTTGATTCAAACAGAATCAAATCATGTTTTGCATACAGCCCTGTATTGTAGAGTTCTCAATACCTATTGGTGTTGGTGAAGATCGGTTAAGGGAAAGGGGTAGTTTACCTGCAACGTTTTATGTTTTAAAAGGGTATTTTCTATGGCAAACGATAAGAGCCGCAAATTCAAACAGAATCAACTACGTTTTTGCATACAGCCCTGTTTTGTTGAGTACTAAAAACCTATTGTTTTTGGTGAAGATCGGTTAAGGGATAGGGGTAGTTTACCGGACACGTTTATTGTTTTATCAAGGGTATTTTATATGGCAAACGATAACAGCCGCAAAGTCAAACAGAATCATATAATATTTTGCATACAGCCCTGAAATGTAGAGTTCTCAAGACTTGTTGGTTTTGGTGAAGATCGGTTAAGGGAATAGGGTTGTTTACCAGCAACATTTTATGTTTTATCAAGGGTAAGTTTTTTTATGACGAACGATAACTGCCGTACATTAAAACAGAATCAACTACTCTTCTGCATACCTTTTTGAATTATACAGAACTCAAGGTCTGTTGATTTTGTTGAAGATCGGTTAGGGGAAAGGGGTAGTTTACCTGCAACGTTTTATGTTTTAACAAGGGTATTTTTTCTATGACGAACGATAACTGCCGTAAATTCACAGAGAATCAACTAATGTTTTGCATACAGCCCTAAATTGTAGAGTTCTCAAGACCTATTGTTTTTGGTGAAGATCGGTTAATGGAATAGGGTAGTTTACCAGCAACGTTTTATGTTTTATCAAGGGTGTTTTCTATGGCAAACGATAACAGCCGCAAATTCAAATAGAATCAAATAATTGTTTGTATACAGACATTAATTGTAGCGTACCCAAGACCTGGCGTTTTTGGTGAAGATCGGTTAAGGGAAAGGGGTAGTTTACCTGCAACGGTTTTTTATCAAGGGTAATTTTTTTCTATAGTAAACGATAACAGCCGCAAATTCAAACAGAATCAATGATGTTTTGCATACTGCCCTGATTTGTAGAGTACTCACGACCTATTGTTTTTGGTGAAGATCGGTTAAGGGAAAGGGGTAGTTTATCACCTAAGTTTTGTTTTAAAAAGGGTAATTTGTTTTATGACGAACGATAACTGCTGAAAATTCAAAGAGAATCAAATAAGTTTTTGCACACTTGCCTGATTTCTAGAGAACTCAAGGTTTGTTGATTTTGGTGAAGATCGGTTAAGGGAAAGAGGTAGTTTACCGGCAACATTTTAAGTTGTAACAAGAGAAATGTTTCCATGACGAACGATAACTGCCGCACATTCAAACAGAATCAAATATTTTTTTGCATGCATCCCTGAATTGTAGAGGACTGAAGGTCTATTGATTTTGGAGAAGATCGGTTAAGAGAAAGGGGTAGTTTACCAGAAACATTTTATGATTTAACAAGAGTAAAGTACTTAATGTTTATAAATAAAGTATCCTGATAAGAAGCTCTTAATAATCCACTGTAGAAACGTAGATGAAATATCTATAAATGAAGAGATTAGGTGAACGGGGTGGGGGTAATTTTTTATTACTAAAAATTATAGTTGAACGGGGAGGGGAGAATTGTTTATACGTGTACTACGTTATCAGCTACAAAGAAGTAGTTTTTTGTTAAAATTGCTTCCCGGGCTGTTTAGCCGTAGTCCAAGGTTTTCTATAAAACCAGACTTTTCGGCAGTGCCATCGACTGCCATCATCAGTGAAAATCGAGTGTGAAAACGTGAGGTGGTATACGTTAGTGACCACAGTACTGTGGTTAATGCTGAAACAATAAGTAGAAAGACGTAGTTTCTATGGAAATATTTCATTTCGAATATGATTTTAAATATAAATCTTAGAACATGGAAGTCGTGTATGGTTCTCCGGTTCTCCATACCGATTTTTTTCTCTGGCAAACGATAACTGCCGCAAATTCAAACAGAATCAAATAATTTTTCGCATACAGCCCTGATTTGTAGAGTACTCACGACCTATTGTTTTTGGTGAAGATCAGTTGAGGGAAAGGGGTGGTTTACCAGCAACGGTTTTTTTTTATCAAGGGAAATTTTTTTTTTTGGCAAACGATAACAGCCGCAAATTCAAACAGAATCAAATAATGTTTCGCATACAGCCCTGATTTGTAGAGTTCTCAAGACCTGTTGTTTTTGGTGAAGATCGGTTAAGGGAAAGGGGTAGTTTACCTGTAACGTTTTATGTTTTAACAAGGGTATTTCCTATGGCAAATGATAACAGCCGCAAATTCAAACAGAATCAAATAATTTTTTGCATACAGCCCTGATTTGTAGAGTACTCAAGACCTATTGTTTTTGGTGAAGATCGGTTAAGGGGAAGGGGTAGTTTACCTGCAACGTTTTTTATCAAGCGTATTTTCTATGGCAAACGATAACAGCCGCAAATTCAAACAGAATCAAATAATTTTTTGCATACGTCCCTGAATTGTAGAGGTCTCAAGGACTTTCGATTTTGGTGAAGATCGGTTAAGGGGAAGGGGTAGTTTACCTGCAACCTTTTACGTTTTAACAAGAGTAAAGTACTTGAAAATTCATTTAAACTTTTTGAAACAATGGTAATTGTTAAAAATAAAATAATTTTGTTGCCAGGCAATAAAATTATAATTTTTTCATTTTAATGTAAATTATGTATGAGTTAATATCTTTATATATATATAATTCTTCTGTACGTGTGTATGTCACTGAACTCCTCCATGTATAAAATAATATATCGTTCGTGGCAGGTAAGCATATCTCAGTTATGTAATGTTTACGTTTCCATTTTATTGTTATGCCTACAGCAATAAAAAGGCAGGTAAGACACACATACACAATTCACGTTATTTCTGGCCTCACTCATGTTTATTTTCTTACATTTGCACGCTTTTTAAATGGAAAGTGCCGAAACCCACACCAACATAACGCGTGCAAGCCGAAAAAATGGACATCAATTTGCTTCCTGTGGATCGCTGGCCAATGTAACTGCACTTGTTTACAGAGGAATGATTCATAGACAGACTTTTCGTCTTTAGGGAATGAACCCTCTGCAAGATGCTGAGGGTCCATGAGTGACTTCGGAGCGCTCCTTCTTTTTCGCGTGTTTGTTCTGTGAAACATACGCTGTAGATTCGCAGCTTTACTCTAAGCAACGCTCAATAGGAAATGTTGAAAATTTTTGTCCACAGTGTACACTCATTCACACTAAACCTGCTCTGATGTTTTAATTACGGACATCATAATATTAAAACTTTGGAAACTTGAGCACTACTTAATGGAGATCAATCATTAACTTATACAAACCATTAATTTGATGCATATATTTTATATATATGTGTAAAACGTTATCGGCAACAAAGAAGTAGTTTTTGTTAAAATTCCTTCCCGGGATATTTGGCCGTAGTCCAATGTTTTCTACAAAACCAGACGTTTCGGCAATGCCATCGACTTCCATCATCAGTGAAAATCGAGTGCGATAACGTGAGGTGGTATACGTTAGTGACCACAGTACTGTGGTTAAGGCTGAAGCAGTAAGTAGAAAGAAGTAGTTTCTATGGTAATATTTCATTTCGAAAATGATTTTAAATATAAATCTTAGAATATGGAAGTCATGTATGGTTCTCCATACCGATATTTTGGATTTGGATTTAAGAATCACTGATGTAGGTTGTGTGTGTGTGTGTGTGTGTGTGTGTGTGTGTGTGTGTGTGTGTGTGTGTGTGTGTGTGTGTGTGTGTGTGTGTGTGTGTGTGTGTGTGTGTGTGTGTGTGTGTGTGTGTGTGTGTGTGTGTGTGTGTGTGTGTGTGTGTGTGTGTGTGTGTTGGGGGAACGTTATTTTATAAGACTTTTCAAAATCAGTTTCAAGTTTTTTTCTATAGTGTTAGTAGTAGCATTACTTAAGTTTATATTTGAAGACATGTTCACATCACTATAAAATCGTTAAATTGTTAAAGACACTGTTCTACAGTCAATTTTGGCTACACATTATTGTTTTGTAAAATAAAATCCTTAAAATTAAAATTACAATCTCTATAACAAAGCTAAATTAAATAATGTAGGGAAGCAGTGCACCCAGTCAGAAACCACTGCAATCATCTACCTGAATACTGGGAGAAAACCAAATCATAAGACATCGAGAAAATGTCTAACCCTAACCCAAACATCAGGCTTCCTTAAATGCCCACTATCTTGGCAGTAACTTGGTCAGCGTGAAATGTCATTGGCCCTCAGTCTATAGTTTGTCATCTGTCAAAAGCATGGAGAAATTCAGCAGAAGCTACTATCCGAGGTGATAATCAATCCACCTATAACACACACAAAAAATTTCGAAAAGTTTTATTTTATAATCAGCAGTAAGGAATGTCGCTGAAAGCAATAACGAAGGGTGTATGTGTGGAAAACATATTTTGTAAGGGACAAAAGGGGAACGAGCAAGCACGCTGTAGTGACGGACAGGTCATAAATTTCGTAGGCTGCTGCAACACCTACCCTGTGAACAGAGTTCACTGCTCCCGGTACGTAGAACACCAGTTTTTTGTGAAAACACATTGATTCCATAGGAAACTACATACAATGTGTACAGAGCCATTAAAGGAGAAAAGGCTTAACAATGGTCAAGCATACATGTGTACGCCAGCTGTCAGGAGAAAGCGACGAAGGGTGGATTGATTTGAAGGACTCCAGCGGTCGATGACAGGGTTTTGACCTTACTTGGAAACGAAAGCGCAGAGAGTACGTCCAAACTCAAGGATGGGGTGTTGCCTGGCAACTAAAAGAAAAAACCAACTTTCAAAGAAGGGTAGGCGAGGCCCTTGAACAACAATAGATAATAACGGCAGAGCGACGAAGTTGAGAAACAATGAAAATGGAAGAGAAACTCAGAGTTGTCACTGAAGACTTTAGAAAAACGACAGATACAATTTATTGCTGCGTTGGCTGGAAATGACAACGACCTCAAAATACGAAGCAAGGGAAGAATCTGGTGGGGAACCAGAAGCCCTATCAGAGAACGCCTTTAAAAAGATAGGTGGTATTTGGACTTGGAGGGAAAAATATGAAACCAATAAGGACACGGCGTCGTTGGAATCAGAAGTCTGGTGGGAGATTTGGTAAGGAAAATATAGGAAGCAGACAGGAACGCGCTCAAAGAGTTCTAACTAAATTTCGGACGCGAGAGGAGTTCTAACTAAATTTCGGACGCGAGAGGAGTGAAGTCCGTGACGGGAGAAATTAGCATTTTATCGAACTTAGAATAATTCGATACACAGTGTGAGAAGGTAGTTTTCGAACTTATAACAAAAATTAATACAGTCATTACAAGCAAACGAACTATGAAGTAGAGTCACACTATTAGCCTACCAGTGAACATTAACTGAAACAAATAGTAACCAGACAATAATGTAATTTCAGTGTATACGAACACTTTACAACAATAACTTTTAAGAACGATTAACAACACAAATTACATTCATGAACACTTAATAACCAGACATACCGCAACAAAGGTGCGTAATAATAATTCAGATTTGAAATAATTTATGATGTCGGTGTACAACAGAGAATGCTAACTTTTATTCATAAATTATAATCCGAATGCGTGGAGTTGGTGAGTGAAGTGTCTGTGAGTGACATCGTGGAATTCATCCAGTGCCATCTATCATCTGGAGGAGTTATCTGCACGATCCTAGAACGATCGACATGGGGGAATCATCACCGCAACTACTGAGTGATTGGATATTCGAATACCAAGTATAGTAAAACATGTCTTAATTAATTTAGATCCACTGTCTGTCATCTCAAAGAATCCACACACAATAAAATTCAATAAAGTAATCGTAAAGGAATTAAAGAAATCGATTCTAAAGTTTGTGTAGAAGTAAAAATTATCATTGTTTATCAGTTTGGAGTAATGTTTATTTCCAAGTTCTAAATGAATCCGTAATTACAAAATATAGTAACAACTTAAGAGATATTCATATTAAGAATTTATAAGATGAAGCTAAACATTATAAGTTACTTAAGTACTAAACGCAATTGATGAATGATCATTAATATGCAACCATTAGATTGAGTTTGGATAACTAATTTTATTAATGTATTATTTTGATATTTACAATTTAATGAGTATTCAATTTTATTAATGTATTATTTTGATAGTTACAATTTAATGAGTATTCAATTTTGTTAATGTATTATTGTTTGATATTTACGATTCAGCCATGAGTATTAAATTTTGGTAATGTGTTAATTTTATATATTTACAAGTACTAATGAGTACGTAGAATTTTGTGCTATCTTAATATTTACAAGTAATAGCAAACTAATGTGAATAAATTTAAGAGTTATCAGTAGCAATGAGCATTTATTATTTTTTAACCCTGAGATAAAGAGAATAAACAGTAATTAATGTTAAAAATTTTGATAAATTGACGCACACAACGTCGGGCATATAATAAATGTTAAATTGGCACCGCACCGCACGGCTTGATAAAATAGTAAGCTAGGGCAGTGACAGACAGTGGCTAGCAATAAGTTTAAAATAAGTACATGTAAGTAGCTTAAGCTATATTATTGTTGTCGTATATCGGTCTCTAAGTCTCTGAATGATAACCCGAAGTCAAGCTAAAATGGCATCTAGTGGAGAGAATTCAAATGAGTTTGATGTCAATAACCAGATGGGCTATGAGCAGCCTGAGGACGGAAACGCAATGAATGAAGAAAGCTCCACAACCGGTGCAGGAACTAGGGCCGGGGGACCGCAATCACAGTCGCAGTCATCTGAAGCAAATTTTCAAATGTTAATGGCATTGATGAAACAACAATTTGAAGAATCAAAAATGCAACATGAAGAGACAATAAGGAAAATTGAAGAAACGAAAAAACAGAATGAAGAAATAGGTAAACAACTCGCCGAGAAATTAGACAAAGAAATAGAGTTAATGAGAAGTGATTTACGAGGACAAAACCACCAGGTGGGTACTGATGTACAAAAACAATCAGAAAAAATGGAAGAAAACATATTAGATGGAAATACTATGGATCAAATTGACACCAAGTATCAATCTTCAACAACTAAAGCATTGTCTGCACATCATGCCTCAAGATCAAAAGAAAGCTCTACAATTATTAATGGTAGATATGAAGGGGATAAAGACACTTGTACTGTGTTTGTTAGCAACTTACCAAACACAACTACAAAAAAGAAAATAATCAAATATTTCAGGAAGTTTGGTACGGTTGTAAATACGAGATTGCGATATGCTGCAGTATCTGATCCACGATTTCCCAAGAGACGTACTGTTATTAAGAAAGAGTTTTATAAAGACAGAACAAATATCCATGCATATGTACGTTTTACTGATGAAAATAGTGCATATCGTGCGTTGGAAGCAAATGGTAATGTGTATGAGGGTTACCACCTGAGAATTGAGTCAGCTAACACGAAGGCTGAAGAAAAGCAGAGAACTAAAAAGAAAAAATTGAGTACTACAATTAATATTACCAGTACTGATAGAAAATTTAGAAGTAGGACTGGGGAAGTACGTAAAAATTTTGAAACCAAACCTGAGATTAAGAAGATGAAAAACCGTTCTGATGAGTATCAAGGGCAAACTGCGTTAGCACGAAAGAGAAAAAAGATGAAAGTTGCTGGACCATTCAAGAATATTGTAAAGATTGGTACGAGAACGAAAGGAAGATTTCAAGCGATGGAGATGAGATTTCTTAGAAGTCTCGAAAACTTCAAAACATTATTACACAAGTACGCGGGAAGGAAAGCTAGAGAAAAAAAAACGAGTCACAAACAGTTAGTGAACGCACTATTAAGAAACTTACGAAGAAACGAGAAAAAAAACCCCGAACGTACATAAGTAATGGTAATGTGCCTGAGGGAAGTTGTCGAAAACTATGGCATCAACACACCCTCATAAAAAGAGAGAGAGAGAGAGACAGGTCATAAATTCTTTAGGTGTCAACGGCCGACTGCAGGGTAAGTGTGAAACGAAACTCACGAATTCAATAGCCTTACTAATTACCAACAAAATGTGTTGTAACGGAACTCACTTAACAAAACGTACAACTATGCCTCCACAAATAGAAAATTAAAAGTAATTAAATGTAACGGATTAAAGAAAACAATCTTAAGAATATCCGAAAATTTAATAATTAAGTTAGATAATATTGGGTAAAATACCTTAGATAAGACTGGTTGTGTAAGATTACATTAACCAAAGAAAATAAATAGATATGAATATAATATGAATAAAATTAAATAAATGGTAAATAAAACATTGCCATGAAAGTACGGAATATTAATGAAGAAAATTAATAGCGAATTAAATAGTAAGATGAGTTATACGAAGGAGCAGAAGGAAATTGATCATTAAGGAATGAAGGTCACGAATGGATAAACAAATGAGAATTATGCATACCCAGGAAATAATTAATATGGATTGAAACAAAAGCACCACCAGGGCATGACAACATGATGAACCCGAGAAAAAAAAATGGAATTTCCTCGACCAAAAGGCACCAGAAGGCTGAAGTAGCTGTGATTAAGGAATGCTTGGAATGGGATTATTAAGAATATACCCAAAGCACCGATATCCAATCTCTGGGAACTGCAAGTAAAGGGGTACGGGGTTATGTAATAATCTCCAGATGCCTGGTAGGTAGATCGTTTGCAATTGCCTTGTATAAAATAGAAATATCATTCAGAAGCTTAGGGGGGCTATCAAAAATGTAAAAGAATTATTATAATTTGCTAGAACAATTAATGAAATGTCTTAGTAGTAACACGAGATAAAAGAAAATAGAAATAAGAAAGCAAGTGTATAAAATGAATTATTTTAATGATTAGTTGTCATAGTCAATAAATGTCATGTTAATGATTATGAATAAAACAATTAATGATAATAGATGTCAATAAGAGTGAAGAAGATAGAAGGGTAAATGTTTAAATGGTATATATGTGAAGACAATTAATAGAATTGTGAGAGAAATATTCAAGTTGTATGTATTTAAGATCATGTTTACGTAAGGACAACTTACAAGCTTAGTATAAGATTGTATAATATAATTGTGTTCCAAAATGTTAGTAAATAGAAAAGAAAAAAATGTTTTTTTTTAGTGAAAATGCTAGCGAGATATCAGAAAATATGGACTAACCAGAGACAGTAATAATAAAATAGGTTAGAAAACTATAGTGAATTAGGATATAGAAATACGTATTATTATTATTAATACCAATGTGCTATTTATAATTTAGTGATGATAGAAAGTATGATGGTCACTAAGAATTCTATATATATGTGGTAAGTTTTTTTTTAAAGCCAATTAATTTGGAGATATTGATGCAAAGGCAAGAAATATTAATACCAGTATCGAATAATTTGTGTAATTGAATTTTGCAGATATTGAAATATTATATGAAGAATAGTTAAGGAGAATTACAAATTTAGTTTAAGATTTTGACTAAATATAAATTTGTAAATATAATACCATGTTAATTAGAGTGAAAAAAAAAAAAAACGGATTCATTTAGGATGTCGAAAGCGAAAGTACTTTAGAAGGGATGGGGTGTGTTTACCATTATGTAACGAACCTTTTTCTGTTACGCTGAGACTAGGTCAACGACGAAATGTAAACAACTCTATACTAGGTCCAATGAAGAACGAGCCACTACAAGGCAAAACAAAGTACGCATATTGGGACGCAGATTTTTGGCATTTAAACCTTACTGAAAGGGCGCAAAATTTTGGATCAATTTTGGATGTACAGAGTCCATCAAAACTGACAAAATTTGGGGACAATATAACACACACAAAAAATTTCGAAAAGTTTTATTTTATAATCAGCAGTAAGGAATGTCGCTGAAAGCAATAACGAAGGGTGTATGTGTGGAAAACATATTTTGTAAGGGACAAAAGGGGAACGAGCAAGCACGCTGTAGTGACGGACAGGTCATAAATTTCGTAGGCTGCTGCAATGCCTACCCTGTGAACAGAGTTCACTGCTCCCGGTACGTAGAACACCAGTTTTTTGTGAAAACACATTGATTCCATAGGAAACTACATACAATGTGTACAGAGCCATTAAAGGAGAAAAGGCTTAACAATGGTCAAGCATACATGTGTACGCCAGCTGTCAGGAGAAAGCGACGAAGGGTGGATTGATTTGAAGGACTCCAGTGGTCGATGACAGGGTTTTGACCTTACTTGGAAACGAAAGCGCAGAGAGTACGTCCAAACTCAAGGATGGGGTGTTGCCTGGCAACTAAAAGAAAAAACCAACTTTCAAAGAAGGGTAGGCGAGGCCCTTGAACAATAATAGATAATAACGGCAGAGCGACGAAGTTGAGAAACAATGAAAATGGAAGAGAAACTCAGAGTTGTCACTGAAGACTTTAGAAAAAACGACAGATACAATTTATTGCTGCGTTGGCTGGAAATGACAACGACCTCAAAATACGAAGCAAGGGAAGAATCTGGTGGGGAACCAGAAGCCCTATCAGAGAACGCCTTTAAAAAGATAGGTGGTATTTGGACTTGGAGGGAAAAATATGAAACCAATAAGGACACGGCGTCGTTGGAATCAGAAGTCTGGTGGGAGATTTGGTAAGGAAAATATAGGAAGCAGACAGGAACGCGCTCAAAGAGTTCTAACTAAATTTCGGACGCGAGAGGAGTTCTAACTAAATTTCGGACGCGAGAGGAGTGAAGTCCGTGACGGGAGAAATTAGCGTTTTATCGAACTTAGAATAATTCGATACACAGTGTGAGAAGGTAGTTTTCGAACTTATAACAAAAATTAATACAGTCATTACAAGCAAACGAACTATGAAGTAGAGTCACACTATTAGCCTACCAGTGAACATTAACTGAAACAAATAGTAACCAGACAATAATGTAATTTCAGTGTATATGAACACTTTACAACAATAACTTTTAAGAACGATTAACAACACAAATTACATTCATGAACACTTAATAACCAGACATACCGCAACAAAGGTGCGTAATAATAATTCAGATTTGAAATAATTTATGATGTCGGTGTACAACAGAGAATGCTAACTTTTATTCATAAATTATAATCCGAATGCGTGGAGTTGGTGAGTGAAGTGTCTGTGAGTGACATCGTGGAATTCATCCAGTGCCATCTATCATCTGGAGGAGTTATCTGCACGATCCTAGAACGATCGACATGGGGGAATCATCACCGCAACTACTGAGTGATTGGATATTCGAATACCAAGTATAGTAAAACATGTCTTAATTAATTTAGATCCACTGTCTGTCATCGCAAAGAATCCACACACAATAAAATTCAATAAAGTAATCGTAAAGGAATTAAAGAAATCGATTCTAAAGTTTGTGTAGAAGTAAAAATTATCATTGTTTATCAGTTTGGAGTAATGTTTATTTCCAAGTTCTAAATGAATCCGTAATTACAAAATATAGTAACAACTTAAGAGATATTCATATTAAGAATTTATAAGATGAAGCTAAACATTATAAGTTACTTAAGTACTAAACGCAATTGATGAATGATCATTAATATGCAACCATTAGATTGAGTTTGGATAACTAATTTTATTAATGTATTATTTTGATATTTACAATTTAATGAGTATTCAATTTTATTAATGTATTATTTTGATAGTTACAATTTAATGAGTATTCAATTTTGTTAATGTATTATTGTTTGATATTTACGATTCAGCCATGAGTATTAAATTTTGGTAATGTGTTAATTTTATATATTTACAAGTACTAATGAGTACGTAGAATTTTGTGCTATCTTAATATTTACAAGTAATAGCAAACTAATGTGAATAAATTTAAGAGTTATCAGTAGCAATGAGCATTTATTATTTTTTAACCCTGAGATAAAGAGAATAAACAGTAATTAATGTTAAAAATTTTGATAAATTGACGCACACAACGTCGGGCATATAATAAATGTTAAACACCTTTGCTTTTAGCAATGCATACAGGTATTTAGATCATGAAGAGCCTGCACTGATATACTTGGAGGTATCGGAGATTCCTAGAAACAATATGAGAGACAAACATCAAAACTTCTTTACAACTAATTTGAACTTCCTGCTAAAAGTTGTTAAACTGAAACACCTCACAGACAACCTGTCCCAACATCAATGGTGAAGGAAAAAGTGAGCCTCCAGGTCTCCAAGAGAAAACAGAGTTCATAATGGAGATCAATCTGGCACTAGAGAGCTTGATGTGGAAGAGAGAAAAATCAAACAGACAGAAAAGTTTAAATATCTAGGCATATGGTAAGAACCTAATGTCATGCAAAGGGTGGAAACACACACTTTGCTCTACAACAGCAGCATAAAGAAGGACATGCTAAACTAAAAAAAAGCAATTAGGTCTAGTAAATAGCAATATTGGTAGGATTATATGATAAGGTGTATTACAACCCATGGAACAGAGTAATACAAAACAGTCATGAAGAAAGTCAAAAGTCAACCCAAGCCTTATCAATTTCTCCAGAATTTGTTAAGAAAATTGTTACTGTCTTGTTCCCATAACAGAGGGAACATCAGTACTGTGTTGATGCAATAGCAGAGGAAGAGATAAACTCAGTACCGGTAACTAATGAGCTGAGTACTTGGTGCTATTTTATAAAAGAAAGTATGGTTCTGATGATCCATCCATATACTAACCACTCTTCATGTTTGACAGTGACAGGAGAATTCTTGTGCATATTATACAAACCAAAGGGAGAAGAGTGTTTAGTGAGGGCCTTTCAGAACATCAGTATATATTCAGAAAAGATTGGTCAGTGCTCAATGCTGTGAATTTAGTGGTGAAGATCATAATTATGTATGGCAATATTGCACAACCATTGGAAACTAGGGTTTCCAAAAAATATTCCACTGTAATAATACTAGTATGCTCCATGAGCTGCAGAATCCACTCACCATTTCGAATGAATTACCTTTATTATTGGATAAACAGCTACAAAAAATCAGCTGTTCATATGATTTGTGTGCTTCACCGATGTAAACAGTGCAACCTAACCTCAAATTGTGATAACGTAAATACTTTAGTATCGAAGGTGTTAAGTGTAACAGTGCATAACAAGGATTGCTCAGTGTATAATCCAGAGCAATTCCGGGATTTAAATTATAAATAAAAGGGAGTACAGTGATTTTTACCTTATTAGTTAAGAAATGAGAAACGATATAATCGAACCATATTCAAACAATGATCCTAGGTTAAGATGTATTCATGATATTATTTAATCAACAGTAATGATGACAATCCTCAGATTATTTTGAATATTCTAATTTTATGAATTTATTAAACATCCAATTAATTGTTATATACGAACACTTCATGTGACTTAACCACACATAATGACAATTGTCAATTATTACATATAAATCAAAATAACCAGTATTCACCAATGACCGAGATTTGTCAACTGGATGATCAATTAACGCAAGTTAATAAAGGATTTCAATGTTATTTATGTTTTATAATTTAGGAAAAGACTCTACTATTATAACCATTTCAATGTTTATACTTACTATGAATGATAACCAAGGTTGTTAAGCTACATAATTACTTACAGCCATGCAATTACCTTTATGTAGAACCAAACAATGAATCAGATGTTTCACTCAATAACACTGCTTCAACATATTATATTATTGTTCACTTTTTAATTATTTTATCCAGAATTATTTTAACATTAACCAACTTTCATTAAACCATTTATTGTCAATTGAGTTTAATAATTCTGCTAACCTGATGTCCAGAGCAGACACATGGTTATTATTTTGTATGTTAATTATAAGTGATGACTGAACTGTAGTCATCATCAAACTGCCTAATAACGGTAGAATAATAGTTCTATTCAATGATTTGGTATTCTGTCAGCTCAAAGAACCCACGCAGGTATTAAATTATTTTAACCAAAAAAGCATTTAGATAAACTAACTTTGTAAACAGTTCTGCCACCCTGAGGCAAATTTTATAAAACCCAATGTCTCATGTTACTTATTCTGAATTTAAATTATAAATGATACTCCAGATCATTTAAATTATTTGACACAAGAAAACGGAGTCAGTTAGTTTATTTCAAAAGACTAAGTTTGAAACAGGTGAACGAATTTCATTGGTCAGCTCGACAAGCAGCGGTGAATACAAACACGGTAAGTCCGTATACAAGTTGGATTGTGATATCGACCCTGCAAGATCGACAAGACTCACCACAAGTAAGTGATTGTTCATGCAAAATATTTGTATTTTCAGTGCGGAACATACATCACCATTTCAACGAGTCGACGGGAGAACAACCGTATAAATAAACTAACCGAAGTAGAAAATTACTTCGATAAATAATCTCAAGTGCATCAACCGGATTTATTTAAGTTGGATTCAACGCTACGTTGAATTGAAATAAATAAATCAATAATAATAAAATATTAAACAAAAGTTATTGCAAATTTTAAACAAAAGTAAACGGGCAGTTAGCACCCCAGAACCCCAAAAAACGTTTATTTACAATGTAAATCATATTTGGTGACTCAATAAGTCTAAGAATCCATTGCCAAGAAATAAGCACGAACAAATTTTATAGTAAATTTATTAAAGTACTGACTTATAAATTTTGTAATATATGAATGCAAATCGTTATTAAAAACTTAATTAATAACAATCAAATTGTGTTTATTTATTACTGGTGTAACCCCTCTTTAACTTAGGCTAAAAAAAAGATTATTTTGTTTGAAAAATTTTTTTGAAATTTTTTTTTTGAAAAGAGGGGCCACAAGTTAATTAGAACTAGACCAAAGCCTAGAGAAGCCAAAAATGTGCTGGATCCAGTGAGACGGGACTTGCAATGAAAACTCATAAATTTAACAATTAATAAAATCCCTTTTATTATTCTATCTCCATTTTGAAAACAATATTAATAACAAAATCAATAAACACAACAGTGAGAATCTATTATCCCCTTAAATTGTTAATTAAAATAATTTATACACCTTCAACAATGTCACCTGAAAATTATTAACACATATAAAATTTATTTGCTATCTCTCTTTAAAATGAATTAAAATTTAAAATCATTACTATTCTTTAAATAAAGTTTCCTGTAAAATATTAATAATATAAAATTTATTTTCTATATTCTCTTTAAAATGATCCATTGAACTTAATGGAGATAATTTTTATAGACTTCTTGATAATATTAATTAGAATAACAAATTCTCAAACAAATTAATTAAAATTAAATAGTCACAAATCCATATACTTGTTATTAAAGTTAATTAAAATAAATTACTTTCTTAGAAGAAATATTCAGCAAAAATTAATTGAGATAGAATAAATTAATGTCATCAAAATTAAAAGGATATATAATCCTATGTTTCATCTTTCTTTTCTAAAAACCCTGTATCTAAACTCCCCCAAAAATACACCTAAATGTACAATACATATAACCCCACCAAAATACACACACAAATATACAATACATCACATGTTCCACAATACAATACAATTATATAGAGATCTCTTGCCACGCCCTTTTCTTACCCCCATGAGGTACATTATTAATTCTTTTATGGACATCCATGTTAGGATTACAATACTTAATTTGTGCATAACACATGACATGTGTATTAGATTATGCTTATGCAACTCCAGTAGTCCCCAGGACATAATAAATTCCAAAATTTGGCCAAGTGCCTAATACTGTTATTAAATTCTGCCCCACTGGGCTCTTATACTGTGAGAAATAAAAATTTAGAAAACAATGAACCCCCCCCCCCCAGTTATCATAATTAATTAATAGAATATATATATATTGTAGCATGACAGATAATCCACACAAATACATTACTCAATGATCATTAATAAAGCTCTAAGATATGGAATATCCAGATGAGAATTAATTAAAATGCACTGTTTAATAATATATTCACAAGAAAGGTTGAATAAAGAAAATTTCTGCAAACAATATAATATAATACAAATTTAAAAACCCAGAAGACTAAAAATGATAATAACAAAATTACCCAGGTAAGATAGAAGCAGGCAATTAATATACCCCGTCAAAGAAACCAGACCAGAAGAAACGAAGGCATACACGGCGAAAAACTACAGAAGAAGGAAGAATAGTCAAAACTACCACTACAGAAGACAGAAGAAAGAAGACTAATTAAAACTACTACTACTGAAGAATGAAGACAGAAGAACGATCAAAGATACAGAAGACAGAAGAAAGAAGAATAATTAAAACTACTATTACTGAAGAAGGAAGAACAATCAAAGCTAAAGAAGAAGGAAGAACAATTAAAACTCAAAGAAGAAAGAAGAACAATTAAAACTCAAAGAAGAAAGAAGAACAAACTAAATCTAATGAAGAAAGAAGAACTAGTTAAAACTACTACTACTGAAGAATGAAGAAAGAAGAACAATCAAAGATACAGAAGACAGAAGAAAGAAGAATAATTAAAACTACTATTACTGAAGAAAGAAGAACAATCAAAGATACAGAAGACAGAAGAAAGAAGAATAATTAAAACTACTATTACTGAAGAAAGAAGAACAATCAAAGATACAGAAGACAGAAGAAAGAAGAATAATTAAAACTACTATTACTGAAGAAAGAAGAACAATCAAAGATACAGAAGACAGAAGAAAGAAGAATAATTAAAACTACTATTACTGAAGAAGGAAGAAAGAAGAACAATCAAAGATACAGAAGACAGAAGAAAGAAGAATAATTAAAACTACTATTACTGAAGAAAGAAGAACTAATTAAAACTACTATTACTGAAGAAGGAAGAACAATTAAAACTCAAAGAAGAAAGAAGAACAATTAAAACTCAAAGAAGAAAGAAGAACAAACTAAATCTAATGAAGAAAGAAGAACTAGTTAAAACTACTACTACTGAAGAATGAAGAAAGAAGAACAATCAAAGATACAGAAGACAGAAGAAAGAAGAATAATTAAAACTACTATTACTGAAGAAAGAAGAACAATCAAAGATACAGAAGACAGAAGAAAGAAGAATAATTAAAACTACTATTACTGAAGAAGGAAGAACAATTAAAACTCAAAGAAGAAGGAAGAACAATTAAAACTCAAAGAAGAAAGAAGAACAAACTAAATCTAATGAAGAAAGAAGAACTAGTTAAAACTACTACTACTGAAGAATGAAGAAAGAAGAACAATCAAAGATACAGAAGACAGAAAAAAGAAGAATAACCAAAACTACCACTACTGAAGAATGAAGAAAGAAGAACAATCAAAGATACAGAAGACAGAAGAAAGAAGAATAATTAAAACTACTATTACTGAAGAAAGAAGAACAATCAAAGATACAGAAGACAGAAGAAAGAAGAATAATTAAAACTACTATTACTGAAGAAAGAAGAACAAACTAAATCTACTGAAGAAAGAAGAAGGAAGACTAATTAAAACTACTACTACTGAAGAAGGAAGAAGGAAGAATAAAGAAGAACCAAACTCAAAGAAGAAGGAAGAATAATAAAAATAAGAACTACAGAAGAAGGAAGAAGGAAGGATAATCCAAAACTACAGAAGAAGGAAGAATAACCAAACTCAAGAAGAAAGAAGAATAATTAAGACGACCCATATAAAACAAAAACTCCATAGGGAAAGAACCCCCAAAAAACCCCAAAATCAATGAATGCCCAAAAAAGAAAGTATAACACAATAAAAAACCATATCACTGTAAAACTGACAAAAAACTAAAAGTGTTAGCTGTAGTAAATATTAGTGCATTCAAAAAGTTATTGTGTAATGTGCATAAACAAATCTTCACAGTTCCCCCATGGTTGAATATTTCATATTAAAAACTAGAAAAAGACTAGTAAATATAGTAATAATTTACCATGGAAAGGTGTAAGTGATCAAATTATAACTAATAAACTTTAAGAAAGGTGCATGAGTAGCAGTACAAAGTAACAAACTTTAAGTTTTGTGAACAGTGCCTACTTTGATAATGAAGTAGTAATTTTACTAATAAAAAGCTACTAAAACTGTATGAACATTCCATAGAATGGAATATAACTTAGATAGCCAGGGTTATACTTTAAGAGGGGGCATAAATCTTATAAAATGGGGAATTACAGAACTAACTGTTTATGATGGAGTAGTAGAAGGTATTAACAATTATATATGGATCCAAAGGTGGGGTTCTAATTAAATATAGCATTTAGATAAGTAAGGGTTAGTCATAAGAAATACTAGTATTATAATTGTTATTTTATTGTTCATGTTAATTTAGGAATGCATTATCTAAAATTAGATAACATTCCAATGTGGTAGAAATACTTTTTATTATGTTATTAGGTGATATACCAAAACAATGTTATTAAGAACACCAGTTTTATATATCTGGGTGTTATATTTTAATTGTATAATCTATAATTACTGTTATGCCAGATCAGAGAACTAATTTTTAATCAAATATATCAGAGTCAGAAGTCAGAGAAGGAAATAAAATAATTACATTAGTAAAACATTCTGCAAATAGCCACAATTCAAATCTAGGCAATATAATAAAGTTAAAATGCAGAATAATTAATAAACCTAATCTTATAAACCAGTCAAACTGACAATATTTAGGCAAGATACACCCAACATATTAAATACTATTTAAATAAGGCTTTCTAAAGATATGGTCATTCTATGAGTAAAATTATTTATTTGTATAATGAAATACCATTTGAAACTGAAATAGGTTCACTAACTTTATCAGAAGGGGAATCATATACAACTGAATTATATGAAAAAACCATCATTAATATACTAAATTGCAATAAAATAAGTGAGAATTGATAATTATACAAATTTCAGATTTCATAGAATAATAATTATATTAGTTAAAATGGCTATTATTTACATAGAAGACAGGGAAGTATAATTTTAGGCCTACCTCCCAAAAAATTATAAGAAATAATTTTCAGATAAAACTTTGTAATACTAACTTAATTACTATCAAAATAAGTAGAATAGAATAGTGAAAACGAATATGTATTTTATATTTCAAACAGTTAAGTAATAACGAATTTACTTTATAAGCATAGTGCACGAAATTAAAGTGTGTCGGAAGTTATAGCAATTTTAAACAATGTCTTTTTAATATTAAATTGGCTAAGACGTTTCGGATGACGAAGGAAATCCAGGCAGTTCATTATTATACATTGAAGAGCACACTTTACGTGAATATTTTATAAAACCCAACCTTAATGGCGATTACGTATAACTAAAGTTCGGAATCAGTTTTTGTGTAAAAATTAAATTTTAAACTATTCTAATCATTGTGAAGTGGTGAAGTTGCCCTATGAACTACATAACACCTATAAACAGCATCACATATCACTATTTAAACGAAATAACACTGGAATCACACCAAATACCAAGTGAATATTCGAGGTTAAACGGACACACATAAACACCAATTGATCTACTTATTTAACAACATTTTTACACCCAGTGACTTTTCCATCTTACTCCAGTGACATTAAACTATACCCAAGAAGAGATTAAACGAGTACGAAGAGGATTTAATCGCAGAAGGAACATATTTATTCCACAAGTACTTTGTCAATGTTAGAAGGTGAAATCCACGCATGCGCCAGACGGCCACTTTGACTGATCTCATCAACACAACCAGTCGACTGTTTGCTGAACTGTGGTGAATAGAAATTATATATAAACTTTTATTATTACTAATTACCATTCTATTGTTTAATTTTAATACATTTTCAGCATTGTAAGTGTTATACTTTCTGACCCTGACCTTCTCTGGTTTTTTTATAAATAACCGTTAAAAGAACCTATATGTGTATAATACCAATATAAAAGTCATAGATCGACCGGACCTGAGTGAGTCGATACGGCATTATAACATTGTTTTCAATTAAGCAAATTCATTATTTTGTTGAATAAACGCTTGTTATCCAGTGAATTGAATTTGATTTCTTTAATAAAGGAATATAACCATTAATTAATAAAGAAAATTCGACAACCTTTAAAGGCAATATATGCGAATTACAACCTTTCAAGAGGAAGAAGAAGAGAGCTGTTCGCGCCTAATTCAAAGGGGATTGTCTTTTTAATAAATTTAACGAAGGGAAGATCATTACTAGAAGACACACCATACCATACTATTTATAATTACAATCAATAATCTCAATTTATTACTAAATTTTAAGAATATAAACACCTCGAAAACAATTATTTCAGAATTATAAAATTATATCACATTTCAAATTGCTACAACAACAACATACACCAAGAACATTTGATAACAGCATTATTTAGGAACATTACCAAATCGACGTCTCCCGGAGCGGAACGTCATTACTACACCTACGCACCATAAAAGTCAATCTGGGTAATATTATACCAGAACACCATTACAATTACAATTATATATTACCAAAGTGAAGACCAGCAGTGAGAGCTTAGAAGACAAGAAGATATTAGCTACGTACTACACATATTATAAATTAAGCTATATTTTGCAATATCGTTTTATTACAAAATCAGCTAGCACAACCAGTGGGGCTTACAGGTGAGCACAATCTACATACATCAACCTTTTATTTATTTTATTATACCCACTCAATCACCGTTATATTACAATATATATATATATATATATATATATATATATATATATAGAAACATTGCTAAGTTGTGAAAATAGAAATATGTCATGAATCTTATAACCCTTTAAAAAAAATACTTTTGGCCCAGAGACCGACATGTTCGTTTGCCAGTCGGTGCATAATTCAACCTGTCTCAACACTTGTTCAACACTGCATGGACATGCACCCATTCAGGATTAAACTTGTGAATCCACTTAACTACCCTGAAATTTCTATACCATATGAACCAAACTGAATTTAAAACTGAGAAAACATATATATAAAATGAACACTAAATTGAACCCGAGAAATTACAAATTGAATGAATGACTTAAAAGCTGTAATGAAACACATATACTGAAATAAGAGGGAATTATACGTTTGAATGTTGAACTGCCTAAGATACATGTCAGCCTCTGAGCTGACAATTTTACAACAAATTAATAAAATTTACAAATGATTTCACACCCAGTTCACGCACTATATTGTCCCGTTAATTGGGGATCCAATTAAAATGTTTAAAAACTTGAAAGTGTTGTGGTTGATTGATTGAACTGGTTCACTGGGTCTTATTGAGTGCATCTCTACGTATAAATAATATAATGGGTTGAGATCACCTTATTTTTGGTCCATGGGGGTGAGGTGGCAATCTCGTGGCCTACATTACAGGTGTTGGTGCTTCGTCATGGCAATTCCTCCGGCAGATGAAGTGAGAGAGAAGTTCTAGGTGTTCATGTTCAGGTTTTTGAGCTGTTTCCTCGACTTGCCCGGGGAACCCGCAGTCGATTTAGATCTTAGCCTGTCATAGGTGGTAGGATGGTTGACGAAATTTTCTTCATCTGTCCGGAGTAAAAAAAAAAGGCAGCCAATTTTGATGAAGTTCCAAATGAGACAAGGTTAAACAGAATTCTTTCCGGCCTCCTCGCTTGCCTACAGCGGCGGGCACCAGAGTGCAGCACCGATCAAACGCTCTCTAGAATCACTGAATAGTGCTTATCTTCACTGATAGGGTGTAGCACTAATTAAACTGCTTTAAATTAGTACTGCGTTTAACGTTTACCGGACGTTATATTGGTTAATTGCCATTCGGCACACCCTCACCCCAAAAGGGCAACATAGTTGCCTCACAGTTAAACGCCGGGAGAGTACCCTGCAGTGTACCCCCTCCCCAAAACAAGCCGGTGGACATCGTGGTTAGGTCGGCCCAGCAGCACTTGCTCTCAGGAGAACAGAGGCTCAGAAAGAAAACGAAAGAGACGAAAGAAGGTACGTAGTATGTAAGTGTGCGGGTGCTGCACGTTGACCTGATCAGGGTCAGCCCACAGCAAAGAGAGACAGCTAAAAAGACTAAAGAAAAGTTGAGACGTCTCAGATTTCTGACCTCCTGAGGCTTGTCCACTAAAGCCAGAACACGACTGCCACCTTAAAAGGACATCCGCCCTATCTCTACGGGGACTAACCCCCTTCAAAAGTTCTCGATTGCGCCCGACAGCGTTTCAATTTTGAAATATGGCTTACCACTATTTTAGTATCGTCCCCCGGTACGCCCAGCCGGGCCGTCACCGGAGACGTGAATCCCAGGATGCGATATGGCCCTGACCAGCGGTAACACAACTTTGCGGCACGTTTGTCTGCGGCTGAGCTGAGTGGGTGGCTTTGGCAATACAACCAGTCACCAATTCGGAAGGGGTTTGGAATTCGCCCCTGATTATAACGCCGACGGACCCGCTCATGCGCTCGCAGCAAATTCTTCCGAGCTTCCTTCCACCTATCCGCTGTTTTATTATTGGGCTCCCGCGGCAGAAGATCTTCGATATCCCACAGATTAGTCAACGGGAGTGCGGGCGAGAATCCAAACAGAATTTCAAAGGGCACGGCCTGATGACTATCGTGTCGGGCCGTGTTGAAAGCTAACTGTAACCACTTCAGATTCTGATCCCAGGTGGTTTGTTGCTCTGCGTGATAAGCGATTGAATCTCTCCGCATGGGACGGTTGTGGGTAATAAGGGGAAGTGGTTACGTATTTGATACCACTGGCGAAACACATACGCCGGAATTCACTTGAAATAAACTGCGGGCCATTGTCCGAAACAATGATGGTCGGAATACCGAAATGCTGAAACACTTGGTTCTGTAGCGCGTTAATGGTTAAACGAGCGGTTGCCTGCCGTAAGGGCAGTAGCCAGGCAAACTTAAAAAAAGCATCCACGCAAACAAGCAGGTAAGCATTACCTGACTTGCTACGGGGAACGGCCCCACGTAGTCGATGAACAACTTCTCCATCGGTCTGCTCGCCACCTCAGATGAAAACAACCCTAGTTTGGTGTTCTGGGCAGGTTTGCTCAAGCCACAAAGATGACAGCTCTTAACCCTTGTCGCGATGTCCCTATCCATGCCCTTCCAGATAAAATGTTTCCTAACACTGGAAATGGTCTTAGAAATTCCCTTGTGGCCTCCTACTGGGGAATTATGGTAATAACTGAAGACCATGGGCACTAACTTGCTAGGCAGCACGATCTTAGGTGCACGTCCTTTTCTCTCTCTACAACAGAGGACTCCCTTGGACAAGAAATAAGGGGCCTGTACGTTACCCTCCTTGATATTTTGGATGACTGGACCCAGCACTTCGTCGTTTAACTGATGGGGTAACACATCAGTGAAGGCTAATGGAAAGTCTAAAAGAACGGAACAGGGTTGCTTAGACTGGGCATCACTGGGCTGGGAAAACATGCGGGACAAGGCATCTGCAACCACATTTTGAGATCCCCTAATGTGTTGCACGGTGAACTTAAATGATGAGATCTTCACCACCCATCTACCAATTTTACCCAGTTGCCGGGGATGAGCCAGAAGCCATGAGAGAGCCTGATTGTCGGTCTCGACCAGGAACTCAGCATGTTCCAGGAAACGCCTGAACTTGTCTAGAGCGTACACTACAGCTAAACACTCTAGCTCATAAACAGATGATTTTCGTTCTTGCTGGGTCAATGTCCGGGAAATAAAAGCCACAGGCTGCCTAGCGTCGTCTACAACTTGGGATAGAACCACCCCAAGCGCAACCGAACTCGCGTCTGTCTGCAGTATAAACGGCTTCGAAAACTCGGGCATCCGTAACACCGGTGGGGAGATGATGGCTTCCTTCAATGTGTCGAAAGCTTTTTGTTGATTTTCCCCCCATGTAAATTTTGCGCCCTTCTTCCTCAGTTCGTTCAAGGGTGCGGCAATTTCGGTGATGTTCGGTATGAAACGTTGGTAAAAATTTACCATACCGACGAATCTCGCTATGCTCTTCGCATCCCTAGGGGGAGGAAAGTCACGGATGCCCTGTGTCCTCTCGGGATCTACCGTAACGCCCCGGTGTGAAACTAAGTGGCCCAAGAAAGAAATACTCTCTTGGGCGAAACGAACCTTCTCTGGATTGACAGTGAGACCAGAATTCCTTAACCGACCCAACACTTCTCTGAGATGACCCAGATGATCATCGAAGGTCTCGCTATATACTAGTAAATCATCAAGATAGTTGAACACGAAGCGGAATTTCACATCGTGAAAAACCGTATCGAGAAGGCGAGTAAGTGTCTGGGCCCCCACAGCCAAACCCATGGGAACCCTTGTGTACTGGTCCAAATTCCAGGGTACACAAAAGGCCGTATATGGTCTACTCTCTTTTGCCAGAGGAATTTGATGATAGGCCGCGTTAAAATCATTAATAGTGAAATATCTGGCCCCACTGAACCAATCAAAGGCCGAATGTAAATCTGGGAGGGGAACAGAATCCACCTCTATATTGGAATTCAACTTCCGATAATCAATTACCATTCTTTGCTTGCCCCCAGGCTTTGGTACTAAAAATGCTGGACTGGCATAGCATGAGAAGGTTCAATTACCCCTTGTTCCAACAATTCTTGAACCTTCTCTCGCAGAATGGTCATCTTCGGAGGAGCGAATTTGTAAGGGTGTGACCTTACTATTTTAGAATCTGTTAGACGTATCTTATATTCCAGCAGGTGTGCGAGTCCCAAAGTAGGAGTTAACACCTCGGGAAATTCCTCACACAAATGGTCTAAGGCCTTCTGCTGGGATGGAGTGAGGTGATCTCGTGCAGAATCGGGACAAGCTACTTCTTGGATACCCGGCTTTGCGCCCTGGTACCCAAGGAACGGAATTAGAACTCCCCGATTGAACTTAAAGAAACATTGGTGCGCTTGGAGGTCCAGCACGAGACCACTTTTTGCGATGAAGTCGGCACCAATTATGCAATCCACTCACAGAGCAGGAGAAACCAGAAAAGGCCACACCCAAGAAAACCCATCGATTTTAAATTTAAAGGTGATAACCCGGGAGATAGGCAAGATTTCCCGGGATGCAGTCCAGCATACTGCAGATGACAAGTTCGACTCCTTAATCAAGCCCTGCTTTTCAAGGTCCGCGTATACCCGAGATGAGATGATGGATCGGGCCGAACCGGAGTCAACTAAGGCTCTGAGCTGACCCCTTTTACCTCGAGCGACAGAAAGGGGCATACTAAAAGTTGTTGCGAGGTAGTGGACCGGACCTTGATGTCGGAAGAGTTGGATACTAACAATTGCCTGGAGGTCTTCGGAAGTTGAACAGAATTAGAGCGGGGGGAAGACATCCTCCAAAATATCTTCCCCTGTCTATCTAGTTTTTTGGTGCTGGGCGCGCGCGCCCTCGAGTGCAATTTCTCGCCACGTGTCCCGGGCGGTTACAATTATAACAAACCACCGCATTCCGTTGCTCGCGATTTCGAGCTGGCTGGGCCTGTCGGGGGAAGAAAGGCTCCCTGGGTCCTTCCGATCTCTGCGGTCTTGGTTCTTCTCCTCTACCGTCTCCCCTCGCGTGGTCGGTCATCTGGATGGCCTTGGTCATGACGCAGAGCCTGTCCAGGTCCGCAAACCACCGCGGCCGCTCTGCAAAAACTAGACGTAATCGGTCTTTGGAGGAGACGCCGTCGAGAATGTTCTGGACCACTTCCTCCTCCGACATGCCCAGTCCCAGTATACGAGATACTTCCCAGATTCGTTGCACGTATTGGGCTAAACTTTCGCCCCACGCCTGCACTCTATAAAAGTGTCGATGTTGCAACTGCTCCATCAATCTACCGGGGACGAACGTCCCCAACACCACCCGGTGGAACTCCGCCACTCCACCTTTATGACGCATCACCTCCGCCACCCTGTCAGCCATTGTTCCGCGACAATAAGGGAATATGAGTTCGAGCACCATACTTTCTGACATGCCCGGGTAGTCTACCAACTGGAAGACGGTCCTAAAAAAAGGTAAAAGTTTCTCTGCCTCCAGTCCATCTACGACTGGTAGTTGTTGAATTATGTGAGACAGTGGGTTGGGCAGCTTATGGTAAGACGCCGCACCCAAACCGGCGTGAACAGGTTCTATTTCTCTATAAGAGGAGTCTACGGCTGAGACCACGGACTCAGCAACTGGAACCGGCATGGATGCTCTAGCAGGTTGAGACCCCTGGAGGGTCGAGGTGATCTGCTGAATTAGTTCGTTTATGTTATGGGCTGGCACAAGTTCGCCGCCTTGTGCTTGTAGATTCTGCAGCCTAAGTATCACATGCTGCAGCCGTTGCCGGATTCGCCGGACACCGCTAGAGCACCCCGGTCCCGCCTCCAAACTTTCTACGCAGCGAGCTAACTCCCGCAGCTCCTCCCACTTCTCACTACAAATTTCCCACTCGCTCTCTTGGTCAGTAATGGTGACCTTAGAGAGCGCGTCACCCGCGGCCAGCGCTTCTCGGAGCTGCCGTCGTAAAATTTGAACATTCCCTCGAGGGTCTTTGCCCCGGGCCCAGAGCTCGAACTCAAGTTCATCCCGCAAAAACAGCTCGGGGTTTAGTGCACTCATCGTCGCTTCGCGGTCGGCACACAAAACAAAACACACAACCTTAGAACTAAAGACAATTAATACAGGAATCAGAAAAAACTCGAGTACTAAACCCTTCCTTCGAGTAGACTGCGGGTCCCCCTACCGTTGCGAGGACCCAGCCCACTTACCTGAACTGCTCTCTCTCAACAACTCTACACAAATGGAACACGACACACACACTAACACACAACACGACAAAAACACCGACCAACAAAAATTTTCAAAAATATTCTCAATATTTCTTCGGCTACCGTATATCGGAGGAGACCGACTGCCGATCAGGCCATACCGCATAATTAAAACACCCCCCCAAATATGGGCAAGGTAATACTCAAACCATCTCCACCCAGGCACAGATCTGCGATAAGTCGCGTTTCCAAAGGAATGTCCCCTTCTAAAATTTCTCACCACGTGGCACTATCAACTATTCAAGGTGGGCAAGTACATATACATATATAACACAAAACCTTAAACCTAACAAAAATATTCACCATCAGATATAGGGCCTTTCAAAATTTTTCTAAGTTCCCTTGGAACTCCCAAAATGTTTCCTGAGTTTGCAAGCCCCGTCACACCCACAGGACCCACGGGTTGACCCTAATCTCAACCACGCTCTGCTACCAAATGTAACCCCTCTTTAACTTAGGCTAAAAAAAAAGATATTTTTTTTTTTTTTTTTTTTGAAAAGAGGGGCCACAAGTTAATTAGAACTAGACCAAAGCCTAGAGAAGCCAAAAATGTGCTGGATCCAGTGAGACGGGACTTGCAATGAAAACTCATAAATTTAACAATTAATAAAATCCCTTTTATTATTCCATCTCCATTTTGAAAACAATATTAATAACAAAATCAATAAACACAACAGTGAGAATCTATTATCCCCTTAAATTGTTAATTAAAATAATTTATACACCTTCAACAATGTCACCTGAAAATTATTAACACATATAAAATTTATTTGCTATCTCTCTTTAAAATGAATTAAAATTTAAAATCATTACTATTCTTTAAATAAAGTTTCCTGTAAAATATTAATAATATAAAATTTATTTTCTATGTTCTCTTTAAAATGATCCATTGAACTTAAAGGAGATAATTTTTATAGACTTCTTGATAATATTAATTAGAATAACAAATTCTCAAACAAATTAATTAAAATTAAATAGTCACAAATCCATATACTTGTTATTAAAGTTAATTAAAATAAATTACTTTCTTAGAAGAAATATTCAGCAAAAATTAATTGAGATAGAACAAATTAATGTCATCAAAATTAAAAGGATATATAATCCTATGTTTCATCTTTCTTTTCTAAAAACCCTGTATCTAAACTCCCCCAAAAATACACCTAAATGTACAATACATATAACCCCACCAAAATACACACACAAATATACAATACATCACATGTTCCACAATACAATACAATTATATAGAGATCTCTTGCCACGCCCTTTTCTTACCCCCATGAGGTACATTATTAATTCTTTTATGGACATCCATGTTAGGATTACAATACTTAATTTGTGCATAACACATGACATGTGTATTAGATTATGCTTATGCAACTCCAGTAGTCCCCAGGACATAATAAATTCCAAAATTTGGCCAAGTGCCTAATACTGTTATAAAATTCTGCCCCACTGGGCTCTTATACTGTGAGAAATAAAAATTTAGAAAACAATGAATCCCCCCCCCCCAGTTATCATAATTAATTAATAGAATATATATATATATATATATAGAAACATTGCTAAGTTGTGAAAATAGAAATATGTCATAAATCTTATAACCCTTTAAAAAAAATACTTTTGGCCCAGAGACCGACATGTTCGTTTGCCAGTCGGTGCATAATTCAACCTGTCTCAACACTTGTTCAACACTGCATGGACATGCACCCATTCAGGATTAAACTTGTGAATCCACTTAACTACCCCAGAAATTTCTATACCATATGAACCAAACTGAATTTAAAACTGAGAAAATATATATATATAATGAACACTAAATTGAACCCGAGAAATTACAAATTGAATGAATGACTTAAAAGCTATAATGAAACACATATACTGAAATAAGAGGGAATTATCCGTTTGAATGTTGAACTGCCTAAGATACATGTCAGCCTCTGAGCTGACAATTTTACAACAAATTAATAAAATTTACAAATGATTTCACACCCAGTTTACTCACTACACTGTCCCGTTAATTGGGGATCCAATTAAAATGTTTAAAAACTTGAAAGTGTTGTGGTTGATTGATTGAACTGGTTCACTGGGTCTTATTGAGTGCATCTCTACGTATAAATAATATAATGGGTTGAGATCACCTTATTTTTGGTCCATGGGGGTGAGGTGGCAATCTCGTGGCCTACATTACAGGTGTTGGTGCTTCGTCATGGCAATTCCTCCGGCAGATGAAGTGAGAGAGAAGTTCTAGGTGTTCATGTTCAGGTTTTTGAGCTGTTTCCTCGACTTGCCCGGGGAACCCGCAGTCGATTTAGATCTTAGCCTGTCATAGGTGGTAGGATGGTTGACGAAATTTTCTTCATCTGTCCGGAGTAAAAAAAAAAGGCAGCCAATTTTGATGAAGTTCCAAATGAGACAAGGTTAAACAGAATTCTTTCCGGCCTCCTCACTTGCCTACAGTGGCGGGCACCAGAGTGCAGCACCGATCAAACGCTCTCTAGAATCACTGAATAGTGCTTATCTTCACTGATAGGGTGTAGCACTAATTAAACTGCTTTAAATTAGTACTGCGTTTAACGTTTACCGGACGTTATATTGGTTAATCGCCGATCTAATACTAGATTCGGCACACTGGTGCCCTGAGATAATTCTTAAGAGTCGGTACACTAAAGTAAGTACTGAGAATTCGTATGTGATAAATATTAATATTGTCATTGAGTAATTTAGCTTGATAAACTCTTACTTTATACATGCTCGTAGGCCATGTAGTATGAAAAGTTGTAACGTGAAATAGTAGTAAGGCCTATTAAAAGAGTATTACATTCTGTCGCCCGGAACGTGGAACTATTGAGTCACTAATAGAATAGTAAAGTAAGAATAAAATAGAATTCAGAATAACAATAATTTAAGACATAGTTGTATGATTACGCGGAGTAAGAGTAGGAAAAACAAAAACACACAGAACAACACGCACGAAGTAGACAATAACATGAATACAGAAACAACAGCCCACGATAGCGAAATGGAGTTCGATATAAACAATCAGCTAGGAGATCCTCAGATGCTCGCACACATTTCAATGGGGAATCAAGAGTCAGGGACGCGGGGACCAAACGATGAAAATGCAGAGACACAACAGATTACACAAGAAACACTAGTAGAGGTTAGAGAGAGGACGGTATATCAGACATTACCAGAGACAGACAAAGACACCGATATATATACAATAATCCAGACAAAGTCATCGATATATATACAATAATCCAACAACTGTTACAATAATCGAAAGAAACAAAAGAACAAGCGGAAAAAGCAGCACGACAGATAGCACAGCAAGCGACACAACAAAAACAACACGAACAAAAATTAGAACTAGCGTTACAACAAATGCAAAAACAAATACAGGAACAAACGCCACAACAAATACAACAAATATCAGAACAGATACACAAACAAAATATGGAACTAAGAAACGAAGTAACCGCGCAACTCAATCAAGAAAAAGCAAATAACCAAAATTTTCTCCAGAAGTTTAGAACAGACACTGATAATAAGATCCAAGAAAATTGTGATAAGATTAATACCGAGATTAGTGCCAATACAAATCAACAGATTAAAGAGCTTGATGAAAAGTACAATAATAACTTTAAAATAATTACTGAAACAGTAGTGTAAACAATAAGAGATGTGCAGATAACACGGCAGCTATAAATGAATTGAAGGTCGAAAAACTAAAAGAGTTGGAAACTAAAATTGACGAGACACACCTTAAGTTACAACAAATACAACGGGAAGTCAGAACTAAACTAGCGTCACTAAGCAACACACCATGTAGTCGGGGCATGATGAATGAACAAATTAAGGACATAAAATATAATAGTACGGGTGATTTCCCGATGGAATTTATTAAAGAACTGAACGAAATATACAGAGAACATTATCAAGATGCTGGAAACATCAAGTGGATAGCAAGACATCTTGAAGGAGAGGCAGCAGTGTGGTGGAGTTAGTAAAAGATAGCGTTACCAACTTCATCGCTTTCACTGACGCATTTATAAATAAATATTGGAATGATGTCATTCAAGAGAGGGTAAGAAATGAACTGGAGTTCAGAAGGTATCACGCAGAGAATGGAATGAACATGATCCAGTACTTAGAGCGTAAGCTATTAGAAAACCGCCAATACCAGATAAATATTTAATTAGGAAAATCACTAAACATTATCCACAAGAAATACAAGTTGCAATAATTACTCGTGGTGTAGTTACAATCGATGAATTTGAGCAAGTATTACTAGAATTTATGAGTTTGAGAATTGGCACGAGGGAAGCGAACCGAGTGTATTGTGAAGGCAGGAGAGAGCGTAAGCTGTGGACGAGGGGTGAAGAGGAGAGAGAGCGAGCAGCTGAACAAGGGCGCGCTAACGAAAGTGAAACTAGGTCAGCTACGCAGCACTACCCCAAAAGGCAAAACAGGTTTAAGAATGAAAACGACTCTATTCCATCGACTAGCAGTGCAAATGGTAACAAAATTAACACCGCTATGCCAAAAAACTAGATAAGTTATGTAAATATTGTAGCATGACAGATAATCCACTAAGTAATAATTCCATTATGATCATAAATACATTAAATTACAATTAACTCAAAAGAAATATCGAAGGAAAATAATTAAATATCAAATGAAAATAATTGAATAGCAAAGGAAAACACCACCATAAAAGAAAGGTATAATTACATTATAAAAATGCAGCTATAAAGTATCAAGAAATTAAATCCGAAGAAACTAATATAAAATCATAAGAATACCCAGGTAGGTTAGGAGCAGATAAGAAAGAAGATACCCCGAACCAACCAACGGACAAAATAAAACCAAATTACCTTGGAAAACCCAAGAAGGAAGAAGAGAAGAAAGGAAGATGTAGGATGGGAGGACTATGAGAAATACCCAAGATAAACCTATTATTAACAATGATAAACCCCAAACCAAATTTTAATGTCACCCAAAGAAAGTATAACACCCTAAAACCTCAAAGCAATGTAAATTAATTATAAACAAAAGTATTTAGTAGTGTGAATAGAAGTGCACCAACTAAAGTTATTATATAATAAAATAAACAAATTTTCACAGTCCATTATAACTAAAGGTGTGATCTTAGAATATTGTAGAACTCAAATATAAGTCAGACCCAACAGTGTAAGTGAACCAGTGCAAGTGAATTAAATATAATAAACTTCAAGTAAGGGTGTAACTGTTACTTGAACTATGTGCTATTAAATAACTTTTATGTTGTATATAATTACAGAGATAACATGTCATGAAATATTGTTGTGAAAATACTTCTAATGTTTCATAGAAGAGGCCACTTTTTATCAAAAAACATTCATAGAAATGTAAATGATAAAGAGAGCAGGTGGGGAATAATTACTGTGACAGGGGATTAAAATATAATACATAATATAAACAGAAAGGACTGAAATTAAATTAAGTTTAACAAAAAAATAAAAAATTAAATGGCTAATTATGTTTAGAGCCTATGAACTCCACATTTCAAGGTGGTATATAGAATAAGGATTATGATTAAGATAAGAATGTTTATTAATATAACAGTGTGCATACAGCCTAAAATGTTTATGTCTGTATAGTATAATAATTTATAAAATGTTTGTTATGTATTTTAAAAAATAGTTAAAACCAAAATGTCTAACTTTAAAGACTAGAAATTAATTTTCAATATTGTTTTTGTATTATGAGCATGAATACATTGCTACATGTACCAATAGTTATATAAGGAAATTTTATTTAATATTGTGTTAACTTTAGAAAGTCAGAAGGGGTATAGAAATAACATTATTTGAAAAACAGTATATGTAAAAATATAAAATCTAGGCCAAATAATAAATTCCAAATAACATTATAATTGAGTAAGAAGGTTTAATAAACCAAGTAAACTAATGAGATTTATATAAGGTGAATCAATCACCAACTACTATAACTGAAACTATACTTTAAAAGAATAATATAAAAAGATGTATAAAATTATTAAAAAATTTCAAAATGTAATACCTAACAATTTTAAAGGAGGAATAGTAAATTCATGAATTATAACTAAAAGAATGATCAAATGATAAATTTGTAAGAAATTAAGGAAAGAGAAAGATTTATATCAATCTGAGATTTATTATAATCATATTTATAACACCTAGATGGCTAAAATTTTGGACAAGGACAGGAAACAGATACTGAGCCTATATTTCCAAAATGATAGAAATATAGCAATTTTGACAAAAATCTTTATAAATATGGACTATTGTATGTCAAATTAAGCAGAATGAGTTAAAGAAACCAAATATGTAATTACTAGTTCACGAAAGTAATCAATAAACAAAAAATATTCTGAATATAATGTATTTTATAATCACATGGAGAGGAAGTGAAACATATTTGAAACAATACTTTTCTAATATTAACTCGGCAAGATATTTCAGGAAACGAAGGAAGTAAAACAGTTCTTAATTAACATTCGAAGCGAACGGTTGTTTTAGCTCGCGCTAAGAACATACAGTGGAAATCGTTTAATGTGAAAACGGTTACCACAAAATATCGGTTAACACGAAATACCACTCGGGTACCGATCGTCGTTTGTTATGTACAGTGTATTATTTGTACGGTTAACACGAAAGGTTTACCTGAAAAATATCGGTTAACACGAAAAATTTTTGTTAAAAATAATTTTTTTTTTGGCTGTTTTTTAAGTAATTGCATACAAAATAAAGCCACACAAGTACGCCCAAAAGCTTGTTTTCGATGTAAAGGAATCCATTCTTCATCTCTAAAAGAGAAAGAGCAGGTAGTGACCATAGATTGTTTTGTCTACCTGTTTTGTCTTCAGTACCAAGTTCTATTTACAGTACGTACTGTATACAGTGTACCGTTGTTTACGAGAAACCATACCTCTCCTTCAGCACCAAATGTGTTGTTCATTGACCGCAAATAAACCGTTATCGCTTACATTAACTACCTACTCTATAGGGTGTGGTGAGTTCAGTTCAGTTGTATTCTGTGCGTGTACAGCGGTGGTAAAGTTTGCGGTACGGTACCGATAACATTTTATTGTAAAAAATTTACTCAGTTGTGAGGATTATCTGTTTACTTTTTTACTGTACAAACTTCTTAGTCTTTTACAGCCAGTTAAGTGACGTTAAGCGTGTGACGTGTACGTGTTAAGTGAAGTTACGCTTTCGTAAATTTCGTTTTTGCAGTCCGGAAGTAAAATGGAGAAGAAAGTGCATAAAAAAAGTGCCCTCTCTTTAGAAAAAAAAGTTGAACTCCTCCAAGCTGTTAATGAGGGTATTCGAACTAAAACAGAAATCTGTAAAACATTCGGTATACCAAACTCGACGTTATCCACGATTATAAAAAATAGAGATAAAACTTTAGAACTGTATGAGTCGGGCAAGTTTGAACCAGGCAGAAAACGTTTCCGTAAGGCAAACCACGAAAACTTAGAGGCTGCTCTTCATGTTTGGTTTAAGCAAGCAAGATCACAAGATGCTCCTATTTCTGGACCACTACTGATGGAGAAAGCAAACATTTTTGCTGAACAGATGAACTTAAATTTCACTGCAAATCCTGGCTGGCTAGAAAGGTTTAAAAAACGAAATGGCATAACCTTTAAAAACATCTGTGGCGAATCAGAACAGGTGTCACAAGAAATGACATCATCGTGGTTGCAATCTACGCTGCCTGCAATTTTAAAAGACTATCCACGTAAGGATATTTTCAACGCCGATGAAACAGGACTATTTTTCTGTTGTATGCCCGATAAAACACTTTCATTCAAAGGGGAGCAGTGCTCTGGTGGTAAAAAGTCCAAAGAGAGAGTGACAGTGATGGTAGGTTGCAATGCTGATGGGTCAGAAAAACTTCCGTTACTTGTTACAGGAAAAAGTTTAAAGCCGCGCTGTTTTAAAAATGTTAAAAAGTTGCCAGTAGAATATAAAGCTAACAAACGAGCGTGGATGACGTCTAAAATTTTTACCGAATGGCTGGTTTCGTTAGACAAACATTTCACTTCTCAGAAGAGGAAAATTGTGTTAATTATTGACAACTGTCCTGCCCACCCATGTGACCTAAAATTGATGGCAATTAAACTTGTTTTTCTACCACCGAACACGACTAGTGTCCTACAACCTTGTGATCAAGGTATTATTCAAAATTTAAAATTTCAGTACAGAAAGTTACTTCTGCGGAAATACTTGGCCACTATTGAGGGGAAAAAAGATTTCTGTGTAAATGTTCTGGATGCTTGTAACTTGTTAAGAACAGCGTGGAACCTCGTGACACCTACAACAATTCAAAATTTTTCGCTCATGCTCGATTCATTTTGAATTCAGAAACTGAACAACCCGAAGAAAATGAAATTGATCCTACACTATCTGAAATGTTTAATCGTGTCTCATCTGTATTAAATGTTTCAATTTCTCTAAATGAGTACGTGACTGTCGACGAGAACGTAACTACGGCTCCCGTATTAACAGATACCGATATCGTGGAAACAGTGCAAGTTGACAACTGTGAAGGTGATGATAGTGACGACGAACTTGACACGGAAAATGATATTGAAAATGTTCCTACCGCTACCGATATGCTTTCGTTGCTGAGCCGTGTTCGTCGATATTTTGAAGCCAACTCGGAAGGTGAAATGTTTGAACACGTTGATAAATTAGAACAATTTGTTGAAAATAAAATAGTGCAAAATTGTGTGCAAAAGAAAATAACGGATTATTTTAAATAAAGATAAACACGAAAACTACGGTAAAGTTGAAAGACATACAGTAGTCTATATGAAAACCTAAATCATAGGACTAAATTTAGAACAGCTAATAATAATTTTAAGAAAAATTAACAATAATAAACCATGAGGATAAATAAAAGGTTGTATTTGTTGCATTTTACTAGACAGTACAATAAATAATCTACAGTACACTATTTGTTCACTTCCTCATTTTGTTTCACTTTTTGTTCGCTTAACGCGAAATTTGGTTTACACGAAAAAAATAACTGGTCCCCGTCATTTCGTGTTAACCGATTTCCACCGTACATAGCGAATATTTTAATGGCTTGTAAAAATTTAGCCTAAAATCAGTGAACAACCGAGAGTTACCGAAATTGGTATATTAAACATATAATCAGTGCACAACACCACCACAAACAGTGAAAACAAACAATACTTAACCGAATACAAGTGAAATAAACCAATAAAACTATCAAACATTAATAATTCACATTACAACGACTTCACGATTTTTCGCCATACACCGACAAAAGTGAACACACCAAATACCAACATTTAAAGCCAGTGAACACCGAACACTTAACCAGAACACCTCTAACAACACAATAGACATTATCCAATATTACGGATAACAGAAAACAGTTGTAAAGGCAATTTTATTGTCAGAAATTCTAGACATAACAGTCACGGTTTTCTTCAACAACGAGGCGGCGGCCATGATGGTTCCGTGATGCAAAGCAAACTCAGAATTTTAAATTTTCGACGAAAACACATAACAAGAATTATTTATTAATTATTTAAACAATAACCAAACATAAAAAAAAATTTTTTAAATTTTTTTTTAAATTAAAATTTTTTTTATGTACAATACAGAAATATTTATTTGTAACCAGAATATACAGGTCTTGTTACAATATGAAATAGACTTAAGTACTATTAATAAATATATCAACACTACCTTTCTAGATTTAAGAGATGATTTAATGGTTAATGATGATGTCAACATAACATGTCGAGTTAATAAATGTCCGGAAGTAAGAATCACGTTGAATGGAATGCCTACGTATGACTTGGTAGACACTGGGAGCCAGGTAAATGCTACCACGGAACAGTGGTTTAAAAACAATAAAAGGGAGTTGGGGAATTTAGAAATGTTAAAATTGTCAAATACCGTAATTAAGGGTGCGACCGGCAATAAGTCAAAAAGGGTCACACAACAAATCTTGTTAACTGTCCAGATCGAAAGTTTAAAAGTCGATAGTGTCTTTGTAGTTGTACCAGAATTAATAAAAGACTGTATCTTAGGCGTGGGATTATTGGAAGAAAATGGGTGCGTGATCGACCTGAACAACAAATGATTAACACTTTGCTGGCGAAAGACGTATATGTACGGCTTACGTAACTTCCGAGTTTTGTCGAGAGACGTACATGTACGTCTTCGCATATAGGATTGTTTTACACGGCGAAAGCCGTTGATTTACGCTTTTCGACGATGTGTAATCATGTAACTATACATACTGACATTAGTAGTTCACAGTTCTGCACCTAGATAGCAGGAATATATACATTTCTATTCACGTATGCTTTGTGTTGTACCACAGTTCTGCACCTAGATCGCAGGAGTATATACATTTCTATTCGCGTATGCTTTGTGTTGTTCAACATGACTTTTTTAGTTAAACGTGTAAGTGTTATCGTTAGAATGATGTCTGTAAACAAGAAATATCTGAGTGAAAATGAGATTGTGGAGTTACTAAACGTTGATAGTGATAGTATTTGTTCTGAAAGTAGTGTAGAGGTGTTATCAGAAAATGACAGTGATCCGGAATTTATTCCCGATTGTAACGAAACATCAGGTAAGTTTTTGTTTACACTTTCTAACCTCTTCATTCACTTTATGAACCAAGAAAACAAAGAAAATGTGTTGTCTGCTCACAACAACTAAAAGACCCAACTACAGGGAAAGCTGGAAGAAAAGACACTCTTTATCAATGTGGGAAATGTGATGTTGGCCTCTGTGTTGATAAGTGCTTCAAAACATACCATACCAAAAAAAAATTTTTAGTCAATGTAAACAAAGTTGTGTATATAGTGTATAAACAATATTAGTGAATATTCAGAAGACAAGTTTCAGTAGTTTTGTGACAATATGTTGTGTTATAGACTAATTGTAATGATATTTCAACTTTTTTTATTTGCAAAAACATGGCAACTTTGTAATGATATAGAAAAAATTTTATTTAAAATATAAGTTTCACTTTTATATAGTGTTTTAGAGAATAGTTGAATTAACAAAAAAAATAAAGCTTGAATTATTTATAAGTATATTGTTGATTATGTACTATGTCAAAAAGTGTGAAAAATGGCCAGACGTGACGGATTGACAGACCCAGAATCGCTCAGCCAGGTAAGTGTTAATGATTCAGGGATATCAAAACCAGGAAGGAACTACAGCAGAGATACTACGAGTAGAACTCTCATCTGCCAATGAAGATATCGAAGTATTGATTGAACAGAAGGTGCAAGCTATCAGAGAGATAACCGATGCTGAACGGAGCGAGCTACAACATATTTTAATGGAAAATAAAATGGTATTCCGAGATACGCCAGGTAGAATTAACTCATATCAGCATAGATTCGAAGTTACCGATCGGACACCATACTGTCAGAGAGGATGGCCGATTCCGATGAGATACAAGGAGGTAGTGAAGACAGAAATCCAGAAGATGGAGGCGCATGGTATCATTGAAAGGGCCCAGAGTCCATACGTCAACCCTATGGTCACTGTCATAAAAAAGACCAGACGGTTAGATTATGTTTGGACGCCCGTAAATTAAATTCAGTAACAATTCCGGACCATGAGGGAGCCATTCCAATTAATGAGATACTGGCAAAATGTGGGAACATTAAAGTCATGTCCACAATTGACCTCCGTAGCTCATTTTGGCAAATCCCATTGCATTAGGAATGTAGAGATTTTACTGGGTTTTTGTATGAGGGCAAATGCTATCAGTACACGGTGATGCCATTCGGATTGAAGACTAGTCTAGCAAGTTTAACGCGTGGTTTGGACCGGGTGTTATCAGAAGAAGTGAAGGCATTTACTATCTTATATGTAGATGACTGCCTATGTATCTCGGATAGCGTGGAAGATCACCTACGACACTTAAAATTGTTATTACGTGATATAAAACAAGCCAATTTAACTGTCAACTTTAACAAATTACAACTATTTCGTAAAGAGATTGATTATTTGGGATATCGCTTAACAACAGAGGGTATTACCGCCGCACCGGATTAGATTAGAGCCATTCAGGAGTTTCGGACGCCAAAGAATCAAAAACAACTCAACGGGTTTCTGGGCTTAACCAACTTTTATAACAGATTCACAAATAAATACGCCGAGGCTACGGAACCGTTACTAAACCTATTATAAAAGGATACCACGTTTAAATGGACAAAGGAAATGGATCAGCATTTTGAGAAGGTCAAGGAATTATTTATTGAAGCAGTGGTTCTTAAGCATCCTGGCCCCAGCAAGCGTTTTTACCTACAAACGGATGTGAGTCGCTATGCACTGGGAGGACAGCTTTACCAACTAGACGAGAATAACGACATCGGAGTGGTCGCATTTACAAGCCGCGTGGTACAGGGAGCTGAGCGTAATTACTTCACTACAGAATTAGAGCTACTGAGTGTCGTCCACTGTTTACAGAAATTTAGGACATACGTACTAGGTAAGCCGCTAACGATAATCACTGACAACAAGGCGTTAATTTTCATTAAAAAATGTCACCTAAATAATTCCCCCATAACGCGATGGATTCTCGCAATACAGGAATATGATTTTGACATCATTCACTCCAAGGGGCGAGATAACATCGTGGCAGATATCCTGAGCAGACATCCTGAAGACACGGACGAGGAACAACCACTCAATCTAACCGAGGATTTAGAGATAAGTCTTATCAACATCCGTATTAGTAAGGAGGCCAAGGAGCAGCTCAAGAACATAAAAGGTTATCAACTAGCCGACACGAAATTGAAGCGAATTATCGACTTAATACAAGCAAATAAGCAACATAAACATGCCAAAAAATACAGTTGGCACAATGAGAAGTTATACCGAAAGGAAAAGGGGATATGGAAACTCATGTTGACCAAGGAACTATGCCACAACATGATTTATGAACTACATCAGGCATACAGTCATGTGGGGAATCGGCATACATATCACCTATTCAAGGAAAATTTCACGGGGAACTCAATTAACAAGATCACAAAATTAATTACAAGAACTTGTCAAACTTGCCAGAAAAGCAAGGATCATTTTAAATGAATGGTAGGCAAAATGCAACCTGTAATACCCAAAAACAAGAGCGAACTAATTAGCATTGACTACTATGGACCATTACCGGTGTCTACGGGCAAGGTCAGGTACATACTAAATATGATCGACAATTTTACCAAATATGTAAAATTATATAAATTAAGGCAAGCCACCACGACCGCCACTATAAATAAAATTAAGTTGTATTGTGAAGAAATGGGAAAGCCATCAGCAATTTTAACTGACAACGGTACCCAATTCACCAGTCAACGATGGATCACAGCATTGACGGAGATGAGTATTAAACCAAAATATACCGCTGTTCACAATCCGTGCACTAATTTGGGTGAAAGGATCAATAGACAATTAGGCAATATGTTTAGGGCATTGACATCCGAAAACCACACAAAATGGGCACAATTTCTCAATCTAATTGAAGCATGTATTAATCAAACATACCACGAAACTACTGAAACCACCCCGTACGAGGCACAGTGGGGAAGAAAACCGGAGCGTGATTGGACCAAGTATCTCGACAGGAAACTGATGCCGACAAGCCAGCCAATTAACTACCACAATATTTACTTGCGCATGAAAGAAAAAGGAGAGAAAAGGACCAATCAAATCAACACTGCCCATCAAATCACAAAGTTCCAAATAGGAAATAAGGTGTTGCTATGTGCGTATCCAATATCCGATCTCAATAAGAAAATAATAGGGAAGTTTTGTAATTTATTTGAGGGACCATATAAAATAACGAAGGAACTCGGAACAGCAACCTACCAGCTAGAAGACGCGCAACTACCAGGATGTATCCGGGCAAATTTTAATATACGGCAATCAAAACCTTATTATGAGCAAATACCCATTGCTACACACACGAACACTGACACAACACAGCTACTAAAACAGATTGTAATAGCACACAAACGTCTATGTATGTAATAGTTGTAAGAGATTAGAATACCGTTGTAATGATAGGATGAACTTTGTTAATTACGCAACTGTATAGGAATTCCAAAAGGTATTAGCATAATTGTTATAGATTTACTACATTATAAAATGGGTTAACGAAAACTAGAACGTAAACAAACCTTAGGGTAGAATGCCAGTATATAACATTGTGTTAGAATGAAAGTGAAAGTGGGACAGAATATCTTAGCTTAGTAGTTTGACCAGTTGTCAAGGGAGGGGCGGAGAGTCTGTTTTTAAACAAACATTGAAATGCCGTTGACACTTAGAGTACAACAACAAATAGTCAGTAGATAATGTTACAATGTTGTGTAATATAAATTAGAATTACTTAATATAAAGTGATGTATAAACAAATGTATAAGTTATTCTAGCAAATTGTTAGACTAATCATTTATGACATAAAAAGAAAATGATAGTAAAATATAATTAGAATGGAATTAGGGACACATCAATAGAATCAATTCCAAATTTTAATAAAATTTGACATAATTCTATTGGGGGACGATATTACGTAAAAATTGCACTCTCAACAATTTTACGGGGACAAAGTCATGTTGTACCCAGGGAGAAATATAAATTCATAGGAAGCGGGGAGAAAATAAAACTAAAACTACCGATTAGAGTGGTGGTACTTCAAAGTAAGAAATATTAAAATATTGTAGTAAGGCGTGGCAGTTGTTCATAAAGACGACCTTGAGTTGACGCCCGTAAGTCTGCTAAAAACTATGAAAAGTAACATAGTGGACGAACCGTCATAAAACTGTATTATTTTCAAGGGTGTCAGAAGACTTCCCTAAGATTGTAAAAAGTTAAGTGCATCTAACAAAAGAACCGTTAGGTTAGACAGAGAGCGATAAGAGCGAGATGGAGAGAGACGCTATGTTTTCCCACTACGTTTTCACGCGCAAATAGTTGATGAATAACGGAAAGCGTCATTTTTTACGGGGGACGTGTTCACTAGACAGATTGGGTAAATTTGAAATTAGCGGTATATCAGACCAATCTGCATGTATTTTGTAGATAGTTGGTGAGGGTAGTTCGAAGTAATGTATAAAAAACAAAGTGTAGGAAGTTAAGTTAGTCTATGAGGAGATTACAATTCAAAGACTCGTATTTATTGTATTAAGAAAGTTGTCGGTAAATTAAATAAAATATTTCAATCATACCTAAAAGTCAGTTACGGTAACACGATATTAAGCCTTGTGAAAGTTACGTATCATAAACACTTAATAAGCGTTGACAAGAATAATTTTCAGAGTGATCAGAGAAGATAAATCAAAATCGAGTAATATATCCAAGTTTTACTTAGTACAACATCAATCGTTGAATGTCAAAATGCACAGTGAAATTTAATGTGTCAAACATCACAGTACGGGACAATCGGTCAAGAGTAGTTATCAATCCGGTGTTGGACGCACATAGCTTTAATAAGGATATACTGAGTATTCAACAAGTGTATTAGTATACGGCACCTGTGTAATTGCCACTAAGTTAATTAAGTGAATTGTGTAATACCTGTGAAACCAGTGTAAAATAGTGCAAACTAACAAGGATAACTGTTCAACCATCAACGTCGGACGACCAGCCTGGAACCCACAGAATTGATGACATCGCATCGCAGAGTGAATTCAACATACACGTAAATAATAAAATGAACACTCATTTTACTATTGCTTATTAATTTTAAATGTATGTAAATCATATTTGGTGACTCAATAAGTCTAAGAATCCATTGCCAAGAAATAAGCACAAACAAATTTTATAGTAAATTTATTAAAGTACTGACTTATAAATTTTGTAATATGTGAATGCAAATCGTTATTAAAAAACTTAATTAATAACAATCAAATTGTGTTTATTTATTACTGGCGCCCTGGGATAATTCTTAAGAGTCGGTACACTAAAGTAAGTGTGACATCCTGTTGCTGAGAATTCGTATGTGATAAATATTAATATTGTCATTGAGTAATTTAGCTTGATAAACTCTTACTTTATACATGCTCGTAGGCCAAGTAGTATGAAAAGTTGTAACGTGAAATAGTAGTAAGGCCTATTAAAAGTGTATTACAAGCTCAAAGCTACTTCAGTGAACAAACGCAGCCTTGATAACAAACACCACAACTGTTGAGAGGGAAGTGACAAAAGGATGCCCACAAGGGTTGTGCTGTGGACCAGAGTTTTGGAATATTCAATGTAATTAACTTGTTAAATCTAGACTTTAACAAGAAAATGAAAAGAATACCATTTGCTGGATGACTTTATTTTGGCAGTGAATGAGGAAGCCAGGTGCAACCTGTCAGTTTCACAAACATGGATAATTCAAGAAATAACAAAAGAAACTACACACACACATGGGAAAGTGAATGGAAGGAAACGATGAAAGGTTTCCCTAATTTCAAAGGCAGATTAAAGACAATATGGTAATGATGACTAGTTGTATAAAAGTGAGATCTTACCTCCAGTTTCAAAATAATAAACAACCCAGTATGCCAATGAAATGTGGGAGGACAAACAGTAGATCACATCATATATCAGTGTGTGTGATGGTACAAAATCAGAGACAAAACTTAATCTATATTGTAACAAAATAGGAACTTGGCTGGCTAAAAATAGATCTTATAAAGAATCATCTAAAGAATTTAAAACGTTTATTGATGGAATGGAATTCTACTAAGTTTATTGTAAATAGTATAACAGCGACATATAAGGATTGTTAGCAGTGTTATATATTATGTATTTGTTATTACCTGATGTGTGTGTGTGTGTGTGTGTGTGTGTGTGTGTGTGTAGCCACCGGACAAAAGGCTTGCCGCATGACAAATGGTGCCAATCGTACACTCTAGTGTTTTTGGTGGGCCTAAAAAGGACCGTGTGGCAAGAAGGCTGACGTTGGTTGTGCCGCGCTGTGATGTTCGGCGGCTGACTCCGCGTTGATGTTGTCCGAGAGAGGAGAGGAGATGAAGTGCGTCCAATGGCATGGCAATGAAGAGTGCCCAACGTGGGGCGACGATCATTTTGCGGATGCAAGATCCAGCCACGCCAGCGAGCTACCAGCCGGCACACCAATCAACATGGCGCCCAACAGACACCTCTACAACATCCGGAGAAGAGCAGTAGGCTAGCTACTGGAGAGCATTCAACTGCTGCCAGAGCTGTTGAGTGCGCGTCGTGAGACGTGTGTGACGTCCCAATAGTTTACTAGTACGAGCCTCCGGTAGAGACTGCTGCCTAGTGGTCCTGTCCAGACAGAATCTTAATTAATTAATTAGTGGCCGCTACAACGGCATGCTCGTACTAGGCCGTCCTAGTACAGTATTTACCGAGGCCGTCTCCAAGAATCACCTGGACGTGTACGGTACTTGCCAAGGCCAGCTATGAGAGGGTTTGCCTGGGTCCTCGCAGCTCGGACGTAAAATTTATGAGCAAGTCGCCTTACGGAGCGACTGTCATCCAAGGAGCGGACACCGAGTCCTCTTCTCAAAAGTTGAGAAGGGAACCAATAGGGGGTTTTGACCGCTATTGACCCCTATCGAGAACGCTTTGCAACTTTCTTTTATGAACGGTTGCGAGGTAACACCAGACGGGAATAGCATAGGTAATGATCGAAAACAGGTACGCGTTGACAATCAACTTACCCAGCTTGCGGGTAATAGCCTTGTTAGCGAGTATCGGAAACAGTTGCGCAAGACGAGTGGACGCTCTCTGATGCATCATCTCAGCATGGGCACGCCAGGTGAGCCAACGATCAAGGTGAACACCGAGGTAATTAACCTCTCTCGACCAGGGCAAATACGTTCTACCGAGTCTCACTCGTCCTCGTGGTACTTTCCGGCGCTTTGAGAATAGCACCGTGAAGCTCTTGGTTTCGTTGATAGCAACTTTCCAGCTCGTCCATGTCGTATACGCATCGAGTGCGCAGTGAAGTCGTATGACAGCCCTGTCAGCGTTCCAATCGGTGGTATAGACTGCCGTGTCGTCGACAAACAGGGCCATCTGGACTCCAGGCTCTCTGGGTGCGTTGTTGACGAACACAGATAACAGGAGAGGCCCTAGCACACTACCTTGAGGTACCCCGGCTGTAATGTGTCTCTCGGAAGAGACGTGGTCGTCTATTCTCAGGCAGAAAGTCCTCTCCGTCAGAAAGCTAGCAATCAAGCGAAGGTAGCAATCTGGGAGCTGGATTTCCCGGACCTTGAACAAGAGCCCGTCATGCCAGACACTATCATAGGCCTTCTCCACATCTAGGAAACAGGCGACAGTCTGCTCTTTCCGACAGCTGGCGCCCGTGATGTATTCCACCAGTCTCATCAGCTGCTGAGTGGTGGAATGCCCCACATGGAAACTGAACTGTTCGGGGACCAGTACATCGAAGTTTCTTAGATGGTCTAGGACTCTCCGTTGTACAAGACGTTCGAGGACCTTTGACGTGGCCGACAGTAGACTAATGGGCCGGAGGTTGTCGGGATGGGAAGCGTCCTTTCCCTGCTTCGGGACCACTATGACCGTCGCCTTTCGCCATTTCTTGGGAAAATAGGCCAGTCTTAGACACGCGTTGAACAGCGCAACCAAGAAAAGTATTCCTTGCTCCGGGAGTCGAATTAGAGCGGCATTCGAGACGCCGTCTGGGCCAGGAGCTTTTCTCGGTATGAGTTCAACGAACCGATTTGAGACCTCTTCCCTAGTAATGGGTTCGGGCTCCGCAGTGATCGGAAGAGACAAAGTCTTCCACTTCGTTCTAGACTTCTTCATCGAAGTCCCAGTCCATGGGCGGGTTTAGAGCGAACTGACACTCGAAACACGCACCCAAGTTCGGCCTTCACCTCCGGGTGAGCCAGGGTTTGACCGAAAGGTCCAGCAATGGCTGGGATGCGAGGTAGGCGCCTCGTCCCTACCAACGCCAAAGGTATCCGGTAAGGGCGACTTTCGTCCTATCCGTCCCCCGCTTGGGCCACGGCGAGTTCCCAACAGCGTCTCTGGTAGGCCTGCATTTCATGATGTAAAATGCCGGATTGCGGGTCTGCTGCCAGCGTCTCCAGAGGCTATTTCTCTCGCAAGCGAGAGCACTTGTCTCCTATGGGATCCACTGCCAGTGGGACGTGACGCCAGGCTTCATCCTGGAAGATGCGTCGATTGCAGATACGACAGCTACGTCAAACGCGGCAACTGCCTGAATCTTATCCATGATTGAAAAACACCTCCATTTTAATAAAGACTAGCTTTGGGAGAAGTCAAAAGTTACATGAGGGCAGAAGGAATTGACAGCTGTGGATGTAGCTTTGTTTTGCAATTCAATCCTACACAAGATATGAGGAATGGACAGCCACACTGTCATGGTAAAGCTGTCATTCACCATTTTCCCACAACTGTGGCCTTTGTCTTTTTACTGAGGCCCTCTGCCAATGAAGAAGTGATGAGTATAATAATATTCTTATTAGTTCTACGGATACTTATTTGTTACATGGAGATCAAAATTGGATACAGGTCTTCATGGTACGATCCTGAAACAAAAGATCAATCTTCCCAGTTGAAGATATCTCTAAATATGAAGAAAATACTACAGCAAAGTTATAGTTGGTTTGTTTCATGACTTAAGGGAGTTTTCTTTAGATAAAATACTTTATTCTTCGTATTGTTTAAATTAGCAGCCATCCTTACTATTTCTTTAAACAACAGGTTGTTGTTTAAGACCTGATGATGTCAGTGATGACGAAAAGCTTAGTCGAACAATAAAAATTATAGCAGTTTGCAAATTCATAAAATAAAATACTTTAATTTGAAAATCATGTTGACAGTTTTTTCTTATCACTAAGATGTCTTCCACTGACAGTTGAACACAAAACAACTTGATGAGTTTATTTCCTAAACTTGTTTATCCACTACCTTCCAGTTTTTAACGTCTTTGCATATTTTCCACTCTTAGTTGACAGAATAGATTCTAATAGTTTTGTTTTAGTAGATTAGTATCTTATATAGTTTTCTTAACTGTTCATAATTCATTTCATAATTTTTCTTTGGCTATGATACTTTAATGCAACTGTTGTACAACTCTCTATCAAAGTTGTATTACTGTATTACACTGTGATCATTGCAGTGTGATAGAGCACCACTAGCTTGAGCATAGCATTTGATCCAATTTATATGTAGCATTAAGGAAACTGCAGATTTTAACAAAGCGTTGTTTTCATTTATAAGGCTTCAGTAATCGCAGGCTCCAAAATGCTGTTCCATACATTTACAATCCATCTTTGCCTACTTTTAAAAAACCATTCATGCTTATTCATTTACACAGATTGGGAATATTCCTATAAATTGTAACTGTTATAACTGAATTATTCACTACTTTTCAAGATTAAACCTAATGTTATATTATCTGTGTTTCACACACACACACACACACACACACACACACACAGATAATTTTTATATGGCACAGTATAGCTTCTTTGTTCTATGTTAAATTCATTCATATTAGGGAATGTATAAATTGAATAAATAAACAAATACACCTCAGCTACCAACAAAATTAATATAATTAAAGAATATGTATATAAAGGTCAATATACTATAAACACTTGCATAAGGTGACACTGACATTAATATCTTCTAAATTGTTTTTTGAACTTCTCATAATGATAATCATCAGTAGCCTTCTCACTAGTTTCCCTTCCCCGTTTTCCTACTACTGGTGCTTTCTTTTTATCACTTTCTTGTCTGTCTTTCCTTCCTGGTGGCCCTGAATCTTCTATGTTAACTGAAAAAAACATAAATTAATTCTTTTTCATACAGTCTTCCAGAAAGGTTCATTCCATATAAAGTCAACCAAACAAATATTTCCTCCTATCCATCTCAGATTGCTATAAGAATTTGTCAATTAGTTAACACACGTGAAAAATTATGAAATTACAAATTATCAGGGTTGTAATTATTTTTATATTGATTTTTAAATTAAAAATTTATTAAGTGGAAAACACCATTTCATAAATACTGCTGTAGCTTCAAATAAGGGAATCTGCCAACCTCGAACAAGGCTGTTTTTAAACAGCTTAATCTGACATCTTATTTAATATGGAAAGTAATTTCATGTACAGACATTGTCTATATTTTTCATAAATATCTGGTACAATCAGGATACAAATTCTTACAGATGCTGCGATGGTGTCATAACACACACACACTAAACAAAAACCTTGATTCAGCAATCATATATCTTAACAGTGAATGTAAGATTACAATCTTACTAATCTATACTACTTTTATATTAAGTACTATCACACTGCAAAAATTTGAGATTATCTTGAAACCCGTGTTAAACAGTGACATGATAAATACTTAAGATTGGTAAATATTAATAAATATATAATTATATATTATATATTAATTAGTACTGTGAAAAAGAAGATGAACTATCAAACAAATATTAATACACTGGCCACGCACATCATTAATGACTATACATAAATATTTATTTCTATTATTAATTTCTTAGGTATTAAAAATAAATTATTATATGCTTTTCTACACACACATACTTGAGGGAAGGGGCTTTTCTTCCTGTCCACTTATGGCAATGATGCCCAATGATGCTCATGGGAGCACACAATATACCAGAAATTCCTAGGTCAGGACTTCATTCTTGGGCCAGAAGATGGGACACAGATACCACACAGAGAATGGTATCAGGCCAGGCAAGTTCTCCAAACTCCTGCTTGATGGCAGGATCTGATAGATTTTATGGGACCCAACTGTTATCTACCCAAGATCTAACATTGGATTCTCAAGGCTACACTTTTGTAAGAGACTTCCTGTATGTCCAAATGACAACTTATTTTTTTCTATACAGAAATTCATGTATGGTTGGCATTGGTACAGTTAGAAAGGGATACATTTCTTATAGGGAGAAAGTGTACAGTCTCACCAAGTGTAGGCCTAACTTTTACAATATTACTACAAATATTTTCATTTCTCTCTTGATTACTATGATAAGTTACATGTAAATTACATGTGTGATACAAGGGTAAGTTATATGTATCAACAATGTGTAAAGAAAAAAACTCAGAAATATAATGGTGTACATCTCAACACTACAAAAGAAAAATCACTGAATTTCAGATATGATATTTTTCACAAATCTGAAAGAGACAAATATACATATAACTTTGAAAGCTGTAGATAAAGAATTATGTTTTATATTTTGTTTCAAGAGCTTTTTGATATAGATGCAGTTTGCCTATAATGACAAGGTGATTATAAACTTACAGTAATTCATGCCGTTATGTATCTTATTGTTGCTGATGTTCAACTGGGATAGAGAACACCGATAACATTAATTAAAAATTACTATTTATTTAGCTTGCGTAAACAAAAAATCCCTTGGTTGATTTCACTGTTACATATTTGCTAGTTAACATTAGTTTTTTACATGTTTTAATCAACCTAATTGGTTTAAATCATTTCATGTTTAATTATTAATAAATTAGTGACCAATAAGCTACTAGAACAGCTAACTAACCTTGTGAGAAAGTCATTCTTATGTCGATTTTAATGTTTTCTAAATGTTATTTTTATTTGTTATTTTCCAATTGAATGAAGTGCTACACATATGCTCATACAAATTTGGTTCTGTAGTGCAATATTGCGTTATAATTTTATGGCATTATGAATATTGTGGTACTTCGTTATATTAACCTACTTTTGTATAGGTCTAAGAAATTTTATACAAATAAGTACAATGATTTTTGCTGCGCATTACGTATGAGTATTATATTTGAAAACGATCTAGTAACAGCACAGAATGGTGACTTTATTAATGTCATCCTACCCCCCCCCCCTAACAATTACACATTTCAAAAGATGGTTACACTTTTTTTAACGTGCATAATGTTATGTTTCCATTATATTTTAAATATTTAAATGTTATTTTACTATTATTTAAGTTTGTTAACATTTTTTCACAAAAAAGTCTTATACAGTATTTTCATTGTGGATCATTCTTTGTATGGTAGTCATGAAAACACGGAACTATACAGACACCCACCCTACAGTCTGGACACCAGTAACGACTTTCCTTTTGAAATCCTTTATAACACACATAGCACTTTCTTGTCACTTGATGGAATTAAATCTAGGAAATGTTTATCAACCAACAGTGTAGGTATAGGTTTCAGTGAAGGTCTTCCAACACCTGGGATTGATGTTCCTAGCATCTCTGTAAGATTTTATTCAACACGTTTTTCAGAAAGAATCATCAAGAATTGCAGTCTGTTCAGACAACCTCCTGTTTTTTTTATACAGTTGGAAGGAATTGAAATAAACAATATCGACGAGATGCATAAACAGTTTGAAATAGTATTTTTTAACTCGTGTCCTATCAGTACAATACGTCTCCATTTGTCCACTACTTTTGTCTACACCACCCATATATCAACTGTAGTCTAACACGCACTGGGGCTTTCTTTCTACTTGGTTTCTCTTCTCCACCTCGCGTGGGAACACAGATTACAACCACCATGAAAGAACACAAACACTGTTCTGTCCTGTTGAGGCACTTATACACTTTTCTCAAGGTGCTGGTTGGTTATTTTTTTGGTCAATCATATATCTCTCCTTATTTGATTGGCTCACTTATTTCACCATGCTTCAACGTTGGTATCAGTATTTATTGAGTGCTGAAGACTCCTCTTTCTTATTGATGCTACGATCCCCATGCTTATATATTACAACTACCTTCCTCTGCAACTGAGCAAAGTACTGCCGAGTCAAGGACAGGACCTGGGTCTCTCCAAACAAAATTGTATGATTGTCATTAGAAAGTGAATGTTCTACTATATCAGACTTCTGTGTTTGGCCCAGTCGGCAGTGTAGCTTGCGCTTACCTAAGCAGGTGAGTGAGGTGATCTGTTTGTATACACAATTCTTCCCATGTGATTGTTCGTATTTGCTCGCGGGTGTTGTGATCTGTATTCCTGCATCATTGAAAATATCAGTCATTGGTGTGGATGAAATATCAGCTAATAAACCTGAACAATTAGACCACGACCTAACAGCCCAGAAAATTGAGATAATGTAAACACCAGCCATGAAAGCTTATGTTCATAACCAGATGAACTTTCACATAAAACAAACAACTTGAAACCAAAATAACTTTCTTTAGATGGGAAATATTGCTTCCACTGCAGTCTCCCCTTCCATAAAACAAGTGATTCATTAATATATGTTTTTCTCTGGAGTATAAAAATTTTGACATTTTACTTCCATATTCCTTAAGGAATGGAAGTATGGTGATGGCAAAAAAAAATCGTGTTCGAGATTATTGCAGATTCTGATTGTACTACACTCAAAACATGAAAAAAGTCGTTTTCCAAAAAGTGTCTGTGTGTGTGTGTCTGTCTGTCTGTCTGTCTATCTGTCTGTAGATTTTTTTTCTATGGCAAACGATAACTGCCGCAAATTCAAACAGAATCAAATAATTTTTTGCATACAGCCCTGATTTGTAGAGTACTCACGACCTATTGTTTTTGGTGAAGATCGGTTGAGGGAAAGGGGTAGTTTACCTGCAACGGTTTTTTTTTATCAAGGGAAATTTTTTTTTTTTGGCAAACGATAACAGCCGCAAATTCAAACAGAATTAAATAATGTTTCGTATACAGCCCTGAATTGTAGAGTTTTCAAGACCTATTGTTTTTTGTGAAGATCGGTTAAGGGAAAGGGGTAGTTTACCTGTAACGTTTTATGTTTTAACAAGGGTATTTCCTATGGCAAACGATAACAGCCGCAAATTCAAACAGAATCAAACGATTATTTGCATACAGCCCTAAATTGTAGAGTTCTCAAGACCTGTTGTTTTTGGTGAAGATCGGTTGAGGGAAAGGGGTAGTTTACCTGCAACGTTTTTTTAACAAGGGTATTTTCTATGGCAAACGATAACAGCCGCAAATTCAAACAGAATCAAATAATGTTTTGCATACAGCCCTGATTTGTAGAGTACCCAAGACCTATTGTTTTTGGTGAAGATCGGTTAAGGGGAAGGGGTAGTTTACCTGCAATGTTTTTTTATCAAGCGTATTTTCTATGGCAAACGATAACAGCCGCAAATTCAAACAGAATCAAATAATTTTTTGCATACGTCCCTGAATTGTAGAGGTCTCAAGGACTTTAGATTTTGGTGAAGATCGGTTAAGGGGAAGGGGTAGTTTACCTGCAACCTTTTACGTTTTAACAACAGTAAAGTACTTGAAAATTTATTTAAACTTTTTGAAACAATGGTAATTGTTAAAAATAAAATAATTTTGTTGCCAGGCAATAAAATTAAAATTTTTTCATTTTAATGTAATATAATATTTTTCATTTAATACGGCAATAAAAAGGCAGGTAAGACACAAACACACACACACACACACACAATTCACGTTATTTCTGGCCTCACTCATGTTTATTTTCTTACGTTTGCACGCTTTTTAAATGGAAAGTGCCGAAACCCACACCAACATAACGCGTGCAAGCCGAAAAAATGGACATCAATTTGCTTACTGGCGAAGCTAGTGTTTGCCAATGAATGGGTAGGCAAAAATCTTATCTTAAATTTTTTTTAAGGAATCACTAAAAGGACGGTGGGTCAAATCGGACGCTGAGGTAGAGTTTGCTGTAACCGAATGGTTCCACAAACAGCCGTAAGAATTTTACTAGCAGGGAATCTACAGGTTAGCGCAACAGTGGAACTCATGTCTTAATGTTATTGGAGACTTCTTTTAAAATCGTTGAATAAAAAATGCTTTACAGCTCTATACGTGTGTCTATTGAACAATCCTTGTATTAGTCATACACAATAATACAACTGATTGAACTTCAAATTTTTAAACTTGATTAGTTTCTATATATATGTTTAATGTTACAAATAATTCAAATAACAATCTTGATCATCTGTTAGTTCAGCGGAATAACAGTGACACTTTTAATAACCGCATAAAATAAACACTTAGAAACAACACAGGCGCTTTAACTTAACTGTTTGGACCACAGAAGTGAGGCATGCCTCAACGCTCTATGTGTACAGCGCGGGACAATCCCCCCTCCCTACACTTCCCTATCACACCACTACATTGCTTACATACAATGTATACAAAAAACGCTGAGGCAAGTTCAGGTTGCCTCATTCGCTTTAAACGAACTATGCCGAATCTCACCTGTCACCATCTAGCGGTCGCTCAATAAAGCACGTTCCGGTTTAATAAATTTGACAGTCGCAGTAACAATGTATAATCTTTACGTTATGTAGTTCATACGTATTTATAATTTTTATTCTACAGAATTTTTTAGGGTAGGCATTGCCTCAATTGCCTCCATGTAACTTCGCCACTGATATATATGTGTACAACGTTATCGGCAACAAAGAAGTAGTTTTTGTTAATTCCTTCCTGGGATATTTGGCCGTAGTCCAATGTTTTCTACAAAACCAGACATTTCGGCAATGCCATCGACTTCCATCATCAGTAAAAATCGAGTGCGATAACGTGAGGTGGTATACGTTAGTGACCACAGTACTGTGGTTAAGGCTGAAGCAGTAAGTAGAAAGAAGTAGTTTCTATGGTAATATTTCATTTCAAAAATGATTTTAAATATAAATCTTAGAATATGGAAGTCATGTATGGTTCTCCATACCGATATTTTAAAAACTGAAACCAAGACATCTTAAACAATATATCTTAAACAATTTCTCACTAATTTTGTATCAAATGTTGTACTATCCACAAACAATTTCTCACTAATTTTGTATCAAATGTTGTACTATCCACAAAGTGAATACATTTCAGAATCAAAGAAAACCTTCTTTCACTCCTAACCTCTCCTCTTCTTGTTGAAAAAAGGAGAATGAGGAAATACAAAAATAATTTTATTTCATTTCTGGTTACAGGAGTCTACCCTTCAGCATATTAGTGGTGCTTCAAAACAGGATCTTTCTCAAAGAATTATTGTGCATATTAACTGATTGTATGCAGATCAAATCTATGAGTTCATTGTCAAAAAATCTGTAGAAAAAAACAGTGGGTTTGCCTTGTCATTCTCAGAAATTTTCAAGTTTAGTTTCATTGTAGACCTAAATGCAAATGGCGGGCAAAATTTACCTTGGCTTACCCACGCAAGTAAGTGGTGTTATTGTTGGTGGGTCTGAGTCATTGCTGTCTGATTCCTCGGTTCCCTCCAACTCACTATCCGTCTCACCTGCATTTTTACCAACACTCTCACAATGACTGTAACACTGACTATTGTCAGAATCATGATCCAGAAATGATGTATCGCGCAAATCTTGTATAGCATCATCATCTAACAGAGCTACTCATATTTGCAAGCACAAACACAAAACACAATAGTCTAAAGTAGCAACAAACACGTTTCCAAGCAACTAGTGTTTGATACTAACACTATCTGACAGGAAACATTTGAACTGCATATGAATACACTATTAGAGTCATCACGCCCATCCAGGAGCAATTTTTAAAGTGGCTTGATGACAATCATTGTTATTACACACCTTGAATGTCACTCCCTTGGACTACTAACTCTGTCATGCTCAGCTGACAGGTTAACAAATATATTGTATACATGTTTATGAACTTACTGTGTTTGCATACCTCATACCTTCATATTAATGTTTAAACATAACATGTACTTTGTAAACAATCCATAAATTTACAATTTTTGATTAAACAACATATACATTTAGCCATGTATCAAAGGTACAAAAGTCCCATAACAAATTTTGGCAACATTGGGAGTGTTCTCTCATATAATACTTAGTGCCAACCATACATAAATTTTAATATAGCAATCAAATGGGTAGAATTCCCATACCAGCACTTGGTCATCACACTGAATGCTGCTACCAACCCCAAGACCAATGACAGGGTTGGTGAGTTCTCTGGATACCTGAGAGGTGTTCACATGATCCAACCACGATCAACTGGAATTCTATTATCTGAATCCAAGAAGGCTCCTAAAGTACCATGGTAAATGAAAGTACTATCATTTCAGCTGTGTGTGTGTGTGTGTGTGTGTGTGTGTGTGTGTGTGTGTGTGTGTGTGTGTGTGTGTGTGTGTGTGTGTGTGTGTGTGTGTGTGTGTGTGTGTGTGTGTGTGTGTGTGTGTGTGTGTGTGTGTGTGTGTGTGTGTTTAATGTATGCCCACATAAGCATAAAGATACAGGGGCTTTGCAAATGCCTCTTGGATTAGCTAACTGTCTTCATAAAAAATGTTTTTGAAGACTTTAAGTTTTATATTTATAAATTATTATATGTTGTTATAACTGTATTATATAGTTAGTACACTTACCGGTCAGTTCAGTTAAAGATTTCATAACCTAAGGTTTGACATTCAGCCACAGAATTATAATGTAATATGAAGTTGTTAATGGTTATTAACAAATGACAGAACTTTGGAAGACAACTGTCGACTTTTCAACATTATTATCAATGAAATAAGTTATTAGGTTAAATTGCCAAAACTCAAAATCTGTAACTGATACACTTCTACAACAGTACAACCACTAACAAATCTGTATATTTGTTATACAAATGTGGATGTACGCATCTGCATACAGCCAGGTGTGTACACAGCAATTGACAATTATGCAATATTATGTATTGTTCCTTACTATTTATGTCAAAAGACAACATGGTAATAATGGCAAAGATCAAAAGAACCTGAACAATTTAGTGCACTGTATATTATCATCTGGGATTTACATATACTTTAACAAAACAATTTTGGTGTAATAAATTTTTTACTGTCTTAGTATGATCTGCTTGTCTCTCAAATAAAAACCATTAAGCATTGGGCCTTTGTTTCAAGATTCAGTGTAAAAAAGCTTTATAATTAATTCACAGCTGAAGTGACACTAGGGTCATTTGCCACAAAAATTTGAATAAATCATTACCATATCCTTATATACAATACTGTTCGAGAACGAAATATGAAATTACATCGATTATGCTGGACAAAGTTGACTGCCATATTTGTTGGTACAAACTGGGAAGGTCCATCTTTCTTACTGTGTCGATCCCAAAGTAGTTTTAATTTTGCATCTTCTGTTGCTTCAATATTCCTTATTTTAGCACTGTACACATTACAACATTAAAAATCAGTAAAAATTTTAAACAATAATAATTTAAACCTTACATGTAATTACAATACCATACTAAATATACTCAACATAATCTTATTAATCTTGTACATACAAAAGTTTAACCACTTTTGACAAAATATTATTGTAGTAAAGTTTGTATAATATTATTGTATTATTATTTTAATAAAGTTACAAAATTTATGTCCTCAATGATTATATTTTATATCAATGTTACATCATCATTATCATCATAACGGCTTTACATTCCTTGTGGAATTTAGCCATTCTTTTGAGTTCTTTTGACTCCTCAGGTGCCCTAATGGTGAAAGTCATTCATTACCACTCACAATTTCTTCATTCCTCTTGGCCCCTTTCACCAGCCTCCTCCACTCATTACTATCCCTACTCTTTTCCCTCTGCCCCCTCATGCCCATCCTCTTAAAGTACTCCATGACCTGATCCTCCACCTCATCTTTGGATTTCTTCTGTGTCTCTTTCTCAGTAGTCTCCATTCTGTAATCTTATTGATGTTGTTCAGTCTTCTTGCCTACAAATGTATCAATACCAATTCATTGTGTGTATGCTTTAATTATCCTCACAGTATTCTCTCCCTTTAATTTCTCCTTTACCTCCTTTGTTGATAATCTTCTATATATTCAATCTTCTGTTTTATTTAGTCCATATATCCCTCTTATCACTCTTCTCTCAAATTTCCTCAATCTATCCTCTTCTCCTATGGCGAGGCTCACTGGCTCCACTGTATACTTACTGCTAATCAAATCACTCTTTTGTATATCCTCATTTTACTACCTCTGCTAAATCTCTTGCTTTTCATAATATTCTTGCTTCTGTAGTATGCACCATACCTCACTTGAGGCTCTGGATTATTTCTAATCTTCTCTCATTCTGTTTATTTAACATTGACCATATGAATTTAAAACTCCTCACTTCCTCAAATCTGTACTTTCCTATTTCACCCATTTTTCTGTGTGGTCCTCTCCTCTCTCGTTCCACTCATAAACTTTGTTTTATTCTGGTTTACTTCTAAAACCATATTCAGCATTCATCTTAACTCTCTATACTATTATCTCCTCAAAACGCCAATATTACTTACAATGAATAAACTATATTTTCTGCGAAACTGTTAGTACCTGTATACAAACCATAAAAATCACACTTTTATGAATACAGTAGAACCCCGTTAGTCCGAACCCTGCTAGTCCGAAATTCCGGATAATCCGAACCACCTCCAGGAACCAAATAGGCAAGGAAAGCTATAAAAACAACTGCAGATTTCATGAAGTGACAAATGATTTCATTACATTTCTAATAAAATGGTTACATTTTGCAAAATCAGTAGAAAATAATACTACCCACTGTAATACGTATTAATCAGTAGGCCTACAATTACTGGAATAAAATTCTTAAACAAAACTACAAAAACTACAAACTACAAAAACAGAATTCAATTATTGTACTGTACAGTACTTAGATTACAGTTTCTATACTTTATTAACAGAATTTCCAAATAAACACTTCAATATTAACACTTCACTTATTCACTGGTTGCACAAAATCAGTTATTCTCTACTGGCGTAAAGACGTGAATCTAGCAGACGACGCAATATTCCACCAGCGTCTCATGAACATGATGTCCGCCGCTGTAGCTGTAGCGTTGGCATGCTGCTCCACATACTGCAGGGATATTTCCAGCGCCTTTGCTGCTTCTGAATGTGAAATGAGATGTTCTGAATCATCCGCTTCATCCATCACATCAGAATCTTCATCGGAGTCTTGTCTGATCAGGGAAACGATTTCCGTATCTGTCAAAACTTGGTGGTCTTCCGTGTCAGCTGCCACCCACTCGTTCACATCTGTTTCGTCTGCTTCTTCACAGCCTGGAATTTGATGCATGAGCTGTAAAACTTCAGTCCTGTCATCAGCTTGTTCCGGACTATCGATGTAAGAGAGACTTGGCCATAATTTTTTCCACGACTTTCTCAGCAGCTGTTCTTTGAGACTGTCCCATGCTTCACCTAACCAACAGATAATATCTTTGATGTTGATTTTCTTAAGACTTTGGAGAATGGTTTGTGAACTGTCTTCATTTTCAAGAAGGGACCTTAGAAGATTTTTTTTATACACACATTTCATGTTTTGTAGCACCTCTTGGTCCATGGGTTGTAACAAAGGTGTTACATTCGGAGGGAGAAAAATAGCTTTTATATCTCCATTAACAAGTTCTTCTGTCGAAGCATGTGATGGAGCGTTGTCAATGACAAGTAACGCCCAGGGTGGCAGACCATATTTTTCACTGAACTTTTTTACTGAAGGAATAAACTGGACATGAAACCATTCCTTAAATAAAGCACTGGTCATCCACGCCTTTTTTTGATGCCTGTAGAATACAGGAAGCGAGTTCACATTGATGTTCTTAAATGCTCTTGGGTTTTTTGATTTGCCAATAACCATTAGTGGCAACTTATTAGTCCCAGCTGCATTACTGCATGCTAAAACAGTCACACGTTCCTTGCACATTTTGAAACCAGGTGCATTAAGTTCTTGTTTGGCGGCGAGGCTTTTGTTTGGCAATGCCTTAAAATTTAACCCAGTTTCATCGCAATTGTATATTTCTTGAGGCAAGTAATTTTGCGATGAAACTATGTCTGCGAATTCAGCGATGTACTCTTGTGCAACCTGGTGATTCGCTGATAGTGATTCCCCGGTAATGGATAACTGTCGTATTCCATGTCTTTTTTTCCACCGGTCCAGCCAGCCATTACTCGCAATGAATTTAGGATCACCATTCATCAGCTTATTGAGGTGAACTGCTTTTTCTTGGATTAGGAGACCACTCAGTGGAGTACCTCTCTGCCTTTCTTGTGAAAACCATATGAAAAGGGCTTCATCAATTTTGTCAAATTGTGACACTTTTGATGTATGACGCTCCTCGAGAGTCTTCTCGGATGTTGTCACACAAAACTGTTCAATCTTGGACCGGTTTTTCTTCCAGTCACTTATTGTTGCTTTACCCACACCAAATTTGACTGCTAATTTCATTCCACTTTCACCCTTGTCCAAACGTTTCAACACTTCAAGTTTATCTTTTAGTGCACATGAACTATGTTTCCGCTTACCAACCATTTTTATACAATACACACTTAAAAAACAACACTGAAAACGTATGTAAGTTGGAATGCACACTCAATGTCTCAGACTGACAGGTGTCTCACTACTGAAAGCAAGGCCACGAGAAGAAACAAACAAGAGTGGGGGAAGTGGGATTACTAAGAAACTGGCATGAGTCATTGACGCCCTGGCGCGCCCGTGATAGTAAACAACAATACCGCACTAGAAAGCCACCGAACGTCAGTGTCAATACTGTTCACCTTATCTGTACTGTATTACAGTACTGTACTACGTAATATTTTATGAAATATTCAACTCTTATAAACCGTAAAATGCATTCATTGAATAAAAAACGGGCATATATGAGTTACATATATGTTAAAGACCATATTTAAATCAAATAAATAATTATAATTATTTAATAATAATTATTTCGGATAATCCGAATTTTTGCCAATCCGAACTGGCCCCGGTCCCAATTAGTTCGGACTAGCGGGGTTCTACTGTAGTAAAAAATTTTATAAATAAAATGTGGAACTCAAATCATATGAATTAAGTTACCCATTGAAACAGACAATTAGATTTGCTTAACTTGCCTGTTTTGTTTACACAAAAAATATTATTTTACAAAAATAAAAAAGGAAATATACAAAAATAAACACTTCAAAAAATTTCATCTATTTGCACACACACACACAATTTTAATATTTTCTCAAATTATGTGTATTGGTATGCAAAGAACAAGAACATCTGAATAAGACATATTGTTTACGTGTCTACATTATTGTAAGGCACAATCAGTAATACCACCACATACTCTGCCAATTCTATCATATGCCACCACCTTCAATGGTTGAATGAAACCAGGAAGAATAAAATCATTGAGGATGCATATTAAAAAATGATTAAAATGTCTGCTCTCAAAAATGGATTCAATAAAACAAAAATTGAAGTTTCAATAATGCATATGAAAGAAAATAAATCAGTTTCTTCATTTATACTGAAATTATGAAAATCTAAATTTTAGTCATGACTAATTAATTCTCAACATTCTGAATTTAGAAGTACTTGTTAGAAGAAACATTATATTCTTCTTATTATAAAAGTAAGATGTGATGTAAACAAATAATATAAATCTTCATATTCAAAATGTTATATAATTTACACGTTTTTTACAAAACATATTCAACAATAATTAGTTTATGTAATTTATACAAAGTTAAAACACTAGCAATGAAACCCTTTGTATCACCTTAAAACTATCCTCCTAATGTCCAATAAAATTATGCTTAATGTTAAATGTTCCACACTTATAAAAAAGTACTGGTATATACAAAAAATATTTCAGTTTTAGAAATACAACTTTTTTCATTGTGGTTTTTATACAATAGTGTATATCTTATAAATCAATTAGTATTTAGTATGTTATATAAATTAATAAAATTCTTATTTGCTAAGACAAACACATAAAGTTCCAAATGCCTTGATAACAGGAAACCACAGGATGCCTTGATGCATTCACAATAAGAAAACCACAGTTTTTCATAAAATAATAGTAGAAATGGTAACCCATTATAATTGAAAATATAAAATAGTATATAACATTTACAATATGGTATGTTCAACAAAAATGGCAAAAAATATTTACACTAGACAGAAACATCTGAAAATCCATTAAGTACAGATCATTTCACTTACTCAATCCCCAAATCTACTTCTGGTATGCCACTTAACATCTGATTTGAAAGCATTTCTTCTGATCTTTGTGTCGATGAAGCCCGAAGATGATTTGGTACAGCTTGCAAGGCAGCTTCCTCAGGCGAACAATATTTTGTTTCTTCTAAACCACCTTCAGTAGAATTTAATTTTCCTTTCCTTTTTGACAGTTCATCCTCAATATATTTCATCCTGAAAGTATATTTTCATATATATATGAAAGGGAAAGGTATACTTGCTTCATATAAAGAATGCAAATTACATACGAGCACATGTTAGTTTAATGTTGTTAGAGACGACAAATAAGTCCAAATTTAAAATGTTGCATTTAACAAACATCACTGCTGATTCTATATGAAACATACATCCCATTCCTTACGTAATTTAATACTTAATGGTGCATGGACATAAAAAAAAAATTTGTTGTACATTCATGCCTGCATTGACCTCAGTTATAGGTAAAGCCTTAAATAACTCCAAGTTCACAAAATATAACTCACAGAGTTTTCAAAAAACTAAACAATCACTCCATATGAATAAATATATTAATATGATAATTACAGACCACAACAGTGCAGTCAGTTTTATACATCAAAGAGGTCATAAAGCAAACTACTTACAAGGAGATGTAAAACTTAGTTTGACTGACAACTGGTCACTGCTGAGAACTGATGTACAGTGTAGACAAAAGTCATCACAAATACCAGTACACTTATAACAGCGCGTGCACGTGCACGCACGCACGCACGCACACACACACACACACACACACACACACGCTCATACCCTCAAATCAAGTGCACTAAGTGTAGAATGAACTAAAGAATCTCTAGAATCAATGTACATAACATGACAATGTGTAAAAACAAAATTATGAATTTACCTTCAATATAATAAAACTTAATACTGAACATAAATAATGTTATTATCTACAAGCATGAAAGATATCGATACAAATGTGAATGCATTATACTTACATTTCTTCATCTTCGTCACGTTTATTTGTTTCTGCTGAAAACTGTGTTCCAATTCCGGTGTCATATGCATCATCTACTTTCTTAATTTTTCCATTTTTAAGTGCTGCCATGTTCAACAGACCACCAGTTTTTATTTTAAACGGATCCGTCTGAATATAACAGAAACCAAATGTGTAATAAAGATCTGTACTTCCAATACTTACTGTTATATTTGTATAATTAATAATATTATTAATTAATAAATAATATAATTATAATTAATTAATATAATTTGTTAATTACATTACATTTTCATAATTAAAATTTATAAGCTTTATTGATAGGCTCAGTCAATGATTTACAGGAATGCACTGGTATGGTATCTTTAAGTTTATGATTTGTTATTTACTCTTAGACTCAAACATTTCAACTACCTACAAAATTTTAGAGATTATTTTTAACTCAGACTATTTGAATTCAGTACATGCTGATGGAAGTGTTGTATTATACGCATTTGATTTTTCTTCCAATTTTTGCACATGGGCAGTTTGTATCTGAGGTCACAATACTCACTAAACCAAGACACTTTTGTTGATAGTATTGCTATTTCTAGCTTTATAGTGACAGTTTGTTTCCCTTAACAAACTCCAAGGACAGGCACAAAGCAATGGCCTCAAGCATTAAGGATCACCATAGTAAAGTCACAAAATCTGCACGCCCTATAAGTGTGCAGCCAAGACCTACTCCTAAACTTTCTTGTGAGCAGTAAAGTGTAAACCACAAGATCTGGTGCTCACTGGAGTAAGACCCAAACTGAAGAATAATTTGAGTGCAAGATATTATGTAACTATGTAGTTTGTATCTTGTCAGTACAAAAATTAAGATTATAAGTTAGCCCTGTGGCATAACCAAGAACAATAAAATCTTACTTTGTAATATGATCAGTATTCACAAAAGTTTATAATAATAACAAAATTAGAATTTTGTTGTACTTTTTACAGAAATAGACCTGGGTGTAGTGAATATAACTAAAATTCAAAACTAGCATTTTAGAATTATATCAAACAGAAATTCTATAAGGTTGTGTCCAAAACAGACAAGCATAATATATACATGGCAATCAGGTTGAAAACAAGTCAGATACACGAAAATAATAAGTATATTTTAACAATCTGAATACACAAACACACACACACACACACACACACATTCAGAAGTCTTGTGCACATATCAACGTGTATGCTTACCCATATAAAAATGTATATACTTTAAATACATAAAAAGGGACTTAGTACATCAACACATCCTGGCTACTAATCTAGAGATCTCAAGTTCGATTCCTCAAGGTGCGTTTTTCAGCCCCTAGATCAGTTCAGTCTGTAGAAGTGAGTACCTGGGATAATCATTGCCGAAGCATAGTTCTGGCCACACTTCCTTTGTTGTATACCAAAGTGGCTCATATTCCAAAACAGCATACTCTGCCTAATTCCTAAACTACTTCAGGTGTACTTTGGTTGCCATTATTAGTTTTACTATAGACACAAAATTCAGTGCTGTTAAAATATACATATCTGTAACCAGTTCTTACCACTAGACATTCTTCTTCATTAGCAACTTTTTGTCCAAGAGCCAAACTCACAATACTAACTCCATTAGGCCTTTCTCTCAACTTCTGAACACCTTTTAAATCCTCTAGTTGTGACCTGAAATTAAAAAGTGAAAATGAAAGTGGTGTATATATGTACAAAACTATTCTGAAATCTTATACAAACAAATATACATACCATGTGCAAAATTATTATTATACTTGCAACATTGACATTTTTGTAATATGCTCTAAAATTCACTGACATTTTTTTAACAAGGAGCCACAAAATCAGATCTACTTCATACATGTAAATGAGTAAGATCTACATTTGTTTTGACAATAAATTAAGAAAACAGGTTTTTAAAAATATTTGTAATTTATTAACAAGTGTCTCAGTCCTATAAAATTAATATGCATATTAACACATACTATCACACGAGGGGAGCACTGATCATGGGCTGCAAGTCAAAGGAGTCACTAGGCTCTTCGGGCCCCCAGGGCAGAAACCTAAAATGGAGCCCCATCAAAGACCTACCTTTCTCCAAAAATATGAAGACATATGTGTATTTTAGTAATCACATGACCCAAATGGCATATGGATAAGATATGTAGACGATGGGCTATATGTATCAAATAACAAAAACACAAATGCAGAGAACATACTGAAACAAATCAATAACATACACCCTAAAATATAATTCACAGAAGAAAAAGAAAAACATAACAAAATCAACTATTTAGACATAACCATCACAAGATACAACAACCACATACAATATGCAATATATAGAAAACCAACTTCCACTAACATCATTATACCTAACCATTCTGACCACCCACCACAACATAAAATGGCAGCATTCTATTCGCTATTTAACAGAATGTACAAAATTCCCCTAAACAAACAAGAAACTGACAAAGAAAGAAATATAATATACCAAATTGGTTATGAAAATGGATACAATAAAAATACTGTGAACAACATAGAAAATAAAATCAAATGTAAAATAAAAACTGAACAATTAAGAATTAATCAAAATGAACAACGCATAAATAATAACAACAACAAAAAATGGGCCACATTCACATACATAAATAATAAAATGACGACAAAACTAACAAAACTATTTAAAAACACAGATATAAAAATAGCATACAAAACTAATAAAAATAAATTACAAATTCTAAATAGCTCACACAACAAAGATAATACAACAACTAAATACAAAAGGTATATACAAATACAAATACAACAACAGGTATATACAAAATTGAATGCCAAGATTGCAATAAATGTTACATAGGACAAACAAAAAAACAGCTGAAAAAACTTTATTTTGAACACCTAAACACATACAAAAAACCAGAAATATATAAATCCAATTTAGCCACACATGCAATAAACACAGGACACGAATTCCCAGACATAACCAATGTATCACTAATAAAGAATATACCACACAAAGGCACCATAATGAACATTTGGGAAAATTTACAAATATACAAACATAAAACACAAAACAAACTAATACCAGAACAAATACAAATCAATACAAAACGTGACACAATATTCAAAGCACTCAACATCGAAAAAACACAAAACACAAAAACATATACCACAATCACACACAATAATACAACTTTAAAATACCAAAGACCAACAAACAACCTTAATTGCATCCAACAGCCAACACACAAATACTTCACCAGGAACAAGATCGCCAAGGCTGAAGATGAAAGAACAGGAACTCTCAAAACATGTTCCATATAGAAAAATAACATCTTGAGGTAAATTTAATTATAAAGATTAAATGTAATATATATTGTAACGTAACATAGTTGAGGTTCCCCAACGTTACATAAAAATTGAGTGAAAAGTGGTCAAGGACCATACCCTGACTTAAGGTTGTTCAATAGTTCATGTGCTTGAGAAGTACCTCAAGTCAAAAGGAGGCAATGACTAATGTTAAATGTAAAAGAGCCAGACCAATGAATGATTGAATGAAATGAAATGTTTGTTTTGTACTGTGACATGTTAAGGTCTACAGAGTATTTATGTTGTATGTTGAATATGCTAAAAATGAAATGATGTTGTTTGATAATAATACTTCATCAATAATTATGTTTATATTTATATTAATTTGTTTTTATACAACCCAGTATAGTTACCAATGTTAGGCACTGTACTAAGTTCTCAGTATTGTATAAAGTTGAAAAATACTGTTGTTTTAATTAATGTTTATAAACTGGATCAGGAGTGTGACCAGTGTTTCAAGTCTAACAAGTAGTTCTGACAATTATATCATAAATTAATAAAGGGTTCCAGAACCAGTTAATTAATATAAACAAAATAACCACCAGTAAATTAAAATTCATGTAATTAACCATGTAACCAATAATTAATTGTACAGTAGGTCAGGTAAAAAGAAAATTAAGTTAAAAAAACCAAATAATGTTATAATGGTTGTAAGTGAATCTATAGGCCTAAATTCCATATTAGTGAAAGGAAATTAATACCTTTTTAGTAAACCCAGTCCAACGAAAATCTGCTAAAACATTTACTGTTTAGTAAGGAAGGTTAGGGGAGAATTTTATGTGATTCAATATTAATCCAAGCATGGAGTATTTTATTGGAAAGGAGTAGTAATATTCTATAATGCCGGCTCAAGGATATATAGAAAACGTGGTTGTTAAGGCAACTGAATTGCAGAAGTTGTTGATTTTGAATTAATTCGTTCTGATTGTTACAAGCTATTAGGTTGAGATGGACCGATATATTTAAAAAATATGAATAAATCTAAAGGAAATATGTATCCAAATTGAAAAACCCTTTTTGTAAAACAATTATACTTTAATACTAATGAATAATACAAATTAAATAACCCTCTAAATTGTCAATGAATACAGTAAAAAAGAATTGAAAGCCTCTCACCTCATTCACTAAATAATTCCGCTGAATTTGGTATTAAACCAATTCATGCTATAAATCGAAGACCAGTAAAGAATTAAAGCCTGAATTAACGGAATTATTGGAAATAACAGAAGACTCGGTTTGGCGAAATAACCTTCATTGGCAGCAGAAGCTGAGATCCTAATTCCAGTTCACTGGGACCAAGAATTGTGAAGATCGTAAAAGAAGAATAGAAGCCAGACGATTTCCTGAGGGTTTACCAGTACACACCACCATCCATTTTATTGAAAATCAGAGCAGTTTCACTGGATGAAGACGAGATAAGCCGCATTTTGGCCACTGTTGACAAACGTTCACCGCCAGACAAAATTTTCGTCGGTTTTGGTAAAAAAACAACTTATTTTCATTTCACTGTATTTTAAGTAAATAATTTTATTTTGTAAATTGAACAACCTTAATTATGCATTTTACCTGGCCTTACTAATGGTTCAAAGAACTATACGAACCCTGGGATAAGAATTATTTGTTATTATTTTCAAGTGTATATGTTTTTAGAATTTGAGTAATTAATAATCGATATATGTCTGGATGATCGAATGGATCGTATTATTGTTTTTTGAGACAACGTAACCTGTTAATTAATAGAGAAAATAAATAAAGTACATTTATTGTATGAGATAACCTTTAAGTTATTGCAGAATAAATACTATATGTGGTGGGTGGAATAAGTTACAAAAAGATTGATACAAACATAACGAATAACTAACCTATAAGTACGCTTATTACTAGTAACAGCGCTCAAAGTTTGCAGCTGGTGGTACGGAAGATTGTTGAACTAGCTTGTGTTTAATACTAAATTTGAATGAAATTTTCCACCATCGAGTGACTAGGGTTCACACAAATACCCCTTACATTCCGTCAATACTCTATACATATCGCTAATATTATGCAAACATTGAAAACTGAGTTAAGCCTATCGAGTAGTACGATTATAACTTCAAGGAACATAAGTATAATTTTGTTTGATTAATAATTTATTTTCCGAAGGTTCCATCGGTCACAACCGAAAGATATATTAATTAATAACATATTAATTAAACCAGGTAACAACATTTTAATTGTTACGAATTGCCACCTGCAACGTATTACTTGGCGTTTGATACACAGGAGTCTCTTATAATTAATTACACCCATAGACAAATTTCTTTACAATTTGACGTTTCCAGCGTGCAGCATATAATATAACATACGTCCTCACATAATTAACAAGTAGTTCTTTACTAAATTGGTTTACAACAGTGGGGCTTTAAAGGAGAGGAATATAATTTCTTTACAAATTGCCGCCTGCAACGTGGGGCTTAAACGAAAACGAGGACGTCTACTATAATTTCTTTACAAATTGGCGCTCAACGAGTGGGCTTTAGTTAAGTAAAAAATCATATTAATTGTTACTTAATTTGAGCAGGCAACCATTAGAGGCACAGAAATGCATAATGCCCGAGGCAAGTCGAAGAAGAGGGCAGAAGAAAAGGAGATTGAAGAAGGTGGACAGGAACAAGAAATAGAATTAGTTACGGACAGTGAAATGGACCAACAGACAGGTGATACAGAAGAAACTGAAGTAGTTATGGATACGGAAAAGGAAATAGTGGAAGAGGATACCCAAGGGGACCAACCAGATAAGGAGGAAGCCAGAGGAGGATTAAATTGGGAAAAATTAATGGAATTAATGAGTAGTATGAAGGAGGATAATAAACAAACTAATGAGAGTTTAAAACAAACTAACGAAAAATTAGACAGTATTAAAGAAGATTCCAAGAAACAGAAAGAAGAATTAGATAAAAAATTTGACGAGAATTCAGAAAAGCTAGAAAATAAAATAGACAGTATCAAAGAAGATAATAGACAAACTAATGAAAAAATAGACAGTATTAAAGAAAGTACTAGTGAACTTTTAAGGCAAACCATAAATGAAAATAATGAACGATTGAAGGCCGATTTTAGACAAATCAATGAAAAGATAGATAGTATAAATGAAAATTCAGAAAAGCTGGAAAATAAAATAGACAGTATTAATGAAAACTCAAGAAAACAAAACGAAATTTTGAGCGAAATTTAATCAAGCAAATGAATGAAAGGTTCGACAAGAATGATGAGAGATTAAAGCAGATTCTGGAGAATACCAAACGAATGGATGAGAAAATTGAAAACCATAATAAGGAGTTGCGGCAAATCATCAATGAACAAGGCCTAGCATTGAGGGAAGTCATCAATGGAAGTATTATAATTGTCAATGAAACATGGAGCAAAGGAGTTGATAGCTATGAAGTGGAGGTAAGACAGCAAATAAATGAAATTAAGGTGGATCTGGAAAAGACAGATGAACCTATCATGCAACTCAGAGTGGAAGTAGAGACCAAAATTACTTAAATAGGAAAACTACAAGCGAAGACCCAAGAAAAATTTGACAAGATACCAATTGATAGAACCGGAAGAATAGAACGGGTTCATGATGAAATGAAGATAGTGAGAATAAGACAAATGTGTAAAAGGAAATTAATAAATACACGGAAGAATTGGAAATGATTAAAAGGGGATTGGTTCAGCTACATAATAGACCAATTACGGAAAACAGAGAAGTAAGGCAAGTGAGAAACTTTAAACGAACCACACTTGAATTCCCAGATGGACTAGAAGGACCAAAAAGGCCAAAACTAACTAAGGAGCATGGAGGACTTATGGAATTTATGTATGAACCATCAGAAACATTAAGAGACAGTACAGAAGAATCAGTTCAAAGGACGATGATGAGCTTGACTATAAATGACAATTTTATAGTGACAAGAGGCAAGAACTGTACAATAATGAGATATGTCACAAGGACAGAAATAACTCTATACACTAGAGAGACCCGAACAACCAGTATGGAGGAAATAATGGACCACGGTTAAACAGATTCCAAACAGAATATAATGAAAAGGGGACGGATTTTATGGATACAGGACCAAGCAACCCATTGTAAATAAAAACCCAAAATTCTAAAGAAACTGTAAGAACAACTTACTCAATAATTATTCAGAAACAGTATAATTTAAAATAAAGAGGATAAATACCCCAAAATTCAAAAAATGAAGTAAGCTCAACTTACAAACAAGTATCTAAGAAAACAATTTATGAGGTATATAAGAAAGAGAATTTTGAAAAAAAAAAAAACCAAATTCGAAAAATAAGTAAGAACACCTTACTATACAATTTAGAAGAAATTGCTTTAAACTAATATGAAAGAAAAAAAAATAACACTGATTCAACCTAATAAAAATCATCAAAACCAAAAAACAAAATGAGTTTATCTGATGTAGTATAATAGTGAGAAATGTAATTTAGAAAGTAAAAGGAATAATAATGATTATGCCAGAAGAATATAACTACATGATGTAATGTATGGTACTAACCAAAATATCATAACCAGCTGTATTGATCATAAAGGAATATGAGCCAATGAAGATAAGAGAATGAAGAAGCCAAAATGGAACCGTCAAAAGGATCACAAGAAAAGAAAAAAAAAACAAATGGTTAAGAATTATCCGTAAAAAGCCAATTAATAAATGTCAATAAAATAGCCAAGTATTGGAGAGGAAAAGTGTATAATAGAAGGAAGAATTAATATGAAGAAATAATATGATCTGAGTTAAAGTACAGTGAATAATCCCTAGAGTATGATTATTATTTATTATTTTATTGAAGGTCACATGATGACTACCTTACGAGGTTTATTAATGAAGATTGACTGTAGAATATTCCAGCAATCATTTAACTGGGCAGAGATGATGTTCCTCTGACCCCAGAAAGTATGTAACGGACGACGGTAATTGGTTAGCCGATAGAGCACCACCGATTCGATTCCAGTTATAATGTTAGGGAGGTTTAGGAAAATTAAATATTAGAGGGAAAACTCACAAATAAATATAGAGAATTAAATAAAACCAGATCCAAAATGTATAATTAATAAAGAATGTCACAAGAATGATTATAGAAATAAGATTTAAACTTGGGAAATAATTGATTTCAAGAAAGAACGAAGAAATGATAATAATATAACGGATAATTCTGAAATATAAAAGTACTATAAATAGGAAACCAATTGGCCAGATACAAGTTATGAGTTTATTTCTTGTTAAACTTTGTTTATACCAAAATAAACTTATTTCGAAGGGGGGGTGTTATGTAACGTAACATAGTTGAGGTTCCCCAACGTTACATAAAAATTGAGTGAAAAATGGTCAAGGACCATACCCCAAGTCAAAAGGAGGCAATGACTAATGTTAAATGTAAAAGAGCCAGACCAATGAATGATTGAATGTAATGAAATGTTTGTTTTGTACTGTGACATGTTAAGGTCTACAGAGTATTTATGTTGTATGTTGAATATGCTAAAAATGAAATGATGTTGTTTGATAATAATACTTCATCAATAATTATGTTTATATTTATATTAGATTTGTTTTTATACAACCCAGTATAGTTACCAATGTTAGGCACTGTACTAAGTTCTCAGTATTGTATAAAGTTGAAAAATACTGTTGTTTTAATTAATGTTTATAAACTGGATCAGGAGTGTGACCAGTGTTTCAAGTCTAACAAGTAGTTCTGACAATTATATCATAAATTAATAAAGGGTTCCAGAACCAGTTAATTAATATAAACAAAATAACCACCAGTAAATTAAAATTCATGTAATTAACCATGTAACCAATAATTAATTGTACAGTAGGTCAGGTAAAAAGAAAATTAAGTTAAAAAAACCAAATAATGTTATAATGGTTGTAAGTGAATCTATAGGCCTAAATTCCATATTAGTGAAAGGAAATTAATACCTTTTTAGTAAACCCAGTCCAACGAAAATCTGCTAAAACATTTACTGTTTAGTAAGGAAGGTTAGGGGAGAATTTTATGTGATTCAATATTAATCCAAGCATGGAGTATTTTATTGGAAAGGAGTAGTAATATTCTATAATGCCGGCTCAAGGATATATAGAAAACGTGGTTGTTAAGGCAACTGAATTGCAGAAGTTGTTGATTTTGAATTAATTCGTTCTGATTGTTACAAGCTATTAGGTTGAGATGGACCGATATATTTAAAAAATATGAATAAATCTAAAGGAAATATGTATCCAAATTGAAAAACCCTTTTTGTAAAACAATTATACTTTAATACTAATGAATAATACAAATTAAATAACCCTCTAAATTGTCAATGAATACAGTAAAAAAGAATTGAAAGCCTCTCTCACCTCATTCACTAAATAATTCCGCTGAATTTGGTATTAAACCAATTCATGCTATAAATCGAAGACCAGTAAAGAATTAAAGCCTGAATTAACGGAATTATTGGAAATAACAGAAGACTCGGTTTGGCGAAATAACCTTCATTGGCAGCAGAAGCTGAGATCCTAATTCCAGTTCACTGGGACCAAGAATTGTGAAGATCGTAAAAGAAGAATAGAAGCCAGACGATTTCCTGAGGGTTTACCAGTACACACCACCATCCAATTTATTGAAAATCAGAGCAGTTTCACTGGATGAAGACGAGATAAGCCGCATTTTGGCCACTGTTGACAAACGTTCACCGCCAGACGAAATTTTCGTCGGTTTTGGTAAAAAAACAACTTATTTTCATTTCACTGTATTTTAAGTAAATAATTTTATTTTGTAAATTGAACAACCTTAATTATGCATTTTACCTGGCCTTACTAATGGTTCAAAGAACTATACGAACCCTGGGATAAGAATTATTTGTTATTATTTTCAAGTGTATATGTTTTTAGAATTTGAGTAATTAATAATCGATATATGTCTGGATGATCGAATGGATCGTATTATTGTTTTTTGAGACAACGTAACCTGTTAATTAATAGAGAAAATAAATAAAGTACATTTATTGTATGAGATAACCTTTAAGTTATTGCAGAATAAATACTATATGTGGTGGGTGGAATAAGTTACAAAAAGATTGATACAAACATAACGAATAACTAACCTATAAGTACGCTTATTACTAGTAACAGCGCTCAAAGTTTGCAGCTGGTGGTACGGAAGATTGTTGAACTAGCTTGTGTTTAATACTAAATTTGAATGAAATTTTCCACCATCGAGTGACTAGGGTTCACACAAATACCCCTTACATTCCGTCAATACTCTATACATATCGCTAATATTATGCAAACATTGAAAACTGAGTTAAGCCTATCGAGTAGTACGATTATAACTTCAAGGAACATAAGTATAATTTTGTTTGATTAATAATTTATTTTCCGAAGGTTCCATCGGTCACAACCGAAAGATATATTAATTAATAACATATTAATTAAACCAGGTAACAACATTTTAATTGTTACGAATTGCCACCTGCAACGTATTACTTGGCGTTTGATACACAGGAGTCTCTTATAATTAATTACACCCATAGACAAATTTCTTTACAATTTGACGTTTCCAGCGTGCAGCATATAATATAACATACGTCCTCACATAATTAACAAGTAGTTCTTTACTAAATTGGTTTACAACAGTGGGGCTTTAAAGGAGAGGAATATAATTTCTTTACAAATTGCCACCTGCAACGTGGGGCTTAAACGAAAACGAGGACGTCTATATTAAGTTCTTTACAATATATATATATATATATAATTTGTGATGTTTCAATTTGTTTTTTCTGCAAGTAGTCTAATTTCGTATATTCTTTTTAACACCTGACGCACGTTTCACTGAAAAATATCAGTACCATCAGAGGTTTCTAAGTCATATATATATGATTTGTGATGTTTTCAATTCGTTTCTTCTGGAAGTAGTATAATTTTGTATATTCTTTTTAACACCTGACACACGTTTCACTGAAAAATATCAGTATCATCAGAGGTTTCTAAGTAAATTAATAACAACCGAAATAATTCTATTAATATTAAAATTATACTACTTGCAGAAGAAACAAATTGAAAACATCACAAATTATATAATTACTGCAAGAAACATCGAGTTACTTATATAGAAAATTATATATACATATATATATATTGTAATGACAAGACTCGTTAACCTGTCTAATGTGTACTTTGTTAGTATTTTGAGGATGAGTAAGTTGTCAGGGTAATATTAGTTGAGCGCCAATTTTGCAATCAAATGTTGCAAATAAAATGTATTTGTAAATTAGTAAGTATTATTTTAAAATATCATAAAGGTTTCTTTTTCAACTATAATTCAATCTCTTTTAATCTTTTATTTAGTAGATGATAGTGATAACTAAAGCTCAGCAAGGCAGATTCAAATCGGATGCCATACTTCCTGGTTGGGAGTGTTGCCAACTTAAGCTAGTTGATGAAGCAAATTAACAGTCACTGATATGGTGTTTATAATATCATACACATTTATTTATCCATTAAATAAAGAAACGAAAACCTTTTTTCTGTAGTTATTGAACTCAAATCCTTTATTATTTTTTTTAAATTGTTTTAAAAGACAAATATAATTATTAACAAAGTCTGACTGGCTGTTCTTTAAATATGCTCAGAATGGCAGCAGTAGCTCTTAATGTTCTAGGGACCATACATTTGCATTTTTTGTATAATTACTAAATAAAATACAAATAGTATGTTTTTACGTTATGTCCTTTTGACTACGATATAAACGACAGATATGTTATATAACGTCTTACCTACGTTATAACGTCGGGAACCAGTGCGTAATTGCCTCAGATCAATTGCACGGGCTGCCATAGTCTTAATCAACTTCTTAACAAGCAGTAGTAGTTAGAATGAAAGGAATGTTTGTTGGGGTGTTTGATGATTTAGTCACTCAGTATTTTGTGTTAAGTAATGACATCTCTTTATTAGGTGCTATCCTTTGTAGTTCTACACGGGTTTTTTACCATAAGGTTTTCTAAATAAAAGTTTACAAAATATTTTCTGAAAAGGTGGCCACAACAAAAGTATTGTTATGTGCTAGCTTTTTCCATGGATCCGGGATATTAAATTGGTTTGTAAGTTAAGTTATTATACTATTTGAAGGGGGGGGGCATTTAGAGAATGGACTTAATTTAACCTCTAGTATCTGAAAAGCTTTATACTACAAGCACTAATTATTATTACAAATAATTTTAGTTGTATGACATAATACAATTTACAAATTGACAATAATTAAAGTCTTTTATATAGTTAATTAAACTGTCTTTTCCAAACATTTGTTTTAATGACGTTTAACCACGGAAGACAAGTCTCCGTGTCACCTGTGATATTGTGAAGTTTACTCCGTGTCCTGGTCCTTGGTCCTTGGGGTGTCCACAAATGGTAGAAGGTAATGGTAGTTTACTTACCGGGTGAAGTTCCTGAAGAGATCCTGGTAATTATGAAGCTGTTGTGCTGTTCTATGAAGTCTGGTAGCTAAGCATCTTTAGTAGTACAACTCGAGTGAAAGTTCTTGTTTCCCACAGAAGTGCAGTGCACGTCACATGGTTATTTATGAAATGTTCTCACTTTTAGTACATTGTACCTTTTTAATTTAAACAAACATTGGAGATCTTACACATAGTCAATAGAGATGTCATCCCTCTCACTTATTTATTCCATTTAATTTAATAGATTACATTTTTCTTTATAAAACACTACTTTACTGATACTTTCCTCTACACGTTGTTATATCTGCACTTTTAAATTAAAATATCTTAGTATTTCGGGGCATGGTTCAAGGGTGTAGTGTTTACTACGAGAGCGCTCCATCTCGACTGCATTATTATTATGTAAGGACAGGTAAGTTAACTGCGTGGAGTTTACGCATCACAAAAAAATAGTTCCACCTTTATTCGCTATTTACGGTATTTAAAGTTTGACCTTTTTATTATCCAAAGCTATGCTTTACTTCAGAATTAAATAGTATACTACTGTATCAAGGTTATTTATTTGAATAATTTCAAGTTTTACCAGTATTATTTGTTTAGTAAAAGAATCTGTATGCAGGTTAATTCCAGTTAATGCATGTCAGTGCATGGTAAATTATTAACTAGTTTCCCTATCTTTACATTCGCATTCCTTTTGTCATTAAATTTTTTATTAAATATTATTTTGAGTTAATCAAGGGATGTAATATTAATTTTAATGTGCGATTTAAAAATAAATTTTACTCCATATTACATTTCCTATTTTTAAATCGTCACATACTCCGCCACTTAAAGATGACACAGGGTGGGTATTCTACGGGTTATTTGGTTAGCAAGGTACTGGGAGTATGCTTGGCATTACTGTGTGAAATTTCTCTCAGTACTCGTTTTCTTTCTTTCGTGAAGTTCCCTTTCTCTCGTTTCTTAACTGCTAACTTAATCTTATTTCTTACTCCTAATTTTCGTAACTTTACAATATCGTGGCCCGACTGATTTCATTAGCATACTCTAACTCAAGTAGTTAGTTTTCTGCTCTTTCATTACTCTTTTCCAGTGCGGCGCCGTTGTGACCTTGTTACGTACTTATATCTATTTCTCTTAATTATACTATTGTAATCTAAAGTTGATCCCATACTCAACCTTAGATTATTTCTAATTCTAATATCTTATACTACTGAGACAAGCGGAATTTCATGAAGAGGTACATTTATTTTCTTTTAAACAATCAGCTGTTACAATGCAAGAGGGGTCAAACACTTTACACAAGGTGCATTGTATTACACAGGGGGTGGTTTACTATTGTTTACCTAGGCAGCAGTTCATAACAATAGGGGTGGCTTACTACAACACTAAACACGATTATTTCCTGCACGAACGAGTTTGTCGTTTATTGACAAGCTTGGGAATGACTTTTCAAAACAGGCCACATGCTGGTGGTTTACGCTATTTAAATATGCTTTTATTATTATTTTGCTTTTTACTTATATTACTACTACACCTTAGTTTAATTTAAGATACTATTCAGCTTTTTATTTAAATGACTTATTATTATTTTTTTTTTAATTTTGGTCGGATTTAAGAAACGGTTTCTTATTTGTTTAGGACTCGTTTGTTTACTTAGTGAAGCATAATTCCATACAACTAATTAGTACACTGGTTTTATTTAACTCGATTTAATTTTACTTTGTTTAAATGTTGTTGTTACTGGGCACAAGATGACACACGCTCGTTATAACAATAGAACAATAGAGGAGGTAAATCCACAATTAAAGTTACCTATATACTATTCTATTCTAATAATAATAATTATTTTCTTTTTTATTTTAATTTGATTTTAAATTACTGAAATATTTTAAAGTAACTGAGTGAATAGATCAACAGAGTGGCACATGGTATATTGTAACCAGATGCGTTTTCTACGCTGTTACAAATAATTAATTCTTTGTGTTGTACAAAGAGGAAAACAAAATTTTATTAAAAAAAATTATTAAAAAAAAAATGTTTATGTTTGTTTAAAGGTCTAATAATTTATAAATAATTCTTGTTTTGTTGTTTCGTTAAAATTTTAAAATTCGGTGAGTTGATTTGGTCAATATAAGCACTTCTGGTAGATTTAAATGAATCTGGAGTTAAACAGATTGTCTTCTTACCATAATCGATTTGCGATTTTCTGTTCTGCTCCAATATATCACTTTCTTTTAATATTTGTCATCTCCCAGTAAGTCCTGTAGTTAACTCAAACTCTTATTTTAATATGTGAAATAATTTTAAATACTGGTAGTTGAATTAATGTAATTTATTGACAATATTTCTAAAAGATCGATTTAAAATCGATATTATTCAAATGTTCGACTCTTTCACCGGGCTTAGTCGATTTTACAATTACAGGTTATATTATATAAATGTTAAAATGGTTCTTTTAGCGATTATAATTATATAGTCAGAGAAGGGAGCAAGCATAAAAAGTATAACATGTACAAATAATTCTTAATAATTAGTAAATGACAAATGGATAATAATATATAATGTTTATAATATTTAATAATTCAGACCAACGTCGTTGGTGATGAAGCTCAGCTGGCTAACACTTTGCATCACGGGAGCTCAAAATGGTGGCACATCTCGTAGTTGAAGAAAATCCAGAAACAATGGTTATAAATTCTGTTAATAAAAACGCCTTCACTACCGTTTTATTGTCTCCGTATTATTGTATATTGTCTATTCTGTGGTTAAAGGTGTCCTGAAGAAGTGTTCTGTGTTCACTGGCGTTAATTGTCTGGTGTTAGGTGTGTTCTGTTGTATAGCATATATGGTGAAAAATGTTAAAGTTCTTTGTAGAGTGAATTATCAATGTGGTATAGTTTTATTGGTTGAGTTCACTTATATTTTGATAGGTATTGTTCGTTTTCACCTTTTGTGTTGTTGTAGTGCACTGATTTTAAGTTTAAAGTAAGTAATTCGTTAACTCTCGTTTTCAATTCATAACCTTATGCGCCATTGCTCGGTACGTATAAAGATTCTTAACGCGATCGAGTATCAACCGTTCACGTTGAATGTTAATAATGAACTGTTTTACTTCCTTCGTCTTAGGAAATATCTTGCCAAGTTAATATGAAAAAAGTATTGTTTAAATATATTTGACTTCCTATTTATCTAAATATAAAATACATTATATACAGAATATTTTTAGTTTATAGATTGCTTTAGTGAACTATTAACAACATAATTGGTTTATTTACCTCATTCTATTTAATTTGATATGGCATAGTCCATATTTATAAAGATTTTTGTTAAAATTGCCATATTTCTGTCTTTTTGGAAATCTAGGCCCAAAATCCTGCTTCCTGTTCTTGTACACAATTCCTGCCATTTTAGGTGTTATAAATATAATTTTAATAAATTTCAGATGGTCACAAATCTTTCGCTTTCCTTAATTCCTTATAAATTTAACATTTGAACTGTCTTTTAGTTATTATTCATGAATTTACTATTCCTCCTTTAAAATAGTTAGTTATTAAATTTTGAAAATTTTTAATAATTTAATATATCTTTTTATATTACTCTTTTAAAGTATAGGATCGGTTATAGTAGTTGGTTATCGATCCACCTTACATAAATCTTATTAGTTTACATGGTTCATTGGTTAATTAACTAGTTTATATTAATTTTTGGGAATTCATTATTTGTCCTAAATCTTAGTATTTTACTTATATTGTTTTTTCAAATAAAGTTATTTCTACACCTCTTCTGACTTTTTAAAGTTAACATAACATTAAATAAAATTGCTTACATAATTATTGATACCTGTAGCATATTATTCCTGCTACTAATACAAAAAATAATATTTAACATTAACTAGCAGTCTCCAAAGTTAGACATGTTAGTTTGAATTCTTTTTAACATACATAATAAATATTTTATAATCTGGTACAGCATCCATACATAAATATTTTAAGCTGTATGCATACTGTTATGTAACTAAACGTTCTTATACTAAACATAAATCTTATTCTATTAGAACTCTTGGAAAAGTGGAGTTCATAGGCTCTAAACATAATTAGCCATTTAAAATTTATTACTTTTATTAAACCTAAGTCAATCACAGTCTTTTCTGTTTATATTGTATTTTAATTTAATCCCCTGTTTGTGTAATTATTCCCCCACATACTCTCTTTATCCTTTGCATTTCTATGAATGTTTTTAAGATAAAAAGTGACCTCTTTTATGAAACATTAGAAATATTTTTCACTTCAATATTTCATCACTTGTTAATTCTGTAATTATATAACATATAAAAGTTATTTAATAGCACCTTGTTTAAGTAATAGTTACACATTAACTTGAAGTTTATTATATTTAAAATCACTTACACTGGTACACATTCACTGTTGGTTCTGACTTATATTTGAGTTTTACTATATTCTCAGACCAAACCTTTAGTCATAATGGACTGTGAAGATTTGTTTATTTTACTATATAATAACTTTAGTTGGTGCACTTCTTATCACACTACTAAATACTTTTGTCTATAATTAATTTACAATTTTATGAGGTTTTGGGGTGTTATACTTTCTTTGGTGGTATTAACATTTGGTTTGGGGTTCATTGTCGTTAATAATAGGTTTATTAATGGGTATTTCTTGTAGTTCTTCCATTCTATATCTTCTTTTCTTCTCTTTTTCCTTCTTGGCTTTACCAAGGTACTTGGTTTTATTTTGTCCGTTGGTTGGTTCGGGGTATCTTCTTTATTATCTGCTCCTAAACTTCCTCTTCCTTCTTGATTTCGGGGTATCTTCTTTATCACCTGCTCCTAAACTTCCTCTTCCTTCTTGATTTCGGGATATCTTCTTTATCACCTGCTCCTAAACTTCCTCTTCCTTCTTGGGTTCGGGGTATCTTCTTTATCATCTGCTCCTAAACTTCCTGTTCCTTCTTGGGTTCGGGGTATCTTCTTTATCACCTACTCCTAAACTTCCTGGGTAATCTCCTGATTTTTTATATGAGTTTCTTTTAGTTTATTTTCTTGAGTTTTAGTGTTGCATTTTTATTATTTAATTACTTTTTCCTTTTATAGTGGTGTTTTTCTTTGAAGTTTAAATTATTTTCATTTGAAATTCTTTGAGTTATATGTAATTTAATTGTTTTTATGATCTTAATGGAATTAATTTTTAGTGGATTATCTGTCATGCTACAGATTGCCCTCCTCCAGAAGTGATTTTTTCAGACTATACTTGGTTTGTCTGAAATAATTGCTTATGATAATTATTATATTTTTTAGTATTCTTGACTTCCTTCCATTTCAAAATTTTTCTTATATATATTTGAGCTTACATCTATTTTATTCTTACTTGATCTTCCTTGATAGTAATAGTCATCTGAGTTTCATATTTGTTATTTTATTTTCTTTTTTCTTCTTGGTGTTTTATCCTCGGGATATTTATTCCCTATCATTCCCTAACACGTGAGCTGGTGCAGTTCAGAGAGGCACTGTACGCTACTTCCTCTGCTGTCCAATACTTCACTTCTATTTGAGTACAGAGGCAAATCATCTCTGCTCAAAAACATATTAATACTGCTGGACTTATCTACAGACAGATATTAAAAAAATTATTTCAGAATAGTACACTTTTGTTACTATTTAAAAAAAATATCTTTGGATACTTCACTTCGTATATTGCTCAGAGATTTTAATATTCCTATCTCAGTTATTCTCCTGACTTGTTAACTTGATGGTTATTTCAATTGGTATTATGGTGGGAAGCTCTTTTATTAATATAATTATCAATGTTTATTATCATATAAAGTTTTTGTTATTAGTTCTTTATTCTTCTCTGGTTTATATTACAATCTGCTTTTGTTTATGGTAGCATATATTTCTGATATATTTGTTTGTTTCTCAGTTTTTATTTGTTCCACTTGTTCCATGTTCTAGAACTTTCCTATAATTGTCTTTATTACATTTGACACTTATTTCATGATCATTTCATTATTGATTTATTTAATTACATTTATAACTTTGATTCTTTTCTCAAATTACTTCTCTCTGGTTTTTTATTCAAATGAATGTCTTAATTAATTTTTTAATGAGGTCATTGTTTCTCTTTATACCACTTCAAAGTGTTATTATTTTTATTTCCACACAAGTTTATTCAGTTAATCGTATCACTGGTTTTTATTTCTTTTTATATAATTTCATAGAAGGTTTTTACAATTTATTGGTTGTAAATTGACATTCCTATATCCTTTAGAATTGATTTGTTTTACATCTCTAAATTCTTTTCCTTTTATTCCATAAAGTTTTTATAAATAGTTTGTCAGCAAGTTGATATTACTTTATTTTTGGAATTTTGATGATTCGTAATTCAAAATTCTTTCTTTTTATTTCATAAAGTTTTTTATTCATAAATTATGTCTGTAAGGTGATCTTACAATTCTTTTGAATTTAGGGGTTTTTAACAAAATTCTTTCTTTTTTGTTTCTATATAGTTTTCATAATAATGGTAGTAAGGTGATCTTACTTTGTTTTTGAATTTTGATGATTAATCAAAATTCTTTCTTTTTTTATCTTTATTCCAAATTGTTTCTTTCAAAATTGTTTGTAGTAAGTTGTTCTTACTTATATTTTTGAATTTCGTGGTTTAATCAAAATTCTTTTTATATTATATTTCCAAAATGTTTCTTTCAAGATAGTTGTAGTAAGTTGTTCTTATACTTTTGAATTTCGTGATTTAATCAAAATTCTTTTTATATTATATTTCCAAAATGTTTCTTTCAAGATAGTTGTAGTAAGTTGTTCTTACTTATATTTTTGAATTTCGTGATTTAATCAAAATTCTTTTTATATTATATTTCCAAAATGATTCCTTCAAGATAGTTGTAGTAAGTTGTTCTTACTTATATTTTTGAATTTCGTGATTTAATCAAAATTCTTTTTATATTATATTTCCAAAATGATTCCTTCAAGATAGTTGTAGTAAGTTGTTCTTACTTATATTTTTGAATTTCGTGGTTTTATCAAAATTCTTTTTATATTACTCCTCATGATACTTTTTCATGGATGCCTGGTTATATACACCCTTGATTTTACCAGAACCCATCTCCTTTATCTCATACGTGTTATTGTTTTTGTCTTTGGAGACTATATAGGGTCCAGTGTATAATAGTAATAATTTCTTAGTTATCCCTTCCAGTGAACTTGGTAATTCCCTATTTTTTAATAATACTTTTTCACCACTGGTATAGGTAATTATTTTACCCATACCTTTTTGATGTTTATTTCGCCGTTTCTCCTGGTCTTCGGCCACCTTGTTATAAAATTTGATTCTGTCAAAAGTATAAATATTTTCCCTCGGGAACTCCAATATTTCTTCGATCTCCCTTGGGGGTTGCTTTTCGTACATGGCGGAGTATGGGGTAATTCCTATGGCTGGGTGGTACGCCAAGTTGAGGAATTCTTCTGTGGCCTCTAGATAGTCTTGCCACCTCCTCTGTTGATTGTGGCAATATGTTCATAATATTCGCCCCACCTCTCGTAATACTCTTTCCGCCGGGTTACTGCTCGGGTGGTATACCGAGGTATTATAAGTATGAACACCCATAGACAGTAGTGTATCCTGCCACTTTTTCCCCTTGAATTGGGTTCCGTGGTCGGTAATGATCGAAACTGGTTTTCCGACGTTTGGGAAGTACTGGTTGGTTAATATGTTGAGAATTTTATTTGTAGTCGCCCGATTTGCTGGGTATAGCTTGATGAACTTCGTGAAATGGTCCATCACGATGACTAGATACTTGTATCTGTGACGACCCCCTACTGCGGGGAAATGGCCCGCAGATGTCCAAAAATACTTTTTCCAACTTTGCCTGAGATGTTATTGGAATCATTTGCCCTTCCTTTTTCTCGTTATTCGATTTAACGAGTTGGCAAATGCGGCAACCCTTTATATATTTCCGGACCTTCCGGTTGATATCTTTAATGTGGCAGCTCTCTTCCAGGGCCTTTATCACCTTTAAGGCGCCCATATGCCCATATCGAATATGATAGTTACTTACTATCTCCTTTTCGATATGGGTTGGAATGATAACCTTCCATTTCTCCTTCCTCAAACATGGTTGTATGAACAGTACATTGTTACGAATTTTATAATATCGGGCGATAGTCTCGTCCCCTGCTTCCAATCTCGTCTTAATGGACTGTAATTTCGGGTCTGCTTGTTGGTGGGTGCTCAGGTTTTCCAATAATGAGGCTAGATCGGCTCTGGTACTAAGAATGTGGTATATTTTGAGTACACTTTCTTTCTCCCCCTCGAATGTTTGCTTATCAATGTCGACTCGTGACAACACGTCCGCAACGACATTCTTCTTTCCTGGGATGTACTCCCACTTAAGATTATACTCTTGTAGTAACAGTATCCACCAGGTCAACCTTCCGTGACTGAGTTTGCATCTCCTTAAGAACGATATGAACTTATGGTCTGTCCGGACGGTAACGGGGTAACCAAGGATGTAGGTGCGGAATTTGCCACACGCGAACACTACACTTAACAGCTCTTTTTCAGTGACGTGGTAGTTCTTTTCGCACTGGTTTAACGCTCTACTTGCGAAGCAAATCATGAGATGATCGCCCTCCTCATCCTCTTGATACAGTGTTGTGCCAAGGCTAATGTCGCTGGCATCGCAATTCAGGAAGAACGGTTTACTGAAATCCGGATGGCGAAGTATTATTGGTTCAAGGAATTTTTCTTTAATCAGCTTTAAGGTCGTCTCATTCTGCTCTATACCCCATATCCATTTATTCTTGGATGACAGTTGTGGTTGAAATCTGGCGGTAAATTCAGAATACTTTTCCTGGAACTTGCGATAGTAATTACAGAGTCCCAGGAATGACTGTAATTGCCTTCGATTCTTTGGCGTTGGAAATTTCTGAATCGCTTCTACTTTTTCAGCCGACGGTGAGATTCCTTGGTCGTTCAATATAAAGCCCAAGAACTGAATTTCCTTGGCTATGAAATGAGATTTTTCTAGCTTTAGCGTGATGTTATTCGCAGCTAATTTCCTCAGCACATGTTCCACACGGTAGCAGTGTTCCTCCCAAGTTTCTGAGGACACTAGCAAATCATCTACGTACACGGTGGTGAATTGTAGTTCTTCCTGGCCAAGTATCTGGTCCATGCAGTGTACAAAGACAGCGACCGAATTCACTAGTCCGAAGGGCAATCTTTTAAACTGGTAGTTCCGCCCTTCGAATATGAAAGCCAGATACTGGCGACTCTGTGGATGCAATTCCACCTGCCAGTAGCCGCACACCGTGTCCCAGGTACTAAAGTACTTGGTACAGTGGAATCGTTTTAAAATCTCTTCAATCTCACCGGGTGAAGTCCTGTCATTAATAATCATTTTATTAATTTCCCGCGCATCTAGGCATAAACGGACTTGTCCGTTTTTCTTAGGAATAGCCACAATAGGACTGGTGTATGGAGATTGGCTACTCTCTATAATGTCACGGTTAATCATCTTAGTTATTTCAGCTCTTACTGCTTCCTTTCGTGATTGCGCGATGGGGTATGACTTCCGGTTAAAGTCCACTGTGTAACCCCTCTTTCCTTTTGTCTTTTTTTTTATGAGTATAAAAACAACTTAATTTATTTTAATATATTTTTTTTTTTTTTTTTGAAAGAGAAGCCACAAGTTAATTAGGACTAGGCCGAAGCCTAGAGAAGCAAAAATTATGCTGGGTCCAGTATGACGGGACTGGCAATAAAACTCAGCCGTAACAGAACGATAACAATTTATTTTATTTCATGCCCTGCTTTAATATTATTAAACTAGAACAACATGTGTGCCCAATCACAAGTATGAATAAAGGTAAAACATAACAAGGAACAAAGGTCGCGCGCCCTTGCTCACTTTCACAATTAAATAGAAATGTTTCTAAAGCTTATTCAAAGGCCGGTATGACACCGGCACACCCCCACCCCGAAAGGGCAACCCGGTTGCCCCACTCAAAAACTCGGGAAAGTACCCTGCAGTGTACCCCTTCTTAAATACTCCGGTGGACATCGTGGGTAAGGTGGCCCGGCGGCACTTGCTCCCAGGAGAACAGAGGCTCAGAAGGGAAGACGAAAGAGCTGAAAGAAGACATGTAGAGTGTAAGTGTGTGGTTGCTGCACGCTGATCTGATCAGGGCCAGCCCACAGCAAAGAGGGACAGAGAAGAAAGACAAAAGAAAAGTTCGGGAGCTCCCTGAGTTCCGACCTCCTGAGGCTTGTCCACCCAAGCCAGAGCACGATAGCCACCTAAACAGGGCAACTGCCCCATATACCTACAGGGTAATTCTGTAATACTACCCCCATTTTACACAATCCCTTTACTGCGCGGGCCAAGGGGAAAAAGAGGCGGTGACAGTCACCATGATGCGGTGATCCCCACTGGGGACCTGACGGAAAACCATGTCAACTGTGACTATGGCACCCTTTGCGACATATATATACGAGTTTTACAAGTGTGCTCCAAGGGCATGTGGTGCAGCAACAGGGGGGAAGAGGAGCACAACAGACCCCTGCCCCCCTATTGCTCCACACTTCTCTCGCTAACTCCTTTTTTTTTGCTTTTTCTAGGTTTTTTTTTTTTTTTTTTTTTTTTTTTTTGTAAGGTCAGGATAATCGGAAGGTGAATGGGAAAGGATGATTAAACGGTCATAGGTTAGGATTGAAGGTAAGGACCTGGCTCCCTCCGGACATAAGGACAATTGGAGAAACCCAAGGCTCGCGCAGGCAGGGGCGCATCCCTGAAGTAGACGAACCCCACTGGGACTGTGGGAAACATCTACCCGCTACCTTAGGTATTCCCTCCTTTCGGACACCACTCTCTAAGAAATTATCTCGTGTTGAGCTGTACTGACTGGTTTCTTCGGGATCAGAATCAAGGCAACTTACCTCACTACTTTCACTCCGCTTTGGATTATGCTCATCGTCTAACTCCTCTGCTACAATTTCTTCCTTTTCTACAACTTCCCCTTCTTCGTCCACACAATCCAAATCAACTTCCTGACACTGCACCTCCTCAGCATCTTCCCGTTGCTCCTCTGATCCATCTTCTTCACCACACGCATCGCCAGCTCCTTCATGAACTTCTTGACTAACCTCTTCTCCGATCTCATTTTCATCAACACGTTCATCACCAACGTCCTCGCCATCACTTCCACTACCACCATCTGAACACTGCACATCTACGTCCTCTGCTAGTTGCTCACCTGGTCCATCTGAAACTTCCTCCCATTCCTCGGAATCCTCAACACTACTTACAGAAGGCGTCTGCACATCTTCACACACTACCTCACTCTCACTCACAAACTCCACAACGCTGCCACCAAATTTCTCCTCAACTTCTACCTCACTTGCGGCATGGACATCCCCTTGTCCATCCACAACCTCAGAAACACTCGCAGCCTGGACATCCCTGTGCCTATCTGCAACTTCAGACTCTACAGTCTCCCTAACACCTACAACTATACTCACCTGCGCAGCATCTGCAGACCGCTCTTCTGACTCTTCTGTCGATTCCACTCCTTGACCACCTTCAGCAACTAGAACGTCCTCAACATCTTCCACCCTGGAATCCAGCTGTCCAGGCTCAGGTGCAATGACTAAATTAATTTCTACTGGCGATGGTAAAGCGACACTCTCAAATGACTTCTCATATCCCTGCGTAGACGATGATGATGTTACAGGATTGGATCCCTCACGACCCGAGATGTAAATACCGGAACAAATTCTGCGGCCTCTAGATTCAACCATGACGTCCTCTTTGAGTCCGGTAATTCAGTATTAACTGACGCGTTCTTATCCTATTGTATTGTTCCCACGAAGTAATTCCGCTCTTCTACTTCTGCTTCCTCTTCTTCATCTACTACTCTCTTAGGCACTTGTACTTCCTCTGGAACCTTTAAACTCTCACTTTTCTGTAAATGAGAATAACGCCTAACTACAGGCTCCCTACTTGCCGATGGTTGTTCCCTAACATAATTTCTTTTTCCCCTGTAAATTTCATGTTTCTTTGTTTTCTGTGCTGTAGCTGTTGTTACCGCCTTCACACTTGCCACCCCCTTGTAGCCTCCATCACTTCCGGAATATTCTGGCTTTCTAAGCGTCTCTTGGGTTCTCCTCCAACCACCATGTTTGTCCCTTTTGGCTCTTCCTGATGAACCGCTGGAGTATTGGACATCGGTGGCCTCTTTTCCCCGGTACTCGTCAACCTCCTTGACCGTTCCTGAAAGCACACACAGTCGCTCAAGGTCCGCAAAACAACGTGGATGGTCCGCGAATGCCAAACGAGATCTCTCCCGGGGAGTCAGTCCTTCCAGAATCGCTTGTATCACTTCTGTCTCGGGCAACCCCAATCTTAACACCCGGGAAACTTTCCGTATATCGCGCACGAAGTCTCCTAACGCCTCTCCGTAGGCCTGTGGGTGATAGAATCTTTCCAACTCAAGCTTGGCGCGTCGTCGAATGGGTAGGAAGAAGTTCAACACCTCCCCATGGAAAGCATCAACACTGTCACCCCGACGCAGAGCCTTGGTGACCAGATCAGCCAACGTACTCCGGCAATACGGGTATATAAGAGACAAGACCTCCCCATCGGACACCCCCGGGAAATCTGCCACCTGCAGGACCAGGTCCAAGAAAACCAACAGCTGGTCCTCATCAAATCCATTCACCACCGGAAATTTCTGGAGAACGCCTGTAAGAGGGTGGGGCAATTGCTAGCATATCCCCGCCAGAATTGCACAATTCAAAACAAACAATCCTAAAACAAATCCCGACTAAACACCTAACACCAACATAACCTACAAAAACATATTCATAAACATTTAGGAAAAACCCAAGTATTGTCCTTCCATTGAGTAGACCCCCGGGTTCTCTAGCGCTGCGGAGACCTGGCCTATCCTGAACCATGCACATCCACGACGGAAGGAGACAAGAGACAAGCAAGAATACAACACACATAACATCAAACAGCAACTCGACACACGCCATACCAACACACAAATCACAACAACCAACTAACAATCAACTGAAAGTCCTAATTCGGGAATTAAAAATACTTAGACATCAACCAGACACAAGTCGGTTCCGGTACCGATTTCCGATCGGGCCATACCGCATCCCAACAATGTAACACGCTAAACTCCGACCCTAATTAACATTCCATCTTCCAGGCCACGCTTGAGACTCCCCGGCCATACAAGCTATCCAAAAATTTTTAAACACTATTAACCGTCTCAGTGGTGCGACCCGACTCACAAATTAAACAACTTATAACTAGCCTACACGGGCCTATATCAACTATGTCACAACAATCGCATTAATATTTCCGAGTCTGCAAGCCCCGTCACACACCAGGACCCAAGGGTTCAAGCCTAGAATGAACCACGCTCTGAGCTACCATTTGTGGTAGCAGACTCTATAAACCACGCTCTGCGGTACCATTTGTAACCCCTCTTTCCTTTTATGTCTTTTTTTTTATGAGTATAAAAACAACTTAATTTATTTTAATATTTTTTTTTTTTTTTTTGAAAGAGAAGCCACAAGTTAATTAGGACTAGGCCGAAGCCTAGAGAAGCAAAAATTATGCTGGGTCCAGTATGACGGGACTGGCAATAAAACTCAGCCGTAACAGAACGATAACAATTTATTTTATTTCATGCCCTGCTTTAATATTATTAAACTAGAACAACATGTGTGCCCAATCACAAGTATGAATAAAGGTAAAACATAACAAGTGTGTATAAATCTTAGGCATAACAAATGTGTATAAATATAAAACATCACAAGTGTGTATAAATCTTAAGCATAACAAATGTGTATAAATATTAAGCACAAGTGTATATAAATCAGTGAACACATGTATATATAATTATAAAATTCTCTCCCATCTCGTGGCTAGCTAGACACATAACACACACAGAACATAAGGTACACAAACTCACAATCACATTAATTTTAACACGCATGCCCCTGGAATGCACCCACCTACCAGGTAGAGTACTACAATCTTATAACCCAGCAGTGATAAAATATACGCCCGACGGCAACCCGTTCAGTAGAATTACATAAAAGCCAAAACCCCAGGAAGGATGAGAATAATTCATGACGCATAATAACTGGACCGCCCATTTGTCTAGCATTCCATTGATCAATGACCCATCACGAGCGTGTGAACCTTAATTTCCTTTCACATCATTAAGTAAAAATTGACAGAACTACATCACCTACTTTCGAACAGCTTTTATAGAATTCTAAACAGTTATTTGACTTCACAAAATTCCGAAAGGAATTAAAATCTTTATGTACTTTAACAAACAGGAATTAATTGCTTGAGGCTTTACAATTTCAGAAAATTTTGACAATATATGACTTACCCAAAAAAGAAAATGCTGAATACATGTTTTATAGTCAAAAATTAAACAGCAAATACTACAAGTGGAAGTCAATCCATATGTGTTTACCAGTTAAGAAAAACAATCAGTATACCCCTAGTGCAAGGGGCAAAATCAACTAAAATATTTCCAGACAAATAGTAAATCATTTCTATTAGCCCCAAATGACTATATAAAATAATTAAAAGAAAAAAGAATACAATAAGGTGGTTGTGCTCTGGCATCTGTGGGAGCGCGCCCACATGTAGTTGACAAAATTTGACAGGCATTCAACCTGTCTGAGGTTGCACCAGCGTGTGTCAGCGAAAAACTAAGTCCCCTTTTGTAACCCCTGAAAACGTCCAAAAAAAAAACCCAGGAAAGCCCCCAGCCCTTAAATGTGAAACCCATAGTCAAATTAAATTTTATACACAGCTGTTCCAGCCGGAACAGAGCTACTGACCTGTACATAAACCTTGTAAAGAATTAAATGAAAATGAGATGCAACTGTAAAATGGTACAAGAATAAAATATCACTGGCGCGCTCCCCCAGTGCAGCACACACTTACATGCAGTGCATTTAGTGTTATGTAAATGAGTTATAAAAGTGTTCTTGAATTCAAATTATAGTGTTCAGAGTCATGATCACTGCTCAACTTTCCGGTAGACAGTCTATACACGTGGTCACATGGCTTCAAAGCTATTTACCGTAAACGGGCACACTGCCGGCCCGGCCCCAAAAAATGAAATAAATGCATGAATATCACCTTATAAGTGCTGGCGAGTGCAACATAGAAAATCAGTCTCCATCTCCCTCTTCGTATAAGATCTTGTACATGGTTCACAGCTTAGGCAGGTGTACAGCCATCAGCAAGCCAGGAATCCGGCTAGTTCGAGAACCCGGGAGTCAATTTACGCCTTAGCCAGCCATAAGAAATAGGAACAGCGTCGTACAATTCGGAGAGGGAGACGGATAATTCTCTGAGCGAGGCAAAGTGCAGACTGCAGCCGAGCAGTGAATGAGAAATCTGCAATCCACAGATTACAGCGAACGTTCGCCGTCGATTGCGCGCGCCACTCTACTGCAAGGAACAAAGGTCGCGCGCCCTTGCTTACTTTCACAATTAAATAGAAATGTTTCTAAAGCTTATTCAAAGGCCGGTATGAGACCGGCACAACTGTGTCTCGGAATTGTAGAGTACACTGGAAGTTTTTTACTTTACCGGGCTCGTCAGAAAATACTGATCTGTACTGTTCGTAAATATTTATTAATTTGTCTGCTTGGTGTTTTTGCAACCTTTCTCCTGTTATACCGCTCCAGAAATCCCTGATTTCTTGGATCTTTTGGGACCATAAGTCCTCATTAGCGTTATCGTCCATCATTCGTTCAATCATAGTATTTTGATTTATATAATTGATTTTACGAATCTGTTGGTGGATATTGTTGGGAATTACTTGGTCGCTACCAACCAAGTCAGCCGTCCAAGTTTGTCCGTTCGTAAACAGTGACAATTTCTCCGTTCGTAAATCAATTATGGCGGAGTTCCGCCTGAGCACATCGCACCCTACCAATATGTTAAATGGCAGCCCGCTCGCCACTAAGAATACCATTTCAATAGCTATACCGCAGCTCATCACATTGGCGGAGACTTGCCTTCTTATTGTCTTATTTTGGCGGCCGGTTGCACCTAACAAAATAATATTATTTAACGGCAATGTCGGTAATGTTCGTCCGCATTCTCTTTGTATTCTCTCCAACTCAGTAGCACTAACTGTGGATACGTTGGAAATAGTATCGATCATTAAATTGGCGGGGATTCCTTCTACCTCCGCATTTATATGTATTATTTCGTGATTTATGTTATTGTTGGGACTAGTATCGTCCTCCTCCAATAATTCGTATCGGAGGTTCTTGAGATAATTACAACCAATTATAGTGATACGATTAGTTTCAGTTGCATTTGGCAACTCATTTCTATACCCAGGATTTAGGAGCAGCAACGGGTCTCGGTGATTTATTACTGCCTCCTCCCGTTTAAATGTTCGACATCATTGTTATTATGTGTCGCACTGGTTGATGCATCATTCGGGAGACCTAGAGTGGGTCCCTGCTGCTCTGTTCGATGATCTAACAGTTGTTCGCGGTTGGTCAGCCGTTCTGTGTTATCTAGACTGGTACTCCGTCTAGCAGGATTGTACCTTGGTTCTTCTAGCTCTCGGCTCCTTCACCGATCTTCATATTCGTGATAGCTGTTGCGTCTCTGGTGGTAGTACCTACGTTGGCGACCGTCTTCCGCTCGTATAAAATTTACTCTCGGTTGAGAAAACCTATTACTATTAGTGTTACTATTTTGTGGATTGCCACGACTATTATTATAATAACGATCGTTGTTATTATAATTGGGGTTTGGGTAGTATGGGTTTCTGTTACCCTGATAACCATTATTGGTTCGATTATTATTTGAATTATTTTGAACCTGGTTATTGTTATTATTATTACTGTTGTTATTGTTGTTACTCGGTGAATTGGCTCGGTTTCCCTGGTATCCAGTGTTGTTGTTGTTTGTACCGTTGTTGGTATTTGGATAGTTTCTAGGTTCTGGCCGATCATTCCTTCTCCGGCTTTTTCGGTAGTACTCCTCATTTTCATAGTTTTCGAGGAGTTCTGTCATGGCCTGTATGGTCTTAATTTGGCTGCCTCTCTTCGCTCGAATCACCTCCTCATCATAATGATATGACAGCTTGTTGATGAGGCATTCTTCAGGTATGGCTGGTTCCAAATGCTTGGCCATACATACTTTGCTGAGGAAGTACGCCGTTATTGAGCTACCCATTTGTGGTTTGTAATGGCCGTGACAGATGTTGTCACGGATTAAATTTTGGGTAGTCTCAGACCAATATTTCGCCTTGAAGAGGCTTTTAACCTGCTGGTAATCTTCTATTTCACTGCGGTTGGCCATCCACCAATGATCGTTCATTTCTCGGAAGGACTCGTCTAATAATTCTCGGTTATTCACCCATCTGCTGCCCCTATGTTTGTCCATGTATTCCTCGATTCGGGCTAAGAACTCCATGGGCTTTCGTTTATATTGGCGGAAGTTCAACCATTCTCTATGCTCATTCATGGGGAAATTAGTGAAGCTAGTCGGCCGGTTTCGGATTACCTCCATCTCTTCCTGGCTCTGTCGCACTTGACCGGTGATATTGGTCATCACCGCTTCCATACCGTCGCACCTTTCTGTGACATGGGTTCACACCTTATTTATTTCCTCCTGTGTTTCCTTTCGGCCTTCTTCCCACTTCGTCTTCTGATGTTCTTTGATCTGGGTAATTTCCGTATTTATTACCTCCCTGACTTCCTGTACTTCACACTCAGTTTGACGACATCTTTCGTCCACTTCCCTGATCTGTTGGTTTACTATTACTACCTCTTGTTCCAATTTCTTAATTATGGATCTTTTATTGTCGTTGATTTTCCTGTTCAACTCTTCCTTCGCCAACTCGATTCTCTCGTCTACCTTGTTCATGTTTTCCTGGTTGACTTCCCTTAGTTCTTATCTTAACCGTTGGTTATTCTCATCCAGTTTCTCCTCCATCTTTTGATTATTTTCCTCCAACTTTTCCTTCAGTTGTTGATTGTCTTTTTTCCATCTTCCTACTATTCTCCCTCAACTCTTCCCTTAATTGTTGGTTGTCATCTTCCATTTTCTTACTGGTTTCCTCCATCTTCTTACTGTTTTCTTCCATCTTCTCTTCCATCTTCTTACTGTTTTCTTCCATCTTCTTGCTGGTTTCCTCAATCCTCTTGTTGGTATTTTCTATCTTACTACCCAATTCTTCCTTCGTAGATTGGTTGTCCTTCTTTAAATCTTGACTCAATTTCGTACTATTTTCTTCCATTTGCTTACTCATCTCCATCATCATTTTCATTAGGGTTTCCTGAAAATTAACATCCCCTGTCGGTGTTAGTACTTCAGGTTGTCCCTCTGGTGGTGCGGGTTGTTTATGTTCCACCGGAGGTAGTAACACTTCCACATCTTCTACGGGTGTTGCCTCCTTATCTCCCATATCGATTTCTTGTTCGGCCTCTGCCGCCCTCTTCTTAGACGTAGCTCGTCGTTGCATTTTGCCTCCTTCTCGACGGTATAACCGCTGCCAAAGCTTAATCAATTAAGCCCTCTAGTTGGATGCCAATTTATAACCAGACGCGTTTTCTACGCTGTTACAAATAATTAATTCTTTGTGTTGTACAAAGAGGAGAAAAAAAAAATTTATTTAACAAAAAATTTTTCCAAACAAAAATTTTTATGTTTGTTTAAAGGTATAATAATTTATAAATAATTCTTGTTTTGTTGTTTCGTTAAAATTTTAAAATTCAGTGAGTTGATTTGGTCAATATAAGCACTTCTGGTAGACCTTAAATGAATCTGGAGTTAAACAAATTGTCTTCTTACCATAATTGATTTGCGATTTTCTGTTCTGCTCCAATATATCACTTTCTTTTAATATTTGTCGTCTCCCAGTAAGTCCTGTAGTTAACTCAAGCTCTTATTTTAATATGTGAAATAATTTTAAATACTGGTAGTTGAATTAATGTAATTTATTGACAATATTTCTAAAAGATCGATTTAAAATCGATATTATTCAAATGTTCGACTCTTTCACCGGGCTTAGTCGATTTTACAATTACAGGTTATATTATATAAATGTTAAAATGGTTCTTTTAGCGATTATAATTATATAGTCAGAGAAGGGAGCAAGCATAGAAAGTATAACATGTACAAATAATTCTTAATAATTAGTAAATGACAAATGGATAATAATATATAATGTTTATAATATTTAATAATTCAGACCAACGTCGTTGGTGATGAAGCTCAGCTGGCTAACACTTTGCATCACGGGAGCTCAAAATGGTGGCACATCTCGTAGTTGAAGAAAATCCAGAAACAATGGTTATAAATTCTGTTAATAAAAACGCCTTCACTACCGTTTTATTGTCTCCGTATTATTGTATATTGTCTATTCTGTGGTTAAAGGTGTCCTGAAGAAGTGTTCTGTGTTCACTGGCGTTAATTGTCTGGTGTTAGGTGTGTTCTGTTGTATAGCATATATGGTGAAAAATGTTAAAGTTCTTTGTAGAGTGAATTATCAATGTGGTATAGTTTTATTGGTTGAGTTCACTTATATTTTGATAGGTATTGTTCGTTTTCACCTTTTGTGTTGTTGTAGTGCACTGATTTTAAGTTTAAAGTAAGTAATTCGTTAACTCTCATTTTCAATTCATAACCTTATGCGCCATTACTCGGTACGTATAAAGATTCTTAACGCGATCGAGTATCAACCGTTCACGTTGAATGTTAATAATGAACTGTTTTACTTCCTTCGTCTTAGGAAATATCTTGCCAAGTTAATATGAAAAAAGTACTGTTTAAATATATTTGACTTCCTATTTATCTAAATATAAAATACATTATATACAGAATATTTTTAGTTTATAGATTGCTTTAGTGAACTATTAACAACATAATTGGTTTATTTACCTCATTCTGTTTAATTTGATATGGCATAGTCCATATTTATAAAGATTTTTGTTAAAATTTCCATATTTCTGTCTTTTTGGAAATCTAGGTCCAAAATCCTGTTTCCTGTTCTTGTACACAATTCCTGCCATTTTAGGTGTTCTAAATATAATTTTAATAAATTTCAGATGGTCACAAATCTTTCGCTTTCCTTAATTCCTTACAAATTTAACATTTGAACTGTCTTTTAGTTATTATTCATGAATTTACTATTCCTACTTTAAAATAGTTAGTTATTAAATTTTGAAAATTTTTAATAATTTAATATATCTTTTTATATTACTCTTTTAAAGTATAGGATCGGTTATAGTAGTTGGTTATCGATCCACCTTACATAAATCTTATTAGTTTACATGGTTCATTGGTTAATTAACTAGTTTATATTAATTTTTGGGAATTCATTATTTGTCCTAAATCTTAGTATTTTACTTATATTGTTTTTTCAAATAAAGTTATTTCTACACCTCCTCTGACTTTTTAAAGTTAACATAACATTACATAAAATTGCTTACATAATTATTGATACCTGTAGCATATTATTCCTGCTACTAATACAAAAAATAATATTTAACATTAACTAGCAGTCTCCAAAGTTAGACATGTTAGTTTGAATTCTTTTTAACATACATAATAAATATTTTATAATCTGGTACAGCATCCATACATAAACATTTTAAGCTGTATGCATACTGTTATGTAACTAAACATTCTTATACTAAACATAAATCTTATTCTATTAGAACTCTTGGAAAAGTGGAGTTCATAGGCTCTAAACATAATTAGCCATTTAAAATTTATTACTTTTATTAAACCTAAGTCAATCACAGTCTTTTCTGTTTATATTGTATTTTAATTTAATCCCCTGTTTGTGTAATTATTCCCCCACATACTCTCTTTATCCTTTGCATTTCTATGAATGTTTTTAAGATAAAAAGTGACCTCTTTTATGAAACATTAGAAATATTTTTCACTTCAATATTTCATCACTTGTTAATTCTGTAATTATATAACATATAAAAGTTATTTAATAGCACCTTGTTTAAGTAACAGTTACACATTAACTTGAAGTTTATTATATTTAAAATCACTTACACTGGTACACATTCACTGTTGGTTCTGACTTATATTTGAGTTTTACTATATTCTCAGACCAAACCTTTAGTCATAATGGACTGTGAAGATTTGTTTTTTTACTATATAATAACTTTAGTTGGTGCACTTCTTATCACACTACTAAATACTTTTGTCTATAATTAATTTACAATTTTATGAGGTTTTGGGGTGTTATACTTTCTTTGGTGGTATTAACATTTGGTTTGGGGTTCATTGTCGTTAATAATAGGTTTATTAATGGGTATTTCTTGTAGTTCTTCCATTCTATATCTTCTTTTCTTCTCTTTTTCCTTCTTGGCTTTACCAAGGTACTTGGTTTTATTTTGTCCGTTGGTTGGTTCGGGGTATCTTCTTTATCACCTGCTCCTAAACTTCCTCTTCCTTCTTGATTTCGGGGTATCTTCTTTATCACCTGCTCCTAAACTTCCTCTTCCTTCTTGGGTTCGGGGTATCTTCTTTATCATCTGCTCATAAACTTCCTGTTCCTTCTTGGGTTAGGGGTATCTTCTTTATCACCTACTCCTAAACTTCCTGGGTAATCTCCTGATTTTTTATATGAGTTTCTATTAGTTTATTTTCTTGAGTTTTAGTGTTGCATTTTTATTATTTAATTACTTTTTCCTTTTATAGTGGTGTTTTTCTTTGAAGTTTAAATTATTTTCATTTAAAATTCTTTGAGTTATATGTAATTTAATTGTTTTTATGATCTTAATGGAATTAATTTTTAGTGGATTATCTGTCATGCTACAATATGTGTCACTATATTGCACAATTATTAATTTTGGTTATTTTATGTGTAACCACGATGCAAACAACTATTTTAACTAAAAGCAGAGTGGCGCATTTTATAACGTATTACCTACGTTATAACGTCGGGAACCAGTTTGTAATTGCCTCAGATCAATTGCACGGGCTGCCATAGTCTTAATCAACTTCTTAACAAGCAGTAGTAGTTAGAATGAAAGGAATGTTTGTTGGGGTGTTTGATGATTTAGTCACTCAGTATTTTGTGTTAAGTAATGACATCTCTTTATTAGGTGCTATCCTTTATAGTTCTACATGGGTTTTTACCATAAGGTTTTCTAAATAAAAGTTTACAAAATATTTTCTGAAAAGATGGCCACAACAAAAGTATTGTTATGTGCTAGCTTTTTCCACGGATCTGGGATATTAAATTGGTTTGTAAGTTAAGTAATTATACTATTTGAAGGGGGGGCCATTTGGAGAATGGACTTAATTTAACCTCTAGTATCTGAAAAGCTTTATACTACAAGCACTAATTATTATTACAAATAATTTTAGTCGTATGACATAATACAATTTACAAATTGACAATAATTAAAGTCTTTTATATAGTTAATTAAACTGTCTTTTCCAAACATTTGTTTTAATGACGTTTAACCACGGAAGACAAGTCTCCGTGTCATCTGTGATATTGTGAAGTTTACTCCGTGTCCTGGTCCTTGGTCCTTGGGGTGTCCACAAATGGTAGAAGGTAATGGTAGTTTAGTTTCCGGGTGAAGTTCCTGAAGAGATCCTGGTAATTATGAAGCTGTTATGCTGTTCTATGAAGTCTGGTAGCTAAGCATCTTTAGTAGTACAACTCGAGTGAAAGTTCTTGTTTCCCACAGAAGTGCACGTCACATGGTTATTTATGAAATGTTCTCACTTTTAGTACATTGTACCTTTTTAATTTAAACAAACATTGGAAATCTTACACATAGTCAATAGAGACGTCATCCCTCTCACTTATTTATTCCATTTAATTTAATAGATTACATTTTTCTTTATAAAACACTACTTTACAGATACTTTCCTCTACACATTGTTATATCTGCACTTTTAAATTAAAATATCTTAGTATTTCGGGGCATGGTTCAAGGGTGTAGTGTTTACTACGAGAGCGCTCCATCACGACTGCATTATTATTATGTCAGGACAGGTAAGTTAACTGCGCGGAGTTTATGCATCACAACAAAATAGTTCCACCTTTATTCGCTATTTACGGTATTTAAAGTTTGACCTTTTTATTATCCAAAGCTATGCTTTACTTCAGAATTAAATAGTATACTACTGTATCAAGGTTATTTATTTGAATAATTTCAAGTTTTACCAGTATTATTTGTTTAGTAAAAGAATCTGTATGCAGGTTAAGTCCAGTTAATGCATGTCAGTGCATGGTAAATTATTAACTAGTTTCACTATCTTTACACTCGCATTCCTTTTGTCATTAAATTTTTTATTAAATATTATTTTGAGTTAATCAAGGGATGTAATATTAATATTAATGTGCGATTTAAAAATAAATTTTACTCCATATTACGTTTCCTATTTTAAAATCGTCACAGTTATTACAAAAATGTTATATATATATATATATATATATATATATATTGTAACGTGACAAAAATATGGTCCCCTACGTTACATAAATAAGTTATAATTTTTAAAATTAAAATAATAAAATAATAATTGTCCATACTAATAAAAGGTCAGAAAATAACCCATTAATAAATAAATGAATCATCCCACAATAAGAATACAAGGTAGAAAGAAAAATTTGAGAATGTTTATAAATACCAACTTCAGTGTTCAGTGAGAAGGTGTAAACGATAGACGAATGTAAAACCTAACTTAGACAGTTTGATAATAATTGATGAATTAAAGGAGAGGAGAATGATTAATTAGTGCATAATTTATGTTATAAAAATGTACCTGTTATTACGTTGTATCATGTTGTGTTATTATCATGATATTTATGTTGTTTTTTATGTGAAGCAGGTGGAGTAATTCTTTTAAAAGAATATCAATTAACTGATATTAATTTCATTTATTCTGTTATCAAATATATCATTGTAAAGCTGGTGATAAACTTTATAAAGTTAAATGTTGTATACATATACTCAGTTAGTATGCAGATTATAATTGTAAACTTGGCCAGAAAGGCTATAATTGTTAATGAGATACAAAAGGGTTTAGTATAATTATATAATAAACAAATGAAGGATTCTATAATAATGCAAATTGTAACAAATTAAATCAGAAGTAAATAAAAATGTAATGATAGGCCTAAAACCAGTAACATTGTATAGTAAGTCAGGTCAGAAAAGTTAGGTAACGAAATTTGTAAAAAATACTAAATAGAATATAATGAGTTAGGAGAAGTCAATAATAATTACTGATAGCAGATAAATAAATTCAATTTAAATAAAATGTCAAAATGTAATAGTGCAATGATACCGAAAGGTAATATTTTGTAACAGGAAAATAATACTTGTTAGAATAAGTAAATTAAGAGGAAACGACAGCAAAATGTATATAATTTAGTAACAAACTATATGTAAAGGTATAATAAGTTATAATTTAAATTTAGTAAAGGATTATTTTAATGAGTGTAAGAACATTGTATGATAATGGTTATAGGATTATATATAATATCCAATAAGAGAAGACAGGTGGTTGTCAAGGACGACGAGAGATATAAAATTTGTTGATTCCATTATTGAATGATTATTCATGAACGAAGACAGATTAGTTTTGATGCACTCAGAAAAGAATTGATCAAATTAAATTAAATCAATACAATTGTGAACAAACTTAAGTAATAAATAACCATAATATGGTTCACTGACATTCGACAGTCTAATATAACCGAATAATAATAAACCTATACATCAAAAGTGACGAAAAATCTAAAGGAAGAACTCTACTAATAAAACTCAATATAATGAGTAATCATTACTGAATAGAGTTATATAGGCTAATCCAGTATTATAAAGAACGAGAACAAAACACTAAATTATACTTGAACGTCATCTTCCACAATCCAATAGAAAAACCGTAGTTGGACACGAAATACATTGAAATCCGTAACAACAAGAATCGGACATTGGTGAATAAAAGGAGCGGCATTTCTGCATCATCCCAGGACCAAGACTTCAACCTTTATTTCGAACTTGGAGTGAAGACTGGCGAGGATTAATTCATCTGTATTCCGTTACTGACCAAACACTTCAACGAGGTTAGCTGTACACGGCCTTCCCAAGTAACGATGTCCAGCGGACAGTAAAAATCCACTTATTTTAAATAATATTTAATAAGAAATTAGTATTATATTGTAATACCTTGTAATCCTATTTATGCATTTTCTGACCTTACTAATAGTTGAAAGAACCTTCACACCCTGTGTTTAAAGATATACAATAATAATTAAACTAATATATAAACCTGAATCCGATAGATAATCGATTACTTCCAATATAATCGACTTTTGTATCCCGTAAAGAAAGAACTTTGTTGTCAAGAAATAAAAAAATCATAATAAAGAATCATTTCTGAATTGAACGATATCTTATCATTTATATAATATTTAGTGCAGTATGAACAAGATGTAATTTATGTAGAGAGTGTAACGTAGGAATTATTGTACGCGTATAACTAACCTACAATTTTCAGCTGTCTGTGAACCACAGCGCTACCTCGCGGGCCGCTGTTGAATTAAAGAGAACAAGAAACAGATAAGGATCCTCTCTCTTCTCTTCAAACGCGGACTAGGCTTGAGCAAGAAATTTAGAATTACACACTATATCAACTGGTATTGAACGCTACTATTACCGAAGCACTAAATTAATACAGAATACTGAGATATTCTTAGTATTTGAATAAGATCACATATTAGAAGATATTGTTTATTCACCAATAATCAAACATTGCGGTTTTATAAGAGAAACCGACCCACACTTAATACCTAATTTAAATCACAACAAAACACATATAATGTATACGAAACCAGGGCATACGAAAGGGGTAAGTTATAAATTGGCGCTCAACTTGTGTAGGGCTTAAGGTAAGTAAAATGTTGATTCCATAACTATTACTTAATTCGAGCAGGCAACTATTGGAGACAAACAATGCATATCAGAGGGGTTTCTAAAAGGATGGCGAATGAACGAGAAACGGAAGAAGAAATAGAAGTAGTCACGGACAGTGAAATGGAACAACAGATAGGTGATAAAGAAGAAACTGAAGTTGTTATAGACACGGAAAATGGGAAACAGGCGGGTGACAAGGAGGAAGCCAGAGGAGATATGGATTTACTAAAACTATGGGAATTAATTAAAGAAGATTCCAAGAAACAGAAGGAAGAATTAAATCAAAAATTTAATAAAATAGATGAAAATTTTAAGAAACAGGAGGAAAAATTCGACAAAATAAATGAGGAAAATAAGGAAAATTTAAAGAAAATAAATGAGGAAAATAAAGAAATTTGTAAGAAACAGGAGGAAACTTCAAACAAACTTAATGAAAGGTTTGACAGGAATGATGAGGGTTTAAGACAAATGAAGGAAGAGATCCGACAAATGAATGAAGAGAATTTAAGGCGGATTAATGAAAGAATTGAGAATATCCATATGACAATTAACCAAAAGGTGGACAAAAACAATGAAGAAAGGAAACAAGAAATAGCCGAAACAAATGAAAAATTAGAAAAGACCAATGAAACAGTGGCACAAATCCGTGAGGAAATACAAGATAAAATAAACAACATAAAAAATGAAAATAAAACGATGGTTGAAGGACTCCAACAGGAGACGGTAGAAAGATGCGAGCTGATTAAACAAGAAATACACCAAATACGGGAGGAGAATAAGGCAGGAATAGCACAAGTACAGACTGACGTTGGTGAACGAATAGAGAGAGTATATAATAACTTAAACAACGTTGAAAGCCAAGTAAGTACGAATAAAGAGAAGATCGAGGAAATCCGTCGGCGCGAAATACAGCTGCAAGAAGAAGTGGATTCATGGCGGGATAGAACATGCCAAAATACTCATATCACCAACAACGATAACCGGGAGTCAATCAATTTTCGGAATTACAAGCGTAACCCGAAGAAATGGAGTTCCTGAAGAGGGTAGAAGAGATGATAGCACGGAATAGAGAGAACCGTTGGAATGTTATCCGAGGAATGATCGACGAAATGTTTAAGGATACCTACGACAATTGGTGGACGGCAGTGCGTCCCAACGTTCAAGATATAACAGATTTCAAAAAACAGTTTAGGGAGAAGTATTGGTCGGAGTCGACCCAAAATATGGTAAGGAATAATTTAAGCAATGGTCGATATGAAGCAAACATAGGACAATCTCCCACATCATACTTCCTAGGCAAGGTGTGTATGGCCCGTAATCTGGAGCCCAGAATTCCTGAGGAGCGTTTGGTGATACAACTCTCATACCATTATGAGGAAGGGATAAAGAACGCCCGTATATATACCCAGATTAAAACTATCCAAGCCATGGCTAAATTTTTAGAAAATTATGAGCATGAGGGACAGTATCAATGGAACCGCATGTTAAACACTAAATACAATAGATACAATGGCAACGACCATCAACAAAATTCAAACAATAATATTAATAATCAAACAAACCAAAATCAATACCAACAACACTAATAATAATCAAAGGAATAATAATATCAGGGTAATAACCATTATAATTACCGCGATAATCGGAAGTAATAGAGGAGATGGGGACAACCGACCCAATAACTACCGACACAATGTGAATTACATATACTCCCGACCTCAAGGTAATCAGAGACGGTACTACCCGAGGACACACACGAACTGCAACTATTATAACCAGTCACAACGTGGGGACGACTACCAATACGGAGGAAATTGTAGAACGATGGACAACAATCCTGGGGACAGACAGGAACCACTACAGAACCAGCCTCAAAACTCACCAGAAAACAGGGAGGATGAGGGAAGCCCTCATTTAAACTAACAGAGGCAGTGAGAACTGAAGACCACCCATCACTGAACCAATCTCTTGGGGACCAACGACCAATAACCAGACGTACCACTGACCAAACTATAACAATCATTACTAACCATTATTTAAAAAATATCAGGGAGGACCTATCAGAAGAAGAAGATACCCATGTACACAATAACAATAATACTTACGAAATAATGAACCCTATCGCAAAAAAGATTAAGGGAACATACAATCAGGAATCTATAAAAAAGTATCATGACGAAACACCATCACCAATCATCAATGACTAACAAGACAGACGAGTATATTAAAAATAAAAACCCCAAAATTCTAAAATATGTAAGAACGTCTTACTATGTGTTACCGAAGAATTTATTAAGAAGAAATTATTTTGAATATATTAAGAATGAACCCCAAAATTCTAAAATAAGTAAGAACGTCTTACTATGTGTTTACGAAGAAATTATTTTGAATTTATTAAGAAGAAATTATTTTGAATATATTAAGAAGAAAAAACCACAAAATTCTAAAAGAAGTAAGAACGTCTTACTATGTGTTACCGAAGAATTTATTTTGAATTTATTAAGAAGAAATTATTTTAAATATTTTAAGAATAAACCCCAAAAAATTAAAAAATTATGTAAGAAAAACTTACTCAGAATACTTAGAAACAAAGTGATTTAAGATAAATGACAAACCGCCAAGAGAATTGAAGAATAGATTACATGATTATTTATAAACAATATGATTTAAAATGGAATAAGAAAATATATATATATAAACAATTAATGGTAATGTGCTCAGACAAGAAGGTAAAATAAGAAGAACAATGGATAATTTAATGACTATGATTACAATGAAACTAAAGAATGATAATAATTAATGCAAATACAATTTAGAATTTCTTGGAATTGAAAATGATAAAGGAAGAAATAGTACGGAGAACATGTCACAAGAAAGAAGGTCAAAGGTGTTTACAAATAATGACGGTCAATAATGTTATCTGAAAATAGCTACTGAAAATAAGAAGGAATCAAGAGGAAAAAGAAATATATATAATTAAATGTAAAACGCAACAGCGTAAAGAATCCCAAAGATGTTTATTATTAGTCAAATGAAGAGACTATTATATTATTTTATTTTTTATAACTGTCTGTAGATGAATTCCAGCAGTATTATATTTAAGTGTAGTATGGCCAGCAGAGTATGTAGCCAAAAAGTGCCTCTCTGAACTGTCCCAGCTCACATGTTAGGGAATGTTACGGAAATTGAATATTTAAGGGATAATAAAACTGCTGCGGAGATTGACATCAGATTCCAAAAGTATGAAGGAAGAAAACAGGATGAAGATAGCTGACAGAAGATCAATGGAGAAACGCATTTATAGAAGTAAATAGAAATATGAGAGTGTTAAAACTAATTTCTTACTGATTATTGACCAATCATTGTAAAGTAATGTTTGAAAAAACAAAGCAAGAGAATTAATATCATTAATGAATTATCATCCAATAGAGAAAAGAGACTAGTCAAAAATGTTACATACAGAAATCCAATCAATTACCACTAAAACTCTACAATGAATAAAAGGAAGGTATTCCAAGTCAGGAAAAAATATAAGTTTATTTTGACCCAAATCATATTCAGGTAAACTAAACTTCTTTTGGAGGGGAAGCATATGTAACATGACGAAAATATGGTCCCCTACGTTACATAAATAAGTTATAATTTTTAAAATAAAAATAATAAAATAATAATTGTCCATACTAATAAAAGGTCAGAAAATAACCCATTAATAAATAAATGAATCATCCCACAATAAGAATACAAGGTAGAAAGAAAAATTTGAGAATGTTTATAAATACCAACTTCAGTGTTCAGTGAGAAGGTGTAAACGATAGACGAATGTAAAACCTAACTTAGACAGTTTGATAATAATTGATGAATTAAAGGAGAGGAGAATGATTAATTAGTGCATAATTTATGTTATAAAATGTACCTGTTATTACGTTGTATCATGTTGTGTTATTATCATGATATTTATGTTGTTTTTTATGTGAAGCAGGTGGAGTAATTCTTTTAAAAGAATATCAATTAACTGATATTAATTTCATTTATTGTGTTATCAAATATATCATTGTAAAGCTGGTGATAAACTTTATAAAGTTAAATGTTGTATACATATACTCAGTTAGTATGCAGATTATAATTGTAAACTTGGCCAGAAAGGCTATAATTGTTAATGAGATACAAAAGGGTTTAGTATAATTATATAATAAACAAATGAAGGATTCTATAATAATGCAAATTGTAACAAATTAAATCAGAAGTAAATAAAAATGTAATGATAGGCCTAAAACCAGTAACATTGTATAGTAAGTCAGGTCAGAAAAGTTAGGTAACGAAATTTGTAAAAAATACTAAATAGAATATAATGAGTTAGGAGAAGTCAATAATAATTACTGATAGCAGATAAATAAATTCAATTTAAATAAAATGTCAAAATGTAATAGTGCAATGATACCGAAAGGTAATATTTTGTAACAGGAAAATAATACTTGTTAGAATAAGTAAATTAAGAGGAAACGACAGCAAAATGTATATAATTTAGTAACAAACTATATGTAAAGGTATAATAAGTTATAATTTAAATTTAGTAAAGGATTATTTTAATGAGTGTAAGAACATTGTATGATAATGGTTATAGGATTATATATAATATCCAATAAGAGAAGACAGGTGGTTGTCAAGGACGACGAGAGATATAAAATTTGTTGATTCCATTATTGAATGATTATTCATGAACGAAGACAGATTAGTTTTGATGCACTCAGAAAAGAATTGATCAAATTAAATTAAATCAATACAATTGTGAACAAACTTAAGTAATAAATAACCATAATATGGTTCACTGACATTCGACAGTCTAATATAACCGAATAATAATAAACCTATACATCAAAAGTGACGAAAAATCTAAAGGAAGAACTCTACTAATAAAACTCAATATAATGAGTAATCATTACTGAATAGAGTTATATAGGCTAATCCAGTATTATAAAGAACGAGAACAAAACACTAAATTATACTTGAATGTCATCTTCCACAATCCAATAGAAAAACCGTAGTTGGACACGAAATACATTGAAATCCATAACAACAAGAATCGGACATTGGTGAACAAAAGGAGCGGCATTTCTGCATCATCCCAGGACCAAGACTTCAACCTTTATTTCGAACTTGGAGTGAAGACTGGCGAGGATTAATTCATCTGTATTCCGTTACTGACCAAACACTTCAACGAGGTTAGCTGTACACGGCCTTCCCAAGTAACGATGTCCAGCGGACAGTAAAAATCCACTTATTTTAAATAATATTTAATAAGAAATTAGTATTATATTGTAATATCTTGTAATCCTATTTATGCATTTTCTGACCTTACTAATAGTTGAAAGAACCTTCGCACCCTGTGTTTAAAGAAATACAATAATAATTAAACTAATATATAAACCTGAATCCGATAGATAATCGATTATTTCCAATACGATCGACTTTTGTATCCCGTAAAGAAAGAACTTTGTTGTCAAGAAATAAAAAAATCATAATAAAGAATCATTTCTGAATTGAACGATATCTTATCATTTATATAATATTTAGTGCAGTATGAACAAGATGTAATTTATGTAGAGAGTGTAACGTAGGAATTATTGTACGCGTATAACTAACCTACAATTTTCAGCTGTCTGTGAACCACAGCGCTACCTCGCGGACCGCTGTTGAATTAAAGAGAACGAGAAACAGATAAGGATTCTCTCTCTTCTCTTCAAACGCGGACTAGGCTTGAGCAAGAAATTTAGAATTACACACTATATCAACTGGTATTGAACGCTACTATTACCGAAGCACTAAATTAATACAGAATACTAAGATATTCTTAGTATTTGAATAAGATCACATATTAGAAGATATTATTTATTCACCAATAATCAAACATTGCGGTTTTATAAGAGAAACCAACCCACACTTAATACCTAATTTAAATCACAACAAAACACATATTATAGAGGCGAAATTAATAGAGAAGCCGATAGGGGTAAGTTATAATATATATAATTTGTGATGTTTTCAATTTGTTTCTTCTGCAACTAGTCTAATTTCGTATATTCTTTTTAACACCTGACGCACGTTTCACTGAAAAATATCAGTACCATCAGAGGTTTCTAAGTCATATATATATATGATTTATGATGTTTCCAATTCGTTTCTTCTGGAAGTAGTATAATTTTGTATATTCTTTTTAACACCTGACACACGTTTCACTGAAAAATATCAGTATCATCAGAGGTTTCTAAGTAAATTAATAACAACCGAAATAATTCTATTAATATTAAAATTATACTACTTGCAGAAGAAACAAATTGAAAACATCACAAATTATATAATTACTGCAAGAAACATCGAGTTACTTATATAGAAAATTATATATACATATATATATTGTAATGACAAGACTCGTTAACCTGTCTAATGTGTACTTTGTTAGTATTTTGAGGATGAGTAAGTTGTCAGGGTAATATTAGTTGAGCGCCAATTTGCAATCAAATGTTGCAAATAAAATGTATTTGTAAATTAGTAAGTATTATTTTAAAATATCATAAAGGTTTCTTTTTCAGTTATAATTCAATCTCTTTTAATCTTTTATTTAGTAGATGATAGTGATAACTAAAGCTCAGCAAGGCAGATTCAAATCGGATGCCATACTTCCTGGTTGGGAGTGTTGCCAACTTAAGCTAGTTGATGAAGCAAATTAACAGTCACTGATATGGTGTTTATAATATCATACACATTTATTTATCCATTAAATAAAGAAACGAAAACCTTTTTTCTGTAGTTATTGAACTCAAATCCTTTATTATTTTTTTTAAATTGTTTTAAAAGACAAATATAATTATTAACAAAGTCTGACCGGCTGTTCTTTAATATGCTCAGAATGGCAGCAGTAGCTCTTAATGTCCCAGGGACCATACATTTGCATTTTTTTGTATAATTACTAAATAAAATACAAATAGTATGTTTTTACGTTAGGTCCTTTTGACTACGATATAAACAACAGATATGTTAGGAAAAGCACCAAAATACATGGGATTACAATAAATTACAGAGTGTCTTAACAAGATTATATTAATAATTTTACAATGTTCAGTGTCTAGGTTATGTTGATTTAAGTGTTTTTCAGGTCTAGTTCACTTTATATGATAGTATTACTCTATATTAATAGTTTTTTATACTGAAAATAAGGTTATTCATTGATTATCTTCACAGTGAAAGTTCAAAATTGTTTTGATTAAAAGTGTAAACAGTGTCTTTGAGAAGTGTGGCCTAGGCCTTGAATGAAATTGCTTCAGTTTAGTTATTTATCAAAAAATACTTCTCTTCCTGGATAGGTTGATTGTATTTCTTCATAGATTCCTTGGTTTACTTCTTTAGAATGATACTGTACTTCTTTCTTCTATTTATTTTGTTTAGTAGTATTATTTAACTTTACTTTAGGTTCACTGATATGAAAATTACAATATCTTGGATTAGTCACTCTTATTTTAATATCAACCTTTCTCATTTAGATCCAATAATGCACTCCTCCTTATTCAATTTATAACATTTTAGTTGCTAAGGCCTATCTTAGCTTTCATTGGTGTGAAATGTAACATTTTATGTTACTATGGAGCTCTCTAAGCCTCAATATAAACAAACTTCTAATATTTTACCTTTCATTTTCTTTAAACTGTTATAAGTTTTTTATAAGATCTTTGATCTTCAATTTATTAGTATCTTTGAGTTTCTGATGGAACACTGATTATTTTGATACCACTCTTGCTTATCTTACATTAAATATTTCTTGAGTTACCATTTTACACTTTTAATTATTTGTCCCAAAATTTATTATTATTAGTTCTTCTTGTACTTTTCACTTTATTAAAACTATTGGACACCATTAGTAATAATATAACTTAACCTGACATTGTTTATTCTAATTTTAATATAAATTCTTATTCCAAATCCCTTAACTAGGTTTTACAAATCTCTATTACTATTATTTTGGTACTCTCCTCTTAATATTAACATTTGTGTTATTAATATTACTACATATAATATTACTTTATATAATATTGAAACTTTCTCTTGTGAAAACTTACTTGTCTTTTTCGTCGAACGCGTTTCGGCGTCGTATTCGCCTTCGTCAGCTTAGAAACAGACTGCCAGTACTTAGTAATGGTTGTTGCTTGGAAGATATAGTGGAGGTGGTGTGTAGAGGAAGGGGATTGGCGCGGGGATCCAAATTATTGTTTGTTTTTTGTATAATTGTGTCGAAAAGTGTGTGAAAAAGTGTATTTTTCACAAACAGTGTACACTTTTCAACACAATTATACAAAAAACAAACAATAATTTGGATCCCCGCGCCAATCCCCTTCCTCTACACACCACCCCCACTATACCTTCCAAGCAACAACCGTTACTAAGTACTGGCAGTCTGTTTCTAAGCTGACGAAGGCGAATACGACGCCGAAACGCGTTCGACGAAAAAGACAAGTACGTTTTCACAAGAGAAAGTTTCAATATTATATAAAGTGTAGTGCTGTGAAAGAAGATGATGAACAAACAAGACAACTATATAATATTTAATAAATATAGCAAAATTAATTACTAATAACTATTAGTAACCTATGACAATTCTTATTAACTTAAGGTATACAATAAAGTTTTTATGAACACAACAAAACACTGTAAATAGTTTCCAAAACATTTTCCTCCTTACATAACTATTATTAACATTTCTTTAACTTTAATAAACATAATTATTAGAGTCTTAGTTAACATTAATTAAATAATAAAAGAAATAAATAGTATTTAACTAAGTAGTTAAATAATTAGTTCTTGAAACAAAACTATCATGTTTCTTGGTACTTTTGGTAGGAGTAGTAAAGTATATTTCTGTCAACAAGATGCATGGCAAAATGTCATGTAACAATATACCGGTATATATATATTTTGTGTGATGTTATTCAATTTGTTTCTTAAATATTATTCTTATATTTATATTTATTCTTAAATATTATTTGTTATTCAAAATTAAATATAATATATACATCAAGAAACGGACTGTAGCAAAAAGTGATTGAATATATATATAGCAGAAAGTGATTGATATATATATATATATATATATATATATATATATATTGTAACTAAACGTGTAATAATGTTGTGTTACAAATATACAAATATGAAATTATGTAGAAATAAAAATTATTTATTAAAAAAAAATGTTTGAATTAAATTTTTTTATTAATTAATTAATTAAGAACAATTAATTAATTAAGTTTCGTGGTGTTCCGAAACGTTTATCACTTAATTGAAATGTTTTATAGGCTATTGGGTATTTGTTAAAAAACTCCAGCCACTCATAGGATTGTCTCCAATAGCAATCGATCCTTGTTTATTTTCAGTTTGGAGGTTATCTTCCTTCTGGTGGTGAAATTCTTGTAGTAATTTCTGTTTAAATTAAGGTATTGTGTTAAATGGCTATATTTAGAAATAAAAAACTGTTTAAATATGAAATGTATTAATAATTTTATTAACAATTAGGTATTTTGACTCTTATCGATATGTAAATCGATTCTCAGGGTATCGTTTTGTTATTACAAATTTTTTATATAAAGGTTCTTTGAACAGCTATGTTAGAGAAAGTCAGAGAAATAGGGCAAAGATTGAAAAATATAACATTACAAGGTAAATTCTTAATTATAACAGTACATATATTCGATTTAAAGTATAGAAATAAGTAAATAGGTTGCGAACCGTCCAGCTGCAGTAGATGGCTGTGTTCAGTTGAGTTGTTGGAATCAGTAATGGCCGCCGTTGAAGTTGGAAATCGTCACCTCGCAGTTTTGATGTTCAAATAAAGATGTTTTCCTTGTGAATTTACGTCCTGGTGTCTGCAAATCTTCCTTCTGGTGTTGGTGTAGTGTCTCTGGTTCAGTTTTGGTGTTGTATTCGGAAAATTGGTGTAGTTATAAGTCAATTTCACTTTTGTCGGTTATGTCATATGTTAGTCACTTTTTGGTTAAGTTTTATTACTGTTTTATCGGGTTTAATGTTATTTCCACTGGTGTTCTGTGCTGTATAATGTTAGTTCGGTGTTTGTAGATGTTTATTTCACTGTGTATGACTTTAAAAATGTTTTTTACCGGAACTCGCGATTTTCACTTTCGGATCGTACCATTTTTCGCCATTACGGTATTCGTAACTAGGTTAATACGGTTAAAATGCTCGTGTCAAGTGTCCCGTACAATGTTCAATAATTAACTCCTTAACTTCCTTCATCTCCGACTAAAACCTTAGCCAAAGCAATATTATTCCTTTCATTGTTCGAATTTTATTTTGCATCCTGTGCATGTAATAAAGTTACATTATATAACTGATTATACTTTGGTTATTCTTCGAATTTATTAGCTAGTTGTTACTTAATTTTATCCTTCAGTTCATTCGGCGTATTTTGATACCAAATAATGCCGTTTTATTAAGTTTTTGATCTAAAATTGATAATTTTTCCTTCATTTTGTATATTCTAAATTTTAAGGTCTAGCTTCCTGTTGTTTTCCAAATTCTGCCATTATCAAGTTATATTTATGATTATTAAATCTCATATTGTAATAAAAGGTTTATATTCCCTTAATTTCTTGCAATTACATGAATTGGTTAAGTTTTATAATATTATGTTGGAATATATGACTCCCCTCTCCAAATTTTTGAGTTCTGTCATTTCCATTTTTATCAATAATCCTGGCTATAATATTACAAAATCTCTCTTAGTTATATTTCTAATTACATGGCTTTGTTTCTGGTTTACCTTATCTAAATAACTTCAGTTTAAATGTATTTAAGTACTTAGTTTCTCAGTTTTGATGATGTTTAGTTTTTATCATTTTGCCTAGATTCCTAACAGTTTTTTCAAACAAATTTTTATATAAATAATACATATTGAGTTATACCCTCTCTGACTTTTTGACATTGTAACATAAATTAAACATTTTCTTCTATTAAACAAAATAACAATTAGTATTTGTTTCATACTATTAACATATAACAAATAATTCCAAATAATAGTTGTCTTCAACAAATCAGACATTTTTTATACTCAAAGCTTAATAATAATACATAATAAATATTATTTATAAAGAATGTTTTTCCATTCTAACATCTTACTTAATTATTAACAATAATACCTGTAACAAATATTTTTCAATTAAAGAATGTTAGTGGTTCTGAACTGTTTAAATTTTCTTATTCCTAATACATTTTTTAAATATCTTATGCTACATAAACAAAACCTTATTTACTATACTCTTATTCTCTATATTCCTTATACTAAGTTTAATTAGCAGTTTTTAACTGTTTTTAATTGGGTTTTGGGTAATTGTACCCTGTCACTTCACTTTTTATTCTGTGTCTTCTTTTGTTTTATTAATCATTTAAATGAATGTCATTTAAACAGATTGGCAATTCTTTGCTAACACATGTATTATATTACCTCTGTACAGAAATTTAAGTCACTTAAAAGTTGTATTATTTCATTATTTACACAGTTTGTGAATGCCAATAATGAAACATAAGGTTCATTTTTTATAATACTAAAACTTGCACGGGTTCTCTTTAAATTCCTTGATTCTATTTCTAAATGGTTATATAGTCTCACTAAAATCAAGAGATCTATTCGTAGATTACAATGAAGATTTGTTCTTTGGTATCATATTATTATTTCACCTTGGTCCACTTTCAACTCTTATTCTATACACTTTTTTGGTCTTATATCTATTGTACATGTGGGTTTTTGCATTAATACTTTGTTATACTTTTTTATTATTATTATTTTTATTTATTTTGGGGTATGGGTGTTTTTTACAAGAGCATTCCTTCTTCTTGTGGATGCTGTCTTCTTCTTGTTTCTTCATCGATGTCTTCTTTTCTTCTGGTTTCTTATAATTGTATTTTCTTCATCTTCTTGTGGATCTCATCGGGTTTTTGGGTTCCTTCTTCACATACTCTTCTTGTTTCTTCAAATGTATCACCTTTTATGGTGGATCTTGCCTTGTTCTGGGTTTCTTCCTTATCTACTCCTAACTTTCGTTGTGGGTTTAGTTATGTTCTGGGTTTCTTCCTTATCTACTCCTTACATTCGTTGTGGGTTTAGTTATGTTCTGGGTTTCTTCCTTATCTACTCCTTACCTTCGTTGTGGGTTTAGTTATGTTCTGGGTTTCTTCCTTATCTACTCCTTACCTTCCTGGGTTATATTTCTTCACCTTTAATTATTAAAATTGGTTTTGATGATTCATCACTTGTAACATTTATTTTATATGAACTTATATTTTAAATCAATGATTGTACTGCATGGTTGTTCTGAATTAATTCTTTATTATATTGCTTTCTTCGGATTTAAACATGTTATTATATTATTTTAATGATCAATTCGCCATTCATTTTTATGGGCTTATCTGTCATGCTACAATATATATGCAGGGTGTCCCGGGAGGAGAGGGAAATAATTTGAGAAATGGTTCTATAGTGTAAAAGAAGAAAAAAAGTTCATATAAACATATGTCCGGAAACGCTTTGTAAGCGAGTTACGGCTAGCGAAAGATTTTGCCCGGGTTTCGGTTCCCCCGGGTAAATGAAGAATTTCTGAAATTCTGGGAAGGTAAATTAAGGGGCGAATTCTGTTGTTTCTTATGGTTTTTGACCTGAAAAATCGAATAAAACAAGTTGCAGAACTGTATCTCCCATAAGTTTCATGATAGTGTTAAATCGTAGTTTGTTTATGGAAGGTGCAAACTGTCACGTTACATAATGCCCGCCCCCCCTTTCAAGAATGGTTATTTTGGTAATGACCTAAGTTCTTACTAAAATAATTAGCTCTTTAATTCTGATTTAATTTTCATAAAACTTCTTCATTTCCTTCTGGTTGTATGTACCTTTTATTTGATTGGGGTTAGGTAAGGACAATTCATATGTATTATTCCTGTTGTCTTTGGTGACTATAAATGGTATAGATTTTTTATTAAAGTGAACGGTGTTATGGAATTTCAATTCACATACAAAGTTGTTTGCCTTTCCTGGTGAATCTGAAAACACGCTCCAATACCTATTGTAAATCCTGACCAGTTCTTGCCGCTGTTCCTTGCTTATTTTATCTCTTACATTTTTTGTCTGAAATGACAGGATCTCTTGTATCTTCTCTTCCCACAGGTCTGCTTCTACTATTACTTCTTTATTATTTAATGGTGCCTGTCTCTTCTCCCTAACATGGTATGAATGTCGTTGCTGAGGGGCACCTGTACTTCCTATTATCTCAGCCGACCATTCACCATTCTCTGACTTCAGTGATACTTTTCCACTGCTCAGATTAATAATCGCAGAGTGTCGCTGTAGCATATCACACCCGAGTAACACCTTGAAAGGTAGCCCATGGGCTACTAAAAACATCATTGGAATTACTATTTCATTACTAATAACTTCTAGTATGACCTGTTGTTTGATTGTCTTATTTTGTTTCCCTGTTGCTCCTATTATCGTTACATTATGAATGGGCAAGGTTGATATCTTCTCATGATTAAACTCTTGGATTCTATTCAATTCCATTTGATCAATTAATGACACATTGGCTCCCATATCTATCATAATTTCAGTATTTACCCCCTGTAATTTGGCCTGGACATACACAATTTCATTATTTGGTTTGATTTCTTCCACCGTTCTTTCTTCCAGTAGATCTCTTCGGATGTCTTTTAAATAATGATTCCTAATTATTATAATCTTGTCTTCATTTTTGGTAATCGCTTTGGTCTGCCCCTTTGTTGCTTGCAGTGACGGGCTATCTTGGGTTCTCACTGCGGACACTTGTTTCCCCTATTACTGTCGGACGCTGACTGTCTAATTGGTTCATCCCTATGCTGGTGTTCGGATGGGGCCTCTCTTCCCTCTTCCCAGCTTCTTGATCGTTGACTCTCTGTACTCCTACTTCTTTGTGGGCTCCTATTATCTTCATTTTGTATGTACTGACTTCTGTATGAGTGTGTTCATTGTTAAAGCTTCTTCGTCAGGCTCTGAATCTATTGTTTGGTGGACTCCTGTTATTACCGTTAGCTCGTATGTGATTTACTCTCTGTCTATTGTCTCTGATGGGTTCGTTCCTCCGTTCATTTTGTGGTTCTGGCCTCCAGCGATTCCTCCGATAATAGTCATCTTGCTCATAGCTTTCTAGTAGAGGCTCCATTGCCCCGATTGTTTTCACTTGTCTGCATAGTTTGGCGCGTATTATTCCCTCTTCAAAATGATATGATAGTTTGGTCACCAAACACTCTTCCGGTATTCTTGGTTCCAAGTTTCGGGCTAAACAAACTTTACCAAGGAGGTATGCAGCAGGTGATTGGCCTCTGGTAGGGTCATACTTTCTATTGCATAGGTTTTCTTCGACAATGTTCTCAATCAATTCAGACCAATATTTGGTCCTGAATGCCTGTTTAAACTCTTGATAGTTGTGAACTTCATTTCTAATAGATATCCACCAATTATCATTTATATTTTTGAAACACTCATCCAGCAGATTTTTAATTATATACCACCTGTTTTCTTTGTTCCTGCTGATCAGTTCCTCTATCCTTTCCAGAAACTCTAGTAGATTTCTTCTATAGTCTTTGAAGTTAATAGTTTCCTCACTCTCTCCTAGTGGTATATGGGTATAACTCATGGGTCTATTTCTTAGCATCTCCATCTCTTCTCGAATATTGATCAGCTCTCTTTTTTGTATGTCCTCTATTCGTTTTTTGTTGTTGGTTACTTGGTGTCGGACCTGTCCTAAGTCATTACCTATATGGTCAATTTGTTCATCAAATTTGTCATTTAATTTCTCTATTTTTTCCTGTGTCTCTTGTTGTAGTATTTCCACTCTAATTTTGTCGTTATCTTCCACATTATTAATCTGATTTATGATATCTTCTCGGAATTGCAACAATGCTTCATTGGTTCTCTCATTAGTTTCTGTGATTTGTTGTTTTACCTCCTCCTTATATTCTTCCAATTGTTGTTTGAGTGTCTCCCTAAGAGCTTTGTTATTATTTTCGCTGTTCCTTTCCATCTGTTCTGTTTTAATGTTTCATTATTCTTTTCCATCTGTTGTTTTAATTCTTCTTTGTCCTGCTTATTGTTCTTTTCCACTTGTTTGAATGGTTCTTTCATAAATTCCATTAATCTCTGTGACTCCCTATCCTCTATTGTTCTATTTGGTTCCACTCTTTGTTGTACCATCTCTATTTCTGTAACAGGTGTTGCTTCCTTTTCTTGCACGCATATCTCTGTTTCTGTATCCACAGTTCTTTTACACGATGTAGCTCTTCTTGGCATTTTTGTAGCTTACTATAGTCGCCACTAAAGTAGAAAATTAGTAAACAATACAATACAAAACAATCTTAACTTCTACTTTTAGCCCACTGGTTGGGCGCCAACTTATAACGTTCATTTTTTATTATTTCAATGTATTCATTTATTTAAATTTATTCTGTATTGATTATTGTGTACCGCCCCACGTTGTTGAAGCCAAACTATATAACCTGATATTTTATTGACATTATACCTAACCTAAGTGGTCTAGGCTCTGTTTATTTTGTACTTTCTTGTAGTCATGGTGCAAAATAGTTACATGTTAATAATTAAGCTTTATTATTCAATTTTTCTATATTCAGTCTATTTAAAATGGTTTGTTAATAGTTAGGTTTAATAGAAAGGGTCTTTTGGTGATCATTGGGTGTTAAATCATAGTTTGTTTATGGAAGGTGCAAACTGTCACGTTACAATATTAATCTGCAACAGTATACAATGTATAGGCAACATATACATTCCAACAGTACGAATGTATATGGTACTGTGCATTGCACAATTAGTTAAGATAATTTGTGTAAATTAAATAAATAATCAATATTGTCAGTATTAATAACAATTCACATAGAAAGCTGTAAAGGTAAACAACAAATTTGCCTGCTTGAACAGGTAGGTCATGCCACACACAGCTGCGTCTGTGTACACATGTAACTTACGTGTGTGAGTGCAGCCAGTTAATTCCTGCAAAGCATCACCCCTAAATAAATGTTAATAAATATATAAATTATTTAAATTGTGATAAGCGTGTATGAAATATCACAAAACAAAATACGCCACAGTGTAAATACCGTAATATAAAGATGTATACGAAAGATTGTGCGAAAATAATAAAAAGTGCAAATACAGTGCAAATAAATATAAATAAAACCCATAATAATTGAGATAGAGAAAAACGGTTACCACATAGTTGTAGACATAAAAATTACCAACCAGATGAACATCGGGTAATTTGCAAAGGACTTCGCATGTTGCGAAGATCAGTGAAATAAGTGTGTAAATAATCGTGTTTGTAAAAGGACGCTACGACAGACTGATTCCTGCAGAAAATTATCAAAACATGATTTTTGTGCCCTAGACTATAAATACACGAGGTACACCAGCCTTGTTCTCTTTCTCGTTCGACTACAGCGGCAGCCAGAGGCTATGCCCAGCAACTTCAACTCTTTTTCGTTCAACTACAGTGGCAGCCGAAGGCTATGTCTGACAACATCATCACTTTCGTGAGATCACCACTGCAGACAGAGGCTATTACGGGAGACGAGGGAGCAGCACACTACATGGCATAGATTCCAGACGTAAAGTATGAGTCATCGGACTGCTGAGAGAATCCGGAGGACGAGGAACGGATCCAGGACTACACGACTATGCAGCATCAACCAGGATCAAGGACTCAGGACCAGAAGAGGATATGCTGAGGAACCGCAATGATTAAGGTGAAAGAAAGCCATGTATTCATCCAAACAAAAGACTTAATCAAAGACAATTAAACATTGTAAAAAGAAAGACAATATAATTTCCAAAAGTGTAATTAATAATTGTAAATGTAACTGTTCTTGTATAGTAATTAGAGTAATATTTGAATTATGAAAGTATATTTTTGAAATGATAATTTATTGAACATATTTAAATTAATTTTGAAAGAATATTAATTTTTCTAAAGTAATTAATAAGTCATAAATCAGAAATGCATATGCAACAAGAATAAGAATTTGAAAAAATATTAGAAAATTTAATAATAATTTAATCATAATCAATTGAGCAAGTCGAGAGCAATATTATATAATAAGCAATGTTAGTTATAGTTATAAGATTATTTTATGTTTCTATGTAATATGAGATTACTTGTATTTATTAACAAGGAAGGTACTATGAGTACACAAACACATGCAAATAATACTGAGTTTTAGCTCGCAATTTAAATGAAAGTTTTAAGTTTAAATATACAGTACATTTAAATAAATGTTTTGAAAGATTCTAAACAATTCACATTGTTATTATTATTACGATTACACCCATTGAATATTTATAACATAAGTATCGACAACGATATATGTAACGGTACAGAATTGGGAGACAGAGAATGTTAATAAAATTGCCAATTCATACAAGGTACAACCTATTGGGAACCCCTGCTTTCACAAAGCTGCACAATGTTATAGCAGACTGTTTATGTCTAGACGGCCTGGCTAGATGTATTACGTAACCACTTGCAACTCAGTCTCTCTGTGAATTACAGAAAGGATGAGTAATTACCACAAGCCAGTTTTCATCAGGAGGTCACAGTAAGGCAGTCACCACTAGAACGTTAAAGTGTACACAGTAGAGCCGCGCGGGGTAGAATAGGAGCGCGCGGTTCTCATAACTATTAATAAGTACAAACAACATAGCGCGGTCTTCAAAGAAACAGTACTCGAGTAAAAATACAGTCGGCCGACTAAAAATAAAACTATACAACTTAGTTACTGTGAAACAATAGTTCGATATGTGATCAGAACAATTCCGCCAGCTTTTAAAGTTCACAATGATTTCCAGAATGTGAAGTGCAAGACGCGAACAGTGGTGCAACAGCTCGGATACTTACAAAGACTGGTTAAGTACAAACACAGACTGGTAACGTACTTTTTGTAATCAAAATAAAAGTTTTTTGAAAGAGCTCTATCAATAAGAAATGAGAATTGTAAAAGTATGGTGAGCATAAGAGTGAGAGAGCGTGTGTGGGGAATAATATTAAAATATTAACAGTACTGGTTTGTTGTTAGAAAATAACTCTATTTTAACTAATTTTGTCAAATACAGATAGCGAGTAAGCGATTGCAGATTTATGTTTATGAATTTGATGTTTCGTCTGTAGAATCCTGGACAGAACCCGAAGGTAAGAAAAAGAAGTAAAATTTTGATAAGCTTAGTAAGTTTTTTATTGTTTGCAAGTAAATGTAAAGTTTCAGTGGAGTCCAAAAAAGGGACTCGAATATATTATTTGAAATAAATTGTAAAGTTTCAGTGAACCCCGAATTAGGGACTCGATTTAATTGAAATAAATTCAAAAGTTTCAGTGGTGCCCGAACTAGGGACGGTGTGTATAATTTATTAATTATACAAAACAGACCTAATTGAGTTGCAGAAAAGGATTATTTGGGAGTGAGGGCGTTTTGGTAAATTAAATATAAATGTGTAAAGGTTACGAAGAGTAAATTTTAAGAGGTTTATAATTGTGTAGGCAGTCCACAGAATTATCCACTTAAATAATATTGATAAAAATGGTAGATATTAACGAAATAAATATGACTGACTCGACAGTTACGAGTGAGTCAGGAGACCATGTAAATCCTATAACGGTCCAAGAAAATGTTTTAACTGAGTCAGCGATTACGAATGATTCGGGGCTGGAGATGACTCCAACCATAATTAACGAAAATAATGTAACTGATTCAATTATACTTAGTGAGGCAGGAGCAAAATCCACTCCCGTGGTAACAAAAATAAAAGAAAAAGAATGGTCAATGGACGATATAATGAATTTTATGAGTAGACGTTTTGATAGTAGTGATACAAAATTTGATAGATTAAGTAGTGATGTTAATGAATTGAAAGAACAAAATAAAAAGCTAGAAAGTCGTTTTGATAGGAGTGACAAAAAATTTAATAAAATAAATAGTCGCTTTGACATAAATGATCAAAAATTTGATAGACAAAATGCAAAAATTTAACGAACTAAGCAGTAGTGTCAATGAAGTAAATATTAAGTTAAATGAACAGAAAATTAAATATGAAAGCAGTTGTAACGAATTAATTAAACGTTTTGACGAAAGTAACGAGAAGTGGGAAAAAGATATTACTTTTACAAATAATAATGCTCGTTCCAGTGTAGCGGAGATAAAAAACGACAAGGTAGGTGATGTTAATACAAGTGATAATCAGAAAGAGGTTAGTTTAAGTGCAAACAAGGTAAGTGGAAATAATAGTGACAACTATAATTATAAGGGGGAAACAATTACGAATCATAATGGGGTTAGTTTAAATGTAAAACAGGTGTTAGTAAATAAGGTGAGTAAACTACATTATTAAACTAAATTTGCCAGAAACATGCATATCCATAGACAATATAAGCTGATGACTAATTTATACACAACTGATTTTGAAAAAATCCATAAATTCAAATATATATAAGACAGCAGATGACTTTCAAAAGCTGTTTACTTTCAAAAGTGGAAAATATAAGCACTCCACATTATATAACAAATATATCCTTATGGCTTATCTAAAGTCTACTCCAATTTACTGAAAGCACAAAACAATATGAGCACAATGACCTGGAAACTTCTAATGCCATGTGTTTTGTGAAATGTCACCATATTACCTGATGCTTGACACTGCTTGAGTCGATATATAGTAAACCCCCTCCCACAAATTTTGTAGTAAGACTTCTGTTTTATAGAATTTTGTCCCCGAGTTTGTTAACAAAAGTTATATAAAAGTAAAGTTGTATGTAAAATTAAATAAAAGAATCCTTAAATTCGTAGTGACCGTCAATCAATGAATTTTTCGGTGTAGGGTTTGTGAGAATCATTCAAAAATATAAAACAAATTTTAACTTATTTGTGTCGACCTTTCGACAATGTTTATTGTCATCATCAGGACAATTGTTATTGACGCCAAACACACAAATAAGTTAAAATCTGTGTTATATTTTTGACCGATCCTCACAAACCCTTCACCAAAAATTTAAATAAAAGAATATTTGTTTTTATTCAAAATAATTGCCTTATTACAAAACTTAAAGTCTATAAATTTATCATTATCCAGGGATAGCAAGTGGATCAAATCAAAGTTCAAGAAAATGGTATCTGAATAAGTATATAGGCCTAAGGTATATCTACTCAATAATGAAGATGTGAGAAATTTATTCAAGATAAGAATTAATAGTCATACTGAACATGTATTGAAAATGTGTCAGTATGAATATTGTTATGACATTACAGAACAGTCTACTGTTTGTCGAATGTTCCAGAAGAATCTCGCTCTAATGTGTGTGGCATACATGATTCTCAGCGTATTTGCTAGACTGTGTCAGAATTCGCGTGGGCGCACGTACTGTGTCAAGGCCGCAATTAATTATGTTGTACACACTAGCACTATCGTGCATTATGGAATAATCTAGTAATCTGGGGGGATATAAATACCAGTACTCAACGATTTTCAGTTTCAGTATTAGTTGCAATATATTTACAGTGCGGTCAGAGTTATTACCAGGTGATATTACTGTGTGCGTTCAAGTGAAATGTTGTGTTTTATAATCGGGCGGTATATTGTAATACAACTGTGTTTTAATATTAGTTAACATTTTATTGCGTGTGAACAATTTTTATTTTATTTGTTGTTAAGAGACTGTGTTGTTAATTACGAACTGTTTAACTGTGAAAATTAAAGCTGGTGATTAGTGACTTAATTGGTGTCTTGTATTTTGTTTCCACTGTACCTTCAAGACGTCCTAACAATATTCTCTCTCTCTCTCTCTCTCTCTCTCTCTCTCTCTCTCTCTCTCTCTCTCTCTCTCTCTCTCTCTCTCACACACTCTCTCAGAGAGTAATCATTTTAACGAGAAGCAAGAAGTCTCTACCTAAAATCCACCATTTCCCACATTGAAGAAAATAAACATGTATAGCCTATATACAGAAAAAAAATCAAGTAAAGGAATCAAGGTCATTGGGAATCTTGGAAAGGGTTTAACATTGAGGACAATGTCGCCACATAAAAATGATGAAGATGTTATGCATAATGGACAATATATAATAAAAGTAAGTAATATAAAATATTTGCCTAGTATAATATAAATCTACGGTTTTATAGTCACATGAGAAGCATGAATACATCCAGGTACTTATGGGATCATGACATTTTGGACAAGCTGGATGCCTTTAGGACAAATGATAAAATAAAAGAAAATGGGATGGTGAACATCTGGCTTAGATGGGTGAAATGCAATCTTGTGAAACTGACATATATTAAACCACAGCTTGGAGCAAGCAAGAAACTGATGGGTAACATAATACTCAATCTAATTCATTAGATAAAAAGTATAATAATATAGACTTTAATCTAATATTATAGAAAATAAGTGTAACCAACCACTACCATATTATAATTTTTTTTAACGAAAAAATTAATGCTGATCTTTCCCTTTCAATTTTTTACATTTAAGCAGACAAAAATAACAGTCTAAAGTTTTATTTTTTTAATGGCATGTTTTACCATTTGTGACCTAAAATTTAATGGAAAAAAGCAACAGCCCCTACCTAAAATCATCTACTATAACTTGTACTTTTCAAAATAGAGATACACTATTTTCTCCAATCTTAGGCCTACTCAAACTTTTAGGTATAAAATGTACTGTGTTTTAAGCAACACTGATTCCTCAATTTTTTTTTTTTAATTTCTACTATCAAATTTTGGTACTTTCCCATTAGTATTCACACTAATTTTCAATATTTCATCTATATGATAGTGAATATCACGCAGTTAGCAAAATAATTCAAAACAGGTTAATGAGTTGTTTAACCTAATTGTTTTCCTCTACCATAATGTTTGTTTTTTATCACAACAGTTTTTTATTGTCACTCAATTATTAGACAAAGTTAATGTTATAGGTTCAACCTGCATTATTGGTAGCAAAACAAGGTGTTATTAGACTGACATGAACTGAAGCAAACACACAAAAGCAACTCTAAGTCGGGCAAGTTAATATGCTGGACTCCCATTGTATAACATATGTCACTTTTTACTTTAAACGTTTAACTTTTCACTACTTCTTTTGCTGCTGTAACAAATTTGTTGGCTTTGACATCATGTCTCCACACTACATTTCTGGTATTATTGGTACACTGTTATATCATATCTGGTTTTATAAAATACATAAATGCACATATTTTATTTTTTATATGTTACACGTATCCAAACGTATGTAATGTTTTCGTGCACAAGGTTACATGTGGTAGTTTAGGTTTTAATACAATTTCATTTATTAATTTTGTTGAAATTCTTTTTTGCGTTTCTTACTGTTACAGTTTTGGACCCACTTAACTTTGTCCTTGCAAAATTACATGCTTCAATTAATTAATATACAGTTGATACAGGTGGTAATTAAAAATAATGTACCAATGTTTGAATGGTTAACTTACAAAAAGGAAGAACAGGTAAGTAATAAGTTGGCAAAATGGAAACACATCAAAAAGATATTTCTGATACCTCAGGTTTATACAAATTGTTTACTGTACAACTAGGTCTTAGGGTGTTTGTAAATTCTCATTATTTTAAAACTTCAATCGTTTTAGTTTTAACTGATTTCATATAAACTTTGTGTGTTTTACACATCACTTCTAAATATGATTATTATTTTTATTACTTTAAACAAGTATATTTACAGTAACTGTCATAATTATCTTTTAAATTTGTTTGTTGTACTTACAAAATGCTAGCGTCTTCATTATCACTACCCTCATCCGAGTTCTCCATTCTTCTTCGTAACTGTTTTTTGGCCCGAGGTTTTTGTTTAACAAACGACACACTTTCAGCCTCATTATCTGACATTCTAAATATGTAAAAAGTGCAATGTTTAAATCCACAAATGTTTACATAACCTCACTTCCATAATAATTGTCAATCATTACCTTTACGTCCCAACTATCGATAAGTCGAAAACTTTACTCTCGAAAAGACTTGAGTCTGCGGACTGACAGCGTGAAGCCACTCGGGCAACTTCGTTACTGTTCGTCCGCCGCTATTGTCTACTCTCTCGTTAACCTACACTCCACGCTTACGTGTATAATGAAATCCACGTATTTTTATCCAAATCGGGGTTTTCCTGTGTGCATAGCGGATGAATTGAAGGGTCTTTCACTATAGCCTGCGGCAAAAGTTAACTTCCGTCTCCACGTTTGTACTTTTTTCCGTGTTCGATGTGTACTAGAACTGTTTTTTCACAAGTAACTAATGCCAGTTTATGGAGGTTATGTAGACAATGTAACTTAAATAAAATTTACTTTGTTAGTGTACAATAAAAGGGTGTATTTACGGGAAGTACAGAAATTATTTTCCATTTATCGCACATAATTACGGTACACAGACGATTTTTGGAGGTTGTGTCTACGTTTAACAATGCAACTTAACCTTCTAGATTTTTAAAATTAATTAGATTTAACAAAAATTTCCTTTGTTAGTGTACATTAAATTATTGTATGGATACAAGGCTGCTGTACATAACATTAAAGGCTGTATTTATTCGAAGTACCGGAATTAAAACCTAGTTCCAATTTAGAACGTAGACCTATAACCTATTTGCATATTTTATTGGGGTTTATTGGCACATATTTTATTAAAAGGGTGTATTTATTGGAAGTACAGAAATTATTGTCCATTTATCGCACATAATTACGGTACACAGACGAATTTTGGAGGTTGTGTCTACGTTTAACAATGTAACTTAACTTAACTAAAAATGAACTTTTTTCATGTGAAAAACTTACTATTTTATCGGACGCGTTTCGGCTTAGTATCCGCCTTCTTCAGCTTTGGTAACAGACTGCCAGCATTTTGTAACGGTTGTGTGGAAGGTGAAGTGGGGGTGGTGTGTGGCGGAAGGGGATTGGCGCGGGGATTCAATTTATTGTTTGTTTTCTGTATAATTGTGTCAAAAAGTGTATGTGATTTATATTGTAATTGATCGTTGAGTATGTTGTTTGGTTGTGTTGTGTGGTGTTTATATATTTCATATTGTTCAGTTGTGTTGAGTTTTTGACCTTTGGGTATGTAATGTAGAATTTCAAGATTAGTGTCTATGTTGGTGTAACTGTGGTTTTCTGTGTGTATGTGTGTGGCAAATGCAGAGTGTATATTGTTGTTGGTTAAGGCTTTTAAGTGTTCAGAATAACGGGATGAAAAAGATCTTCCCGTCTGGCCTATGTAGAAACTATTGCAGTCATTACAATTTAATTTGTAAACACCTGTTTTGTTATATTTGTCTATGTCTGTGTTTGTATTACTGATGTGTTTTTTGATGGTATTGGTTGTTCTGAATGCTATTTTGTATTTGTGTTTTCTGAATGTATTGGCGATTTTGTGTGTGTATGAGTTGTGGTATGTGAGTGTGATGTACTTATTGTGTTGTGTGTTGATGGTATTTAGTGTTTTGTTGTTTTTGTTTTTGATGCGTTTGTGTAGTATGTTTATTAAATTGGGGTTATAACCGTTTTTTATTGCTATGTATTTTATTGTGTTGAGTTCGTCGGTGTAATCTTGTTTATTTAAGGGTATTTTAGTTAGTCTATGGAGCATATGGTTGAAGGCCGCATATTTATGTTGTGTTGGGTGGTTTGATGTGTTGTGTATAACCATGTCGGTTGTGGTTGGTTTCCTGTATATTTTGTACGTGTGTGTATTGTTAGTTTTGTTAATTGTTAGGTCTAGAAAATTTATACTATTGTTTTGTTCAGTTTCCAGTGTAAATTTTAATTTGTGGTGTATAGTGTTTATGTATTTGTGGAAGTTTTCAACTTGTCTTGTGTTGCCTTTGAATAAAAGTAATATATCATCTACATACCTGTGCCAGTATATAATTTTGTTAGTGTATTTGTTGTTGTTTATTATGTGGTTCTGTTCAATGTTGTGTATATATATTTCTGCTAGTATTCCTGATATGGGGGAGCCCATCGGGAGTCCTTCTGTTTGTGTGTATATTTTGTTATTGTATGTAAAGTAATTTTGTTCAGTTATTATTTTGGTAAGTGTGATGATTTCTTGTATGTGTGTTTCAGGTGTGTTGTTTTGTCTGAGTAGTTGTTCTAGTGTTTGTATGGTTTCTTTGATGGGGACATTAGTGTATAAATTGGTTATATCAAAAGATGCCAGAGTTGAGTTATGTGGGATGTGTATGTGTTCAGTTTTTCTGACTAGGTCAATGTTGTTTTTGATAGAAAAACCTTCCACACAACCGTTACAAAATGCTGGCAGTCTGTTACCAAAGCTGAAGAAGGCGGATACTAAGCCGAAACGCGTCCGATAAAATAGTAAGTTTTTCACATGAAAAAAGTTCATTTTTAGTTAAGTGTAGTGCTGTGAAAGAAGAGATGAATAATCAAGACAACTATGTAACTTAACCTTTTAGATTTTTAAAATTAATTAGATTTAACAAAAATTTCCTTTGTTAGTGTACATTCAAAGGCTGTATTTATTGTATGGATAAAAGGCTGTATTTATTCGAATTAAAACCTATCCGTACTTGCAATTTAGAACGTATAACCTAGTAGGCTTAGGGATGGCAACGATATATCGATAGTTGAAATTTATCGATATATTTCTAAATATATCGATATATTTTTTATCGATATACGTTATTTATATATTTTTGGATTATATCGATACATGTCTAAAAACGCGATATATATCGTTTTTTTTGTTATTGATTTAAAAAATGTAAAACATTAAATTCACTTCTCTTAAAATGATGTTTTAATAAGGTTGTAACAAATTGTGTTTTAGTACTTCAACCCTCTAACGGTAAGGTGGACTTTTACGCATGCAAGGTAAAGTCTCGAAACGCCGCAAAGTTATTCTTCCTTGGATCTCTCGTAGTTTTGTCGTCAAATCGTAAGTTCTGGATTAGAAAAGAGAATCTTTTCTGTGACATTGATCAGCGAAATACAGCCGGTCCGTAGATTACAGAAAACATATCATCAAGACATAAACCAGAGTTCTTCAAAACACCGCTCATATACAACAGCCCAATAAGAGCTCTTATCTCTATCAGGTTTGTGGGAGATGTAAACCACTGTACAGATTGGTATTTAATCTTCGATCTTTCTATTTCACTGTTAGTGTGGAGAACAATTTTTTCCAGCATCTCATCGGTTACAAATAAAGAAAACAATTGTACCTCATCACCGATCCCTCGAGCATCGCCTTTTGGTCCGGGCAGGTGTGTGATAACATTTAAAGATGAGGTTCGTGAAAATTTGGAGCGTACCGGTTTGTTCGTCCAGATGGTTTCTTCGTCTTTCCCAATTCAAAAATCCTGTCATCATCAGTGTTTTCATAGACAGTGTTGCCAGGTCAATCAGTCCTCTTTTCCCCACATGGCTACTCAAAATTTCTCCACTTTGCTATCAAAATCCCCACTGCCACAAATGCGTGTGCTTTATGCAAAGTGTCACCACATTTTATAGAGTCTGAGAGTATTCTAAATGTTTAAACATTATTACAAGAATGACTTAAATATTAAAAACTTTAATATTCATTTTTAAAGTATCCAAGTCACTGTATTAAATAAATAATTGCTTATCTAATCCGTCGAGTGACTTACTTGTAATTCCGCTTGACGCGTTTCAGGGCATATGCCCCATCTTCAGAATAATTCCTCTTCACAGAACGTCAGACATTAAGATTAAAATGTAATAAATTAAAATCCATGGTTAAAATATTAACTCGTCAAAATATTAAAATATACTAAATGCACAGAGGAGCACGCACTATCACAACATGAGTTCACTTCGCGTTATAGTCGGTGTACACCGCCGCGATGTTACTCGCGCACGTAACATCGCGGCGGTGTACACCGACTATAACGCGAAGTGAACTCATGTTGTGATAGTGCGTGCTCCTCTGTGCATTTAGTATATTTTAATATTTTGACGAGTTAATATTTTAACCATGGATTTTAATTTTAATTTATTACATTTTAATCTTAATGTCTGACGTTCTGTGAAGAGGAATTATTCTGAAGATGGGGCATATGCCCTGAAACGCGTCAAGCGGAATTACAAGTAAGTCACTCGACGGATTAGATAAGCAATTATTTATTAAAAACTTGTTTGAAGTACAATAAAAAAAATCATCAGCGCTGCTACAATCCTGTGTCCCTTCAGCTAAGTCGAACTCGTCATCTTCGTTATCGCTGTCTATAAGAATGTTATCTTCAGTCTCGGAAACTTCTTTGTCAAAATCTTCTTCTTCTAAGTCTGAGTCTTCTTCTTCTTGCCTTTGAAACTCTGCTAATATTTTTTTCAGCAGTGTACAATATTTTGTTACAAGCAAGCCATTATGCAAAAAATAAAAAATGAATAGAAAATCTAAATTCAATGAAAAAAGTCACAGTAATTAGAGTAAATTGTATTCTATTGTCCACTCAATGGTACTGTCTGGCTCTTACACGTGTTAGTATTGCTATGATGCCAGAGCAATGTCAACCATATACTACTACACTTTTTTGTGAATCGTAACATGTACACAAAGTGTAGACATTCCAAAATATACGATTGTTGATGTCTAGGCTCGACTTTGGAAAAACAAGAGAGAAACTGGTTACAAAATTACAAAACAATGGCAAGTGTTGTGTTCATGTTTAGTCTACAAAACAAGACTAAACATTAGTTACAGTACTACGTATGTATAATGTTCACAAGCCATGCATTCTTATGAAACTGCAAAAAATATATAGGAAGTGTTGAAAATTTTTAAAGCATTTTTGGTAAGGTCGGGTCGCATCCGACCCGAAAAGAGAAGTGCCCGGAAAAAACAAACACAGTGATCGAGGAACAATTACCTGGAAACTGGGGTTATTCCTATGCCTTCCCTATGAATGACTGAGAGGGTATCTTAGTGTTAAACCGTTTGGAGAAAAGTTAGAATGGAGAGATGTTCAGAACAAATGCGCATGGGTCGGATCCGACCCGCACCTTACCATTAGAGGGTTAATAATGAGATTAATTTATTACTATCTGCTATAAACAATGTCGGGATTTTTTGTCGTGCTCGTGCAACACTGCATTGCATTGGAATTGGAGTTGAACACCAGTGCAGACTGAGAGCTTGCGGTCATTGGCTCATATATCGGTCTTACCGATATATCGTAATATATCGATATATTTCAAGCAATATATTGGATATATCGCTATAGCTGTTACGATATATCGGAAGACCGATATATCGATATACAAGTCAATGTTGCCATCCCTAAGTAGGCTACGTTATTCGTACATATTTTATTGGAGTTTATTGGTACATATTTTATTAAAAGGGTGTATTTATTGGAAGTACAGAAATTAGGGTAAATATTTACCTGTGCTACACCATACGCCATATTAACTGAGTAGTTAGTGGGATCACCACTACATTTTGCCTTAACGTAATTCAATTGCCTACAACGCAAAGCATTACATTTCAGACTCGTGGGTGGCCGACTCATCAGTTTCCTACAGTATCCACCGCTGAGAGTGATTTTGGGTAGCCGGCTCACCGCACATGCTTTAGTCTACGGCGCCTCCGAGGTTACTAATAATAAACTCGCGGTGGGCTCAACGCAAAGCTTTAAACCGCCGTTTGGGCTCAACGCAATTTTGAACATGTAAGAATCATGTAAATTTTGTTTTGGAAACGCATCAACATGATTTCCAGTCAAATTCGGCTCACCGTCTACACAGTCAATATGGCGATCATTCACTTTTGCATGCATCCTTATGGGAGTATTTATTTTATTTTTTTTCTTCGTAAATAGCTTCGACCCCCGTTTAAAATTAATTTTTGCGTGTTTATATAACATAGAAGAATAAAAAAAAAATATTTCACTTCAAGATTGTATGGTGGAGCACAGGTAAATATTAACCGAAATTAGTTTCCATTTATCGCACATAATTACGGTACAGAGACGATTTTGGGAGGTTGTGTCTACGTTTAATTATCTAACTTAGCCTTTTAGATTTTTAAAATTAATTAGACTTGTAGGGGTGTGCATGGCAGAACTACTTGTAGGGGTGTGCACCCACTTTATAATCATATTTTTGGTAACACTGAGAACTTTAAGCCTTCTTTTATGCTTAAACAAATTATATATACACTTAGTTATAGAAAAGCAAAAAGCAAATATGTAATTCAAAAGACTAATTTGCTCTAATAAACACATGCTGAAGTTAAAAACAAAAGAGTTTTTACTTGCCTAACTAATCATTAGTTACTAATGTGACAGTTGGAGCTGCTTTTTCTGCAAAAGCTGGGGTATGTTGGATTCAAGAGTGGTTAAATTAAGTCATAAATCTGAGCGTGCGTCAAGTCTATTTCTGTGCTTGCTTTTCACTTGAGATGAAAATCCCATTTCACTCAAGAATGAGGTGATGAATGGGATGAGCAACTCCGAAAGTTCAGGATATTTATCTCTTAAAGATATCCAGAACTTTGTTAAGTCAGAATCTAAAAGTTTATCGATTTTGTTGTCCATGACATGTCTCATGTTATCACTAACTATACAAAATAATTTACTAAAAATTTAGTTTTAATCCCAGCATCACAGATGATATCACACAATTGCTCATTTAGTTTTACTGAGAACATGTTAGAACTTTCAAAATACAAGAATGGGTCTTGAATCCAATTGAATTCACTGTATCCCTCTGGGAAGCAACTTTCAATCTGGTTATAGAGAGTTAAACATCAGAGCTGGTAAAAAGCAATGGTAGAGCATGAATAACAAAAATGTACAGTTTAGACTATGTACAAAACAGGTTGAATTTAAATTGTTAAAATGATATATCTTACTTCTAAAATGCTCTTAGTGAAATGGGATTTTCAGGAGTAACAATACACTATTTGGTTAACAAGCACATTTTACTAATATTGTAATTTATTGTATGGATAAAAGGCTGTATTTATTCGAAGTACCGTAATTAAAATCTAGTTCAAATTTAGAACATATAACCTATTACAATGTAACGTATAATCAAACAAGTAGGCCTACATTAATATCCTTCTTTCTTGGATTTCGTTGTCCATGACGTGTCCGTTACTTAACTAAATATCACTATAATATTGACGACTCGGAACACAAAGTTTTTTATAAGTAAAAACGTAAAGTTTTACCTTACAGCCTAAACCGGCTTTCACCTATAGAAGGCTTCATCAGAGGCTGTCGTTAGTAGCGCTGCTCGTCTTGTTGTTGGCGACGAGAAAGTGTTTCGAAAGATTGAAGCTGTGTGTGTGTGGTGAGATGTGTTCGAATAATGCGTGCGATTTGAATTGTGTCTGTTCGTTTAGGATGTCGTTTTTATTTGTTTTTGTGTGCTTGTATATTTCTAATTGTTCTAGAGTGTCTAGTTTTCGGCCTTTTGTGTGTACGTGTAGTATGTTCATGTTATTGTCGATGTTTTTATATGTGTGGTTTGCTTCAATGAGGTGGTTTGCGAAGGTAGATTCTGTAGTGGTGTGGAGTGCTTTTGTGTGTTCAATGTATCTCTGTTTGAAGCTACGTCCTGTCTGGCCTATGTAGAATTTACTGCAATTTGAACAATTTAGTTTATATACACCGGGTAGATCGAATTTGTTTTGTGCTTTGGGCATGCGTTTTGATAGTGTGTGTTCTGTTTTGTTAGTAGTTTTGTAAGCGATTCTGTATCCTGCTTTTTTGAATTTGTGGGCAATTTTTTCTGTTTGTTTGTTGATGTATGTTAGTGTTATGAATTTGTTGTTTTCTATCTTTGTCTGTTGTTTGTTTTGTGTTTTGTGTAGGATTTTACTGACTATTGTTCTGTCATAACCGTTAGATTCTGCTAGATATTTTATCGTGTTTAGTTCGTCTTTGTAGTCTATTTCATCTAAGGGGATGTTGTTAAGTCTATGTATCATGGTTCTAAAAGCAGCTGCTTTTAGAACCATGATACATAGACTTAACAACATCCCCTTAGATGAAATAGACTACAAAGACGAACTAAACACGATAAAATATCTAGCAGAATCTAACGGTTATGACAGAACAATAGTCAGTAAAATCCTACACAAAACACAAAACAAACAACAGACAAAGATAGAAAACAACAAATTCATAACACTAACATACATCAACAAACAAACAGAAAAAATTGCCCACAAATTCAAAAAAGCAGGATACAGAATCGCTTACAAAACTACTAACAAAACAGAACACACACTATCAAAACGCATGCCCAAAGCACAAAACAAATTCGATCTACCCGGTGTATATAAACTAAATTGTTCAAATTGCAGTAAATTCTACATAGGCCAGACAGGACGTAGCTTCAAACAGAGATACATTGAACACACAAAAGCACTCCACACCACTACAGAATCTACCTTCGCAAACCACCTCATTGAAGCAAACCACACATATAAAAACATCGACAATAACATGAACATACTACACGTACACACAAAAGGCCGAAAACTAGACACTCTAGAACAATTAGAAATATACAAGCACACAAAAACAAATAAAAACGACATCCTAAACGAACAGACACAATTCAAATCGCACGCATTATTCGAACACATCTCACCACACACACACAGCTTCAATCTTTCGAAACACTTTCTCGTCGCCAACAACAAGACGAGCAGCGCTACTAACGACAGCCTCTGATGAAGCCTTCTATAGGTGAAAGCCGGTTTAGGCTGTAAGGTAAAACTTTACGTTTTTACTTATAAAAAACTTTGTGTTCCGAGTCGTCAATATTATAGTGATATTTAATCCTTCTTTCAATTTCAAGAGGAGTGTCAGTTTTTTATGTTTTTTCAATAAATAAAAATGAGAGGAGGGAGATGGAGAGAGAGAGAGAGAGACCAAAAAAATTGTATGCCTATCTAATTGTTCAAGAACTATGTAGCCTACACATAGCAAAAATGGAATTTCTACAAAGTTTACATTAAATGAAAATGATGAAAGTACTGTTAGCTTTTAACAAATATTGACAATTTTGCCCAATACAGAAATGAAGGAAATTGACAAACAAATTGTCTACGAGTTCCCTGGAAGTGATTAATGTTCATCAGTTAACATGCAAATGATTCAGTATTAATAATGGGTTAGAGTGGAATTTAATGTTACTACAGTCTGAATTAATGCAAATAAAATTGGAGAATCTCGTAAACATATTAAAGAAAGCTTGTATATTACACACAAAATTATTACAGTATGGACCTTTGTTAATGAATAGAAACAAATGGGATTCTATACTTTAGTATGTACCAATAAAATTTACCTTAATTCAAATACCGATATCTATTGTTTTTATTCAAACTCTTAAAAAAAAGGTCATTAACAACATACATTATGAGAAAACGTGATTACAAATCGTAACCAGCCATTAGTTACTTGTGAAGAAAATAGATTCACATTTACAAACATGAAATCTTCAATTCTCTCCCTATTTGTTTTATAAAAACTGGAGTTTCTACTGCAGGTTTTAAGTCCACTAACTACTTAATTAAATATACATAATTGTTCCTGTATCTTGTTGGGTAACATATTATATTAATACATCTGCTTCCTACTCATATGTGCAAACAATGTTTTCAATGTATGGTCCTAAAATCTTTACCAATACTTTATATCTTTAAAATTTAGACAAAGTCTAATGAGCAATTTGGCCTAATCTGAATTTACATGACCTGGCTCAGATCAACTTTATTTTGGCAAATACAAAGATGAAGACTGGTTGCAATTTCTTCAGGCTCACACCTACTGCCAGGCTTAGTTCTATAACATGATAAGGAAGAAAGAAATCAGCCCGAACCTGCAACCACTGTGGGAAGGCTTTTAGACCATTACCAAAATGATTAATGATGTCATCTAAAAATAACTCATTAGGCTATTTAACTTTATTTATACATTTAATGCATCTTAATTAGTACACTAACAGCACTGCTCTGTCTTACAGTAACACAACACGTTACACTAACTCAAAAGAATTTCTTATTTTCAGTTTAAGAAAGTTGAAATTGTGTATTTCTTTTCTTTTCCATTCACTTTTTGTGAAACGTGCTTTACATTAATATGTGTACGCTTACTATATTGAAATCCAGTGTTCACTATCCAATAATTACAAATTTTGTGGAATTGTGAAATTAGTAACACTATGTACTAATGTGTGATTATCAATCTATATTATCAGTTGAATTTCTGAATTCCTTTGATTCATTAATAAATTTTACTAATTTGTTTCTTTATGTTTATTGAATAATTTCTTGTTAGTTTTTAATCTTTGTGTTTTCATTATTCATTTGTAAATTCTTGAATTTTGTTGTCCATGACGTGTCCATTACTAATTATCATTAAAACACGCACACACACAATTCCTTTTTTCTTTATTAAATTTGAATTCAGTATTAGAACAAATATTTTCAGAGTTTATATATTTTATACAAGTACAAGTTTTTTTTTAATTTTATGCAATATGGACACTACAGAGGAGTGTCAGTATTTTTATATATATCAATAAATACAAATGAGAGGAGGGAGGGAGAGAGAGAGAGAGAGAGAGAGAGAGAGAGAGAGAGAGAGAGAGAGAGACAAAAAATGGCGCGTACAGAAACTTCATCAGAACTTTTCCTGATAGTAAAAAAATAAAAAAATAATGAATGGCAAAGAACATTAACAAAATTAATGGAAATTATAGTTATAATTTCTTGTCTAATGAATAGGTACTAGTAATTGCTTCATATACTTCAAATCATAAATTGTAAACCTACTAAAAACATAACTTTTTTGGTATACTCAGCTTGAAACAAACATTCAGACCAAAAAAATGGTTTAAATTTTGCCATGCTGCATTATTAGTACTGTTGAAACAGAAGTTTGATTATAATTGTTTTTAGAACAGACTTCTGGAATAATGTGTGCAAAATGATTAAAGCATACCTCCTTACAGTGTGCCTTAATAAGTTGTTGATTATTCTAACTGCTACATGGTCATGCCAATATCATAATTATGACAGTTCTCAGAGCTTCAGTAATAGTCATCTTTGCTGTTAACATGGACACATCTTGCAAATGTTCATTTCATATAAGTTCTTCTCTTTACAGGACTAATAGTTTTGTAAAAAACTCAATTGTTTGTTATTACATTTTCAATTGTTACCCTTAACATTTCAACATTATCATAAAATAACTGTTGAGAAACTGAGAGCTCTTTGTTAAAAAGACTTTTCATTAGTAAAGTTACTAATAAGTAGGCATACATTTGTACTCATAATATGAGGTTAAGAATTAAGAAAAGGTGAAACCAACTCGTTACACTGAAAAACTTCTAGGTATACTACTACTGATTGAAAAAGACAAGATAAATTATGGTGAACTTTTTCTTCAAACCTTTTAACACCATGGATTCTGCGTTTATCCACAGTTACTTTGCCCGTTTTTACATTTTATCAACTTGTGTTCCCAGAGTCACAGTATTCTGAATTGTTCTTAAAATTTCCATTTAGGATTAGACCCATCTATAGTTATCTGTAGAACTTTATTAAGATGCAGATTTATTCCTAGTAGAGTTATCTTCGAATCCATTAAAAAACCTTAAAGATTACTTTAGAATAGGAAGTCAAAGAAATACAGAATTCAAGTAGCAAGTTTCCACTACTTTGTAAAGCATATCCTAGAAACAAACTGTGACATCCAGTAACTGTTGCTGAGAAACCTTACTAAGGGGATTATACAAAAAAAAAAAAAAAAAATTACAAGCTTGCTCTTTTGAACATCTGATGAAAAGGTTTTGTAAAGTGTACCTAACCTAAAAATGTACAATGCTCAACTTGTCTTTGTATTCCATACTTCTAGCAGTTTTACATGATATATTGCTAACACGAATAAGAAAAGTTTAAATCTGCTGAAGGTATAAACGAGTGATAGTTATTTGCAGACTGACAGGGCCATAAAATAATTCTGAAAGAATTTACAACACCATCCTTTAACAAGTGACTACTCAAATCTGCCAGTTTTTCACAGCAAACTGAAGTTTGATGATTTGATCCATCATGACCTAGTCATGGTCCAAACATTTCAAGGATTCTCCTAGCCTTAAAAAACTGGACTGGCGTCATTGAGGACATGACTAATGTTAAATTTACTTTGGGATACTTCCAAACATGATACAGTTTACAATAAACAAACAAAACTTTATGCCTGTCTAATTTTTCCAGAACTCCATACACATAATTTGATCTGGATAGAACATTTATTAAACAATAATACTATTCGATGCAAATAATTAAAATATCGGTATGGAGAACCATACATGACTTCCATGTTTTAAGATTTATATTTAAAATCATTTTAGAAATGAAATATTTCTACAGAAACTATTTCTATCTTCAGCCTCAACCACAGAATTGTGGTCACTAACATATACCACCTCACATTAGTGCACTCAATTTTCACTGATGATGGCAATTGATGGCACTTCTGAAACGTCTGGTTTTGCAGAAAACATTGGACCATGGCCAAACAGCCCATGAAGGAATTTTATCAACAAACTACTTCTTTGTTGCCGATAATGTAGTACACATAAAAAATTATCCCCTCCCCTTCACCTATCATTTTCATCTATAGAAAATTATCCCCTCCCCCTTCAACTCCCCCTACCCCTTTTCATTTATAGATATTTCATCTACCTTTCTACAGTGGTATAATTATGACCTTCTTTTCAGGATACTTTATTTATCAAAATTAAGTACTTTACTCTTGTTAAAACATAAAACGTTGCAGGTAAACTACCCCTTCTCCTTAACCGATCTTCACCAAAATCAACAGACCTTGAGTCCTCTACAATATGCAAAAAATTATTTGAATTTGCGGCAGTTATCGTTCGCCATAGACAAAATTCTACACACAGACATCTTTCAAAAAATGACTTTTCTTCATGTTTTGAGGGTAGTACAATCAGAATCAGCCCTTATCTAGAACGCGAATTTTTTCCATCCATTTCCTTATGGAACATAGAAATAAAAACAATATCCTTCTTTTTATAATATGTATTGCACCTGTTTTCTAACATGGGACACTAATTATTAGATAAAATGGTTACCTTCATTTAAGCCAGCTTCCACTCACTGTGTACTTTCTCAGAGGCCATAACTTGTTCTTTTTAACATTGCCAAATATAAATTGACGTTAAATTAAAAACAAAGTAAAGGCTTAGCACCTGAAGTTTGCAACGTCCAAGTTGAAGAATCTATTTAATTATTGCACTTAACTTGATATAAGTACTGATTACATTTCAGGATTATTTTCAGAAATAATGTATGTAAACCAGTTTTCCCCATATGAAGTTAGTTAAAATTCTTTAATGCATAGCATTCCAGGCCTTTATGGTAGTAGATTTGTATTACTAAATTTTAATTTACACAAATAATTTTCTTTGATTAACCAGAGTTACACACACAAACTAAATGAAATGTTGAGTGTCCTAGTGTATACATTCAGCTAAAACAATATTCCAAAAACTTACCTTGTTACTAGAATATGTGACATGATGAACTTTTCATGTTAAATAGTTTAAATTCTTTGTGTTGAGAGTTAAGCATTTTAATAATTTTTATTTATGCAGGCGTATAGCAAAATCTGATCATCATGAAAAAGGAATAAGGCATTTTGTAATAGCAATTAACTTATTAGTTCCTGGTGTATTACCGACTTATATTACAAGACCAATTTTTGTTTAATTGAAAAGATATATTTTTATTGTTTCTTTTGGTGCAATCTGTAACTTACATGACACACATCCATAAAGGTTTGAAAATATGCTTATTGCAGTTTGATAGGAATAAATTCTCAAAAACTAATACAAATCTGTTATGTCTGATCACACCAGCTCATCACTACGTCATGATGGATCAAATCATCAAACTTCAGTTTGCTGTGAAAAACTGGCAGATTTGAGTAGTCACTTGATAAAGGATGGTGTTGTAAAAGCAACAATTCTTTCAGAATTATTTTATAGCCCTGTCAGTCTGCAAATAACTATCACTCGTTTAGACCTTCAGCAGATTTAAAATTTTCTTATTCGTGTTAGCAATATATCATGTAAAACTGCTAGAAGTATGGAATACAAAGACAAGTCGAGCATTGTACATTTTTAGGTTAGGTACACTTTACAAAACCTTTTCATCAGATGTTCAAAAGAGCAAGCGTGTAATTGTTTTTTTTTTTTTTTAAAGTCCCTTAGTAAGGTTTCTCAGCAACAGCTACTGGATGTCAAAATTTGCTTCTAGGATATGTTTTATAAAGTAGTGGAAACTTGCTGCTTCAACACAATACACTTGCACACAACATTCCAGAAGTCTGTTCTAAAAACAATTATAATCAACCTGCTGTTTCAACAGTACTAATAATGCAGCATGGCAAAATTTAAACCATTTTTGTTGGTCTGAACGTTTGTTTCAAGCTGAGTATACCAAATATGTTTGTAATAGGTTTATAATTTAAGATGTGAAGCATATGAAGCCATTACTAGTACCTGTTCATTAGACAAGAAATTATAACTATAATTTCCATTAATTTTGTTAATGTTCTTTGCCATTCATTATTTAGTTATTTTTTTACTATCAGGAAAAGTTCTAATGAAATTTCTGTACGTGTCATTTTTGGTCTCTCCCTCTCTCTCTCTCTCTCTCTCCCCCCTCTCATTTTTATTTATTAAAAAAACATAAAAAACAGACGCTCCTCTGTATGTGTCCACATTGCATAAAATTAAAAAAAATTAATCCAAGAAATAAAAAAAACGTATAAACTCTGAAAACATTTGTTCTAATACAGAATTCAAATTAAATAAAGAAAAAAAGGAATTGTGTGCATGCTAGTGTGTGTGTGTGTGCATGCGTGTTTTAATGGAGACATCTCCCCCTTGCTTCTCAACCACTTTCAGAAAGTGAACAGACAGAACAATACCTGATCTGCAAATGTTCTTGAAACATACTTGTGATCTTGCAAAAGAGGATCAGTCCTCTGTGTGTTTGAATGATAATTAGTTAACCAATGGACATGTCATGGACAACAAAATCCAAGAATTTACAAATGAATAATGAAAACGCAAAGATTAAAAACTAATAAGAAATCCAGTTTCAAACCTCAATGAAGAATGAGAATACAACTCCGAAATGGCGTTTGAGGGAATATCAACAAGTAAGTTTCACAAGTGAAAGTACCATTAAACAATAATTATTAAGTGCTGTGAAAAAAGTAGTGATGAACATTCAAAATAATAATAAGAAATCATTCAATAGACATAAAGAAACAAATTAGTAAAATTTATTAAAGATTCAAAGGAATTCAGAAATTCAACTGATAATCACACATTAGTACATAGCGTCACTAATTTCACAAAATTTTCAACTATTAGATAGTGAACACTGGATTTCAATATAGTAAGCATACACATATTAATGTAGGTTGTTTCACAAAAAGTGAATGGAAAAGAAAAGAATACACAATTTCAACTTTTTTAAACTGAAAACAAGAAATTCTTTAAAGTTAGTGTAATGTATTGTGTTACTGTAAGACTGAGAAGTGTTGTTAGTGTACTAATTAAGATGCATTAAATGTATAAATAAAGCTAAATGGCCTAATGAGTTATTCGTAGATGACATCATTAATCTTCTTGGTGATGGTGTACAAGCCTTTCCACAGTGGTTGCAGGTTTGAGCTGATTCCTTTCTTCCTGATCATGTTATAGATCTAAGCCTGGCAGCAGGTGTGAGCCCTGAAGAAATTGCAACCAGGGTGTACAGAGTCTTCATCTTTGTATTTGCCAAAATAAAGTTGTTCTGAGCCAGGTCATGTAAATTCAGGTTAAGCCAAATTGCTCATTAGATTCTGTCTAAATTTTAAAGACATAAAGTGTTGATAAAGATGTTTAGGACCGTAATATAGTAAGGGTACACATATTAATGTAAAGCATGTTTCTATAAAAAGTGAATGGAAAAGAAAACAAATACACGATTTCAATTTTTTTAAACTGAAAACAAGAAATTGTTTAGAGTTAGAGTAATGTATTTTGTTACTGTAAGATACAGCACTGCTGTTAATGTACTAATTAAGATGCATTAAATGTATAAATAAGGCTAAATGACCAAATAAAATATTCTTAGATGTAGTAATTCGGTTAGGTCTAATTGCTCATTAGACTTTGTCTAAATTTTAAAGATGTTTAGGACCGTACATTAAAAACATTGTTTGTACATATGAGTAGGAAGTAGATGTATTAATATAATGTTACCCAACAAGATCAGGAACAATTATGTATATTAAATTAAGTAGTTAGTGGACTTAAAAACCTGCAGTAGAAACTCCAGTTTTTATAAAACAAATAGGGAGAGAATTGAAGATTTTTTGTTTGGAAATGTTATATCTGTTTTCTTCACAAGTAACTAAAATGTTGTTAATGACCTTTTTTTAAGAGTATGAAAAAACAATAGATACTGTACTTGAAAAAGGTGAATTTTATTGGTAGTAACATTAAATTCCACTGTAACCCATTATTAATACTTAATCATTTGCGTGTTAACTGAAACTGCACACTGCTTTTTATTGCATTATGTTGAAAAAGGATTTTAATGTAGGCCTACTTGTTTGGTTATACTTTAGATTGTACTAGGCTATAGATTCTAAATTGGAAGTAGGTTTTAATTCCGGTACCTGGAATAAATACAGCCTTTAATGTTATATACAGCCTTTTATCCATACAATAACTACAGCCTTTGAATGTACACTAACTAAGGAAAATGTTTTTAAGTCTAATTAATTTTAAAAATCTAAAAGGTTAAGTTAGATTGTTAAACGTAGACACAACCTCCAAAAATCGTCTCTGTACCGTAATTATGTGCGATAAATGGAAATTAATTTCTGTACTTCCAATAAATACAGCCTTTTAATAAAATATGTATCAATAAACCCCAATAAAATTTGTACCAATAACGTACTAGGTTATACGTTCTAAATTGGAAATAGGTTTTAATTCCGGTACTTCGAATAAATACAGCCTTTTATCCACACAATAAAAACAGCCTTTTAATGTACACTAACTAAGGAAATGTTTGTTAAGTCTAATTAATTTTAAAAATCTAAAAGGTTGTTACATTGTTAAACGTAGACACAACCTCCAAAAATCGTCTCTGTACCGTAATTATGTGCGGGAAATGGAAACTAATTTCTGTACTTCCAATAAATACACCTTTTTAATGTACACTAACAAAGTAAATTTTATTTAAGTTACATTGTCGTACATAACCTCCATAATCTGCCATTAGTTACTTGCGAATAATACATAATACACATCCAGTAGAAATCTGGACACGGAAAATAAGTACAAACGAGGAGACGAAAGTTTGAGTTTGCCGTGCCATCGTAAGCTAGATCCTTCCCCATTGTAAGCTAGATCCAGAAAATCTAATTATAAGTATAATACTACTGACCCGGAACACTAAGTTTTTTATTGGTAAAAATTTTACAATTTTGGCCTGAACAAGTTTTCGCTTATTATAAGCTTCGTCAGAGGCTGCCACTACCAACGCTGACTGTCTTGTTCTTGGTGATGGCGCCGTCGTTCGAAAGATCGATGTTGTGTGTATGCGCGCACGGTGATATGTTCGAATAGTATGTGTTATTTGAATTGTGTCTGTTCGTTTAGGATGTCGTTTTTTTTTGTTTTTGTGTGTTTGTATATTTATAGTTGTTCAGGGCTGTTTAGTTTTCGGCCGTTTGTGTGTTCGTGTAGAATATCCATGTTGCATTTTATGTTTGTGTATGTGTGGTTTGCTTCAATGAAGTGGTTTGCAAAGGTGGATTCGGTGGTGGAGTGTAATGCCTTTGTGTGTTTATCTCTGTTTGAAGGAACATTCTGTCTGGCCTATGTAGAATTTGTACACCTAATGGTGTTCAGAATGACCATATTTAGAACAATGAAAATGAAGATGAGGGCAAATGTGACAGCATTTTTGAAACAAAGTCTCTTTATTAATCAATTTGTAACTCGTTTCAAACAAAATATTATTAATTTGTTTTTCGATATAACAGCATTTCAATAAAATAATATTATGTTTTCACTGCAATTTGTGTCTATTATTACTACCTCCCCAAACAAGACTTGGGGGCCAAGAGGTTGTTAGCTGGAAGCCAAAGGGTACAAATGATGTATCCTATCACCTTATCAGTGATAACTCAGTAAATAAATTAGTTTCAGTCTAGACATTTCTGTTACATGTAGACAAATATGTTGTTAGTAGGTTTACATAACTTTCAGACTTCACATCATTACCAACTTTGTAACTGATTGTCTCTAAGCTAAGTTTTTCTCACTTGTACCTCTTGGCAGCTAGGTCCTCAAATGTAAATTTATAAATTGTATAAACTATTGACATAGTGTAGCATTGTACTGTGAGCAATATAAAGTACATGTCTTTACATTACATGTATATTTAAAGTATGTTTGTAATATGCAAATTATTAACAGTGCGAGAGTTTCTCTTGTTTCAGGCATGTCATGATATTGTTCATTCCTTTCTCCTCCAAAGTTAATAAACATTGTATACATAATTAGTTTTGTTATAGCAATTCACACCCCTATTTTAATTTTTTACTTTGATACTAACATTTCAGTAAATTTTCACTAAAATTTGTTAACATTACTATAAAAAAAATTATGAAAAATAATATTCCAAATATGTACAGAATGATGAAGGCTTGACCAGTGGCGCCGGGTTTTGAAAGTCAGTGGGGGTTCTCTAACTCACAGTTCACAATGGGGGGGGGTCCGGTTGAATTTTGAAAAATTGACCCTCCTGAAAATGCAGTTTTAGGTGTTTTTGAATGAACAACACTTGATGGTAAACATTAACTATCGTTTCATTTGATGCTTTTTTCCCCAATAATTAATGAGTACAAAAACTAATCCACATAAAATTTATACAGTTGTTTTCTTTTTTAAATCTTTAAATCATAGAAATAGTGAAAGTAATGATAAAAAAGTAAGAAATATTACATTTTACATATATGTGAATTAAAAGGAGGGGAGCTAAACAAATAAAAATGGTGTAACCTCTGTTTGGTCTTTAGTTAAAAAACATAATAGTCTTTATGAGAATGTTCTTTCTTCTCTCTTGGAATGATGCCAAACTAAGTAAAAAGGAAAAAAATTAGTTCATTTAAATTAATAAATGATAGCCTCAGATTTGGTGCTTATTGTTAGTTTAAAAATAAAAGAGAAACTGGAAGTCTTTAGTTCAAAAATTAAAGTCTTTGCGGAATTTACAATTCTCACTACTCACTCATAAAGAAAGTGTTCCTATGAACAGTCGATCGTTTGATGAAAATGTTCGCCACAGTTTCGAGGTTCAATTTATTTTTTGCTTCTTGCTTATGGACATGCATGATTGTGTTGTCGTTCAATTTTCCTTGCATCATGGTGTTGCGCAGGTAAGTTTTTAATCTTCTCAGGGCGGAGAAAAACGTTCTGCTGTACATGTAGAAATGGGTACAGTTAAAGCAATCTTTATCAACTTAACCACCTCTGGAATCAATTCGTCGACGTGTTTGTTTGAGGAAAGAAGCGTAAGTCTTCTGTACTTTCAACGACAAAATTTTTAGATTCACAAACATCTAACATCATATTTCTGTGAAAAATTAATCTTTCAGCGTCAAAGTCATCCTTATAAAATTCTACTACAGAACTGCAATCTTTAGTTTTGGAAAGAAGAAATGTTTCAATTTCTTTGAAGTGAGTCATAGCAGCTTTAGAAAATCGATCATCGAAACAGTTGATCACAATATCTAAAACCTCGAAATAAATTTTCCGGTAATAATCACGGGGGCTGGCAAAAGTAAAGGGTTGAGCGCCGTCATCAAGTATTCGAGGAATTTTTCGAACTTTTAGAAGTTTTGGCTCTTCGACATCAAGTTGTTTGGTCAAGCAAGAGCTCCAAACTGCATCGAAACATTCATCAGTTCGAGATAACTTCAAAACCTCTCGGACACTATGAATATTGTCCATGGCTTTTTGCAGCTGTAAGAAGGAATTTTGCAGAAAGGCATTAAAAATTTAAACTGGCTCTAAAATTTGCGTAAAAAGTGTAGTGACAAATATAAAGTCAAAAGAGCACATAAATTTTAAGAAACCTTTAACTTTAGCACCGGCATCAGATTTTTTAACCTCGATTTCCTCAAAGAACAATATTAACTCTTCGTAATTCTGCAAAAGCGTTTTCAATGAACTTATTCTGCAACACCACCTGGTAGGGCAAAAAGACCGAACAGCTACAGGATGAATGGATCTACCATCTTGGGCAGCTTGCAAAGACTCAAATATTGATAGTCGGTTCGGGGACCAGCGGACAAAATTGGTCATTTCTTTGACATCTGCAAGATAGTCTCTCACCACGGTCTCATTTTGCATTGCCTCTTGGGTCACAAGGTTCAAATAATGTGCTAAACAGTGAACATGCATAACTTGCGACTCAGTTTCTCTGATTTTTGCTTGCAACCCTGAAAAAGCGCCTGTCATATTTGCTGCTCCGTCAGTAGCAATACCTCTGCATGACTTGATGTCCAGAGAAAAACGAATGAGAACATCCATTAAACTTTTCATCAAGACTTCAGCTGTAGTAGATTCAGTTTTATAGAAACCAAAAAATAATTCATTAATTTGGAAATCCTTACCACTGACAAATCGAAAAGAAATTGAAACTTGCTCGTGTTGACATGCGTCACTACTTTCATCCATAATTATCGAATAGTATTGGGAGTTTTTTAGAAACTTGATAAAATTTTGTAAGACTTCGTTAGCCATAATAGAACCTAGTTCATTTGTTATGTAGTGTGAAAGCCATCTGTACTTTGTACATTGAAGCCAAGAGGACAAATCGGAGTTATAAATAGAGCAACTAACTCTAACAAAGCATGATAATTATAATTTTCATCTGTGTGACCATGGGTTGCTAACCCCTGAACCATGAGGTAACACAGTGAAGATAACATTCTTAAGAGAGCTACTCTTGCAGATTTCATATCTCTCTCCTTACCTTTAGACATCAAAGACTGCATGTTCACACATTTATCCATTCCACTTTTCCTAGTACAGCAGGACATATGAAAATCCGATTTTTCATGAGAAGCTAATCTTTGTAAGGCTTTGTTCCAAGAAGAAAAACCGACTTCCATGAATGCTTTTATCACGTCTTCGTCTTGTTTAGTTTTTTTCGCACACAGAACAAAACACTTTATCACACTTCTCATCCTATAAGATCCACTTATATTTGTCTTTCCACTGTTTTTGAAAAGAACGCCCACCAACACCAGTTTTGTTTGTTTCTTTAGATGCAGTAGTTGAATCCGAGCAACCTGAAGCACTATCTGCTAATGACATCGTAGCTGAATCACTCTTTTTCATTGACAAGCTAACAATGAATTTATCCATTCTAATAAAACGAGTAGAGCAAACAAAGAATTAAACTTACGCTTTTCCGTGTATTTAAACGTATATTTGATACGTGGTTTCTGGAGGGGAGGAGTCGCGAGGCCATGCTTGCATGGGCTGACGCGTGAGCGCGCCGTCAAAATTGGCATAATCCTTTTTAACACTTTGAAGAGTATGGAAAAATACGCAAAAGGAGTAAGGCCGTACCGGTACGTCATATGTAATGTTTCGCAACAGCTGTTGTTTTTGTTTTAATATATTTGCGATCTCATTCAGCTGTTTATGATGACGGACAAGTGTTGTGGGGAGGACGGTCAGAGCCTGGAATGGCTTTGTGGGCGGAGCGACCTGCCACAGCTGTCTCATCGCAGGAAACGCAAGTCACACGTAAACGGAAGTACCCTGGTAAAGTCTCTGCCCAAACCAAACTTTATATCCCCCCCTCTCCACTCTATGAAAAAATCGAGCCCTACTATCATTTAAGAAATATGACGAAAGGTTATAATTTTCCCCCATTTTTTCTTTCTTTCTTTTTCTTTACTTCTTTTTCCTTTTCTTATTTTCATTTTTTTATTTTTCTTCTCCCTTTTATGTGTGGGTGCTGAGCACCCCCACAAAAATTCTGGGGAGGTGCTCGAGCACTGTCGACACCTCCGGAGTCGATGCCCCTGGGCTTGACCATTTTAACTACTATTTTATACCATATTATTTCTTTTTTTTATCATGTTATAGAACTCTAGCAAATTTTTCTCAGTTAAAAGAAATAAGCCATCGGAGAAACCGCTATCCTTGAAAAATAAAATATTCTAAGGTTCTGCTGCAGTCATCGAAATGTGCTAATATTAGCAGGATGCACAAGCCTCATTTCCTCTTTCAGTCTGGTTAGCAGCCACAGATTGGAGGAGACATGCTTTTTAAACTTCCAACTCTCAAGCACAAAAGAAGAAGAGATGTTACTAAAACAGAAAAAGATTCTCTGCTACTGCACTAATGACTAACCTGTCCTCTCTAGCCTGGTCTTCTGCCTCCTGCAGTTGTTTCAACAAGTGCCAGCAAACCAAGCTTTGGTTTCACAGAAATACTCCTTGGCCGAAAAGGACAGAGTTCATCACAGTGTAGATAATCAGCAATTCTGTCTTCCTTTCATCCCATTTGCTCAGATTCTTAGAGCTTCAAACAGTGTAAATCAAATTAAGATACCATTAAAAAAAAATTATATGGTGTCCTAGTTAAAAACAGATGTTAATTGAAGCTGGCTGTTTTTTTCATGTGTCCCTAGACTTTAAGTACCAGTAATTAAGTAAGGTGGGCACCCACCCATATGTTAAGTATACTTTTGCTCCAACCAGCATTATACTGTGGTGCACTTGGTGAGCGAGTGCTGACGGCTGACAAAACTAGAGGAAGTTCTTGTGTTTGTTTAAAACATTGGATTGACTCTCAAAATCCAGTGCTCACCATTTATAGCAGTTCTGTGGTACCATGAACACGAAAATGTGGTGCTATAAAATATTATTGTGTTGTAAGTAGTTGTAGTGCTGTGTTGTAACAATGCTGGTATAAACATTTGTCTTTCAATTGCCACTTTCTGCACTCCAGATTGCTTACTGACCCTGTAGATTGTTTAGCCTACATATGTTAGGCCACATATAAAGAACTTCATATATAAAGGTATCTTCAAAGTGTCAGTGCTTCTCATGAATTATCTGATAGTACTGTGTATTCTGTAATTTTTCATTGTGTTTACATATTATTTCTGTATATAGGTACAAAATGTATGCACAAGCTTCTTAAGGGTTAAATCACTAACACTAGATAGCAATCCACAATTATCATGAAACATATTTTACATATTGACATATTAGAAGAAAACTGTTACAGATATATCCTTAAAAAAGCTGACACAAATGTTTTTGGTGATCTTTTAAGAGGTAAAATAAAACATCCAGGAACAAACTAGAAACAACAGAGGTAAGTGTATGTCACGCATAAAAATATTAGAATAAATATGAATACACAATAACATGACATAAGTAAGCAATTCAAAAAGAAGCCAATATGACTACAAATACCAACATAATTTATTAATGTAAGTATAATACAGTACACTAATATTTCACCACTGTAATAATGTATCCAACATTTATTTAAAAATATATCTGAATGTTAAATTGAATTAAACAAATATGTATCAGTTTCAAAGAATTGTGTACACTAATCAGCTGATCAATTCACTCTGAACTCCCTGAACTCCTAAACTCCACTATCTAATTTTTCTTTAATACTGGGCACCCTTCTGAAATTCTCTTCAACTCCTGTTCACTCCTGTAACTGGATAACATTTTCTGTACTTGTCTGACTCCCTTTAAAATTCATTTTTCAAAGCAGCAATTAATTCTTCTATCCTTCTTGCCTGGGCCTTTCTCTAATTTTTTTAATTTCTACCTCCATTCCTCTCACTATTGTTCCCATTTACCCTCCCCCTTCCCACAATGTAACCACTACAGTCAGTAGTAAGCAAAACTGTATCAGATTTACCTGCTACCTATTAACAAATTACATTGCCTGTAGCTTTCACTCACTTACAGAATAAGAGAATAAGTACGTTAAAATCCATTGACTATTTTTTATTCAAAATTGGTGATGTTAAAAATGAATATGTTGATTATCTGTGGTGTTAAAAATAATTACTCATCAGAATAGTAATGCTACATTAAATATACCAGTAAACTTCAATACAATCTTTTTTATGAGCAATTTTGAATTCCATTTTTGAAACCATATAAGCAGTCCTAAATATACATAAAATGGTACATACGAGTCCCACTATAACTTAAAATTGAATTACAAAACAATGCCTGTGTATATATTATATAACGTGAATAATTAAACACATGTATATGTACATATAGTGATTGTTAATATTTGTTATAATTACAAGTGTAATACTCATAGTTATTACAAGTTAACTGTGAATAGCTGAATCTTTATTGAATGCTCTTTGATATAATGGAATCCTAGATGTAAGGTTCATTTTTCATGGTCCTGACTTTCCTATAAAACAATGGGAAATAAACTTTGAATTGACATGCTGGTTTAGATACTGGACCCCTGACATAATGATGTTTTTGGTGACTGACGGAAAGGAATTTTCCAAGGTCATAATACATTCTATTTGATCACTGAATACTCCTGCAAAAGACTTTTTAATTTCCACACAAAATTTGAGGATGACACACCTATTATAAGGGATGGTTGTAGGCATACTGTGGCCTTGAAACCAAGTAAATTTGATTTGTTTTGTTTATACAGTTATACATTGTGTACATGTTATTTTAAATTGCTGACAAAGTTCACGTTAAAAAAAATCTTGAAATTTCTGAGATTCTTGAGTTTTGTATTGCTTAACTATAAAATATACCATAAACCATTATTACCATATGCTATATTTATAATTGTTAAACATAGCATACTTCCATTATTTTCTAAGCAATGTATTACTATGAAAACACTTTAGTTAAGGAGAGACTGTGTATAAATAGCAGTAATTTCAATGTCTTCATTTATTTCTCATAAATTTAACTACCCCATTTACTCATGTTATTTTTACTCTTATAATTATTTTACCCCTACCTTTAAGTCCCTGTTGTGTACATTTGTTTTTACCTTCCCATATTTTTTTCATGGTCAAATATATGATACTGGCACTCTGATCATGAGCTGAAGCTTCATTTAGCCATGGGAAAAGGACATTTTGTAAATCACAAAAAATAAAATTTTCAGTTTTATCTTGTCTTGTTCTGTTGCCCTGATGGATACTGTGGCAGTTTTCAGTTTTGTTTAGTTCACAAAATTTGATTTGTCTTCATGACAATTGTTTATACTTGTTTAATAATTGTATTTCTTAACTTAGGCATTTCCTTCATACTTTTTGTAGAAATTATTAATTATAGTGTGCTTTTTATGTGTGCTGTATACATAGTGTTACACAACACAATGTTCTCGAACAATGGAGAGTGTCATTCTACATGTCTCTCGGCTATCACTTTAAGAAGAAAGACGATTATGTGACACTTATCATGCATCAATAATTGAGGCTGTTCCACAGACTGCACCAGTCAACGCACTGTGTTCAAGGCCAGACATCGACACAGTTTCTAGTGGATTCGAGGGTGCCTATATAGGCACTTGTTTAACATGTCATCCAAAAAGTGACAAATTATTCTATCATCTCAGCGGGGTATAAATGTAAGCACCCAGCGATGGTCAGCCAGTTTAATTGGTGATTTATTCAAGTGAAGTTCTAAGTATTGTGTCAAAGTGGTATTGTGTTATAATTGTGCAGGACTCTATTACTTGACATTATTATTGCATGTGGACAAATTTTATTTGAATTATTGTACAAGTTTAATCTTGTTGATTACAAACTGTTATTTGTGTTTAATTAAAGCTGGTGATTAGTGACTTCATTGGTGTCTGTATTTTGTTTTCCACTGTACCATACGATGATCAGTGAGGTTGATGTAACAGTGGGTCAGAGGTGCGACAGAACCATTAACAGTGGAAACAGTGGACAGTTTGTACAAGAGTAGGTAATTTGTAATTAATTGGTAAACAATTGATGTCAGTCAGATAATGGAAAATTTCCAGGGGCTGCTGTTGCAGACAGAGGAATGATGATGACAAGAATCAGTAGAAGCAGAGAAAAGACACCAACAAGAGGTGGAAGAAGGAGAAAACAGCAGGATGAGAAAGCGGAAAAGAGACAGAAAACCCTCCTGCTGGAAACACAAGAATGCCAGAAAGCATTACTGCTCAATTCAGAAGAATGGCAAAAAGTACTCTTTGCTCGAGTCAGAAGAATAACAAGTTGAGAAACATAAGAAGGATGCGGATAAAATGGAAGCCCTTTTTGAAGCTATGCAGAAACAGATACAAGAACACACTACTGCAGAATTGGGTCTCCTACATGGTGTCTTGGGTGAATTACAAGGTGAGCTTAATAACCAAATTACTAGAATATCTGATGTAGAAGAATCGATGTCTACAAAAATATCTGTTGTAGATGAAGCCATGTCAAATAAAATATCTGAAGTAGAAGAGACCATAGCAATTATGAAAGATTCAGTCACAACCATAAAATAGTCAGCTGCAAATATGAAAGAGCAGATTGAGAGTGAAGTAGAGCACTTAATGAAAATAAAGCCATGCATAAAGACAGAAGAAGACATGAAAAATAAGACAATAGAGAAAGTCACTTCACCTGCATCTGGGGCAGTTCATGTCGAGGCCCCAACATTTGATGTAAACACATCTTTGGCAATTTGAAGCCACTGCTAGCATAAATAATTGGACAGAGAAAGACAAGGCTCTTTCTCTCGTTCTTGCATTAAAATGACCTGGTGCACAGCTACTACAGAAAGTGACACCTGACGGCTGTCAGCACATCTATGAGAATTGATTAAAGCTTTATAATTACAGTATGGTGATAAAAATTTGCATGATGTGTACTACACTCAGTTGAGAACAAGGCGACAACATTCTGGGGAGTCTTCAAAAGTTCGAAGCAAGCATCGAGACACTGATTAGACTGCCTTATCCTGGAGCACCAGAAGATTTTCGAATGAGGTTTGTGGTGCAGGAGTCTATTAATGGCATCGGAGATTGTGAACTTCAGCAAGTGTTACGAATGGCTCTTGTTCACATCCTCAAGTTTGAAGCTGCCAAGTCAGTGTCCCGATACATTAAAGGGTTTTTAAGACATCACACTGTAGTCAGAAGATCCCTCCCAGTATCACATTGCTGTTATGATGGGTGCAGAAAAACAATGTTGCCGGACAAACAATTTAAAAGGTCAAGAGCACCACAATGATTTGAACGATGGGAAAGAGACAGAAGACCAAAGTGCTACAACTGTGGGAAACGTGGTCATCTACAAGTAGACTGTTGGGAGAATAAAACACCGAGAGAAGGGAGTGATCGCAGCAATTGTAGAATTAAAGCTCCAGAGCAGCACACAGTTTCCACGCTACAAAAGATCAGTGGAAACTTGGTTGTTAATGGATTTGCAGAAGGTAAACCAACATCATTTATAATTGACACTGTGCCGTTCTAAAATAGATCGGCGAAAATACGGCGCGTGTGCGGTATTTAACGTCAAACCTAGACGTTAAATACTGTACTGTATAATGCGGTACTGCGTTTAGCTGTTGAGTTCCGTATGGATACTGTAACAATTTTACCATTAAGAGCGGCTTGATTAGTGCTGCACTCTAGTGCAAGATACTGATTACGGGCGAACCGTAGCCGGTACTGCGTTTCTAAACTTGTCTCTCGCTGGTATTCTAAGTGTTCGCCTCGTGGCATATTTCCTCCGGCGGAGAAGAATTTGTTGCACCATTCTACCACCTATGGCAAGCTAAATCTAAATAGAACTGCGGTAAGTCTCGGCAATATTTTTATAATTATCTATTTAAAGTTTTACTAATGAAAAACTTGTTTAATAGGCCACAGTAAGTAAAATCAGATAACCTTTTGAGTCAACTCATGGCGATTGTGTAATACGTAATTTAAAGGTAATTATTGTTGTCTTGATTGTTCATCTCTTCTTTCACAGCACTATCACTTTACTAAAATGAACTTTAAATCAATGATACTTAAGCCGAAACGCGTCCGATGAAAAAAGTAAGTTTTTCACAAGATAAAGTTCATTTTTAGTAAAGGTAATTATTTTTAGTTATACTATATTAAATTCACATGTCTTAACTAAGGCACTAAAATTGAGAGTCATATCAATGCAAAAAGTATTTGTTTAAATCGTACAGACATGGATGTAATCTGATACCTTATTACGCTACCTCGTGGTGTTAAGTGTTAAGTTACGCTGGTATTCTAAGTGTTCACCTCGTGGCATATTTCCTCCGGCGGAGAAGAATTTGTTGCACCATTCTACCACCTATGGCAAGCTAAATCTAAATAGATCTGCGGTAAGTCTCGGCAATATTTTTATAATTATCTATTTAAAGTTTTACTAATGAAAAACTTGTTTAATAGGCCACAGTACGTAAAATCAGATAACCTTTTGAGTCAACTCATGGCGCTTGTGTAATACGTAATTTAAAGGTAATTATTTTTAGTTATACTATATTAAATTCACATGTCTTAACTAAGGCACTAAAATTGAGACTCATATCAATGCAAAAAGTATTTGTTTAAATCGTACAGACATGGATGTAATCTGATACCTTATTACGCTACCTCGTGGTGAATGTGCAATACGTAATTCAGAGTAAGTTACATACATCCTTTACTAGTGATTATAGTAACACTTTATCAATATCAGAAAGCTCACTAAGGCACCAATTGAGAAGTATGTAATTGCCAAAAGGTATTAATTTAAATAGTATAGAGATGATGTAATAAGGTAACCTCTCTCAACCACGTGGCAGACAAAAATTCAGACTATGTATAATCTTATTAAAAGTGTAACAAGCCGAATAATTAGCTAAACAAAATTGAAGTATGTTAACCCACATGGGTAAAGTTTATTAATATTAAATGTAACTGTACTAGATGTTTTCAAATAGGGCCTGTTGGCCATATAACCTTGCCAAGTGTGTCAAGTATTATATTTAGATAGCCCTAAAGCTGTGTTAAGATTATATATGGGTTTTGGGTGTGTGTGAAGTTTCTGGGGGAATTGTTTTGTGTACTCTGGCTGATAATATATTGTATGATCAGGGTTCCTCGATGAAGACGTGGACCAGCCCCAAAACCTGAACTTTTGAACATCCAGATTTCTCTCTCAACTTCATCTGCCGGAGAGGAATAGCAATGACGAAACACAAGCACCCTATCATGGAGGCCACGAGATTGCCACTTCACACCCATGGACAAAATAAGGTGAACTCAATCCATTATTTTCTTTACACATTGTGATGCACTCAATAGAGCCGGTGAACCAATTCAATCATTCAACAACATGACTTTAAGTTTTTAAACATTTTAATTGGGTCCCCGATTAACGGGACAGTATAGTGCGTGAACTGGGAGGGAAATCATTTGTAAATTTTATTAATTGTTTGTATAATATGTGAGCTCAGAGGCTGACATGCATCTTTGGCTGCTCACCTTTTAAACGTGCAATTCCTTATTATTTTCAGTATAAGGGTTTCATTACTGCTTCTAATTCATTCAATCAACTTGTAATTTCTCTGTTTCAATTTAGTGTTCATTTTATATATTAATTTCTCATTTTTAAATTCAGTTTGCATTATATAGGGATAGAAATTTCTGTGGTAGTTAAGTAGGTTCACAAGTTTAATCCTGTACTGGTGCATGTTCATGCAGTGTTAAACATGTTGTTGAGACAGGTTGAATTATGCACTGACTGGCTCATGAACATGTCGGTCTCTGGGCCAAAATTACTTTTAAAAGGGTTATAAGGTTCATGACACATTACTATTTTCAAAACTTAACAATATTTCTATATATATAAATTCTATTAATTAATTATGATAACTGGGGTGTTCACTGTATTCTAAATTTTATTTCTCCCAGTATAAGTGCCCAGTGTGGCAGGATTTTATAATAGTATTAGGCACTTGGCCAAATTTTGAATTTATTATGTCCTGGGGACTACTGGTGTTGCATATATGCTCAGATACACGTGTAATGTGTTATGCACACATTAAGAATTAAAACCTAACATGGATTTCCATAAAATAATTAATGATGTACCTCATGGGGGTAGAAAAGGGTGTGGCAAGAGCTCTATGTAATAATTGTCCTGTATTGTGGAACATGTAGGTGTATTGTATATTCGTTTGTGTATTTTGTGGGGTTCTATATGTATTGTACATTTGGGTGTATTTTTGGGGGAGTTAGATATAGGCCTTATAAAAGAAAAGATAAACCATAGGGTTATATATATATATACATTTAATTTTCTGATGACAGTTAATTAATTCTATCTCTATTAATTTTTAATTAATATTTTTTCTAAGAGAGTTAATTTATTTTAATTAACTTTAATAAAGAGTATGTAGATTTGTCTCTATTTAATTTTAATTAATTTTGTTTGAGAATTAGTTATTCTAATTAACCTTATCAGAAGTCTATAAATTTTATCTCAATTAAGTTTCAATTGATCATTTTAAAGAGAAGATAGCAAATAAATTTTATATGTGTTAATAATTTTCAGGTGACATTATTTAAAGAGAATAAATTATTTTATTTAACAATTTAAGGGGAAAATAGTTTCTGAATGTTATATTTATTGATTTTGTTAATATTTTTAAAAAAGGAGATAGAATAATAAAAGGGATTTTATTGGTTGTTAATTTTGTGAGTTTTAATTGCAAGTCCCGTCTCACTGGATCCAGCGCATTTTTGGCTTCTCTAGGCTTTGGTCTAGTTCTAATTAACTTGTGGCCCCTCTAAAAAAAAAAAAATAAATAAATATATAAAAAAAAAAATAAATCTTTTTTTTTACCAGTCTAAGTTAAAGAGGGGTACATTTGGTAGCAGAGCATGGTTGGGATTAGGGTCAACCCTTGGGTCCTTTGGGTGTGACGGGGCTTGCAAACTCAGGAACCATTTTGGGGGTTCCAATGGAACTTAGAAGACTCTTTGAAAGGCCCTATATATAAAAGTGACTATGTTTTGTTAGGTTTAAGGTTTTCTGTATAATATGTCTATGTACTTGCCCGCCTTGGATAGTTGAACTGTAGGTTGCCACGTGGTGTGAAATTTTATTCCTTTGGAAACGCAACTTATCGCAGATCTGTGCCTGGGTGGAGATGGTTTGCGTATTACCTTGCCCATAATAGGGGAGGTGTATAATTTATGCGGTATGGCCCGATCGGCAGTCGGTCTCCTCCGACATATGGGAGCCGAAGTTAATAGAATTATTGGAAATATTTTTTGAAAATTGTAGTTGGTCGGTGATTTTGTCGTGTTGTGTGTTAGTGTGTGTCGCGTTCCTTAATGTGTAGAGTTGTTGAGAGAGAGCAGTTCAGGTAAGTGGGCTGGGTCCTCGCAACGGTAGGGGGACCCGCAGTCTGCTCGAAGGAAGAGTTTAGTACTCGAGTTTTTTCTGATTCCTGTGTTTTTTGATTGTCATTATTTTGTAGGTGTTAGGTGTTTTGTGGGAGTTATGTTTTGTTGATTGTGTATTGTGAATTGTACAATTCTGGCGGCGGTATGCTTTCAGAAATTGCCCCACCCCCTTTCAGGAGTTCTCCAGAAACTTTCGGTGGTGAATGAATTTGATGATGACCAGCTGCTGGTTTTCTTGGACCTTGTCCTGCAGTTGGCAGATTTTCCGGGTGTGTCCGATGGGGAGGTCTTGTCCCTTATATACCCATATTGCCAGGGTTCATTGGTAGGGTTGGTCACCAACACTCTGCGTCAGGGCGGCAGTGTCGACGCTTTTCATGGGGAAGTGTTGGATTACTTCATACCACATCGACGACGTTCCCAGCTTAAGTTAGATTCATTCTATCGCCTACAGGCCAATGGAGAGGCATTGGGGGACTTCGTGCAGGACATACGGAAAGCTGCCCGAATATTAAGATTAGGGTTGCCCGAGACGGAAGTAATACAAGCCATTCTGGAAGGACTGAATCCCCAAGAGAGATCGCGTTTGATATTCGCAGAACGTCCACGTTGTTTTGCGGATCTGTACCGGTTATGTGTGGTTTCTAATACTGTCCGAGCAGGGGACGAGTACAGGGGAAGAGCTGCTACGGATGTCCAATACTCCAGTGGTCTGTTAGGAAGAGCTAAAAAGGACAAACATGGTGGTTGGAGAAGAACACAAGAGACTGTCAGAAAAACTGAATATTCCGGAAGTAATGGAGGCTACAAGGGGGTGGCAAGTGAGAAGGCAGTAACAACGGTTACAGCAGAGAAAAGAAATAAGTACAAAATTAACAGGGAAAGAAGAAGTTACATTAGTAAACAAACATCGTCAAGTAGTGAGCCTGTAGCAAGGCGTTATTCCTATTCAGAGAAAAAAGAAACTTTGAAGCTTCCAGAGGAATTACCAGTGCCTAATAGAGTTGTGGATGAAGAAGGTGAAGAGAAAGAAGAAAAGCGAAGTAACTTCTGTGGATCAATACAAGACGACAAGAACACGTCTGTTGATATTGAATTACAGGACTCTGAGAGGACGTCATGGTTGAATCCAGATGCCGCAGAATTTGTTCCGGTATTGTTCGTGAGGGATCCAGATCCGGTAGCATCATCATCGCCTACGCCGGGAGATGAGAAGTCACTTGATGGTGGAGCTTTACCATCGTCAGTAGAATGTAATTTAGACATTGCACATGGACCTGGACAGCTGGATTCCAGGTTGGGAAATGTTGAGGAAGTTGTAGTTGCTGAGAGTGGTGAAGAAGAGGAATCGAAGGAAGAGGCAGAAGAGCGGTCTGCACATGCTACGCGGGGGAGTATAAGTGTAAGTGTTAGGGAGGCTGCAAGTGTTTCTGAGGTTGCGGATGGACAAGGGGATGTCCATGCTGCAAGTGTGGTAGAAGTAGATGAGGTAGAAGTTGAGGAGAAATTGGGTGGCAGCGTTGTGGAGTGTGTGAGTAAGAATGATGTAGTGTGTGAAGATGTGCAGACGCTTTCTGTAAGTAGTGTTGAGGATTCAGAGGAATGGAAAGAAGTTTCATGCAGACCAGGTGAGCAACTAGAGGATGAAGATGTGCAGTGTCGTGATGGTGATTTGGATTATGTAGAGGAGAAAAAGGAAGAGGTGGAAGAAAGAGAACCAGGGGAAATTGTAGAAGAGAAGAAGGTAGAAGGAGAGGACTTAGAGGTTGAGGATAATCCAAATCGGGGTAAAAGTAGTCAGGTAAGTTGCCTTGATTCTAATTCAGAAGAAACAAATCAGTACAGCTCAACACGAGATAGTTTCTCAGAGAGAGGTGTCCAAAAGGAACGAGTCCCTAAAGTTTGTCATAAAAAGGTGAGAAGAAGCGGTTAACGGGTAGCGGGTAGATGTTCCCCACAGTCCCAGTGGTGTTCGTCTACTTCAGGGTTGCGCCCCTGCCTCCGCGAGCCTTGGTTTTCTCCACCCATCCTTATTCTCGGAGGGAACGATGTCCTTTACCTTAGTCCTAGCTATTGACCTTTCAATGATCCTTGCCCTTTTCATCTTCCCAATTTTCCTACCCCTCCCCTTAGAAAACAAAATAAACTAAAAAACAAATAAAAATTAGAAAGGAAAAAGAAAAAAAAAATTAGAAAAGGAAAAAAGAAAAATATCAGAAAGGAGTTAGAAAAGAAGTTAGTTGGAAGAGTTGTGACTAGGTTGGTGTCGTTTTCATTTTTCTTTGTTGTAGCTTGTTGTTGATTATTGTAGGGTCCTGGCCATGCCGCATTCCCCAGTTGATTTCTCTGGTAGGTTATTTTTGGATTAAGTGTGGGTTGTTAGACGATGCCGTGCTGAAGTAAACCCCCCCTTGCTAGTTATGCAGTATTTAAAGAGTAAGTGAAGGGATGATGTTCGCGTGCCCTCTATGCGGTTTTCTCTGTCCGGGTAAGCGGGGCCGTCCGCCCTAGTGTAGGGATGTGGGCCAACCATATGGCAAGGATGGAGATGCCTTGTTGGTGCATGTGGCTGGTCGGTCCGAGAGGTGGACGAGAGGAGTGGTACGGTCACTCACATACCAAGGTGGATGATACCTTGTTTGGTCTTCGGATGAGTATGTGAGTGGGACCAGAAGAAGTAGGTGGTGGTCACCAGAGAGTGTGACGTGTTGGGGCGGTCCTGTGGAGTTGGCATGGCGGAGAGGGTCGCGTGGGGATGATCATGGTTGAGAGTTTTTCGGTCCTCAGAAGGGGGGGAATAGTAGTGTCCTGAGTAAGTATCGGTCCTGGGGTCTCAGTTTGTGAGTTGAGAGGCCTTGGGAGGTCAGAACTTAGGGGGGGGCCTGATTCTTGTCTTTCGTCTTTTCTCCTTCTATCTCTTGTCGCTGTATGCTGACCCTGATCAAGTCAGCATGCAGTACCCACACACATGCATACACACTACACTTCTTCTTCTTTCCTCTTCCTTCGTTTTCACCCTGAGCCCTGTTCTCCCGAGAGCGGTTAAGTTTCTGAGATTTCCCAAGACAGACAAGAAAGATGTAGTATTATGACAGCCAAGAGGCTGTGAGTTAGCTTTGAGGCAACTATGTTGCCCTTTTGGGGTGAGGGTGTGCCGTTCTAAAATAGATCGGCGAGAATACGGCGTGTGTGCGGTATTTAACGTCAAACCTAGACGTTAAATACTGTACTGTATAATGCGGTACTACGTTTAGCTGTTGAGTTCCGTATGAATACTGTAACCATTTTACCATTAAGAGCGGCTTGATTAGTGCTGCACTCTAGTGCAAGATACTGATTACGGGCGAACCGTAGCCGGTATTGCGTTTCTAAACTTGTCTCTCGCTGGTATTCTAAGTGTTCACCTCGTGGCATATTTCCTCCGGCGGAGAAGAATTTGTTGCACCATTCTACCACCTATGGCAAGCTAAATCTAAATAGAACTGAGGTAAGTCTCGGCAATATTTTTATAATTATCTATTTAAAGTTTTACTAATGAAAAACTTGTTTAATAGGCCACAGTAAGTAAAATCAGATAACCTTTTGAGTCAACTCATGGCGCTTGTGTAATACGTAATTTAAAGGTAATTATTTTTAGTTATACTATATTAAATTCACATGTCTTAACTAAGGCACTAAAATTGAGACTCATATCAATGCAAAAAGTATTTTTTTAAATCGTACAGACATGGATGTAATCTGATACCTTATTACGCTACCTCGTGGTGAATGTGCAATACGTAATTCAGAGTAAGTTACATACAACCTTTACTAGTGATTATAGTAACACTTTATCAATATCAGAAAGCTCACTAAGGCACCAATTGAGAAGTATGTAATTGCCAAAAGGTATTAATTTAAATAGTATAGAGATGATGTAATAAGGTAACCTCTCTCAACCACGTGGCAGACAAAAATTCAGACTATGTATAATCTTATTAAAAGTGTAACAAGCCGAATAATTAGCTAAACAAAATTGAAGTATGTTAACCCACATGGGTAAAGTTTATTAATATTAAATGTAACTGTACTAGATGTTTTCAAATAGGGCCTGTTGGCCATATAACCTTGCCAAGTGTGTCAAGTATTATATTTAGATAGCCCTAAAGCTGTGTTAAGATTATATATGGGTTTTGGGTGTGTGTGAAGTTTCTGGGGGAATTGTTTTGTGTACTCTGGCTGATAATATATTGTATGATCAGGGTTCCTCGATGAAGACGTGGGCCAGCCCCAAAACCTGAACTTTTGAACATCCAGATTTCTCTCTCAACTTCATCTGGCGGAGAGGAATAGCAATGACGAAACACAAGCACCCTATCATGGAGGCCACGAGATTGCCACTTCACACCCATGGACAAAATAAGGTGAACTCAATCCATTATTTTCTTTACACATTGTGATGCACTCAATAGAGCCGGTGAACCAATTCAATCATTCAACAACATGACTTTAAGTTTTTAAACATTTTAATTGGGTCCCCGATTAACGGGACAGTATAGTGCGTGAACTGGGAGGGAAATCATTTGTAAATTTTATTAATTGTTTGTATAATATGTGAGCTCAGAGGCTGACATGCATCTTTGGCTGCTCACCTTTTAAACGTGCAATTCCTTATTATTTTCAGTATAAGGGTTTCATTACTGCTTCTAATTCATTCAATCAACTTGTAATTTCTCTGTTTCAATTTAGTGTTCATTTTATATATTAATTTCTCATTTTTAAATTCAGTTTGCATTATATAGGGATAGAAATTTCTGTGGTAGTTAAGTAGATTCACAAGTTTAATCCTGTACTGGTGCATGTTCATGCAGTGTTAAACATGTTGTTGAGACAGGTTGAATTATGCACTGACTGGCTCATGAACATGTCGGTCTCTGGGCCAAAATTACTTTTAAAAGGGTTATAAGGTTCATGACACATTACTATTTTCAAAACTTAACAATATTTCTATATATATAAATTCTATTAATTAATTATGATAACTGGGGTGTTCACTGTATTCTAAATTTTATTTCTCCCAGTATAAGTGCCCAGTGTGGCAGGATTTTATAATAGTATTAGGCACTTGGCTAAATTTTGAATTTATTATGTCCTGGGGACTACTGGTGTTGCATATATGCTCAGATACACGTGTAATGTGTTATGCACACATTAAGAATTAAAACCTAACATGGAGTTCCATAAAATAATTAATGATGTACCTCATGGGGGTAGAAAAGGGTGTGGCAAGAGATCTATGTAATAATTGTCCTGTATTGTGGAACATGTAGATGTATTGTATATTCGTTTGTGTATTTTGTGGGGTTCTATATGTATTGTACATTTGGGTGTATTTTTGGGGGAGTTAGATATAGGCCTTATAAAAGAAAAGATAAACCATAGGGTTATATATATATATATATATATATATATATACATTTAATTTTCTGATGACAATTAATTAATTCTATCTCTATTAATTTTTAATTAATATTTTTTCTAAGAGAGTTAATTTATTTTAATTAACTTTAATAAAGTATATGTAGATTTGTCTCTATTTAATTTTAATTAATTTTGTTTGAGAATTAGTTATTCTAATTAACCTTATCAAGAAGTCTATAAATTTTATCTCAATTAAGTTTCAATTGATCATTTTAAAGAGAAGATAGCAAATAAATTTTATATGTGTTAATAATTTTCAGGTGACATTATTTAAAGAGAATAAATTATTTTAATTAACAATTTAAGGGGAAAATAGTTTCTGAATGTTATATTTATTGATTTTGTTGTTAATATTTTTAAAAAAGGAGATAGAATAATAAAAGGGATTTTATTGGTTGTTAATTTTGTGAGTTTTAATTGCAAGTCCCGTCTCACTGGATCCAGCGCATTTTTGGCTTCTCTAGGCTTTGGTCTAGTTCTAATTAACTTGTGGCCGCTCTTTAAAAAAAAAAAAAAAAAAAAATCTTTTTTTTTACCAGTCTAAGTTAAAGAGGGGTTACAACACAGGCACTACAGTGTCCATTGTGCCTCCTGACTTAGTCAGCAACCGGCAGCCTCAGTTTAGCTCTTGTACAATACAGTCTGTGACTGGAAGCCCCGTCAAAGTATTAGATCAAGTAGACATACGTGTTTGGCTGGGTCTCCTCGACTTTAGCCACTACATGCTCATTGCAGACATTGTCGATGAAGTGATTCTTGGCATGGACATTATGAATGCCTACAGATTCGTTGTGGACTTAAGAATGTCCTGAGGGTTGGCCAACAGAAGATAAAGCTTTGCATAGCTAAAATGGGAGGCTCTGCCAACCATTCAATCAAACAAGTGGCATGAGCCAAAAAAGAAGTCAACAGGTGTGATCAAGAGGAACCCTTCCTATTGCAAGCAGAATGGACAGAGGAAGTACCAATGCGTAATATGACAAAAGAAGTGAATAAAAGGCCAACTATGGGTGTCGAGGAAAGACTCTTGCTTGTTCCTGAGTTAATCGAAGCACCAGGGGAAACAGTTGCTGAAGATGAAGTTATGCAAGAGGTTGTTGCAAGAACCAATCAGACTTGGACCAGCTAATGGTGTATAGGTCATCAGTAGGCTTACATGATGCAGCGTGAGTGATTACAGCAAAACTAGTGGTTGAGCGGAAGACTCATATTCCTGGGAACTTGATGGTTGGATCACACGAGACTGAATTCTAAAAGGCGGATAATTATCTTTCGCAAGTAGACCAGCTATGTAGATTGCCTGGCCAAATATTACTTCAGAGATGGTTTGCCAGTTCGGGACAAACAGGCTTAAGGAGGGGACAGTGTTATGCAACAGAACTTTCTCGAACAATGGAGAGTGTCATTCTACATGTCTCTCAGCTATCCCAGCAGGGCTCAGCTGTAATGTTTGTGTGCGTACATATTGCTACTTTAAGAAGAAAGACAATTACATGACACGTATCATGCAATCGAGACTGTTCCAGACTGCTCAGTCAATGTACTATGTTCAAGGCCAGGCTTTAATACTGTTTCTAGTGGAAGGAATAAAAATTCCAATTAAAAGTGTTTTCGAACGGGTTACTGCGGCAACTGGAATATCTAATCTCACATTATTGCATATCGCAAAGGAAGGAGAAAAATTAGCAGGACAGTTTAAGAGCGCAAAAAAGACCAAACCCCAGGTTAGTCCCAAGATAAGTGTGGACGACTTTTTGACACCCATGTTATACGTCAGACTGTTAATCAGTTCCATGTCACTCACAAGAGGCATCAAACAGTAAGCGCATTGCTACCCATCATTAGAGAAAACGTTAACTTCAAGGGCCAAATTAGTTCCCTGAGAGTTCTTCTAAGAAAAATTGGATACAGGTAGGCCTGAGCGTCAAAATATGCTAACTGAATAAGCTTTTTTAAAACAAGAAACTATTTATGCTAGCTTTCGTACATTCTTGAATGAGTCTGAAGGTGTTTTATTAAGGTCTTGCTTTTTTTTTAAATAAATCTAAATGAAGATAAAAAAGAACAGAAATAATAGTAGAATATTAGTTGTATTATAATGAAAAATATATGTACCGGTATGTGTGTGTGTGTGTGTGTGTGTGTGTGTGTGTGTGTGTGTGTGTGTGTGTGTGTGTGTGTGTGTGTGTGTCTGCACACGCTCAAATTTTGCATAATAATAAAATGAAATAGAATACTGAAATGAAAGACATTTCATATATTGAACATCCCATGTTATAACTTCAACTTTTCGCTTTATTTACAGTAAAACGTTGTTTACCAGCTGGTAAATATAAATTATCTCATTCCTCATTTATCTGTTTATTATACCAGTTGTAGGCCTAACACTTTCAGTGTTAAAAGATAATCTTTTTCTAAAATTCTGTATTAAAATTACTTGCTTTTTACTTCTTCTAGAAACAGTTTTTTGTTGTCCAGAATTAAAAAGATTCTTGCAATTACATTAATACGAAGAACGCATTCCTTTATGTAATGATAAACTGGAAAGATAGTCAAGTGTAATTAAGGACTGGAAGTGTACAGTTTGCAAATTCCATTGCGATAAGAACGGTCAGAAAAGTTGTAGTTTTTTACATCTCAGCAGTACACAATGACAGAACCAAACAACACTCAGATACGTTTATAAAACATTCTGATATGTAACAGCAACTAATTCTGGTACGTGAGAACAGTACATATCATTTGCTTGATTTGTATAGTAATACAATTACAATATTATTATTATTATTTTATTTATGTTGGAAACAATAAACATATACCTAATTCTTTTTATAAAGCCAGCTGTGTGACTGTAGGCACACACACACACACACACACACACACACACACACACACACACACACACACACACACACACACAGGTTCGTGGTGACACATTTACAAACAAACCTTAACAGTCACGAGTTTTTGTTACTATTGGAAACAATATTCATAGGTTTGCTGCACTGTCGCTGATAACAATTCTCTTCTCACATTTCACAGTGACTCCCTCCATATCGCCTTTCCCCTCTGACCATAAGCGTTTTGCGCATTTCCATGCCTTTAACTTTCAATTTTGCTATACATATCCCAACATATGTGACAAATACTTAGATGTACTGTAATTAAGTTGAAATAACAAAGGTCACGAAGAAATATCAAAGTTATTTACTATTGTAAAGCAATTTTGGTTCATTTTGGTTGTTAAATACAAATTTTTTTAATCTTCTATTTGAAAGGTAGAATTATCTGTTCCTTCATCACTGTAGACATTTTCATCTGGTTCTGGTGTTACGTATTCATATCTCATAGCAAACAGAATGAAGACTCCCATCACAACTAACATCAATCCAGCAAACAGCAAAAGTACATATGCCTGTAATAAAAGAATCTTTTAAATAGAAGTTTATTATTTTCTTTACACTTATAAGCATAATTATTTTTCATGTAACAGTATGCATTTTCACCACTAATTTATATTTGTTTTGTAATTATCAAATTATAATGTGATTGTACCACTGGAACTTCATCAATTCTTCAAATTAATCTGTTATATTAATTATTAGTCACCGTCTGGATGAGAGTACAATAATTATTATATGAAGCTCATTATAATTGTTCAACAGTTCAGTTTTAAACAAAAAGAATTCAGACCTGTAGAAATATTCAGTGTTTGTTCTTGAAACATATAACTTTCAAAATATAAAACACATGCTAATATTAATATAATTTGAAAACAATAATTTTTAATGAAGAACTGTTTGTGACTTATATATATAATATATATAAATAAGTATTTAACTATCATTACTTTAGCTAAACAATAACCTTTAGTTTAGGATATAGCAAGTCCAGTTACCTTTCTCTGTATTGCCAGAGATGTGTTCTCCCGTAGGAATATACAAAATTTAATTTCAATAAGGGGATTCAAAAAAAGTGGAGGGGAAAAGTTATGGTCACAGTACAGAAAGTTACAAGCCTGTGGCATGCATGCACACTGCATGAGCTCTTCATCTGCCATCATCATGAAAGCATATTGGTATGTTTATACTAATTTAGTCTTGAGAGAGCTTAAAATAATTATAACAAAGTAGGAGAAAGTTTTTTATCATTGAACATTATTTTCATTCATACAGTTGTACAGTTGTTGGTTGTCCAAGTGGACCAGTTTTACTACACGTTGAAAATGGATTTCATGAACAGTTTGAAGCTATCATTCAATAACACAGTTATCCTAGGAGTAATCAAAAAATTCCTCTACACAGGAAGCATTCTCACACAATGTAATGGCCACACAACCCATCTAGTTACTCTGACAACAAATGTGAATTAAGGAAAGTTCGTCAAGTTTAGAGTAGATGTTACAGTCTCTAAAGGTAAGTCTCCTGCAAGCATCTTTCAGATTGAATCTTAATCTAAAATCTGCGAGAAGGATGTTTAAACAAATCAGTGTCTTCATATACAACTGGTCTTCATGTTCAAGGATGAGGTCACTTACTACACAATGAGGAACTTGTTTCATTTGTCTTTTGCAAATTTTGGAAACTGTGTAATTTCCTGTTATTTTGAATATGGCTTTCCATAACTGTCTCATTCACTAACTTTACACATCCTGAATGTTACATTTTGAGCATGTTAAAAAAGCAATTTTTTGATAGAACTGATTGGTAACCATTAGTATATTACAAAAAGGCATTATGAAAAGGCATCACATGTAAAAGGTACGATGAAACCTCTCTTCATGGGTATTTTTGAGAATCTACATGAACTTTATGAGATGCAACAAAAAACCCTATCAAACGTGTTCTTTCCTTAAAAAAAAAAGAGGAATCAAATCTTATGTATCATTTGATTCAAGTAATGTCTATATTGTTTATGTTAACTAATGCCTTTTTTAATTAAACATACTTTCAGTACTCTTTTTTTTTTAGCTGACGGAAAATTTCAGAGAGGTCCCCCCCCCCCCGCCTATTACCGTGAGTTCTATCTCGTTGATTCACTTGAGTACCTCTCCATTGCTTACTTTATACGCCCATTTTATTTCTTCTATTCACCTCCAAATTGACATTTACAGCATCTCAATCCTATCTCTATCCCTTTTTTCTCATTCCCAAGTCTTTGAACCATGAAGTAAAACACTCCATATAAAACATTACAGCATTATTTCCTATACATATATAGTATTATTTCCTATTCTGCCGCACAAAATTGCATTCTTTTCATTTAATGCTTTCTTTGCTATTGTACTCCTAATCTCTTGTTCACTAGTTCACTTCTTAGTCAATACGCTCCAATTCTGCACATATCTACCTTTCCTATTCTCCTCTCTGATATTTCTACACTCATGTTTTCTTCTTCCATTTATTATCACCACTTTTATTCTTACTACAGTTAATTTTTGTCCACACCCTTACATCCTCTTTCTAATTTTTGGAACATTCTATGCACATAATTACTACCTTTAAAACCACCATATCATCAGCACGTCTTAAAATATTTATTTTCCTTTGTCCAATGCTAACTACTTTCTTGCCACCAAAAATACTACTTCTCATGTCCTCTATGGCACATGTTACAAAATGTTGATTACATAGAATATTATGGATCCTACGGTGTGTCGTATATGATAATTGGTAAGACATAGATGTGCTCTTGATGTAGTCTATACCTTAATTACAAGAATGGACAGTACTTCCATAATCTCCTAAATGCTCAAAAGACAAAAGTGCTGACAATTTTGTTTGCATCTGGCTCCTGTTACTAACATCATTTTCATCAAATGATAATAATGACAAAATAATTTACTAATGTTAAAATTAGATTGTTTAGAAAGGAATTTACTATTACTGCTGGTATAGTGACATTAATATTTTATTTATATATGGAACTGTATGTTCCTAATACAGTATGTATACATCATTTTCAGACTGTATATCATTACAGTATGTAGTAAAATAATAGTGAACACAATAGGTAAAAATTTATAACAAATAATTAATTAGAAGGAATTAATACATTACATTATTATTATTATTATTATTATTATCCCCCAGGGACGTACACCTTGTGGGTACGGGCATGGGAAGCCCAGGGTACCTGACCTGGACTCCCAATTTGCTTAAACCTGTCTTGGGTGAGGTCCCTTCTTTCATCTGTTCTGTTGATTTTCCTTGACCAACTCTTGTTTTTTCTAATCCCGATGCTATTAGGGAGTATTCAACGGCTAGAGGTCTTTTAGTCTTTCTTGTCTTCTTTTGGCTGGTGTCCCAAAAAAAAACAAAAAAAAAAAACACCCTGTAATATAATACAATATGGATTTGGAAGGAAAAGAAGGTATCGACACTACAGTGCAGGGGGTTGGGTCCCCAGTACCGGTGGCTGTCAGGAGTGAGCAAGCATGTCCCGGGTCATCATTATCCAATGACTGCAATGCCACAGGGGTGAGTTACTTAGCCTCTCTGGCAGATAATGTGCCAAGGGACATGAAAGATGCAATGAACACAGCTAAAGGGAATCCTTTTCGGAGGAGTTCATTGCTGCAGAGAACCCCACCTAGAGAAAATCATAACATCTCAGGGGGCTGGAGCAAGGTTACAGAGCCATCGGCAAGGTGGCCAGGATTTGGCCTGGATAGTGAGATGGTAGGAGACAAAGCGAAGGTTGAAAAGCAAGCCTACTTTGCCAACGAATAAGAGAACCGAAGTACGAGACCTAACTGTGGGTATCCATATAAGACTTCTCCTTGAAAGACTGAACTAATTGCGAGGAGGATCTGTGAAGAAGAAGAAGAAGAAGAAATGCTTAAGAGGTGTCAACAAATCATTTCCAGGACAAAGGCTGCTGTCTGCCATCAGAGAAACATCTCAATGGATGTGAAGAACAGTCTGATCAAGCTGGACAAAGCAATTGACGTCATTGTTGATCCAGCCAGCTAGCCAGTCTAGCTGGGAGAAACTGGAGAGTGAACTCTGGAGGATGTGGCAAGAAGAAGTCCCAACACAGTCTACTGTGGTGCCTGCTGGTAATAAGAAGCGGGCCGCTTCAAGTCTCATAGAAGAGTCAGGGGAAAAGAAGAAGAGAGAGGGAGAACTATCTGACCAGTGGAGTATGGTTTGTCTCTCAAAAGCAGAAAGATACAAGAAGGCTAAAGACAGAAGACAGGTGGCCATGCAGCAAGCTCGAATAATATCTGTGGAGAGTGCCAAGAAAGAAGAAGAAGAAGAAGAAGAAGAAGAAGAAGAAGAAGAAGGATGAGGATGAGGATGATGATGATGATGATGATGATTATTACTATTATTAATTATTTATAATTATTTACCGGTAATTCAAATTTAAATAATTATATAATTATTTGTTTTATTTATAATTATTATAAATTAGTAGTCTAACTAATTTACAACTGTTGTGAACTAGTTACAGTATTATCGGCATATAATATATCTGTATATAATATATCTGTATACAGATACCCATGGTAGACATATACTAGAGATGGCCTTCCAGTCCTTAATCTCGGAGCAACAACTTTCTGACGCCCTGGATGTACCCAGACATTTCCTTGGCGTCTGATACCCTGGTGCCGTGGATCCGGGGCTGGAGGGTGTTAGAAGACTACACAGGAAGCGATCACCAGTTCACCACTTTCGAAGTCACTCAGCGATTGCAGAAGCTGGTGGCTTCGCCAGCAACTCCCCCCAGGTGGAATGTAAAGAAGATGGACACTGACAAATTTGTGGAAGAACTAACAAGAGAAGCTCATATACTTGAGTGACAAGATCAGGATGGAAGAATCTCACCTGAAGCACTTGCTACATTCATGATGAACATAATATTGAGGGCATAGGGCATATTAGCCTTCCTTCCTGAAGGCAAGACCTCAGCATAGGAGGCCTCCAGTGTAATGGTGAACTCAAAAAATTGTGGATATGTGGAGGAGGTGCCTCATTCTGTGAACGATTACGTGGCAAACAAGAGATCATGTTGAGATGACTATCAGACTGGCTGAGCACAAGCCTGAGAGGAAAGAACTTTGAAGGGTGATCAACCGCAGCAAGGTATGCTGTTGGAAGAATGTGTGTGAAGATGTCAACAGGGAACCATGGGGACAGGGATATAAGATAGTCACCCAAAAGCTTGGAGCCTTGAAGACCACCAGTATAATGGATGTGGTGACCAGAGAGAAAATCGTAATAGCTCTCTACCCTATCTACCTGGAGAAAGGCAGGACCAATTTTGAGAATGTCAGTGATTTTCCTAGTATTACATTAGAAAAGTTATAGTTGGAAGTCAGGACGATGAAGGACAGGAAAGCTCCAGGCCCTGATGGAATTTGGTGAGGTGCTGAAGGCGGTCTTTTGTCAGAAGACAAATTTGTTACTGAAGATGCACAACGCATGCTTGACATTGGTGGTGTTCTGCGCTCATTAAAAGACGGCTCATTGGCTAGTGCTGATCAGGAAGATAAAGGGTGACCCAGATCTCCCGTCATCATACTGACCACTTTGTATGTTAGACATGGCTGGGAAGTTACTGGAAAAACTCATCCGGTCAAGACTGGCAACAGCGATCAGAACTGCAGGAAATCTCCACGAGAAGCAGTTCAGCATTAGGTAAGGAAAATTGACCTTGGACACAATACAGGAAGTGTATGAGGCTGTCAGAAGAGCGGAGGACCACAACCATTTCTTGTGACGGGTTGTTCTGCTGGTAACACTGGATGTTAAAAATGCACCCAACTCTGTGAGTTGGAGCGACATGCTGGAGGCGTTGGACCATGGTCTTTGTGTGCCGAGGTACCTGCTAGAGATGGTTGACAATTACTTCAGAGACAGAGCGCTGCTTTATGGAATGCAGGAAGGACAGTGGAGGATGGCTGCCATGGCCGGGGTGGCCCAGGGTTCAGTCCTTGGACTGTACCTCTGGAACGCATCCTATGACAACTTGTAGAAGATGGAGATGGTGGACGTTTCATGTTTGGTAGGGTATGTCAATGATGTTGCAGCACTTGTCACTGCTTGTACCATTGACCAGGCCCAGATCAAGCTCAACAGGGTGTTATGATTAGTCAACAATTGGGTGGTATCGCACGGACTGACGTTAGCCCTCAGCAAGACGTATGTCATGGTATTGACCAAGAAGTATTCCCACTGCAATCCTGGTACAAGTCAGAGACAAAGTGGTCGAGTCAAGCTAGCAGTGAAGTACTTACTTACTTTACTTTAGCCAACGCCCGTACGTGGTTCTTCAACCATTCGACGTCGAGCCTCCCAGTAGCGATTGGTTATGTCGTCAGTCGGGTACGTGAGTGCTTGGCAGTCCCGTAAGTGTTCTCCGTCCATTCTTCCGGAGTTGCAAAGCGGACAGGTTTCGTTCTCAGCTAGGCCAATGCGGTGTAGATGAGCTTGCAAGTAGTCATGTCCGGTAGTAAGGCGGAAACGGGCGACGGCCTCAGCTCTGTCCAGGTGTCTCGGTATTGGTCCTACAGTGGCAAGACTTTCCCACTTTTTACCAGTACCCAGGGTTTTTAGAGTTCTTTGTGTGGAGGTGTTTATAACTGAGGTGATGAGGTTATTGGCTCTACTGAGAGTAAGCGGCACGTCCGGCTGCTCCGATTCTGCTCCTTCTTTGGCTTTGATGTCGGCTCTTTCGTTGCCAGGAATACCTACATGGCTTGGCACCCACTGTAGGGTAACGATCCATCCGGTTGACATCAGCTCTGCAAGTTTCGCGCGGCATTGAATTGTTCTCAGGCAGTCGGTGGGAGCGTTGCTGGTGAGCGCAAGAATTGTGGACTGGGAGTCGATTAAAAATACCACTTTTCCTGGTGCTAAGGTCTTGGCTAGTAGCTGGCTGGAAGCTTCGTAGACTGCGCACACCTCACCATCGAAGTTACTAGCGTTTCTTCCCACAGCTGTTGAATTCTCAAAGAGGCTACAAAACCATCCCGCGCCTGCTCCCCTCGTTTCAGGCAGGAATGAGCCGTCAGTGTATATGTGGAGCCAATCATTCGAAGGGTACCTAAGGTTGATGGTTTCTATGGCGTACGACTTGAGCTCGATAGGGTTGGCTTCGGCCTTGTTGGTTGTTAGGCTGATTAGGTCAAGCCGCTTTGCAGGTAAAGCGTTTGCCACTGCATTGTAGTACTGTATGGGAGCCCGACGGTCCAGTGATAGTTGGTACTTGCTTATAAGAGCTTCAGCGTGAGTTAGAGGCGAAGTTTGGGTTTTGAGTCGTTGGGTTGCACTTTTGTATCCATTCCAGTGATTCCCATCCACTCTCTTAGCCCTTTCCCAAAACTTAAGCGTGCATTTATCCCTCCGGCTATCTAAAGGTTCGATGCCAGTTTGAAGTTGCATGGCCGCTATTGGGGTTGATTTTGCTCCTCCGGTTATAATTCTTAGAGCGTTATTCTGGACAACGTCGTATTTATTTAGGTTGGTGTTACTAGCAAATGAGGTGACTTCCGAGCCATATTCAAGTACTGGACGGATGTATGTTTTGTAGGCTGTAGATAGAACATCTTGAGTGGCTCCCCATTTGGTAGCAGTTAGTCTCTTGAGAAGATTGATACGTTTCTGACCCTTCTCGGCCGTACTTGTGACATGGGTGCTGAAAGATAGTCTCTTGTCGAGGTTGATTCCCAGATACTTGGACAGCGATACTTGTCTTAGAGGTGATCCCATGAATTTTAAATTGATTACCGGGGCCCTAGTGGACATGGTGAAGAGTTGAGACACTGTCTTATCGGTACTAACTTCCATTTTGTTGAGGCTTGACCATACTTCGAGGTTTAAAAGAGCTTTGTTTAGAGCTTCTACGAGGGCGTTTACGTTGCTTCCAGTAGCCCACAACAGGACATCGTCAGCAAAGAAGAGGAATGAGATTCCTGGTATTTTTTGGAATGCATTCTTAAGGTCGTCTATCATTACGTTGAAAAGGAGACAGCTTAGTACCGCCCCTTGCGGCAAACCTTGACGTAGTAGTTTGTATGGGGAAGTTCCGTTAAAGAATCTGCATCGTATGTAGCGTTGCGAGAGGAAGCTTTGTATCCACTTCAGCATGTTCCCGTTTACTCCTAGTTTCTTAAGTTTGTGAACAAGCATACCGCGCCAGATCTTGTCATATGCAGCTTTAAAGTCCACTAAGACGGCCACAGTGGATTGTTTTCTGTGGAAACCGTCCTTTACCGACTGAGTAAACTTTACAACTTGGTCCATGGTTGCTCTGTGCTTACGGAATCCTGCTTGGCAGTCGCTAATGGCTCCTTTAGACTCTAGAAATTCCCGGAGTCTGAGTTCGACCATTTTTTCAGTAACTTTAGAGCAGACACTAGTTAGTGAAATAGGGCGGTAGTTATTTAGGTTGTTCGCAGGCTTGCCTTTTTTCAGTATTGATAATACTTCGGCTTTTCCCCATTGCTGGGGCACACGTGTATTCCACGTTAGGTTGATTAGTTTTAAGAGAGTCTTTAGTGCTTTCTTGCCAAGATTCTTAATGAAAGGCGGGAAGACCTCGTCTGGTCCGGCAGATTTTCCTTTTTTTAGCGAGTTGATGGCAAGAGAGAGCTCATCTGGGGAAAAGTCCTTGTTGAAGATGAGGAAGTCTTGTTCGGTTTGACAAGAGGAAACTTTAATGTCGGAGATAGATTTCCGCTCATTCGCGTTTACACGGAGTCATGCTAGCAGTGAAGTGCCTTAGAGTAATGATCGACTCCGAGTTGAACTTTTTTGAGCACTTTTGGTGTTGGTGGACAAGGTGGCAAAGGGAGTTATGGCACTTAGTCAGCTCATGGCCAACATCGGTGGCCTGAAGTCAACTAGAAGAAGACTTTTAATAGCAGCTGTCCAGTCAGTCCTGCTGTATGGGGTGGAAGTGTGGACAAACTCACTGAATCATAAGATTTACAGGAAGAAACTAGCCCAGGTCCAAAGATGAAGCGTTCTTTGAGTTGCATTGGCCCTAGCACATGGTTTCTGAGCCATCTGTCTTGGTTGTTGCCAGAGTGATGCCGATTGATCTTCTCACCAAGGAATGTAAGATTGTCTTTCAGAGGAAAAAGGAGGTCTCTCAGAGTGGTGAAGCTGCACACTGAGAGGCCTGAAGCCAGAGCTTGAGAGCAAGAAGAGCAAGGTTGCTGAACAAGAAGGCTCATCAAGCAGGTACAGCTGTGGGCAGAGAGAAAGCATGGCAAGATCGACTATTATCTCACCCAGTTTTTGACTGTACACTGGTATTTTTGATCTTACTTGAAGACAGTTGGAAAGGCTGAGTCACCAGAGTGCCTGTAGTACCTGGGAGCTGCGGACGATGCCAACCATACATTCGTTGTCTGCAAGAGATGGGAGTAACATTGAAGATCATTGCAAGATGATATTAGGCAGAAGATCTCCCCAGATAACATCATTGAAGCAATGCTTTAAGGGGGGGACAGCTGGAACTGTGTGGTATGCTTTGCAAAGAGATTCTCCTTACGAAGAAGATAGATTTGGATAATATAATATAGAACTCTAACAAATTAGATGTGAGCCCTAGGACTGAAAAACAACAGGTCTAGCCCAAAGTGGTACGTCAAACGTTGCAGGTTAGTGTTCTAGAAGAGGAAAGTGTGGTCGTTTTTTAGTGGGTCAGGTATAATACTCAAACCTACACACCCTTCTGGACATTTCTAGACACCTGGCCTCATTAAAAAAATTATTATTATTAGTAGTAGTAGTATTGAAATTACACTACAGTAATTACTTTTATTATTCAGACGCTTTACATGTTGTTTACTTTGTTGACTTTTCCTAGTAAGTAGGCCTATACATAAAGACTATACTATGATATAATTGTGTGTGTTTATGTAATACTTATAAGTTACCTGGTTAATGCTTGATGTAGCTTCTGAAATTACAACAACTATGAGATTTCCAAATGCATCTGTCAGAAGCCACAGTGAAGATATCAGAGATTTCATGCTTGCAGGTGCCTAAAACATTCAAAACTAATTTGGTTTATTGCATGTAACGTATCCCTATATGCACACACACACACACACACACACACATTCATTAAATTATTGATGGCTTGTATTAGAAAATTACAACTTTCAATTGAAATTTGGGTATTCTAACAATATAAAACAATTAAACTTAATGTGAGTATTATACAAACTGGATTACACTTATCATAGTTTGTAGAAATTTTTTATATCTGTAGATTTTTTTTATAACTAACAAATAAAGTGTAATGAAAAAATAAAGTTACTTAAAATCAAGTGCCTATGTTTTAAGCAGTTTTCTTACTAGATATACACAAATAAATAAAATAATAAAAATATTTGTACTTGTTATTATACTCAGATATTACACTGAGTGAATATAATGAAATAGTAACCTCGACATGTATAAATAACAAAATGAACTTACAAGACTATTCAAAACACAAGTACTAAAATAACAGTAAATAATACAAGTAAACAAATCAGATAAACAATGACACACTACAGAACAGTATTCACAAGAGTGAAAGACTACAAAATGTTATGTAAGCAGGGTTGGATTTAGGTCTAGACAACCTAGACAGCACTCTCACAGGGATCAGGCAATGATGGTTACTAATTCTTAGCCTCCTTTTCCATTTTATTTTATTTTCTTCTTCCCATTGTTTTGGTGGATGAAGTCTTGAGTCATGACACTTACCTACTAAAACAATAACAATTTGTACATATTTTTTTAAAAGTTAGGTAAGGAAGGTGAATACTGTACTCTACAGTATTATGATAGTCTCATAATAACACTCATTTTGTTCTCTTGTGCATTGCTTTGATATTCTAGGCAGCAAGAAGTGAGATGAAAAGCCTTACAGGTGACAAACACTGCTGAGTTCACAATGAAAAGTACTGCTGTAGGTAAATTGTTACAGTACATAAACCTTGTTAAACTACTTGAAAATTGTGAAGTCTGTAAAAAAAGGTTAGGTTAGAGAGAGGCAAGAAGGCTTTCCCCATATTGTGTTGGGTGAAATCTCAAATTATAATAGAATTATAATATTTATAAATATAAATATTTATATTTATAGAATTATAAATACTTGGATTTCGTTGTCCATGACGTGTCTGTTGATTAACTAAATATAACTAATATTTTAACACAGATACAAATTCAGAATACACAAAAAACCCACTACAACTGACACACTCATACACAACTCCTCCAATCACCCAATACATCACAAACTAGCTGCCTTCAGAACTATGATACATAGACTTACAACATCCCACTAGATGAAAAAGACTACAAAGACAAACTAAACACAATAAAATATCTAGCAGAATCCAATGGATACAACTGAATGGTCAATAAACTCCGACACAAAACACAAAACAAACAACAGATAAAGACAGAAAAGAACAAATTCGTAATACTAACATACATCAATAACCTCACTGAAAAAATAGACCACAAATTCAAAAAAGCAGGATACAGAATCACATACAAAACTACAAACAAAACAGAACACACACACACACACACACACACACACACACACACACACACACACACACACACACACACACACACACACACACACACACACACACACACACACACACACACACACACACACAAAGCACAAAACAAATTTAATCTACCTGGTGTTTACAAACTCAGATTGCTACAAATTCTATATAGGCTAGACAGAACGTTGCTTCAAACAAAGATACATTGAACACACGAAGGCACTACACTCCATTACCGAATCCGACTTTGCAAACCACCTCATTGAAGCAAACCACACACACACAAACATCAACCACAACATGGATAGTCTACACATAGGCCTACACACAAAAGGCTGTAAACTAGACACTCTTGAACAATTGGAAATATACAAACACACAAAAACACATAAAAACGACATCCTAGACAAACAGACACAATTCAAATCATATGTATTATTCAAACATATCACACTCCACACACACAACATCGATCCTTCAAAAGTTAATGCCGTCACCAAGAACAAGTTGGACAGCGCTCCCAGTTAGAGCCTCTGATGAAGCTTATAAAAGGCGAAAACTGGTTCAGGCTATAAGGTAAAACTTTTACGTTTTTACCAATAAAAAACTTTGTGTTCTGAGTCGGTAGTGATATAACTATATTTATTATAAATAATTTAAATAAAAGAATAATGTAACACTAACTAATGATCTGTACATAAAAAACTGTAAATAATTAACTTAAAATTATGTATCTAACAGTGCAAATAAACAAAACTCAATTAATCATAATATATAAAACCAAACTACAGAATACAAATTTTTATTTCCATAGTACACACAACGGTATAACAAAAATTGACAATCATTTCCAATGATTACATACAGTATAAATAACACAGTGGGGTCCAAAGGGGGGTGTGACGCAAACATACGCTTTCATAGAAGAGAAATGCACCAGCCTCTCCACCGCAGCTCCAATCTCACCTACATGTCGGTGGGCCCTGTTACGCCGAGCAATCCATCTCCAAGGTTGTGGTAACCAATCCTTTCGGCAGAGGGGATCGGTAAACAAGAGATGGGGGTTCTGTCAGGTCAGTCTGGGGGTATCCTGGGTCCCTGGCCTGGCAGGATGGTGCACATCGGCAGCAGGGTGTGCATCTAGTGTGGAGGCGGAGGAGGCTATAGTAGCCCAACGGCTGCACACAAGGACTGAGTCAGTTAGCCTACTGCAGAGAGAGCTGATCAGCTGAGGTGAAAGTAACTCTCTAGGGGAAGATCACCCCGAAATCAAAGTTCCTGGACCTCCAGGTTTGGGGGTTGGATCGGAGAAATCACATATCACATCTGTCAAACTCTTTTACGTCCAGAAACCTATCAGTTTCTCAGCCAGTCATTTTTTACATATATGAATGTGATGGGTAATAATTTATTCCCCATAGAGGCCCAATCGGATCCGGGGGGAGGGGAGTAGTCTTCACAACTTCATGTTACTGCCAAACAAAGAACACACGGAAATCACCAGGTTAATTTTAACATTGGACTGTGGAATACACTCAGCCCGGAGCCCGACCCGGAGCTCTCAGAGTGCTCTTAGACCAACTTGATGCTTTAAAAATAGACATAGCTGTGATACAGGAAATCCACTGGACAGGCCAGGGAGTTCTTGAGAAGCGGAGCCACACTGTTACAGCTGTTATGATAGGCCATATCAATATGGAACAGGATTCATCATCCGCAAGCATTTCAGAGAAAGGGTGATCGACTTTAAACCTGTGAGTCCACTAATCTGTTTCCTAAGAATTAAGGGAAAATTCAAGAATTACTCCCTCATTAGTGTTCATGCGCTGACTGAAGTATCCCCGGAAATGGAGAAAGAAGAGTTCTATGATCTCCTTGATGAGACTTTTGATCAATGCCCTAGTTGTGATATCAAAGTGATTGTTGGAGACATGAATGCAAAAGTGGGTAGAGAAACAATTTACTCTCTAACAATTGGACAGCATACCCTGCACGAATCAACCAATGATAACAGGCAGAGGCTGATTAATTTTACTGCATCAAGGGTCCTGGTCATTGGTGGAACACTCTACCCTCACAAAGATATTTATAAGGGAACATGGACTTCACCTGATGGTACCACCATTAACCAAATAGACCACTTCCTCATTAGCTCACGAAGTAGTTCTAATCTACTGGATGTGAGGACATGAAGGAGAGCCAATATTGACTCTGATCATCACCTAGTGGTTGCACAACTGAGAGATCACATGTCAATGATTAATACACAACGTGCTCCAAGAAGAAAACAGTACATCTCCAAACTAAAGGAGGAGGACAACCGCTTGAGATTCACTGCACTTGTCGGAAATAAAATCAACAAAACGACTACAGGAAATCAAAGTATAGACATCATTTGGGAAGAAATCTCTTCAGCACTTGCCCGTGCTATAGAGGAAACTCTTGGCTCAAAGAAAGGGGAGCTTCAAATTCATGGTTTGATTAAGAATGCAGAGCAGCTACAGACCTTAAAAACGAAGTTTATATAACAATGATACAGAGGCACACAAGAAGATGTGCAGAGGAGTACAGGAAGTGGAGGAGAGCAGAGAAGCGGGTGCATTGGGAGAAGAAGCGCCATTGGAAGAATCAACAGCTGGTAGAGATCCAAGATCTTAAGGATGCCAATGAAACCAGAAAATTCTACAAGAAGGTAAACCAAGGTAGGAAACCCTTCAAGCACAGGACAACAGGTTGTTATGACACTGATGGCACGCTACTTACAGAAAAGGGGAAGAACTTTGAAAGGTGGTGCAAGCACATTGAAGCTCTTCTTTCTAAGAATGAAGAGGCGAACAACTATGTACCACCTGTGCTAGAGTAATATGAACACATCGAGCCTCCTGATGAAGATGATGTGATGGCTGCAATAGAAAGCCTTAAAAACAACAAAGCTACAGGTTCTGATGATCTTCCTACAAAGCCTTTCAAAAACGATGGCCCAGAGCTGGTTAAAACCCTTCAAGACCTTGTTATTGATATATGGATAGAGGAGAAACTGCCAACAGCCTGGTAGAAGACAGTTACATGTCCGGTTTATAAAAAGGGACTGTAACAATTACAGAGGTATTTCTCTTCTTCCTGTGGTGTATAAAACAATGTCCCATATATTGTACCAAAAACTGCTTCCACATGCTGATCAGGTGATTGGTTGACATCAGTGCGGATTTAGAAGAGGGAAATCGACAACAGACCAAGTTTTCACACTCTGACAAATTCTGGAGAAGGGTAGGGAACAGAAGCTACTAACCCATCACCTCTTCATAGATTTCAGAAATGTATATTATAGCATTGATAGATAAGAACTTTACACCGCTCTTGATGAACTAGGCATACCAAAGAAATTAAAAGATTGTGTAGGATGACAATGCTGACAGTGAAGGGCATGGTGAGGATCCAGAATGACTTATCAGGAGAGTTTGACTATGGAAAGGGAGTCCTCCAAGGCAATGCTCTTGCTTGCCTCCTCTTCATTCTTGCCTTAGAAAAAGCTATAAGAGATGCTGGAATAGATTTCTCTGGTACTGTATTCAACAGGTTGCTGCAGGTCCTAGGATATGCCAATGACCTAGATATAATCGGGAGGTCTCTTTGAGCAGTCACTGAAGCCTTTCTTGCTCTTGAAGGTCCTGTAAGGAGGCTGGGTCTCATAATAAACGAAAGCAAGACAGACTATACAGTCACCGGAGAGGAAGCTAGAAAAGGAGAGCGCGTCCAAATTGGCCTCTATTCCTTTGAAAAAAACTTTGTTCATTTAGGATGCCAAGTTAACTCCGATGGAGAAACAACAGAAAAAATAAAGCGAAGAATCACCTTAGCTAATAGGTGCTTCTTTGGTCTCAGACCCCTGTTCCAGAGTAGAACAATTGACAGGAGCATCAAGATGCTTCTGTATAAAATACTGATCCACCCAGTTCTCACATATGGTTCTGAGACCTGGATCATTTCTAGAAAGTCTGAGTCAAGCCTGCTGGTTCATGAACGCAAAATCCTTTGAAGCATATTTGGTTCAATATGTGTGGGAGGTGAATGGAGGAAAAGGACCAAACAAGAACTGAACACTCTTCTGAATGAACCAGATATTGTGAAAATTATAAAACTTGGTAGACTCAGGTGGGCTGGACATGTGATCAGAATGGGGGACAATGAAATACCCAGAAAGGCACTCACAGAACAGATCAATGGCACCAGGAGAGTTGGTAGACCCAAACTACTTTGGGAAGACGGTGTGAACTATGATGCACACCATATCCTTGGGACCCGGAACTGGAGAGCAGCTGCACTTGACCGTGACAACTGGCGGAGGCTGTTAAAGGAGGCCTTGACTCAGTAATGGGTTGTCACACCGCTGAAGAAGAAGAAGAAGAAGAAGAAGAAGAAGAAGAAGAAGAAGAAGAAGAAGAAGAAGAAGAAGACGAAGAAGAAGAAGATAAATAACACGGCACTATCAAGTTTTTACATTATAATTAATTTAATTAAAATACAATACACATACTACAGATTGATACCTCCTTAGCAAGCTGTGTGGAAGTTACCTTCTAGCTTTAGTAGATTTGACAGCTGCTCAAACAAAACAAAATAATTTAAACACTAATAAAGTATCTAACTAAATTACACATTCTTAATATAGTACATTAAAGTACGGTACTGTACCCTACTACAGTTATTTTCCATTTCCCTATAAAACCTTGAAAAAATTTAATAATATTTAGAAATAAATTGTAAGGACTATTACCAAATGTATGTTAATTAATCATAACTCAGCAAAAAATAACTGATACAAACATTTCGAAAAATAAGTCTAAATAAAAAACTTTATCATAATCCAAAGACAGAAACCAATTTCTCACATATATCAAAAACAAAAAAATTATTTACATTGGTAATAAAGTTTGGAAGTTTATTATAAAGGTTGCACAGAATGCAAAAACTCTTTTAAAAGCTTCATTTGTTGGCCACGGAACTGCTACACAATTAAGAGACTGCAATCTTACTGAATAAACTTTAGCATTACCCCTCAAATAACCACATCTCATAAAAAAAACACTCTTAAAGCTTAATAATACAATTTTATTAATTTGTTTTTCTGATGACAATAGTTAGTTGAATACTAATTTAATAGTTGAATACAAAGCATATATATTCTTGTAAGAAATGTTTTATTTATTACGTGTGTGTGTGTGTGTGTGTGTGCATGTGTGCGTGTGCGCGCGTGCGTGCGTGTGTGTGTGTGTGTGTGTGTGTGTGTGTGTGTGTGTGTGTGTGTGTGTGTGTGGAGGGAGAGAGAGAGAGAGAGAGAGAGAGAGAGAGAGAGAGAGAGAGAGAGAGAGAGAGAGAGAGAGAGAGAGAGAGAGAGAGAGAGAGAGAGAGCAGTATAATGAGGGGGAGAGAGTGTTTTCAAAGTGTACTATAAATGTAAGAAGAATTTTATGCAGGGGGAGCAATAATCGTGCTGCCTAAGGGCAAACCTAACTTCTAAATCCACCCCCATATATACGTCAGATAGAAAACGATTTACACTTCCTTTACAAAATAAAATGTAAACATATATGTACATGTATATGTAACTCAGTTTACACTTACACACTCCACACTCAGACTCACGCTTAGTTTAGTTTATAAATGTTTATTTATTTAATTTATTTTTAGAACAATTTAAACAATACAATTGCAGTTGGATTAGCAGAATTATCTCAGTGCTCCCATTTATTCAACTAGTAAGTTGTAAAATTATTTACTTTTTTACTTTTTACACAAAATCAGCTGTGCTTGCGTCAAATTATTCGGACGCCATTGTTCATTGTTACCAACTTACTTACCGTGGTCCAAAGTTCTTTTGGGCGAGCTAGAGAGAGCAGAATGAGTTTATTCGAAATAAATAATTAGTCTAACCCAGTTTTAGTTCAAAATTTCAATACTTTTATTGATTAAATTTTCAATGTTTAATTTTCTGTTTCCAAGTAATCTAACTTTTATTTCAATTGATATAAAAATCTTTTCTCTATCTCTTAACTACATTTTACGTCTTGCCAAAAAAAAGTGCACCACATACATGTGATATAATTACGAATTGATCTCTATCTTTTTCTTTTTAATTTACATGATTACATCTTATTAATATATATAAAGAAGAACAATATTAAACAGAAACAAATATAAACTTAATTTCCTCAAACCAGCACCTCTTAAATTTATTACATGATTTTCACCCCCCCCCCACACACACACACACACATGCACCCAATGCCCTTATGAGTTCTCAATTTTGGTAAGTAAAACATTTCTTTCAATAAAATCAAAAAAATGATATTGGATTTTGTTTAACCCTTTTTAAAATTTAGTTTTACCACGAATGTTACTTATCTGAGAATTTGTCCGAAAGAGTCCAACTTCCTGACATACTTTCCATCACTCCGCACATTTTCTTACTTTCCCCATATTTTCATTTATCCACCATTTAAACCGAAACTGTTAATTCATTTTGTAACATTTAAAACTGATTTCTTTCACACTTTTACATTTTACATTAAACAAGTTGAACAAGTGGGCCCACTCAAAATTTGTCCGCGGACTTTTCCTGGTCGAACGGCACAAGATGGTATACAGATCTGGCGCAGAGAGATGTCAGCGCACTGTCTTATTGGGAGGAGCGGTCACATGGTCCCAATCCTTTGTTTAGCAGCTGTCATGTGTACAAAATTTAAGGTTTGGCTCGACCGTACCCACATTCCATCATTAGATCATCGAAGGTGCGGCCCATGACGTTGTGTGGCCTGATTCCAAATGCACAAAGTTTGAAGGTCAGATCGCTAAAAATAGATGTCTTCCACTGCTCTATTGCCGATTCTGTAGCTAATTTGCATAGTAACCTTTCCCCAATAAAATTCACAATAAAATTATTAATATTCCCAATATGTCATTGAACTGTATTATCTGTACCGTTACAATACCCCCCCCCCCAATGAGAGATTTCATGCTGAAGCATAAAAACTCTCATTGACATTCACATACTTCCTAAGAGGCTCAACCCAGATATGGTGCCATAACCCCCTTTACATTTTACTAGAACTATGGGGTACTTACCCCCTTGGTCCAGTGACTGCGGCCGCACCTGAATGACCTTACTGAACTTCCCTCTTGAGATCCCAACACCGCAAGGCCAGTCAGGCACTTGACGCCCCTGCTCTGACGCGTGGGCCAGCACAGGGCCACCGCCACAGTATCACCAGACACTGAAACATTAAATCAAAAACATCAAATAATGGCATTACATTATACCATATCCAGAACTGATCTGGTCTCCCCTAAGCTGTGCTGGTTTGCGTTAAGAAGCACTAGTTTTTTCTTAACTCCTAATACACATTTTATGCCAACAAACTACTTAACTTCAACATTTTATATGAATATCTCCTTATTATTTCTTATCCCAATTCAAAAAATATTTCTGATTCCAATCAGAATTTAAATAATTGCTTCCCATTACTCTTTCACTTAAATATTTCATTACAGCTCTACCTTACAATGCTTTATTTTTATTTTTTTATTTAGTTATCACTACTAACTCTATACAATACAAAACCTTCTTACCAAAAAATCAAAAGGAAAACGACATCATTAATACAGTATTTCAAATGTATCATCAAATGTATTTCATACTATTCTCGTGATTACATAATTACTCTCCTCTATCTTATTATCTCTTTACTCCTCCACATCATTTTATAATATCCTCCCTAACCCCATTAAAATTTGGTAAATAACCTCAAGGGTAAACCGTGCAAGGCATCTACACATTTGCATAAATGCTATATTTATGCCCCTGGCTTGTAACGGCCAGCTCCTTTCCACACACTCTATTGACTTTTATGTTGGACTGTAGCGCCCATTTGCTTCCACAAGAACTGAAATGTTTATGGTGTAAACGCTGCTTACACCATTCTTGCTTCAGCGTTATAAAAAAATTCAGCATTACTGGTATATAAGATACCAGTAATCCTACTAGAATTTAGTCACATGCCCTTAAACGGTCTACCATCCCATTCGATGGTAGCCGCTTTTCCCTAGTTATGTTGATTTCCCTGATTCACCCCCCGGTTAATTTCTAAGTTACACCAATTTCAAAGGCAACCAACTATGGTCAGTGTACAATAAGTCTGCCCATAGCTGGTTGTCAGCCAAATCCACGATCAGGGCTCGGTGAGGTCGTGACCGCCCAAAATTGGGGTATCGCATTTAAAATATATAATACTTTAATACATGTTTCATATATGTCTTATATCTACACAATTACCTGATATTCAAATAAACACTTTAGGTTTTCTATAATAAACATAATACAACATAATAAACACTCAAATTGAACATTAACATTATTACATTAAAATAAACATCTCACCTTTAAATTTGCCTCAAAATTACAAACATTACAACTTTAATTTCAATTTCTATTGATTAAACATTTTAACTGTTTATCTTGCATTATCACTTCAACTTTGACTTTCTATTAAACATTCTAATCATCAACCTTTAATTATTTATCATTTATTATACAATTCAATTCTCCAAAAAATTTAAATTTCTTAATTAAAATTTCTTTTCAATTAAATTAAATACCTCAAATTAATTTAATTACATAATTTAAAACATTTTACCTTCATAGTGCTTTACTTTCATTATAAACTTCAGTTATGGCAAAATCTTATTGTTGTTACCAACTCAATCATAACTGTACACCTTGATCATACAAAATACAATGTACATACCAACAACATATCAGCTGACATCTTCTCAGAATATCAACATAACCTTACCACATAAGTACATTTAACACATGTAAACCAAATACAAAATTATCTACAATATATGTCATTAAATGTTCTTGTCAACCACAAATCATTACATTATTAAGTCCAGTAATTAAAACCATTAACTCTCATAATTAAATGTTCATCAATAATAAATGTCTAACCACCATCATCATAAATTAATCTTATATTATTACAACACAATTCATTTTTAATTACATTTATTTTGTTATTATTATTATTATAACCCTTTAACCTTGTTTTATTCGTTATACCACAACAATAATTTATCAAAGTATTCCACATTGTTGTCTCATAAAACCTGTCTACACCAATATTTCTATTTCTGTCTCTGTCAGTATTTTTTTGCTAAAACCAGGTAAGTTATATCACCATCATAATTATCTGCTACTACAAATACAGTAATTCTCCTGCCAGGTAAGTGCTTTTTATCATCAACATTGCTGCACTATTCTCATAACAAGGTAAGAACTCAAAATCATCAACTCTCTCTATATCTAACATCCCTACTAATTTTCTATAACCTCTATTTATATCAAACAACACTACCTCTCTCTTTTTCACAAAATCACCTTCACACTACCCTTTCACATTCTCTCTGTCACTCCACGCAGAGGGCACTACAACATTATAAAATCACCTCCTGGCTTTACCAGAAACACCACAAAAATTTAAGGGACCATTTTGAGACCACCTTTCGTCTCCCATTGAGGAACACTCGTCCTCCTTAAACACATGTGAAACCTCTCTTTCACATTTTACCTGGGGAAAATTTACCCTCTGCCCCACTTCCACAAAATAACTCTCTTCGTATTCTCTCTCAAGGACATCTATATTTATCATTACTCTCTCACTACCCCCTACTAACTCTATATTCTCATCATCACTATTAATTTTTTCTGTATCACCCTTAGAGACCCCTTTTCCAACTATGTTACCACTATTACTTGTTAACTCATTATTATATTCATCATTATAATTATTACTTACCTCGTTAATTATTCCTTCGTTATTCAGATTCTCATTTGCACTTAACTTGTCAACCTTATTATTCGTTATCATTTCATCATTATAATTATCATTTGTATTAATACCATCATTATTTATCTTGTTCTCCGTTACTTCATTATTATTCTCCCCACACTTTCCTGTATCTGTACCAATTTCTATCACCACTACACTCTCTGCATTATAATCATTATTCACTGTCTTATTCTCTAACACTACCACTTCAACTATGTTACTTTCACTAACCCCTTCACTTACCTTCTTATCCATTACTTGATTCAAGTTACTCTCTTCATTTTTATTTAGTTTATTAGTATCTCGTTTACTCTCTCCAGTATGTCCTCTTACCTCGTTAATTCGTTTCTTATTATCATCACTAGTGTCATTAAATTTCCAAGTAGCGAATAACCCCGTCTTTTGTTCTTTCATTTGTTCAAGACCATCAATTAATCTACGCTTATCCTCATCAGTCATTCTTCTCCAAATACTCATAAACTTGTGTACGAATTCCGTAGTATTCTATACCTCCCCTGATCCACTCACTTTATTTTCTTGTGCCTCGGCTTTTGCCCACGTTACAAATCCAGGGAACCCATCATAATTGACACTAGCCAATTATACGGGCTGCCTACGTTGTAACGAACTGAAATTAAACTCAGCACAATTAACAAATAATAATTAAGCTGATTGCTAGGACACAAGGGAAGGTATTTCACTGATTTATGCACTCACTTCAATGTGTATTAAGATGACTTCTCTTTATTAACAAATGATATGAAAGGATCCCATAACATAATTATTTATACTAAAATATTCAAAAGTGTTTTCTGGAAAACTAGGGATCATATTGATCATGTACTTTTACCTCGGATCCGAGTTTACTTTAAATATTGTAAAGACGTCTGAGTATTACTATGCTCATCTAGGAGCTTACAAGATTACATTTACCATTTGAAGAATGGTATTATTTACTAAAGGGATTATAATTAACATTTACATATTAACGTTACAACGTATGATTTTCAATATTACAGTATACATCTATTTGGTTTCATTTATTGTTTAAAGAAAATTATAGTCTTTGAAAAGTCTCTTTCATCTATAAGTTATGTCTCAAATGTAATTAACTCTCGATAGTCAAGCTATCGAGTCACCTTTACAATAAGTTGTGCTGTCCTCGTCCTGGGGTGTCACACTTGGGAATTCTGGTAGTCGGCGTCATCATCTGGGTCGTGTCTTCGGCGAATATTTTATAGCTGGTTCACTGAGGAGATTGAAGTAAAGCTGGTTAAAGTTGGGGTAGAGCTACGTAGGTCCTGGTCAGCGTCGTAGGGGTCGTAGACGTCCATATGTGCAGTTTATGCAGGTCACATATTCACATGTAGAGTTGTACTGGAGTTTACATCTTGAGTAGAGACGTCATCTTGCTTACGTGTTGTTAATTTTTTTTTAACTTATTACATTTCTTAACAAAACCTTTCTACATTTTATATATATGTTAAAAACTTGCTCCCCACGTTTTGTAGTGGAAGCTAACAGTTACATTTAACTTTAATCAACACATTTCTGAAGAGCTCTCGCTCGTAGGTGTGCACTGTCTGACGGCTGCATAGTAACTCTTAACTCAATTCGACTGGCACATTACAACGAAGCAGAGCGAGTACTCTACGATAATATAGTTCCTATTTTTATTTAAATTGACATTATTATAACAAGAAGAAACAAATTAATTATACTTATTTAATTTACGGGAATTATTTTAACTACTACTCGTGCCTTCAAATTACTAATTACAAACATTACGATTTTATACATTTCTAAGTTACAGACGGTTCGCTAAGCACGTTGAGTCCGGAATTAAACAGGTCAACGCATAATGACTTACAAAAGGGTTAACTGTGATATTAATAGCTTTTTACAATTCGATTTTTTTATTAATTGTTTAGTTAGATTTTTCCATTTACATCTCATACTTATTCTGAGTTAGTACAGGGGCATTAGGTTTAATAGTGCAATTTAAGAATACTTAATTGCTTTTTAATTTTTTTTTATTATTAAATATTTTATTATCAATTAAATCGTCACATACTCCGCCGCTTAAAATCCACATTAAGGATTTTAGTGAGCAGAACGCAAAATTGGGGACTTGGAGTATGCGTGGTGTCAATGTGTGGAATTTCTCTCACATTGTTATTGACAAGAGTTATACCCATTTATTTCTTCTCTACAATACAATATACGTATATATTTTCTTATAAACTACCTTTTTTTTATTACATAAATTTCACACTTAATATCTACATTTTAAAACACAAAACTCTTTCTTATGTCTACTACTTAAATCTACTACCGGTTTTTTCTTTGGGTTATAGTTACTCTCTTCATAGAGTAATTTTCTAAATATTTTGTTATTTAGAGCTCAGTTTAGTGGTCATTGAGTACTCATTTGCTTATCTTTCGCTGAACTGGATCTCAGGTTGATCAGGCCTCATTTCCAAATTCTACGATTAACACTTAGCATGGTTACTGAGGTATAACTTCACTACCTAGTATTACCTTTTCTGTTTTTGGTTATGCTATTTCCTCTTTTCTTCTTATACAATTTTATCTGTGAAATATGTGTTCTCCGCACATACTCTCGAGTCGCAGGTTCGTACAGGGCTACTGTAACTGGAGTTAAGTACTTCTGGATTTGGTAAGGACCACACCATCGGTATGATAGTTTAGAGGTGGTCTTATCAATTGCACTACTAGTCGGGTGAGTCTTGTACATTACTAAGTCACCGACTTGGTACCTAGCTGCATTGTTATGAATATTTCTCACGTGGTATTTTCTGGATTTCTCTAAGTTCGCTCTTAAATTAGCACGATCTTTATTCCATATTTGCTTAATCTGCTTATCCTTTATTTGCGGAGGTAGCAGGTCGTTTATTTTCCATTTAGTGGACAAGGGGTGGTTTGGTTTGTATTTATACTGTAACTCAAACGGGGTCGACTTGTGTCCTTCGTGATAAGCTGAATTAAAGCCGTATTGTATCCAGGATAGGTTTTGGTCCCAAGACGTATGATCGTTCGCATGGTAGGCGATTAAAGCAGATTTGAGATTTCGTAGATACCTTTCAGCAATATTGCCTTGCGGTCGATACTCCGTAGTGGTAATATGGTCTATTCCTAACTTGAAACACATATTCTTAAATTCTTTCGCTTTAAACTGTGGTCCGTTATCTGACACTATACGTACAGGTGTACCGTAATCTTTAAATAAGCTTTACTCGTGCCTTCAAATTACTAATTACAAACATTACGATTTTATACATTTCTAAGTTACAGACGGTTCGCTAAGCACGTTGAGTCCGGAATTAAACAGGTCAACGCATAATGACTTACAAAAGGGTTAACTGTGATATTAATAGCTTTTTACAATTCGATTTCTTTATTAATTGTTTAGTTAGATTTTTCCATTTACATCTCATACTTATTCTGAGTTAGTACAGGGGCATTAGGTTTAATAGTGCGATTTAAGACTACTTAATTGCTTTTTAATTTTTTTTTTATTATTAAATATCTTATTATCAATTAAATCGTCACAATGTTAACCAAAAATTATTTATATAACACCCTTTCTATAATACAATAATTATTCACCTTAACTTCAAATACCCACTACATAAAATTGTCACTAATATATATACGTAAACAAATAATCACCTCGCAAATACGGTACACTTCCAAATCTATTCACACATACGCCTTATTATTTTCCATTTTTATTACTTGTTATTTCTTAATTATTACTTTATTATCTCTCATACTATACACATAAACAAATTATAACCTTCCCAGTACTTTACGCTATCATAACATACATGCGTCTATTTAGATGTACATACCAAGTTTTTATTTATTTACTTCAAATAAGCCATTCTGCTCTCCAAAACAGGCCCATGTTTACATAAATAAATTTTTATGCAAACATCCCTGTTCGCGGTGCCATTGTAAAATTATTTACTTTTTTACTTTTTACACAAAATCAGCTGTGTTTGCGTCTAATTATTCGGACGCCATTGTTCATTGTTACCAACTTACTTACCGTGGTCCAAATTCTTTTGGGCGAGCTAGAGAGAGCAGAATGAGGTTATTCAAAATAAATAATTAGTCTAACCCAGTTTTATTTCAAAGTTTCAATACTTTTATTGATTAAATTTTCAATGTTTAATTTTCTGTTTCCAAGTAATCTAACTTTTATTTCAATTGATATAAAAAATTTTCTCCATCACTTAACTACATTTTATGTCTTGCCAAAAAAATGTGCACCACATACATGTGCTGTAATTACGAATTGATCTCTATCTTTTTCTTTTTAATTTACATGATTACATCTTATTAATATATATAAAGAAGAACAATATTAAACAGAAACAAATATAAACTTAATTTCCACAAACCAGCACCTCTTAAATGATTTTCACCCCCCCCCCCCACACACATGCACCCAATGCCCTTATGAGATCTCAGTTTTAGTAAGTAAAACATTTCTTTCAATAAAATCAAAAAAATGATATTGGATTTTGTTTAACCCTTTTTAAAATTTAGTTTTACCCCGAATGTTACTTATCTGAGAATTTGTCCGAAAGAGTCCAACTTCCTGACATACTTTCCATCACTCCGCACATTTTCTTACTTTCCCCATATTTTCATTTATCCACCATTTAAACCGAAACTGTTAATTCATTTTGTACCATTTAAAACTGATTTCTTTCACACTTTTACATTTTACATTAAACAAGTTGAACAAGTGGGCCCACTCAAAATTTGTCCGCGGACTTTTCCTGGCCGAACGGCACAAGATGGTATACAGATCTGGCGCAGAGAGATGTCAGTGCACTATCTTATTGGGAGGGGTGGTCACGTGGTCCCAATCCTTTGTTTAGTACAAAATTTAAGGTTTGGCTCGACCGTACCCACATTCCATCATTAGATCATCGAAGGTGCGGCCCATAGGGTTGTGTGGCCTGATTCCAAATGCACAAAGTTCAAAGGTCAGATTGCTAAAAATAGATGTCTTCCACCGCTCTATTGCCAATTCTGTAGCTAATTTGCATAGTAACCTTTCCCCAATAAAATTCACAATAAAATTATTAATATTCCCAATGTGTCCTTGAACTGTATTATCTGTACTGTTTTCTATCACCACTACACTCTCAGCATTATAATCATTATTCACTGTCTTCTCTAACACTACCACTTCAAAATAAAAATGTTTTTGAAACGGCACTTATTTATATTTTTATAGAAATTAATAAAGTGTTGTATTCTACTGAAATACAAATTGTAGCTTACAGACTTCAGTCACAGGAAATATTCACTTACCATAGCTTACATTTCTTAGTTTACTACTTAATTTCTCCTACAATTTCTGATCAATACCAATTTCATTTTAACTTTAATTGCATTTGGGTTCCCCAAACGGAGTGTTTTACAATCCGTGTATTATCATATACCGCACATTATCAAGTTAGGCCAACCATTCGTTAAAATAATCCCAAAGTTCAGCAAACTCATTTCTGAAGATATTTAGTACTCCCATATAACTGTAGATGCCATTGATTAAGCCAACAAAAGACTATCAGCTGAACTAATCTCATGTCACATAATGAAGAGTATTTGTCATGCAAAATCATCCTGAGCTTTCATTTAAAATAAGGCATGTTACACACAGATAAAATACAAAAAATTGTTATTGTATATAAAATATATTTCAGTGTAGTAGATGCATATTTAATTATATAAGTAGAAAATGTATGTTTATAATTTAACTACTTATGTACATTGTTTTTAACTACAAGTATAATTGTAGTTACCTGTGTGAAGGAAAATTCCAGTCCAGTTATAGAAAACATGATTTCAGCTGCAGTGATAACTACTATCTGTGGTAAAAGCCAGAACATGTGAACTGTGTTAGGTGGTGTTACAACAAACAAGTTCGTGCCCTGAGAAATACAAATATCAAAAAAATTAAGCTGTACAAACTATCCTTAAACACACATGTACAAATTTCATCTCAGTTATGGGGTAACTGGTCAAGGAACTATGCTCTAAAAACATCTACTGGAAACAATGAATTAAGAATCTACTTGTGCTCTTCTGTCCAGTACTTTATTATTTTTGCTTACAATTAAGTTATTATAAAATATCTTAAATTACGAGCATTATCTACTCACTGATGAAAATAGCTAACTTGCAGAATAAAGTGCAGGAATAGAAGAAAATAAATAATCAAGTCATCTGGCTAGCACTCATCTTGCAAGTCAAAGAGAAAAATTAGTTAAAACTTTCCAAATTAATGATTCTTAAGAACTAAAATATACTATTCTGACATGGAACACAACTATTTAAGATAAAAACACAAACACACAAAAACACATTGAAACAACACCCTAAATAAACAGACACACTTGAAATCACACATACTATTTAAATACACACACACAACATGATCTTTTGAATGACGGTGCCATTACCAAAAACAAAACAGACAGCACTACTAGCAGGAGCTTCTGATGAATTTCTGTGTAACTGATATAAAAAATATAATTATATTTTATCAGAATGCCAAATAAAATTATTCACTTGTTTCTAGTAGTAACGAAATATTCTTACAGTAACATAAGGCTTCTGGTTTTTAAGTGTTCTTATATTTATGTTCTGAAATTTAGCATTGACCTGAAAACATTTATTTCAAAAAACAGCCTGTCCATGAGCATAATAAATGTATTGTTTTTATCTCCATGGCTAAAAATCATACACTCAGAAAGGAATTATGCTTTCAGAGTTCCACAACCACATGTTATAATAACAATTTTATTCTTTTTGTAACATATATTTATGTCTCTCACAAATCTGTATGTGAAGTAATCACGTTGTCAAATATATGTAATCAACATTAACATTATGAGTAAATGAATAAAAGACCTTTTTTAATTTTAATGTATTTGTTTCATTCGTATAGAAATATTTGCATAAGTATATCTGTTTCAATCACAAGCACTATAGTATTGAAACTGTTATATACTTTACCTTACAATTTACACAATTTTCTTACCAGTTTGTCACCATTCTGTGATACAAGTAATGAATATACTCCTCCAGGTTCAATTTCAAGAGTAGATTCAAATAAAATCAAAGATTTGCTCTTCACTTGCACAGAATAACTAAAACAACAGGCATATGTATGAGCATACATAAATAAAAATATATGCGCGCGTGCGCGCACACACACACATGCAGATGACAAAAAGCACTGTTTATGGGATTAGAAAAGCAGGTCAAGAAACTGTGATGGAAAATTTATAACTAAATATAATTATTTCACTACGATTCGGAACACAAAACTTTTTATGGGAAAACGTAAAACCTCTGAAGAAGCTTTTTTAAAAGTGAAAACCGGTTCAGGTTGTAAGGTAATGATTTTACGTTTTTACCCATAAAAAGTTTTGTGTTCCGAGTCGTAGTGAAATAATTATATTTAGTTAAGAAACAGACACGTCATGGACAACAAAATCCAGGAATATTTATGTTACAGTTTGAAAAACAGATATAAAACGTCACTGATTTAATTTTTTTAAAGAGACATTCATAATTGTTTTGGAATATTTGTTTGAAGATGACTACAGAATTTTGGTGAAGCTAAACCATTGTTTTTAAAAATTAAACTAGTGATGGTTAACATCTGTTTTTTGAATTAGCAAAAAATACAAACTTGAAACATTTATGCATTGATCCAAGATCAGAAACAAATGCAGTAATACATGTCAGCAGAGTTGTATATACTACATGGTGAGCAGAGTAAATAGATGACAAGAATATCTGAAATAGAGGAGACAGTATCAACATCAAACATCAAGAAAGAATTTGTTGATAATATTAAATGAAATGCTCTACTTGAGAATGAAAAGTTATGGAGAATATGGGGTGAAGTTGTTCACTCAATAAGACTCTAAGCTGTAACATATTTTTTATTTTGAAACCCTCATACATTTTAGTGACAAATAAATTTGACTAGTGTCTTTGGGTGAATGTTATTTGACCTCATTTTTAACAATAACGTGTCTCAGTATTGCAAGGAAACTCTGGCAAACTATAATGAATCACTCTTTGATTGTTTATTCATTAGTGTGATACAAAGCAAGGTTTGTTTTGGAACCACAAACCACACTAGGGGTGTTGTAACTTAAAGTGTGCAACAAAGCAGATAACATTTTACCACCCAACATTCATGCAAAAAAAGTTAAATAAAAGAATAAAGTTATTCAGTTGTTTCTGGTTCTAACCAAATATTCTTACATTAACACAAAGCTTTTGGTTTATAAATGTTAACAACAATACACACTTTTACCAACTATTTGAAAGCAAAAGTTGAAAAAGTCTGCAGGCCAACAATGTATTGTAAGTGTATTGCAACAATACATATATGTGCATATTTGCCCAGGGCGGTATGTTTTATATTGTAATTAGCGTAAATAGAATAAGGAACAGTGTTATACAATTTTGTGCATGAAAATGTAGGCCAAGTCCTGTCGAGAGGGACACCTGCTTCGCCAGCATAAGTTATAGCGTTCGTGTGTGTGTGTGAGCCAGTTCCGACAGGTGCAATATTAAAGATGTTAACTAATTAATATTAATTACTAGTGTAATTGAAGAGTAATTAATATGTGTGGTATATGTGAGTGACCAGAGAAAAATTATGCAAACAATGATATCAATCATGTGACGAATATGGTCATGAGTTCGCGATAATTAATGAAAAAGTGAGTGTAATAAAAAGGACGCCTTGGCGCGAAATGACAATCTCTAGGTTGTTGAAAGCAGGCCTGTACCTGTCAAATCACCACCAGTATAAATACCACTGGCAATTTTGGGCGATCACACACTCAGACTCGAGAAATCTACAGACGACGTTACGCTGCCCGATTGCAGATCAACCAGGACACACACACTGTACCACACTCACACCAAGACGTAAGGAGGAACGCTGGAGCATCACTAACAGCAACAACCCATAGAGACAACAAACACCGCATCAGCATAGTCATCATCATCATACTCTCAGGATTCTGCACACACACACACACACACACGCGCGCGCGCAATGGTAACAGCAGATAAACACAGGTGATAAAAAACAATTATATTTTATTGTGAAGAGAGCTCTCAAAAAAGAACTTAAATATGAACAGATAATAATTAGAATTTTAAACTAAAATAGTAGTTAGATAAGAGAGTGTAATTTAACAACAACTTGTAGAAAAGAAATACTGTACTAATCTTTTGTTGTATTTTTTGGGTGTGTCAGTATAAATCAATAATAGATTGGAAGTAAATGTAATATCATTTTTATTTGTTTATAGCAACAATAAATTCATTCTTGAATCTTAATATTATTTTGTTGGTAAATGAGTTGCTATCATTAATTAAAATTTGAGTTAATTTCAGACACACAAATAAAAAGAATTTAAATAACTTGTTTAACATGTTTGGTTAGTTAATAAGATTATTTGGGTGTTTATTTTTGTTGTATGTTATGAATAGCATAGCAGGTTACAGATTTGTAAAGCTTATAAAGGTGAATATTTATTTGTATAATGTTTGAAATTTTAATAGTTAAATATTTTTCTATCAAGTAATAAATCTTAGAATGATTATTTTGAAACAGTTTTATATGATTATTTCATGTCAACAACATCTCACTCCTCTTTAACAAATTATTTAATGATTGTGCAACTACATGTACTTGATGCAACGATATAACAAATCCTGTGACCTGGCCGGTGTAATACACATTTTAGTTGCGTTGAGAATATCATAATATATTTGTATAATTGTTGTAACGTTGCAATATATATTGTAACTCTACTTATATGCGTTGTTGTTGTGTAGTGTGAATGTATGAGCACCTACCTGCTGTCCGATCTTGCGGTTTTCTTCCGACTAGGGCATGTGGATTTTGGATTTGATTTCGCAAGTATGTAATCTCAAATATAGGACAACAGCACACTAAATAAGTTACTTTAAAAGTGAAGAGTTTTGTGAGGTTGGTAGGCTCCGTAGTACAGCAATAAAAAAATACAATATGGGGTAATAAAACGGTGTTTATTACTCCAATAACACACAAGAATAAAATGGTTATATGATCAAATATCCTTACAGTCTAAACAATAAATAGATCTTGAATAATGTTTTTTAAATGGTTGATAATTTTAGAAGTTGAGCTCGTTATTTTGAAAGAGTTAATTTTAACTGAAAGTTCAATTAATTAATTTACTTTAATTTAATTAAATTGCTTTAAAATTAGATTCAAATGAAAATAAAACTCTAAAGTTAATTGAATATATTCCAAAATAAACTAGGCGTGACAGTCTAGTTCACGTCCCTTTATTTACTAGTGACTTGACTCTCGTATACTGCAGTATGAGCAAATTATTTAATTGTTTGTTAAGATTTATATAGCGCTTTCTGTTTTATCTCTATTAATTCCTAACTAAAGCTTACTAATTACTTATACTGGCTATACAGATTATCACAAATGAATTATTCTTATTTACTAGAGTCTTTGATTTGTGGCACCTGAATGATTTAAATTACAATGATTTTAATTGAAATAGAAAGAAAATTTAAAGTTTGAAAAATAGATAACTTGATTTTGCTTTCCTGATTTTGAAGTGGATCGTAGAGATGCTCCAGATGTCCCTCGCTGTCCTTGTCCAATCGGCTAGAGATAGTGATCTACTTGAGCGTCCTGGGTTTCGGCGTTGAGCTCGGAAATCAGCAACCTCTCCTCTCCTGTTATTTGTTGAAGTTTTTACGTCTGCGGCTTTCTGCGAGAACTGCTTTATGTCCCTCGTCGATTGCACGTCCCACGTCAGTGTGCGTGTGTGTCGTTCGAGTGGTAGCTCTGCTCATCAGCTGATTCACAATGGTTTAGACGGCCTCTCTGTCGTATTCTTGAAGTAAGGTCTTGTAGTCTTGTAGATCTCTTGCGTGCTTATGACCACAGCTTGTAGTGTACAATAAGCTTGTTTGTTGAAATGAAGAGTATCTTGACTGGATGCTATAATTACGAATCGTTACAGTTGATCTGTGTTATAATGTTCGTAATTATGTGTGTTGACCACGTAGAGTCTTCAGATGAGTCTTCACAAAACTATGGTTTTGAGACGATCGAAGAAATACGTCTGTTCTTCTCAAATACTGGCAGTAGAGTGTTCGGTCAGCCCCAAAACTCCGCGCTGCTTGGGATTTCTTCGAATGATTTGATTGGCTGACACACTCTCCCTACTACACAAAATTTGAATCACCTTAGTCCGTGAGAACGAAATTAGTTTCCCACAGACGGAGAATTTATATTATTACTAATATTCTTAATACAGCGGAACTGAATTGTCGCTCCGGATTTCCTGTGACAGTTTTAAATTGCAATTATCTTGGTTGCAAACCAAGTTGTGCTAATTCCAAAATATACAATTTGTTGTAAATTCTTATATTTATAACATATTAAAAGCTCATTAATGTAGCTCAATTATTACAGAAGTTATTCACATTAAATTAATTAACTCTGTTATTATTTAATTTTTATGCGTAAAATTCGCACACCTTATTATTAATATTTCGGCAAACACTTTGGCTATAATGGATTTCGCCTTAATTTAATGGTTTCCGAAATATTAATAATTGAAAGTTTGGGTGTGGTCGATTCTTTCCACAGCGAGTTGATTATGTAACAGCCGCGTATGCGTCTTTTACAATGCATTATTTTGATCGCTACTACATATGAGTGGAGCTTCGACTATTAAAATTTATTTAAACATGAATATAGTATACACTTAACATATAACTCCAAATAAATGATATTTGGTCCTGTTATTATATATATATATATATATATTGTAATGGTACATATCTTCAACAAACAATAATGAAGAAACATGACAAAAATAAATTATTTAAATACTTAACACTATGATAAAAAGGGATGAGTCAGAGATTAAAGAATGGGTGATTAAAATAATTATACGATCAAACATATGAAAGTGATCATGAAAGTAACCTCTAATAAGAAAAAAGTAACAAGCAACGGACTGAAACGTTGAAAACAATGATACCTGGCGATTTAACCACAATAGCCCAATAGATGGTAAGTGAGAAAGTAGAACCAGCCCCAACACCAAGGAAAGGATATATAATTATCACAAAGTAAGTGAGAAGATAGAACCAGCCCCAAAACCAAGGAAAGAATATATAAGTGATAACACATTGTAAGTTAATAAGTAGAACCAGCCAACACTAATATAAGGATGTATAAATAATTAACATGGAAGTGAGAAGATAGAACCAGCTCCAACACCAAGGAAGGGATATATGAATTATAACAAATGAAGTAAAGACAGTGAAAGTGCACATCACCAGTGATAAACCAAGAAAAGAGGCCAATCAATAATAATTGTATATAATGATGATGACTGTAAACACAGACAAACAATGTAAAATAAGAAGTGTTAAATTTTAATGACTTAAGTTTTAGAAGGGTACATTAACCCAAATGAATACAGATAACTATGACAAATCACAAACTTGATAACTGTATAATCAAACCTAGTAGAGTGAGAGATAGTAATTAGAATAATAATGAACATTTTTAAAAAATGAGAAAGAGAATTTTAGTAAGCAATACCCACCAGTAACACTTAAACCAAATATAGAGTGCAAGGTGTTAGTATTAAAATACCCAAAGTAAATAGAACCACATTGATAGTGATAAACACTGATAAATCAGTGGAAAAGTGTTAAGAGTGCATAAAAAGTGAGTGAAAGCTAATAATTGCTAAACACAGAAAGGACTGTGGCAATCAAAAGCAATTATAAGTGAACACCAGTATATGACAAACTAAACTAAAGTGTAATAGATTAAATAATCAATAGAATTAAGATAGCAGTAGTAGTGACTACATATCATATATTAAATTTTGAACAATGAGTATTCTAAGTGGCAATTTATGTTATTACCTATATGTTTAAGAAAAATTGACTATTAGTGTGATAATACACAGTATAGGGAACTTCTAAAATACAGAGATATAAAATCAAATATTATTAACCCAAAATGACAGGGGAAAGATATTTAATAATAATATAATCATTAAAAGATTTTAATAAAAAAATATAGTAAAATGTTATTAGAGTGTCATGTTAATGGCCTAATGTCATATAGAATTAGTAATAAGGAATTATCATTATGTTTAAATATTTAATTAATGTTTATATGTTTGTTTTTATACTATGTAATAATTATTACTCACCAAAGAGTATGAGGAGATGAAGAAATTGAACATTGTGAGTAATGACTAGCAAATAATTATGTTTAATGAATAGAGTTATGTCTGTGGGAATTATTAGACCATAAGATTAAATGTTATATGTTAAATAATAAAGAATAAGAAATAATAATTAAAAACAAACAAAAAATTAAACCTGGTAGTCGTGGGACTACCGGTAGACATGGAATCATGGGCAGACTTGTGCTTTGGGAAGGAATGAAGGGTTGGTTAAATAAACAGCTACATATCGCCGTATCATTTACACAGCGGCGGTACGTTGCCTTGTTTGAGACCTGCAACACACGTAGAGCACACGCCTTCCATATTACTCGCACTTGAGTACTCGTCTGCTCCGAACACTGTGGCCAAGAGACTTATGTATGATGGTACGCATGGTCTTAGATCACTCTTGAACCACAAGTGATCGCAGATCCCACACACCGAGCTGAACGGATTGTTAATAAAGTGCTTAGAGAATTCCTCGTCGACTCCTTTGAAGTGGCGACTTGGACCGGGCTGTTCTGCGCAGAGCATCGAGGGTCCAATGTTGTCGAAGCACAAGTTATTAATGTTCTCATCGTTGTTTTCTTGCTAGCTAGCCGTATGCTCGATCTGAGTCGCTTTGGGGGCACGCCGGATGACCCAGGTATCAGAGATGCGGGCCGCTTGGGCGCTGATGGGGTTTCATCAATCTTCAAATGGTTGCCATTTTCTAAGTTCTTGGCCGATTTCTTTGATTTTAGTCTCAAACGATAGGCCTGTTGACGCTCTGCATAGGATTTGCCGGTTTTCAGTTTGAAATTTTTGGTTCGAGTTTTATCGCGATTTTTAGGTCGAGGCATTTCAAATTTTTGAGTTCAAATGTTGTTATTATTTTCTGTGAGTGCTTCTGGTACTCGGAATTGGTGTTATTGGAGAGATTTAGTTCTGAGGATCACAATGCACTTTGTATTTTCGCGATCGGACTTGTAGTTCCCGAGATATTTAAGTTTTAGTGGAGCAATTTAGAAATTTTCGGCGCAAAAACACCCTCACGCAGACAAAGCCTAGAGGCGACTGAAGTCAGTTGTCAAAATTCTCAGTACTATTGTTGGAAGGGGGCCGAGTGACTCGATCACCTGACACCTGGTTTGCTGGGATTGGTTGAGCGGTTCGTGAGATAGTGGTATGCCGAAAGTACATTTGAAACATAACGGTTGATTTTCGCGAAACGTGCGAGTAAGACATTACATACCTATGGATTCCATGTCAAAAACAGTAAACAAGAAACAAAATAAATACAGACAAATACAAGGATACTAAAAGGCAGTTATGACAATAGACAAGCCAGAATATGGAACCAGTAAAATCACATACAATTACAATAGAACAGACATAAAACCATAGAACAAATGAACAAATAATGTATTAAACCAATCAAAACCCATACAAGGGGAAAATAAAATGTAATCTCTGTAATTTAAGAAAAATAGCCAATTGCTGTTTAGGCCTAGGCAAATTACTAACTGTAAAACTACAAAAAACTACAATTTTGAGAATTAAACAATAACATTGACAAAAGTAATGCAAGTAAACAATAAAAGACGATTAGGCAGTCATATTAAGAAAGACATAGTAAAGTAATCAGATAAATTAAGAAAACAGTGTAATTAAACAATATCAACATAACTGTCAAAATGTTAATACATCAGTAAACCCAATCTTATTGGCCAAATTAATCCTTGAACCAAAATACGAACAGTGGTGATGATATTTAATACTCAAATTTGAATACCGAAGATTAATTGCATTTATAAGATCTGTAACCATTTTAAATAAAAATTCAAATCTCCTAACAATGGCCTTAAGCCAATTTTAACCAATCAGAATTTTTGAGTTACCATGACAACAGCAGAATATTGACAATTTTCAGTTAGGAACGAGAGAATCTATAGTGATGCTTACATGAAGAGACGCCACGCCGTGAAGGGCCAAAAATTTTATTATAAAACATTAAAAGTGCCCATATTTTATGAAGAGAGGGACCATACCAACTGATGAGAGGATGTTACATTCAACCCAGACCAAGGATCTTAATTTAATCTAGATGGATTCAAAATAAGGAAATTAACAAAAAGAAGACGCAAGACGTACCTGAAGCCCAAGATTTGAAGAAAGAAGAATCAACATCGATGAATCAACCTACATTAACTATTGGCAATACACTTCCTATCAACTGACGATAAGTATTGCTGAATTAATTGAACTTTTAAAATAAATTCTCTTTCAAATTTCTCACTAAACTGTGAACTCTCACTATCACTGAAGGTATTATTTTTTCAAGGATTGATGAATAAAACATAATTTATGAACACTAAATAACTAATTATAACCTATGTATTACACAAATGACACCGTCACACACTTTAACACCACAACATTGAATTTAAAGTAAATCTTATTCAATTTTAATGCTCACTATTATAAAGTGATATATTGTAATTTATTATCTTGTTTTAAAACTTCTTTGTCGTACTTAAAAGGACTCAATTTGGCAAATTTATTGTGTAAATAATAATCAACACCATCTTGTGGCGAAAGAAAACATTGTATTGCCAACCCAGCCATCCGCTGAGTGAACGACTATTTATTGCCGAGGCTAAAATTATTTATTAATTAAAAATTTTGTATAAGCATTAACAAGGATTAACAGTTCTGAGCCAAATAAAAAAATGTGTATCATTAACAACTGTCCAGTAATTATTTACAGAAAAAGATTATGTATGTTTTTGTTTGTAGCAGTGCGTTAAAACTAACCAACATTATTTCATGTTGGTAACACGTTTTCCCCACTCAAACGAGATTCGAGTTCATGCCAGTTGGCGAACAATTCGAATCGACACTACCATACTGTAAAACAACCCAGGTAAAAACTTTTAATTGTTTTCTAGTAAAACAATTTGGCGCCTATTGGGAAGTACAAAAGAGTGAGAAGGGACAGGTAAGGCACACAGGCTACTCAACGCTTAAATCACACCGAACGAGACTTCATAACGTTCGCAAATTTTAATGTTTTTTATTCATCATGCTTTTTACAATATATTATGTTACCTGAGTCATACCCGTTAAGCCTCGCGTTGGGATCACCACTTGAATACATAACCATACATAATACGTACCCTCTCTCTTAATTATTGATTGATTATTTAAGTTTGTTTAATTATTTTTATTAATTAAACTCGGCTATTATTATTTTTTGTTCAACATTTTTAAATGTTCAATTGTATTGGTAATTTGGAATTCATTTATGGTGCGACGTTTCTTCGGTTGACTAGATGAATCTACGAAGTCGATCTCTCACTGAAAGTAAATTTTTATTTCATTAAGGAATTACTTACTTGAAGTGAAGTTGGCTCCCCGCGTAGTGTTGATATGACAACCTAAGTTTAGAATTATTCAAATAAATTCATTTGCCGCTGTCAGTGCTGCCATCCATTGCGAGATATCCACCTGATCTGTAATAGTCTAGTCTACTGAAATAAATCGTCTGATTCTATTTTTGTCGTATAAAACTGTGGTTTATTTGTTGATAATATCCATTGAATTACTTTAAAACATAATAAATTGTTACTCGTTCATTTTGGTTTACAATAAAATTTAAGTTTAAGAAAATCTCTTGTCTCAGGGATGGTTGTTCTGATTTGCAATTATCAGAATTATTAAACTTATTTTGTTTGTTTGTTAAAACGTTTATCTGAAATGTAGGTCCTTTTAGACTGCAGAAATTCAAATAAAACAAACAGAAGAATTATACTACCATAATTGGGTAGTCGGAGAGTGATTACAAAAATAAATACATCTTAATGAATAACAGAAAGGTTCATAGACACATCTGGTGCCGACATTATAGGTTAATTTGGTGTATGGTAACTGCCACCAATGAACTTTAAATGAAATAATAATTCTTTTACCACTCATAAAATATAAACTCAATAAAGTTATAAATTAATTCATTGTTCCCGGAAGAATCATCTGATCAGTTACATTGGATTACTTTTAACAGGTAATCGGTTAATTCTTGCAATCGTAGTTAGCTTGGTATTAAATTCTTTTAATAATGAAACAATAAAATATTGTAATACTGTTAGAATCTTTCTTAAATCTAGGCATAAATTATTTTCTCAATTATCTTCTGATAATTAATCATGTCAACTGACAATTCTCAAAATTCTGGTTAGCTGTTGTTAAATTGTTTTAACTACGAATAAATTAATCAATATAATATTAATTAAAGCACTCTTAGTGTTTATATTGAAAAAAATTTACAATCATTTTTATAACTTTCACCGATTAATTAAATAACTTCTTTATAAATAAAATTAAATTGAGAACTCTCTTTGTAATTAACAAATTAATTAAATTAGTAAGGTGCAATGCTCCTTATTTGTTCGTGTGGACACATAGTATTAAGTTATTTCGATAAAGTATATCGTCAAATTTGATAAATTCCTTAAATATAATTAATGATCACTTTACTTCCTTTAATTCACGTAATTGCTAGGGATTGTACACTTAGGAATTGTTATCGCACTGTTATGTCTTCACTGAACTTCGAACAAAGAAACTTTATAATTATTTTACAAAAAGAGGGTTATGTTACCTCTTTGTTTACATTTGAGTACACGCACTAAGTTAGGTTAAACTGGCGATTTCTGGTGACGCGGAGCTGTCGTCTGTCCTGCATCAGTGGTCATGAAGAAGTGTTTTAAAATGGTGCCCGTTCTTGCTGTTCTCGTTTGCGTTCCTCATCAAAATTATCGAATTCTCTCTTTTGATTGGCTAATAAATCAATGATCTTTACTTGAGTACACATACCCCCCTTTACTGACTTATTTAATTTTTACAACAAGCTTGGGACTTTGGGTTGAATAGTACGAAACTGACGCTAAACATTTTATCAAAATAAAACAGATATCTTTAAATTGATATAACCCCTCTGATTGCAAATCTAAGCTTATTATGACACGGCGAACATTTGGCTCTTGATTTAGAGTCCACACATGATATATTTTCATCCATGATCAAGGAAAACATTTGAAATTAACACTTTATACCATTTCTTAATAAATTTAGGTATTCTTGCACTAAAACTAACAAATGACAATCACATCTCTTCGAGATTATGCTTTTCAAGTCCTTTTATACTCTTTACTTATTATCTACTTACAATTATTGACAAACTACATCTCCTATGCTTAGGTTGCAGTAGGCCTATGATCCTACTAACTATATTTACTAATTACATTTTAACATTTGTCTCTGGACAATTTCTGTTGTATCACAATTACACATACATGGTCAGTGTATACTGTTCGCCCTAGTTACTGTTACTACATTGTTATTTTTTAGTTTTGAGGTCTATATACTCATCTATAGATTGTACTATAAGGTGTCACATTACTTTGCTTCATTCTCAATTAAGTAGTGGTCTTTTAAGTCACTGTCTTGTTCATAATTATTCATTACAGTTATTACATTGTTTTACAATCTTGTGTTTCACATTGGTGTATTCTCTTGTGTTGAGAACTTAGTAATAATACTTGCAGCTAGTGTCACATGACAAGTCTGTCTTATTATTATTATTATTATTATTATTATTATCATACGTCTTATTAGTAGTATGAATATCCTTGTTGCTACTGATAACAATCTCTTTCTCTTTTATATAGTTATTATAAGGTTTTCTGTGTTTTTTATTAGGCAACTACCATTCTGTCCAATTTATCATGTTGATTTACATTATTCACAGTACATACAAGGTTTTGGTAATCAACTTGGAACTTATTATGGTCTTTACAATCTCTAGTTTCATTATAGTATAACGTAAAGTGCTTTGATAACATTTTTATCATTGTTTCTAGTCATTATAAATGAAAAATTGGTTGGAATTAGGTTATGTGTCTGCCCCCTCTGATATACAACAATGGGTTGACTTTGAGCTTGGTTTCCTTACATTTCACACAATTATTTTAATGTATATTATATTATATTATATTATTATTATTATTATTATTAATTATATTATGAAGTATCATTTTTAGTTTTAATAATTATTTTCCATGTTCTTTTCATTTTGTTTACCCTGTTCGTGGGTTATTTTACCAGCTTTTCTGATATCTCTAGGTTTACATTGATTACATACACAAATAGTAGACAAGATACAATCTGGTTGTTCTCTTATACATTATTATATTACAAATATTGTACTGCTGTTAAAATGCACACAGTACATAATAGGGAGATAATAAATTTTAAAAGATAAAGGATGCAGATTTTGTATTGAATGTAAACAAAAAAAATTGGGAATATCGACTTACTCAGTCAACATAGAGGTCGATTCCTATATGATATAAAACCATATTTAGTTATATGTTCAGAAAATAATATATGAAATTGAAATGAATGTTATAAGAAGAGTAAAGAGTAATAAAATTATAATTTAATAAATAACCAATAGAATTACGAATATTAGAGGTAAAATAAAGATATTAATAAGAAATAGAAAAATGATATATGTTTTAATAAGTATATGATAAACAGATGTAAAGAAATTAGGGAATTATCATAGTGGCAAATTGTTAAATTGTTAAAAAAAATTGTATTGTGTAGTGATGAAGGAAATGTATTAATTATATCTGAGAAAAGAAACGTTATTAGTCTAATTATATATTTAATAGTAACTACATGAAGAATCTTAAATTATATTAAATAACATTTGTACCTCAAAGAAAATACAGTAAAGGAATTTAAATTGTGATACCAGAGTTTTGATTACAATATTTAATAAATAAATAATAAGACGAGAAATATAACAATATCCTTGGTAGAATGACGACAGAAGAGGAAAACCTTGGACTGAAGAAGAGTTTAAGTGGCCATAAAGGATAGTTAAGTGTTCCGAGGAGACATCTGTGTTGCAGTAGTCCTGGAGAGCGGCATTCAGCGGTGAGAGCAATAAGAAATTTGTGTAAAGGAACAGATTGCTAAGCCTAATATTGCTTTCGAAAAAGAGGTAAACAACAACCAGAAGTGAACCCATGGCAGCTGGAAGAATTCAGAGACGGTTAAGTTACATTAGTATGTTATTTATTTTTTACATGGTTAATTATCAAAATACTACATATTAACTGAATCTGGGTTGGTTTAAAGAAAAGAAAATAACAGATACAATTGTAAATACGATCAAATAACTTAATAATCATTAACCCTGAGAGAAAGAGTTTCTTTACATGTACTGGTAAATAAAAACAAAAACATAATAACAGTAGGTCCATTTCTTAATTACCATATGTATAATATTAATTATATTATACTATTAAATAATTACAATACCTGTGTATTCTATTGTATTCTATCAGTAAAAAAAACAACAGAACATAAAAAGGCGCCCATACGTGAAAGCAAAGATTTTCTTTAAGCCAACACCAAATAACACAAATTTGTTAAATTTAATTAGCATAAAAAATGTTTTCCTTGTAATTAAATTAAGTTAAAGATTGTAAAATGGTTAACAAACCAGAGCAACGATATGAATTAAGGAGTAATAGTGCTGAAGAGGAAGAAACTGAAATTGAAATAATAGTAAGGGATGCCCAAGGGGACCAACCAAAAAAACCAACCAAACCAATGGACGCAAATTTCCAGGAGATGATGAGAATTTCAATGGAAGGGAATAACAAAACCAGCGAAACATTATTGAAACAAATGAGAGTAGATAAGGAGGAATTAAATAATAAAATTGATAGCAATAATGAAACACTGAAGAAACAAATAAATGAAAAAATGGATAGTAACAGTGAAACATTAAAGAAACAAATGAGATTAGATAATGAAACATTACAACAACAGTTGAAGGAGGAGATTAGACAAAGAAACAAGGAGTTAAAAGGACAATTGAAGGAAGAAAGTGAGAAAAATAAAGAGGAATTGAAACAATAGTTAGAAGAGTATAAAACAGAAATAAGGAATAGCATTACAGAAACTAACCAGAAAGTTGAGAAAACTGATGAAAATTTAACTCAATTACGTGAAGAGGTAATAAATAAAATTATTGAAGTGGAAGAGAAATTAGGAGAAAATAAACAAGAAGTCATGGAACAGATGACGAGAGAATTGGTAAAACACAAACAGGAGGTAACTAGCAATATTCAATCCATGGAACACCAGTTGGACAACAAAAATACACAAATAGAGGATACCACGGGACAATTAGTAGTAAGGATCAATGAAATAGAACAAAATAGTAATCAAACATGTGTTATCCAAGAAGACAAGACTATTAGTCATGAGGTGCCCCATATGAAAGGATATATAAAAAATCCTATGGAGTATTTAAATAGAATGAAGGAATATTTGCATAGTACCAAGGAAAATAGATGTGAGAGAATTAAGCTAATGTTAGATCAAGGGTTCCATGAAATGAATGATTATTGGTGGGATGCTGTTATAAACACCTTGAATAGCTATCAGGAATTCATGGAAAGTTATAAAAATAAATATTGGACACGATCCATAGAGACAAGGGCGCGGGAGACCATAGTATATGGTAGGTACAACCCAAGTGTAGGACAAACACCGACCTCGTATTTCTTATCGCATGTTTGCAGGGCAAGATATTTAGATCCACCCATGGATGTCAGATATGTGGTGGAAGCTTTGAGTCATCATTTTCCTGAAACGGTAAGCTTAGCACAATTTGCCAGTCAAGCCAATACTATAGAAGCGATGACCTTATTACTCACTGATTATGAGAGGAAAATGAATTATGACAATCGCACTAAACAAGGGAATATGAGAAGAGACAGCTACCCTAATAGATATCCAGAAGAACAAAACCGTGATAGGAATCAAATAGTAGAAAGGAACGACCAAAGAAATGTTCCAAGATACCAAGATAGGGAAGGTGGAAGAAATTACTACAGAAACGATAACCGGAATGACCGGAGATATGATAATAATAATAATAATAATAATTACAATAATAATTATAGGGGCAACCACGCTTCAAATAACTATCGAGCAAATTTTATACGCCGAAACTATGATTCCCGAATTTACAATAGTCGTTACCCGAGGGAGACTGATCGAAATGAATATTCTCGCAGTGAGGAGAGACAAAGTGAGGTGAACAACAACTATGAACAGTTAAGAAATAGAGAGCAACATAGTTCCCTTTCCCAGTCAGAAAATAGTCAACAGGAAGGAAGGAGAGAGGAGAGAGTAACCATAAATGAAAATCAGGAAAACTAGAGAAGACTGTGAGTGAGTGCAGTGGTCAACCACAGTCAAATAGCCGATCACTGTCTTGGATAACCAGTTTAGGTCAGGATTTTATGGACAACGAGAGAATCAATAAAAATATCATCGAAAGTGATGTAGTGTCTATTACCGGTCAATATAGGAGAACCAATCAAAATTTTATTATTGATACTGGTTCCAAAATATCATTGATGAGTATGACTAAATACCATGAATTAAAGGAAATAGAAAAGGGAATCACGTCATCCGAAGGAAAGGCTAATAGAATTTATGAATTACCTGTGAGCAAAATTACTATAGTGGGTGTAACAGGACGAGCCAATCGAACTGCTCGCAAATAAATAATGATGAATGTACAATTCAATGGAAGGGTGATACCATTAACATTTGTAGTATATCAAAATATAGAAACTGAAATATTAGTAGGATGTGATAACTTGCGGAAGTATGAAACTATTATTGATTTAGAAACTAATCAGGTGGTATTTACATACGATAAACAAAAAATACCTATAAAAATTATAAATAGAAATGAAGAGGTAAGGAAAATGGTCAATTCAACCAAATTAAGTGATAAATTTGAATACTCATATAAGGATAGACCAATCAATAGAAAGTCATTATCGCAGTTAACAATAAATAATCCAATGTGGGAGGAGAAAATGCAAGAAATCAGACAATTCTGTAATCAAAATAATCAACTAAACAAAGAGCAAATAGATCAGTTAATGGAAATTTATTTGAAACATTATAAAGTATTTTCAAACAAACCTGGCAAAATAGTAGGAGTGCAATGTAAGTTACCACTAAGAGAAAATGTGACATTTAACAAAAGATCATATCCTATACCATACAAATTAAGAGAGCAAGTACAGGAAGAAATCGACAAAATGCTTCGTGAAGACATCATTGAACTAAGTCAGTCAGAACACACTAGCCCATTAGTAGTAATTCCCAAAAAAGATAAGTCATTAAGATTGTGTTTAGATGCACGTCAAATTAATCAGATGATAATTGCTGATAAGACGTCGCCTGAGAACATAGGAGAAATTTTAAAACGTTTTAGTAATGTACAATTTTTTAGTAGTTGGGATGCTGTATCTGGATATTGGCAAGTAGAATTGCATCCAGAAAGCAGAAAGTATGTGAGTTTCGTAGTAAACGGTAGGAATTATCAATTTAAAAGATTACCTTTTGGTCTGGTCAATAGTGTGGCTATATTTATAAAATGTCTTGATGAAGTATTGGGTAAGGAGATTTTGGAATTTACTACAGTATATGTCGATGATTTGGTAATTGCATCAAGCAGTTGGGAAGAACATTGTCATCAAATTGATAAGGTACTTACCAGGTTGGGAGAACATGGAATTACGCTAAAATTAGACAAGTCAACATTCATAGCCAGCAAGATTATGTTTTTAGGGTTTATAGTTTCGGATACCGGCATATCGGCGGATCCTGATAAAATACAATCACTACAGAATTTCCCATGTCCAAAAAATGTAAAACAAATACAAAGTTTCTTAGGTCTTTGTAATTATTACAGAAGTTTCCAAAGTAATTACTCTGACCTAACACATCATTATCAACATTTAATTTGTAAGAAGAATAAGTGGAAGTGGACCGAAAAGGATGAGGAAGTATTCAATGAAGTGAAACAGAGATTTTTACAGTGCGTCATGTTAAGTCACCCAGATTTTAGTAAAGTTTTTTATTTAAATTGTGATGCCAGTGGAGTAAGTTTAGGATCGGTGTTATATCAAGAAAATGACAAGGGAGAACCAAAGGTAATAGCTTTTGCAAGCCGTACACTAACTAAAGCAGAATTTAATTATACAATAACTGAAAAAGAGACATTGAGTGTAGTATTTGCAATAACTAAATTCCGAACATACTTATTAAACAGTGAGGTAGTAGTACAAACCGATCATCAAGCAATAACCTTTTTTAAAAACTGTAAGATGTCACATGGAAGGCTCACAAGATGGATGCTCCAGTTACAAAAGTATCATATAAAATGGGAGTACTTACCAGGAAATAAAAATATAGTAGCGGATATATTATCCAGAGTAGGTGATCAAGAAGAAATAATGGCCAAAGAAGCATGTAAAATTTTGGCATGCTTTAGGAATAAAAGAGAATTAAAACTCATCGTGGAAGAAATAAAGAAATTACAGCCAACCGATATTAGAATACAAAAGTTGAGGAAAAGGATGGAAAGCACTTCCAACACTACCTCACATTATATGATTCATGAAGGAATGATGTTTAGGAACACCGACAAAAGAAATACTGATTGGAAAATTTTAGTGCCGGAAGAGGTATGTAATAAATTAATTGTTGATTATCATGAGAGATATGGACACCAAGGCCAGAAGAAAGTAGTGTCAGCACTCAAGGAACACTTTTACATGAATAAATTAGAAAAGAAAGTAATTCAATCCATAGAAACATGTGATATTTGTCAAAAAGTCAAGTTAGCTAATGTTAGATATGAGGGAAGGTGGATAAATAATCAAGCATTGAGATCGCTAGAACAAGTTTTTATTGACATTTGTGGACCATTCACAACTAGTGGTAGGAGACGTAGCAAGTACGTATTGATTATCATGGACAGTTTTACTAGATTTACAAAATTATATCCCATCACTAAGGCCAATACTTACACTATAGTTAAAATAATTAAAGAAAAGTTTATAAAGGAGGTAGGATTGCCTAATAGTATTATATCTGATCATGGAACACAATTTAAAGGTGTCAAGTGGCAGAATGCTATGAGAGCCATAAAAATTCGTACGTATAAAACATCGGTTTACCATCCCAATAGTAACCCGGCCGAGAGAATGCTCAAAGAAGTGGGTCGTTTATTCCACACATATTGCCATGATCAACATAATAGATGGAGCGAATATGTTAGTAAAGCAGAGGAGTTTATAAATTTAGCCAATCATGATAGTACTGGTGTGACACCATATGAGGCAATGTATACGAAATGCCCACCCAGAATTATCAAAAGTTTAGTTGATTTTACATGGTTCACTCGACCACAGAAGGACATACAAGTTATTATGGAGAGTCGGATTAAAGTGAAGGCAGAGGAAAGAGCCAGACGACAATACAAGAAGAGATATAAACAAATAGATTATCATATAGGAGAGTTAGTACTGGTTGTAACAGGCAACTTCCCAGCAGTAAGGAGAAGTTGATGAAAAAATTATTTTTATGTTATGTAGGCCCATTCATAATTAATACAGTGAATGATAACAATATGGTAGTAATAAAATACCAGGATGGAAAAATTAAAGGAACCTACAATATTAATCAACTTCGCCCGTATAAGTCAGATAAGAAATAAATGAATTCTGCAATAAAGAACAAATGAAATGTATGCCCCGGATTGGGAAGGTGAGGTCCGAAAGAAAGAGAATGTTTTAGTCATGTTTTTGAGTTTTTTAGCCATAAAATTAGGCACAATTGTTATTTATTATTTTGATGTAAAACCAGTTGGTTTAATTAATGTTGTTTTAAGTCATCAATAAGTATTTAATATATCATGATTCATGATAATAAGGAACCATATTTGTAATAGTAATAAAAGAAAAAACCAATTTGTTAAAAGAATTTTGTGAGGTACAAATACCTAATTAATCAGATGTTTAAATGTTAAGATTAGACTATGTTGGTTATTTCAAAATTCCATCTAATATTGTATCTGAAATTATGAAATAAGGGAAGGTATTATGTACTGCTGTTAAAATGCACACAGTACATAATAGGGAGATAATAAATTTTAAAAGATAAAGGATGCAGATTTTGTATTGAATGTAAACAAAAAAACATTGGGAATATCGACTTACTCAGTCAACATAGAGGTCGATTCCTATATGATATAAAACCATATTTAGTTATATGTTCAGAAAATAATATATGAAATTGAAATGAATGTTATAAGAAGAGTAAAGAGTAATAAAATTATAATTTAATAAATAACCAATAGAATTACGAGTATTAGAGGTAAAATAAAGATATTTAATAAGAAATAGAAAAATGATATATGTTTTAATAAGTATATGATAAACAGATGTAAAGAAATTAGGGAATTATCATAGTGGCAAATTGTTAAATTGTTAAAAAAAAATTGTATTGTATAGTGATGAAGGAAATGTATTAGTCTTCAATTATATCTGAGAAAAGAAACGTTATTAGTCTAATTATATATTTAATAGTAACTACATGAAGAATCTTAAATTATATTAAATAACATTTGTACCTCAAAGAAAATACAGTAAAGGAATTTAAATTGTGATACCAGAGTTTTGATTACAATATTTAATAAATAAATAATAAGACGAGAAATATAACAATATCCTTGGTAGAACGACGACAGAAGAGGAAAACCTTGGACTGAAGAAGAGTTTAAGTGGCCATAAAGGATAGTTAAGTGTTCCGAGGAGACATCTGTGTTGCAGTAGTCCTGGAGAGCGGCATTCAGCGGTGAGAGCAATAAGAAATTTGTGTAAAGGAACAGATTGCTAAGCCTAATATTGCTTTCGAAAAAAAGGTAAACAACAACCAGAAGTGAACCCATGGCAGCTGGAAGAATTCAGAGACGGTTAAGTTACATTAGTATGTTATTTATTTTTTACATGGTTAATTATCAAAATACTACATATTAACTGAATCTGGGTTGGTTTAAAGAAAAGAAAATAACAGATACAATTGTAAATATGATCAAATAACTTAATAATCATTAACCCTGAGAGAAAGAGTTTCTTTACATGTACTGGTAAATAAAAACAAAAACATAATAACAGTAGGTCCATTTCTTAATTACCATACGTTGTGCCGAACTCTAGTGGAGAGACGGCGCAAAACCAGTTATAACCGCCTGTAGTTAAACGCAGTACTAATTTATAGCTGTTTAATCGCTGCTGCGCTCTTGTAGCATAGATAAGCACCATTCTAAGTTATCAAGTGAGCATTGATCGGTGCTGGCACCTAGGGCCAAGCTCTGTAGGCAGGCGAGATGGACAGGAATTTTTATATTTAAGTCTGTCTCGCTTCTACTTTAAACGTATATGGCTGCCTTGTTCTTCTCCGGTAAGATGAAGATTTTTACATCTTCAAGCCTTCACACCATGTCAGGCTAAGACAAATACACGACTGTGGGTCCATCGAACAAGTCGAGGAAACGCCTACAACATGGCCTGAACTTGTAACACCATAAAGCTCTCCTTTTCATGATATATATATCATGGGGGTAAGAAAAAGGCGTGGCAAGAGATCTATATATATTGTATTGTATGGTATTGTATAGTGTATTTGTATTGTGGAACATGTAATGTTTTGTATATTTGTGTGTGTATTTTGGGGGGTTATAGGTATTGTACATTTAGGTGTATTTTTGGTGGGGAGTTTAGATATAGGGTTTTTATAAAAGAAAGTTGAAACATGGAATTATATATATCCTTTTAATTTTTATAACAAGTATTTATTCTATCTCAATTAATCTTTGCTGATTATTTCTTTAAGAAAATAATTTATTTTAATTAACTTTCATAACAAGTATATGAATTGTCACCCTTTAAAATTTATTTAATTTGTTTGAGAATTTATTATTATAATTAATATTATCAAGGAGTCTATACCATTTATCTCCATTAAGTTCAATGGATCATTCTAAAGAGAACATATAAAATAAATTTTATATATTATTAATATTTTACCGGAAACTTTATTTCAAGGATAGTAACGATTTTAAATTTTAATTCATTTGTAAAGAGTGATAGCAAATTATTTTATAGGTGTTAATAAATATTTTCAGGTGACCTTGTTGAGAGAGTATACTTTATTTTAATTGACAATTTAAGGGAATTATAGATTATGCCTGTTGTGTTTATTTATTTTGTTATTAATTTTGTTTACCAAGTGAGATAGAATAATAAAAGGGATTTATTAATTGTTTAATTTATGAGTTTTCATTGCAAGTCCCGTCTCACTGGATCTAGCGGATTTTTGGCTTCTCTAGGATTTAGCCTAGTTCTAATTAACTTGTGGCCCCTCTTTTAAAAAAAAAAATTTCAAAAAAAAAAATTTTCAAAAAAAAATTTTCAAAAAAAAAAAATCTTTTTTTTTACTGGCTAAGTTAAAGAGGGGTTACATTTGGTAGCAGAGCGTGGTTCAGATTAGGGTCAACCCGTGGGTCCTGTGGGTGTGACGGGGCTTGCAAACTCAGGAAACATTTGTGGAGTTCTAATGGAACTTAGAAAAATTTTGAAAGGCCCTATATCTAAAGATGAATATTTTTGTTAGGCTTAAGGTTTTGTGAGATATATATGTACATGTACTGCCCGCCTTGAATAGTTGATAGTGCCACATGGTGAGAAATTTTAGAAGGGGACATTCCTTGGGAAACGGGACTTATCGCAGATCTGTGCCTGGGTGGAGATGATTGGAGTATTACCTTGCCCATATTTGGGGAGGTGTTTTTTTAATTATGCGGTATGGCCCGATCGGCAGTCGGTCTCCTCCGATATACGGTAACCGAAGAAACATTGAGAAATTTTTAAATATTTTTCGTTGGTCGGCGTTTTGTCGTGTTGTGTGTTGTGTGTGTGTCGCGTTCCATTTGTGTAGAGTCGTTGAAGAGAGAGCAGTTCAGGTAGTGGGCTAGGTTCTCGCAACGGTAGGTGGACCCGCAGTCTACTTGAAGGAAGGTTTAGTACTCGAGTTTTTCTGATTCCGGTATTAGTTGTCTTTAGTTTTTAAGGTAGTGTGTTTTGTGTGTGTGCCGACCGCGAAGCGACGATGAGTGCACTAAATCCCGAGCTGTTTTTGCGGGATGAACTTGAGTTCGAGCTCCGGGCCCGGGGCAAAGACCCTCGAGGCAATGTTCAAATTTTACGGCGGCTGCTTCGAGAAGCGCTGGCCGCGGGTGACACGCTCTCTAAGGTCACCATTACTGACCAAGAGAGCGAGTGGGAAAGTTGTACTGAGAAGTGGGAGGAGCTGCGGGAGTTAGCTCACTCCGTAGAAAGTTTGGAGGAGGGACCGGGGTGCTCTATCGGTGTCCGGCGAATCCGGCAACGTCTGCGCACGTGATGCTTAGGCTGCAGAATCTTCAGGCACAAGGCGGCGAACTTGTGCCGCCCTATAACATTAACGAAAGAATTCAGCAGATTACCTCGACCCTCCAGGGGTCTCAACCTGCTAGAGCATCCACTCCGGTTCCGGTTGCTGAGGAGTCCGTGGTCTCAGCCGTAAATACTTCTTATAGAGACGTAGAACCTGTTCAAGCTGGTTTGGGGGCGGCGTCTTACCATAAGCTGCCCAACCCACTTGCTCACATTATTCAACAACTACCAGTCGTAGATGGACTGGAGGCGGACAAACTTTTACCCTTTTTTAGAACCGTCTTCCAGTTGGTGGACTACCCGGGCATGTCAGAAAGTACGGTGCTCGAGCTCATATTCCCCTATTGTCGCGGTACCATGGCTGACACGGTGGCGGAGGTGATGCGACGTAAAGGTGGAGTGACGGAGTTCCACCGGGTGGTGTTGGGGACGTTCGTCCCCGGTAGATTGATGGAGCAGTTGCGACATCGTCACTTTTATAGAGTGCAGGCTCGGGGCGAAACATTAGCCCAATACGTGCAACGAATACGGGAAGTATCTCGTATACTGGGACTGGGCATGTCGGAGAAGGAAGTGGTCCAGCACATTCTCGACGGCGTGTCAGCCGAAGACCGACTACGTCTAGTTTTTGCCCAGCGGCCGCAGTGGTTTGCTGACCTGGACCGGCTCTGCGTCATGACCGAGGCCATCCAGGTGACCGACCACGCGAGGGGAGATGGTAGAGGAGCAGAACCAAGACCGCAGAGATCGGAAGGACCCAGAGAGCATATCTTCCCCCGACAGGCCCAGCCAGCTCGAAATCGCGAGCAAACGAAAGCTGTGGTTTGCTATAATTGTAACCGCCCGGGACACGTGGCGAGAAATTGCATGCGAGGGCGCGCGCGCCCAGCACCACCTTTGTCTAGACCAGCAACAAAAAACTAGATAGACAGGGGAAGATATTGCGGAGGATGTCTTCCCCCGCTCTAATTCTGTTCAACTTCCGAAGACCTCCAGGCAATTGTTAGAATCCAAATCTTCCAACATCAAGGTCCGGTCCACTACCTCGCAACAACTTTCTGTATGCCCCTTTCTGTCGCTCGAGGTAAAAGGAGGTCAGCTCAGAGCCTTAGTTGACTCCGGTTCGGCCCGATCCATCATCTCATCTCGGGTATATGCGGACCTTGAAAAGCAGGGCTTGATTAAGGAGTCGAACTTGTCATCTGCAGTATGCTGGACTGCATCCCGGGAAATCTTGCCTATCTCCCGGGTTACTACCTTTAAATTTAAAATCGATGGGTTTTCTTGGGTGTGGCCTTTTCTGGTTTCTCCTGCTCTGGGAGTGGATTGCATAATTGGTGCCGACTTCATCACAAAAAGTGGTCTCGTGCTGGACATCCAAGCGCACCACTGTTTCTTTAAATTTAATCGGGAAGTTCTAATTCCGTTCCTTGGGTACCAGGGCGCCAAGCCGGGTATCCAAGAAGTAGCTTGTCCCGATTCTGCACGAGATCATCTCACTCCATCCCAGCAGAAGGCGTTAGACCATTTGTGTGAGGAATTTCCCGAGGTGTTAACTCCTACTTTGGGACTCACACACCTGCTGGAATATAAAATACGTCTTACTGATTCTAAAATAGTAAGGTCACACCCTTACAAGTTTGCTCCTCCAAAGATGACCATTCTGCGAGAGAAGTTTCAAGAATTCTTGGAACAAGGGGTAATTGAACCTTCTCATTCGAGCTATGCCAGTCCAGCATTTTTAGTACCAAAGCCTGGGGGCAAGCAAAGAATGGTAATTGATTATCGGAAGTTGAATTCCAATATAGAGGTGGATTCTGTTCCCCTCCCAGATTTACATTCGGCCTTTGATTGGTTCAGTGGGGCCAGATATTTCACTATTATCGATCTTAACGCGGCCTATCATCAAATTCCTCTGGCCAAAGAAAGTAGACCATATACGGCCTTTTGTGTACCCTGGAATTTGTACCAGTACACAAGGGTTCCCATGGGTTTGGCTGTGGGGGCTCAGACACTTACTCGCCTTCTCGATACGTTTTTTCACGATGTGAAATTCCGCTTCGTATTTAACTATCTGGATGATCTATTAGTATACAGCGAGACTTTCGAAGATCATCTGGGGCATCTAAGAGAAGTGTTGGGTCGGTTAAGAGAGGCTGGTCTCACTGTCAATCCCGAGAAGGTTCGTTTCGCCCAAGAGAGTATTTCTTTCTTGGGCCATTTAGTTTCACACAGGGGCATTACGGTAGACCCCGAGAGGACACAGGGCATCCGTGACTTTCCTCCCCCTAGGGATGCGAAGGGCATAGCGAGATTCGTCGGTATGGTAAATTTTTACCGACGTTTCATACCGAACATCGCCGAAATTGCCGCACCCTTGAACGAACTGAGGAAGAAGGGCGCAAAGTTTACATGGGGGGAAAACCAACAAAAATCTTTCGCTACATTGAAGGAAGCCATCATCTCCCCACCGGTGTTGCGGATGCCCGACTTTTCGAAACCGTTCATACTGCAGACGGACGGGAGTTCGGTTGCGCTCGGGGCTGTTCTCTCCCAAGTTGTAGACGATGCTAGGCAGCCTGTGGCTTTTATTTCCCGGACGTTGACCCAGCAAGAACGTAAATCATCTGTTTATGAGCTAGAGTGTTTAGCTGTAGTGTACGCTCTAGACAAGTTCAGGCGTTTCCTGGAACATGCTGAGTTCCTGCTCGAGACCGACAATCAGGCTCTCTCATGGCTTCTGGCTCATCCCCGGCAACTGGGTAAAATTTGTAGATGGGTGGTGAAAATCTCATCATTTAAGTTCACCGTGCAACACATTAGGGGATCTCAAAATGTGGTTGCAGATGCCTTGTCCCGCATGTTTTCCCAACCCAGTGATGCCCAAGCTGAGCAACCCTGTTCCGTTCTTTTAGACTTTCCTTTAGCCTTCACTGATGTGTTACCCCATCAGTTAAACGACGAAGTGCTGGGTCCAGTCATCCAAAATATCAAGGAGGGTAACGTACAGGCCCCTTATTTCTTGTCCAAGGGAGTCCTCTGTTGTAGAGACAGAAAAGGACGTGCACCTAAAATCGTGCTGCCTAGCAAGTTACTGCCCATGGTCTTCAGTTATCACCATGATTCCCCAGTAGGAGGCCACAAGGGAATTTCTAAGACCATTTCCAGTATTAGGAAACATTTTATCTGGAAGGGCATGGATAGGGACATCACGACAAGGGTTAAGAGCTGTCATCTTTGTGGCTTGAGCAAGCCTGCCCAGAACACCAAACTAGGGTTGTTATCATCTGAGGTGGCGAGCAGACCGATGGAGAAGCTGTTCATTGACTACGTGGGGCCGTTCCCCCGTAGCAAGTCAGGTAATGCTTACCTGCTTGTTTGCGTGGATGCTTTTTCTAAGTTTGCCTGGCTACTGCCCTTACGGCAGGCAACCGCTCGTTTAACCATTAACGCGCTACAAAACCAAGTATTTCAGCATTTCGGTCTTCCGACCATCATTGTTTCGGACAATGGTCCGCAGTTTACTTCAAGTGAATTCCGGCGTATGTGTTTCGCCAGTGGGATCAAACACGTAACCACTTCCCCTTATTACCCACAACCGTCCCATGCGGAGAGATTCAATCGGAATCTCCGGTCCGCCCTGATTGCTTATCATGCTGAGCAACAAACCAACTGGGATCAGAATCTGAAGTGGTTACAATTAGCTTTCAACACGGCCCGACACGATAGTCATCAGGCCGTGCCCTTTGAAATTCTGTTTGGATTCTCGCCCGCACTCCCGTTGACCAAATTGTGGGATATCGAAGATCTTCTGCCGCGGGAGCCCAATAATAAAACAGCGGAGAGATAGAAAGAAGCTCGGAAGAATTTGCTGCGAGCGCACGAGCGGGTACGTCGGCGTTATAATCAGGCGGCGAATTCCAAACTCCTTCCGAATTGGTGACTGGGTCTATTGCCAAAGCCACCCACTCAGCTCAGCCGCAGACAAACGTGCCGCTAAGTTATGTTACTGTTGGTCGGGGCCATACCGTATCCTGGGATTCACGTCACCGGTGACGGCCCGGCTGGGCGTACCGGGGGACAATACTAAAATGGTGGTAAGCCACATTTCAAAATTGAAACGCTGTCGCGGGCAATCGAGAACGTTTGAAGGGGGTTAGAACCCGTAGAGATAGGGCGGAAGTCCTTTTAAGGTGGCAGTCGTGTTCTGGCGTTAGTGGGCAAGCCTCAGGAGGTCGGAAGTCTCCGGTACCGTAATCTTTCCTTAGTCTTTTTAGCTGTCTCTCTCTCTTTGCTGTGGGCTGACCCTGATCAGGTCAGCGTGCAGCACCCGCACACTTACATACTACATACCTTCTTTCGTCTCTTTCGTGTTCCTTCTGAGCCTCTGTTCTCCTGAGAGCAAGTGCTGCTGAGCCGACCTAACCACGATGTCCACCGGTTTGTTTTGGGGAGGGGGTACACTGCAGGGTACTCTCCCGGCGTTTAACTGTGAGGCAACTATGTTGCCCTTTTGGGGTGAGGGTGTGCCGAACTCGAGTGGAGAGACGGCGCAAAACCAGTTATAACCGCCTGTAGTTAAACGCAGTACTAATTTATAGCTGTTTAATCGCTGCTGCGCTCTTGTAGCATAGATAAGCACCATTGTAAGTTATCAAGTGAGCTTTGATCGGTGCTGGCACCTAGGGCCAAGCTCTGTAGGCAGGCGAGATGGACAGGAATTTTTATGTTTAAGTCTGTCTCGCTTCTACTTTCAACGTATATGGCTGCCTTGTTCTTCTCCGGTAAGATGAAGATTTTTACACCTTCAAGCCTTCACACCATGTCAGGCTAAGACAAATACACGACTGCGGGTCCATCGAACAAGTCGAGGAAACGCCTACAACATGGCCTGAACTTGTAACACCATAAAGCTCTCCTTTTCATCTGCCGGAGGAATAGCCAGGGAGCCACACCAACACCTATAATGTAGACCACGAGATTGCCACCTTAACCCCCATGGACAAAAAATCAGGTGATACAAAACCAATATATTATGTACACGTAGAGTCAGCACTCAATAATACCCAGTGAACCAGTTCTATCTATCAACCACTACACCTTCAAGTTTTTTAAACATTTAATTGGATCCCCAATTGATGGAACAGTTTAGTGTGTGAACTGGGTGTAAGATTATTTGTAAATTTTATTAAATTGTTGTAAAATTGTCAGGCCAGAGACTGGCATGTATCTTAGACAGTCCAACATTCAAACGTATAATTTCCTCTTATTTCAGTATATGTGTTTCTTTACAGCTTTTAAGTCATTCATTCTATGGGTAATTTATCAGGTTCAATTTAGTAGTCTATATATATATATATATTCTAAATTTTAAATTCAGTTTGGTTCTTATTGTATAGAAATTTCTGGGGTAGGTAGGTGCATTTTCACAAGTTTCATCCTGAATGGATGCATGTTCATACAGTATTAGACTTGTTGTTGAGACAGGTTAAATTATGCATCAACTGGCAAACTAACATGTCGGTCTCTGGGCCAGAAGTATTTTTCATAGGGTTATAATATTCATGCCATATTTCTATTTTCACTACTTAGCAATGTTTCTATATATATAAATTCTTTTAATTAATTATGATAACTGGGGGGTGTTCATTGTTTTAAATATTTTTTTATTTCTCACAGTAATAGAGCCCATTGGGGCAGAATTGTATAAGAGTATTAGGCACTTAGCCAAAATTTTGGAATTTATTATGTCCTGGGGACTACTGAAGTGCATAAGCATAATCTAATATACATGATGTGTAATGAACCAAGTAAATATTGTAATCCTAACAGGGATATCTATAAAAGAATTAATAAAATATATATCATGGGGGTAAGAAAAAGGCGTGGCAAGAGATCTATATATATTGTATTGTATGGTATTGTATAGTGTATTTGTATTGTGGAACATGTAATGTTTTGTATATTTGTGTGTGTATTTTGGGGGGTTATAGGTATTGTACATTTAGGTGTATTTTTGGTGGGGAGTTTAGATATAGGGTTTTTATAAAAGAAAGTTGAAACATGGAATTATATATATCCTTTTAATTTTTATAACAAGTATTTATTCTATCTCAATTAATCTTTGCTGATTATTTCTTTAAGAAAATAATTTATTTTAATTAACTTTCATAACAAGTATATGAATTGTCACCCTTTACAATTTATTTAATTTGTTTGAGAATTTATTATTATAATTAATATTATCAAGGAGTCTATACCATTTATCTCCATTAAGTTCAATGGATCATTCTAAAGAGAACATATAAAATAAATTTTATATATTATTAATATTTTACCGGAAACTTTATTTCAAGGATAGTAACGATTTTAAATTTTAATTCATTTGTAAAGAGTGGTAGCAAATTATTTTATAGGTGTTAATAAATATTTTCAGGTGACCTTGTTGAGAGAGTATACTTTATTTTAATTGACAATTTAAGGGAATTATAGATTATGCCTGTTGTGTTTATTTATTTTGTTATTAATTTTGTTTACCAAGTGAGATAGAATAATAAAAGGGATTTATTAATTGTTTAATTTATGAGTTTTCATTGCAAGTCCCATCTCACTGGATCCAGCACATTTTTGGCTTCTCTAGGCTTTAGCCTAGTTCTAATTAACTTGTGGCCCCTCTTTTCAAAAAAAAAATTTCAGAAAAAAATTTTCAAAAAAAAATAATCTTTTTTTTTACTGGCTAAGTTAAAGAGGGGTTACATTTGGTAGCAGAGCGTGGTTCAGATTAGGGTCAACCCATGGTCCTGTGGGTGTGACGGGGCTTGCAAACTCAGGAAACATTTGTGGAGTTCTAATGGAACTTAGAAAAATTTTGAAAGGCCCTATATCTAAAGATGAATATTTTTGTTAGGCTTAAGGTTTTGTGAGATATATATGTACATGTACTGCCCGCCTTGAATAGTTGATAGTGCCACATGGTGAGAAATTTTAGAAGGGGACATTCCTTGGGAAACGGGACTTATCGCAGATCTGTGCCTGGGTGGAGATGGTTGGAGTATTACCTTGCCCATATTTGGGGAGGTGTTTTTTTTATTATGCGGTATGGCCCGATCGGCAGTCGGTCTCCTCCGATATACGGTAACCGAAGAAACATTGAGAAATTTTTAAATACTTTTCGTTGGTCGGCGTTTTGTCGTGTGGTGTGTTGTGTGTGTGTCGCGTTCCATTTGTGTAGAGTCGTTGAAGAGAGAGCAGTTCAGGTAGTGGGCTAGGTTCTCGCAACGGTAGGTGGACCCGCAGTCTACTTTAAGGAAGGTTTAGTACTCGAGTTTTTCTGATTCCGGTATTAGTTGTCTTTCGTTTTTAAGGTAGTGTGTTTTGTGTGTGTGCCGACCGCGAAGCGACGATAAGTGCACTAAATCCCGAGCTGTTTTTGCGGGATGAACTTGAGTTCGAGCTCCGGGCCCGGGGCAAAGACCCTCGAGGCAATGTTCAAATTTTACGGCGGCTGCTTCAAGAAGCGCTGGCCGCGGGTGACACGCTCTCTAAGGTCACCATTACTGACCAAGAGAGCGAGTGGGAAAGTTGTACTGAGAAGTGGGAGGAGCTGCGGGAGTTAGCTCACTCCGTAGAAAGTTTGGAGGAGGGACCGGGGTGCTCTATCGGTGTCCGGCGAATCCGGCAACGTCTGCAGCACGTGATGCTTAGGCTGCAGAATCTTCAGGCACAAGGCGGCGAACTTGTGCCGCCCTATAACATTAACGAAAGAATTCAGCAGATTACCTCGACCCTCCAGGGGTCTCAACCTGCTAGAGCATCCACTCCGGTTCCGGTTGCTGAGGAGTCCATGGTCTCAGCCGTAAATACTTCTTATAGGGACGTAGAACCTGTTCAAGCTGGTTTGGGGGCGGCGTCTTACCATAAGCTGCCCAACCCACTTGCTCACATTATTCAACAACTACCAGTCGTAGATGGACTGGAGGCGGACAAACTTTTACCCTTTTTTAGAACCGTCTTCCACTTGGTGGACTACCCGGGCATGTCAGAAAGTACGGTGCTCGAGCTCATATTCCCCTATTGTCGTGGTACCATGGCTGACAGGGTGGCGGAGGTGATGCGACGTAAAGGTGGAGTGACGGAGTTCCACCGGGTGGTGTTGGGGACGTTCGTCCCCGGTAGATTGATGGAGCAGTTGCGACATCGTCACTTTTATAGAGTGCAGGCGCGGGGCGAAACATTAAAGAGGGGTTACAACGTATAATATTATATTATATATCAGAAAATAATTACAGTACAATAAATGACGCAACCAACGTGGTGCATATAATAAATATTATTATATCAGAAAATAATTACAGTAACATTATATATATATAGGGAAAAATGATTTTAAGGCCAGCACTGGTTGGCTCGATCGTTTTAAAGAAAGGAATGTCATGCCTTTCAAAACTGTTTGTGGGGAAAGTGGATCTGTTGACGTTGAAGCTGCAAATTCATGGAAAGATGATTTGTTGCAAATGATTTCTGATAGAGACGCTAAAGACATTTTTAACGTAGACGAGACGGGCTTATTCTTCAAATGCACCCCCGATAAAACACTTGCTTTTAAAGGAGAAAGTTGTAGTGGCGGGAAACACAGCAAGGAGCGCATAACACTTTTAATTGGAGCAAAAATGGATGGCTCGGAAAAACTGCCTTTGCTAATGATAGGGAAGTCAGCCAATCCACGTTGTTTAAAAAATGTAAAAACGAAACCAGTTGAATATGAATCAAACAATAAAGCTTGGATGACAGGTGAAATTTTTGAAAAATGGCTTTTGAAAATCAACAGGAAATTTCGGAATCAAAACAGAAGAATCGTCTTGTTTATTGACAACTGTACAGCGCACAACACTATTTTTGTGATGGAAAATGTAAAGGTTGTGTTTTTCCCTCCAAACATGACTTCAGTAGTTCAACCTATGGACCAAGTGTAATAAAAAATTTTAAGCATTTTTACAGACGGCTTGTGGTCCAAAACATTCTGTCAGGTGCTTATTTAGATGAGCATGAAAATATCAAGATTAACATCCTTCAAGCTGCCCGCATGTGCAACAGTGCTTGGAACCAAGTTACGCAAAAAACAATTGCTAATTGTTTTCGTAAAGGTGGTTTCTGCCACATTGAAGGTGAAGAGGAGAATAAAGCTGCTAGAGAAGTCGTACCCACTACGGATAACTGGGAAGATGTTGGACATCACGCAGGCATTCGTTACGAAGAGTTTGTAAACATGGATGAAGACTTGGCGGTGTGCGGTGAACAGACAGATGCGGAGATCGTGGCTGATGTTATGAACAAAAGAAATGATGGTACATCTTCAGATGAAGAAGGGGACCAGCTAGAACTTCCAGAGATACCGATTCCAACGGCTTCACAGGCATCAAATTACATTCAAGACTTGAGATGGTTTGTTGAAGGACAGCAGAACGTAAGTGACGCTATTTTCGAAGCACTTAATAAACTTGAAGAGTTTACTACAACACAGTGTATTAACTGCAAAATGCAATCAAGTTTCTAGTTTTTTTAAAAAACTGTAAATGCTATATTTCGTACTGAAACATGTTTAAACGTTTGTAATACATATGTCTAAGGAAATTGTTTAATAAAATAACATATTGCTTTACTGAATTTCGGTTTTTGATTTGATTTTTCTACCGTTATTAAAAGTTTTCCTAATTCGAATTTTTTTATGGTCCCTTCAGCTTCGAATTAGCCAAGTTCTACTGTATATATATATATATATATATATATATATATATATATATTAGTTTGAAATGTTATAAAAATTGCATATTTTAAAAATACGAGGCTATAATATTAAGGATCCACTTTTTCTGGGCATTGTGCAATCTTACAACTTTATCACAAGCCTCCACTAAAAACTAATATATTGAATTTAAATTAATTGTTAATATTAAAGAAAAATTGCATTCATAAAATTAATAAAACTGATTAGCAAAAGTAGTGAAACTTGTCTTCCTGACTGTAATTTGTTCTAGTTGTAATTAGTTAAACAAATACTATATAAACACAAAAATGACTGTTGTAACAAAATATGAAAAAACATAAATTCATGAGCACATAAACAACAATATATGAGAACATATGCATCCACATGGTTACCACATATAAGAATATTAACATCATTACAATGTAATCTATATCACTGTTACCTGCCTGCATCTATTTTGTACTGATCCGTAGAATAACTTGTTGTTATCAAATCACTGTTTATTGCACTGCCACTGGATGATTTTATTGTGATACTTAAATTTGCATGCACACTGTATACGATTCTACACAGTAAAACAAGTAATATGACAACATTAAAAAGAATCAAATATCACTTAACTAACCTAGAATGTATTTTACTTAACCAATATTCATGTTTTTGCCAGCTTTTTGAAAGTAATTTGTTTTCAATCTATACAATGATAAGCAACACCAAACGTTACTGTTTCTTTTCTTTTTAGTGAATTTTAGTTTCATATAACAGAATTTGTTCCTTTATCTTTTCTAAGGTATCTTCCACTCTAAGAACACATTTTTATTACTTTCTTCAAGTTTTATTGTACTACAAGTTTTAAAAAATTGTAAAATTCAAAAGTTGTAGCAAATAACTTTAAACGTGTAAACAAAATGTATTATTGTAACATCAGATTTAAGTACTATCTGAAGCATATATTGTGACCACACCAACATACATCTACTCCCTGTGCCAGCCTGTAGTAATCACAGCAAGCCTATCCAAAGCCAGAGGCCATCTGATAGGTTCATCACAAAAACATGGTAGGAGTCTGGAGTGCTCACAATGAGGCAATAAGGAGCCAACAACACTCTGATAGGCTCACTGTAACAACCAAATTTGTGGAATAAAAAGGGCGTCACTAAGCTGCAAAATTCATTCCATCGGAGGACGTGAAGCAAGCAGCAGGAATGGAGAGGAGCATGATGGATGAGAAAGAAAAGTCAGCAATGAACATCAACTGGAGTTGGCTCTATGTCCTGCTGCCAAATGAAGAAGACTGTGGCAGAGAAACATCAGGACGGGTAGCCACCGAACATCACAACATGGCCCAAGCTGAACATTCACCACAGCTCCAACTACTGTCCTTGCCCAACAGCCCTTTTAATGTCCTCAGATGTGACATAATTCACAATTGGTGTCATTTGTCTTTAACAATTTGTACAGTTTATTCTGAACATTTAAAATTTTCTCCAAATTTTGAGCACTTAGATTTACAGAAATTTATCTAAATAACTGTTTTTAAAACATTTTAACTTACTGTCCACTCCATTAAATATTTCTAGTCTACAAATAAATGTTTGCTGGCTATCAGTGTTAGGACTATGACTGCAGTGGTCATCCTTCAATTGCATACTGATTGATTTTATTTGACTTCCATCAAGTGAAGTCCGGAAAATTAATTATTAACTGTTTCTCAGTCATAATGAGATGCAAACTATCAAATTATTCATCAAAATAAATTCAGAAAATAAATCTTCAACTCTTAATTGGCTGATGAGAACCACAATAGGTTATTAGGTGTTGGTGTCTTGGGATGGTCATGATAAGCCACACAGAAAACTTCATTATAATGTTGACACTCATTTACTTCCCCACGCTTATAGAGAAATAAAAAAGAAACTACAATTCAATCTCTCAAGTCTAATTAGCTTTAGAACCAAAGAAAAAGAATAGTCAAAGAAATTTGCATCAATGCCGTACTGCCTGGAAGGCAAAAATATTGAACATGTCGTCAAATTAGTTTACTTAAGAATTGTAACAGATAAGTGAACTAATGAAGACACTGAATCATTAATAATTTACAATATACAAAATGCAAAAATATTAATAGATAATATAAGAACACATAGTAACTACATATACATAACTACATACTAACACATATACTAACATAATAAGGTTACATTACATGTAACGTTGATCACAGATTTTGAAAATTAATGTAAAGTGGGTAGTTTTATACAGCTGGATCATACAGCTAGGTAGTTTTATATAACCTATCACAGAACATAAGTGTTCATTGAATCGTTGTTTTGGTAAGGTTTTTACACTTTAGGTTCAAAATATTATTAAAACTGTAGTCACAGAACTAAATCAAAAACAAAGGCCATTGCAATCAGAAACCTAAGGCTTCATGTTCCACAAACCTAAGAGTAAAATGGAATTGCTAGTTGGAACCTACATAAGTTTAAGACATAATGTGACCCAGTGGCATATCTCGAATTTGATCTTGGGGGGTCGGGGTCAGGTCGGCTTCATACAAAAGGAAAAGTAAGTTAAGGCTAATCAACATTACTACCTTTAAAGTGGCCAAAATCATTCCCATTAAAGTAAGTGGTAATAACACAATAAAAATCATGATTGAAACATTGTTTACAAAATTCTTAGCCCTGTTGACTGCCTTGATTTTCCCATACTTCATATTTCAAACATATGCACTAATGTTGTTAACAAACTAGTTTGTATAGGTTTAAAATGGGCTACTACTACATTAGAGTACACAGCTGAAAAAATAATAAAACAGCCTAAAAATTAAGAGATTAACAAAATTTCTCAATGTTCTGACTCTCTGGAGGGGGTCAGTCACTTTCATCCTCCCCCTGATGTGACCAAAATCTTCACAGAAAAGAGGCATAATAGCAGAAGAACTGAAATAGGATAAATCATGATCAGAGGATGGTTAAAGCCAAATAAGGGTTTTCTGGGAAGACTTTGTTCAACCTGTATATTCCTCATAGGAATAATGAGATTATGCAAATATAGATGGATATTGCGTGCGCGCATGTGTGGGGCGCGCATGTGTGTGTGTGTGTGTGTGTGTGTGTGTGTGTGTGTGTGTGTGTGTGTGTGTGTGTGTGTGTGTGTGTGTGTGTGTGTGTGTGTGTGTGTGTGTGTGTGTGTGTGTGTGAGGGAGGGAGAGAGAGAGACTTATTTTTATATTATGAAGCACATCACTTAAAATATATACAGTAATATACAGTATTGCAATTTTTTATATGTGATCCACTCACACTCGAATGGAGAAAAATTGGGAGAATTGCAGCTTATAATGAGTTTATAATGAACTAAGCAATTATAAAAAAGAAGAGGGATGTACATAAGTATACTTGGGCAGCCAGAGGTTGTAGATCTATAATTGATTATGTCATAGGTAATAAGAGAATAGCACAATGTAGAAGATACTACAGTAAAAAGAGGATATGACATAGGCTCTGATCATTTCTTAGTGGTTTCTAGGATAAAGCTTTGAGCAAGGTGGAAAAAATATAGGAATTCGAGGATTGCAGGGAATAATACTAATAAGGTTTATAAAGTATACCTTTTAGAAGATAAGAGTGTGAGACATTTGTATCAGAATAGAATAAATATGGCAATTCAAATTTATACAACAATTGATGATACAAAGGAAGAATGGGAAATTTACAGAAAATAGTGCATCAAGCAGCAAATGAGGCTGTGGGAAAAAAGAATCAATTTAGGAAAAGAAAAGGATTGAGGGTATGGACAGAGGAAATAGAGAAATCTGTAAAATATAAGCATGAGAGGTATTTGAGTCATCTTGAGAGTTCCACAGAGGAAAACAAAGAAGAATATAGACAAGCCAGGAATAAAACCAGGGCACTATCAAAGAAAGTTCATAGAAAATCTTGGGAGAGATTTATAGGATATGTTGAGCATGATTTGTATGGAAGGCAATCATTGGCCTATAAAATAATTAAAACACTAAAGAAGAATAAGAGAGTAGATGTGCAATTAAATGTGATTGGCAAGCAAACATGGATAGAACATTATAAGCAGCTATGGTATAAAGAGGAAGAACAAGAAGATGCAGGGTTGTAATACATACACTGAAGTAAACAATGGAGGAATTGCTGGAGGTATTAAGAAAATAAAACCGGAAAGCACCGGGCATAAATAGAATCAACACTGAATTATTAAAATATGTGGGTATAATGTTTCATTTATGCCTCCTACATTTTTATAATATCAGCTGAAAGAGAAAAATGATTCCAAAAGAATGGCACCAAGCAAAGGTAGTTGCTCTTTTCAAGAAGGGTGATAGAGAAAACCTAAGTAACTATAGAGGGGTAAGTCTGTTAGACACACCATACAAGGTATACACAAGGATACTGAATCAGAGGTTGAAGGTGATAGCACATTTTTTACTGTCAGACGAGCAAATGGGTTTTAGGAAGGGAAGGTCATGTGTGGATGCCATTTTCACATCGAAAAGAATAATTGAAGAGAGATGGGAGTTTAATTGTGAAACACATTTGGCCTTTGTAACTTTGAAAAAGCCTTTGAAAATGTTAAAAGAACATTATTATGGTTAATCCTTGACAGAAGAGGTTATCTTATACATCTTATAGAAACTATAAAGAGCCTGTATGTAGAAACCAGTGTATGACTGTGGTTGTAGGAAGGAGGATGACTGAGGAAATTCCCACTAATAAGGGGGTAAGACAAGGCTGCTGTATATCACTGACGCTTTCAATATATATATATATATATATATATATATATATAGTGAGATTATGGGTTTTATTGTTTATTATTATAATCAAATTTACGTTACTTTTAAGTTAACTTGAAACAAAATAAATGTGTGGTTATTTAAACTTATATTCGTGGTTAAAATATTAAAAGTCTCGTTAAAGCAAAGTTCAACTATGTGTGAAGTATTCTTTTGAGATAACTCAATGTTGAGAATGGTTGTTTCTAATTGAAGGTTACTAATGTAGTAAAGTAATTTAAAATAAAACATTCAAAGTTACTCACGGTGTTTACAATGGTTTAATTATACTTGTTTAAAAAAAATCCCCTTGTATTAAATCAATAAAATAGTGAAGTTGATTATACTTAAATGCTAGATTAACTTAAGTTAAAACATGAAGTATAGCAGTTGGTTGCTTGATAATAGTTCTCGTCTGGTTGAAACTGGTAGTAAAAACTTCTTCTCCAGATTGCAGGTAGTCTGAGTATGTCACGTCTCGTAAAGTCTGGACAATATCATAAACAAATATCTGCTTTTACGTACCTGATTGTGTTTACTAGAAGTTCACTAAACTGTCAACTCAGCTTACAATCACTAACTCCCTTTGGTTGCAAGGTTAGGTTACCTTGTTTATTAATTAGTGGGCGCCACACGGATTTATTCAGGGAAAATCCCGTGTAAAACCCACACATAAAAATTACTGGATGATTAGAAAATTTAAAATAGTTGAGTACCACCTTTTGGCAATGCTATTCCAATATGTTAAAGACAACAGAAGGTTGTTTAAGCTTGTTAAAAGAAAATATTCAATTATCCTATAGAAATAAATCAAAATCAGGTGATGCTGTTAATAATGGGTTTATTTACACCCTTATAGAGAATTAAAAAAAAAACAAATATAATGCAAACATACAAAGTTGTACAATTAAAAGTCAGTTATTATATGCCTTATACGGCTTGCTCAGAACATGAATTATAAATCTGGTTAAGTCCAGATGCTATTTATTTTTAATATTAAAATTATTATAATCTCAGTAGTACAAAGTTGTACAATTAAAAGTCAGTTATTATATGCCTTATACGGCTTGCTCAGAACATGAATTATAAATCTGGTTAAGTCCAGATGCTATTTATTTTTAATATTAAAATTATTATAATCTCAGTAGTGAATTCTTTGAGACACGAAGAAAAACAATTATGCCTACACAATATCCAATAATCCTTTTGACATAAAATTGATCAACAAAGTTTTAGGTTACTTTCGCAAAGTAATTAAAAAAAAAAACGATCTGTTGAAAGATCGCGCGTTTCATCAACGCTTGCTTTTTTAGTGACAATATTTATCAAGTGAGAACCCTTACAACTAACATATAGCTTAATTACTAATAACAAATTTGTATAATAATTTGAGACGTGGTGTAATCTTAAAAAATGTTTTTGTGTTTTGCGTCAGTACAGGTTATTGTTGAAAAAAAATACAGGTTATGGCGCTCAGATCAAGATTAGTAATGATTGCACTGTTACCTTCTGAGTTTTAATTATTTAATTAAAACTTATTAATCACTTCAGTAATCGGATTATAATGATTACTGGGTTTCGGCACTAAACTCGCACAAGAACAGAATAATGCCATCCTCTTCTGATTAAAATGGAACGTAAATAATAACAATAAATTATTTTCTGTTCGCTATTCCCGCACAAAATTAAAATGAAACTGCACTTAATCACTGTTGTTTGTTGTGGATGAACTCGAAGTAATCGTTTCTTGTTGTTGAACTATTGGTTCCAATGTACTATGTAAATGACGCTAAGTGTTATTAAAAAATGTAGAGATGACGGGCACACGTCTGTGCTACACGCTAGTCAGTAAAGGTCTGTCTCAAAATTCGCTGTTTCGTCTTTATATACCCCCTTCTTTGAACGGCCTTAGGTAAAAATGTTAATTACTAACTAATTTTCTGATTGGCTTTGGTAGGTGTGTCGGTGTGACGTGTCACTTTTTGGCAGTTGATAACGGCTTTTTCTAACCGTCGAATGTTGCGGTGACAGCTCGTTGCCGTTTTTGTTATTATTCTTAAACAGTTTCCCGATGTACATTTTTAGAATGATGCTAACATCTCTCCCGCACTAAATACAGTTGCGATTGGGTTAATATTACTATCAAATTAAAGATTGTTTTTTTTCCTTTAATTTGATATCACTCGTTCTCGAATTACTTTCACTTTGACCGACATTGTTATAAAACCAACGTTCGGGTACATTACTTTTACTGTCGTCTGCTATTTCTGAGTCGCCGATTTTACACTTTTGGTTAATATTGCTTGTATTCACATAACATTTTATTAATCAAATGTTTACGTGCGAACACAAATTAATGCTGTACTGACATTTTTTGCTGAACATTACTTGTACACCTAAACTCTATACATTGTAATAAATGATCCTACTGACTATGACATTTCGTTTTATGCTAATTCGTTTTAAACTACTACTTAACAATTAAAATTATGATTAAACCTATTGTTTTAATAATATTTTTTGTTATGTCAAGGCATAACCATAGTTCTGTGTATTTTAGTTTACACTTGTGCTAATCCTCAATAGCCAATTTACTGACTAATGTTTGGTCTAAGCTTGCTAAGACATATCGCCTACATTGAAATTTGGCCTTAATCATGCCTATTGGTTCTCAATTCGGTAAATTGTGGAGACATCTTATTTGTATAAGATTCTCTCTTATAAATAGTTCTCTTTTCTAACAAGTATATTTGATGCTGAAATACATCTTTGTTCTCACTATGTAGCCATTGTTAACATTAGTTTTGGCATTCATAATTTACTGGTCATTGTCACATCTATTATCAGCAAAATGCTAATTCTGCTTTCACAGTATTTAACTGCTCATTAGTTCATTTTTTGTTTACATATGACATTCGGTTTACATCAACTATTTACTGAATTGACAGCTGAATGTAAATTTATTCTGTCCATCAGTTCGTTTTAGTCTCAGTCTAGTTGTAGTGTCAAACAGCCCTTGGGTTACTGTTTCATGTGGCACTTCTGCTTCATTCTTCTTTCTTGGTTATTTCTACTATTATATACCTATTTACATGGTTGTTTTGTTTTTTATAAAATCTGATAACATACACTTAGGTTAGGTGACATCTTGTGATGTTACATATACACCCTCTTTAAAATTGATCATTTGAAAAAATTTATTTTTTGTAAAATTATCAATTCATGTCAGTTTCTTAGTATACTTCGATAAAAAATTTTTCTCTTGTACTCTTTGATTTTTAAACATACTATTGGTTTATTACTCTAGGTTGGTTTTTTTTTTTTTTTTTTTTTTTTTTATCCAATGGTACAATTCTTAATTTACTAGTATTTTCAAGTTGCTTACTCTCTAAGTCATTTAACTACAATTGATCTTGTTTCTCAAGTTAACTATTCCCTGTCTTATTCACATTCTACTTTCTCATCACATATCTTTGCATTCGTGATTATCTTAATGGTTATTATAATTCATACCTCACAGATTCTTTCATTATATTCCTTGATACAATAAAACAATATAATTCCCTAACTGTTGTAGAGGTTTCGGAATCAGGGTGGCTCACTATGGCTAACATCCTCTGCCGCTCCTCACTACACATTCTCAGATTCAGAGGCATTACTCTTCTCTGTCTGAGAAAAAAATAAACATTGCACCTGGCAATAGTTGCACTATCACAACTCAAAAAAATATCACATATCATTCATATTCAATAATATAATATATTCACTATAATATTCAAGGTATCAGAGGTTTTCATTTAGATCACATTTCCATCTTTATACTTGCTAACATACTTTCTTTCTTACAGGTAATTATTTCTTTTAGACTTGATGTTTTTCAGCTATGCTTTTATCAGCTATATAGTTACTTATGTACTAGTTAACAATTTGTTTTGTTTCGTTTAAATATTCTTAAGATTATACACTTGTTTTGATGTTTACAGTACTTATGCATTTGGTTTGTTCTATCTAGAGTCTACAATATTTTTGTTTTCACAATAGTCCAATAGATCCTTCTTAACGAGTTATATTCATCCTGAATTATCAGGGCTTACATTGTTTGTATACTAAATGGTTTTTTTGTTTGATGTTCTCTGACATATTCTGATGATGTATAATATTTGATAATTGACAAACATTTTTCTTTCCTTTCATTCCATTATAACAATAGTTATCTTTACAATTAACACTCTTTGTTATTTTTCTTCTCTACTCCTTCAAGTGATGGTGGTTTTCACTTATTCTGGATGATTTTATATACTATATACTATGCTGTAATTACAATTTCATTTGACAATATAATAACATACTAATATCTAATTTCATAGACATTCTTGGGGTTTACATGGTTTGTTTCACAAATATTATTTTTTTTTCTTTCCTTACATTCCATAATAATGTCCTTCTTTTTATTTTACACACTTTGTTATACTGCCTCTCTACTCCTTCAAAGGTTAGTTGGGTGAACCTTTATTCTGGACGATTTAATTTAATATTTGAGTTTTATGAGAGGTATACAATAATCATTTTATAAACATTAAGTTACATAGAATATCCATCTGGATACATATTTTTTCTCTAGGTATAGTACAGTAGTTGTATTTACAAGCCACTACTGGCTCTTTGTGACATAATAGACGTATTTTCTTATTAAATCATTTGATTGACATTATATAATTTTCTATCCCTTGGTGTAATAGATCTGGTAAGTTTTCACCAGTAACAAATGGTTTGGCTTACATCTTAAATCTACACACTTTTGTAACTTGTTAAGTCAAATTGACTAGTTATAGTTAATTAGTTACCTTCAACATTTTGTAGCTTAACAACAAATAAGTTTGTTTATAGTAGTGGTTTTTTTTTTTTTTTTTTTTTTTTAAATATATATATTTTATCTTTTATACCCTAAACGTTCGGGTGAGAAATGTTGCTTACTATTACGTATTATCCGTCCTTAATATTAATCATTGTTTATTAATCGATATTCATGGGGTTATTTGTGCTCTTCCACTCTATTGGGTCCATAATTGGGATATCTGACATATGTTCCGTACTAGTGGTTTTGGAGATACCTTACTATCAAGCGGTTCTTCCACTTGGCGGCTACCAGATAGTCATTGGCTCCCCGTTTCCTTGCCTTCTTCCTCTCATCATCTTTGGTATTACTGCGTTCATTGTACTCTGGGCCTTGGCTATTATTGATATCTAGCCCTTCTTCTAATCCGGGTTGACCTTTGTTCTCCTGGTTGGACTCTTCCATCGCTTGGTCCCTCTTCTTCCGCATTTCCCTTATTCTTTGGGCGTACCTTTTAATAAGCTGGTCCAGTCGTTCTTGATCATTTTCCTTCTCCCTGTGAAGCTTCTTTCTTCTAGGAATATTCGCCTTAAATACCTCATTGTTTGTGACCTTCTCCGTCATAACATAGTCAATGGCATGTAACGTTGTTTTAATCGTTCCGTCATCTGGGTCATTAATTAAATGGTTTGATGATCGGTTACGCATTGAGGAATCGATTGATTTTGTTTGGTGTATTTTATTTGGTGGTATATTTAATTTAATCGGATTCTTATTTAATTTTTTACCCACGGTTTTATGGTGATTTATTTTTAATATTTTTATGAAGTCTGGTTTATACTTCTTACCGTTGGTTCTTGCTCTATGACGAATAATTGGGTTGTCCACGAAGTTAATTAATCCACTCCTAGTCATTTCTAATATTTCCTTTGTAATCCTTGTCTTCTTAGAGCGTATTATTCTTTTTATCTTTGTCTCTTTCTCTCCTGTCTTCTTAATTATCTTGTTCCTTACATTTTTAATGATAGTTTCTTTATGCTGAATGTTCTCTTCATTCCTATGGTGTGTATCCTCAGGCACCAATGCTTTCGAGTCTTCTTTATCCTCAGTTTGGTTATCAGTGTCTTTGAATTGTATACTTAATTCTTCCATGGATTCATCATTTGATACTTCTCCTATCTCTGAGTTGTCATCGTCTTTTCCTTCTTCATTATTCTCCGGCTCTGGACTCATTTGTTCCATGTTTTTGTCTTCGGATACCTTCCGTTCTTCTCCCCACTTCCGGTTATTCATGTCATCCATTTTTTTGCTAATTTTCATTAAGGTGGTGTTCAATTCTTTTCTAATGGCTTGACAGTTATCGTTGATTTTACTGTTCAGCGCGTCCATAGACTTATGAGTATTGTCAATCCTTTTATTTAGGTCCTCCTTCAGCGATTCCACATTTTTACTAAGCGATTCCAGGTTTCTATTTAAGTCCCGATGGTCCTCCCTTATTGACTCTATATTTCTATTCAATAGCTCAATATTTCTTTGGTTCTCTTCCCGGGATTTCCTACCATCTTCCTGTAATGCTTCCATATTTTTGTTCATCGAGTCATTATTTTTCGTCATCTGTTCCATCATTCTCATCATCATACTCTCCATCCTCGTCCCTTCTGTTGTTTTGTTCGGTTGGTCGCTGACTATTATTTCCATCTCTGGTTCTACATGAGGTATTTTGTCGGCACTAGTTTCGATATTATTGATTGTAATAACTCCCATCTCGTCTGTGGGTTGCTCTTCGTATGTATCTACCTCCCTTTGCATCTCTCCTACCCTACTATCCTTATATCTTGTATCGTATTGGTGGGTGTGTGGCATGTTAATTTTTCGTGTCTACCGGGCTAATATAAAATATAAAAAATATATTTATTTAATATTTTTTAAGCCACACTAGTTGGTGCGCCAATTTATAACGGTTAAGTGAGATTATCAGGGCTTTATTGTTTATTATTATAATCAAATTTACGTTACTTTTAAGTTAACTTGAAACAAAATAAATGTGTGGTTATTTAAACTTATATTCGTGGTTAAAATATTAAAAGTCTCGTTAAAGCAAAGTTCAACTATGTGTGAAGTATTCTTTTGAGATAACTCAATGTTGAGAATGGTTGTTTCTAATTGAAGGTTACTAATGTAGTAAAGTAATTTAAAATAAAACATTCAAAGTTACTCACGGTGTTTACAATGGTTTAATTATACTTGTTTAAAAAAAAATCCCCTTGTATTAAATCAATAAAATAGTGAAGTTGATTATACTTAAATGCTAGATTAACTTAAGTTAAAACATGAAGTATAGCAGTTGGTTGCTTGATAATAGTTCTCGTCTGGTTGAAACTGGTAGTAAAAACTTCTTCTCCAGATTGCAGGTAGTCTGAGTATGTCACGTCTCGTAAAGTCTGGACAATATTATAAACAAATATCTGCTTTTACGTACCTGATTGTGTTTACTAGAAGTTCACTAAACTGTCAACTCAGCTTACAATCACTAACTCCCTTTGGTTGCAAGGTTAGGTTACCTTGTTTATTAATTAGTGGGCGCCACACGGATTTATTCAGGGAAAATCCCGTGTAAAACCCACACATAAAAATTACTGGATGATTAGAAAATTTAAAATAGTTGAGTACCACCTTTTGGCAATGCTATTCCAATATGTTAAACACAACAGAAGGTTGTTTAAGCTTGTTAAAAGAAAATATTCAATTATCCTATAGAAATAAATCAAAATCAGGTGATGCTGTTAATAATGGGTTTATTTACACCCTTATAGAGAATTAAAAAAAAAACAAATATAATGCAAACATACAAAGTTGTACAATTAAAAGTCAGTTATTATATGCCTTATACGGCTTGCTCAGAACATGAATTATAAATCTGGTTAAGTCCAGATGCTATTTATTTTTAATATTAAAATTATTATAATCTCAGTAGTACAAAGTTGTACAATTAAAAGTCAGTTATTATATGCCTTATACGGCTTGCTCAGAACATGAATTATAAATCTGGTTAAGTCCAGATGCTATTTATTTTTAATATTAAAATTATTATAATCTCAGTAGTGAATTCTTTGAGACACGAAGAAAAACAATTATGCCTACACAATATCCAATAATCCTTTTGACATAAAATTGATCAACAAAGTTTTAGGTTACTTTCGCAAAGTAATTAAAAAAAAAAACGATCTGTTGAAAGATCGCGCGTTTCATCAACGCTTGCTTTTTTAGTGACAATATTTATCAAGTGAGAACCCTTACAACTAACATATAGCTTAATTACTAATAACAAATTTGTATAATAATTTGAGACGTGGTGTAATCTTAAAAAATGTTTTTGTGTTTTGCGTCAGTACAGGTTATTGTTGAAAAAAAATACAGGTTATGGCGCTCAGATCAAGATTAGTAATGATTGCACTGTTACCTTCTGAGTTTTAATTATTTAATTAAAACTTATTAATCACTTCAGTAATCGGATTATAATGATTACTGGGTTTCGGCACTAAACTCGCACAAGAACAGAATAATGCCATCCTCTTCTGATTAAAATGGATCGTGAATAATAACAATAAATTATTTTCTGTTCGTTATTCCCGCACAAAATTAAAATGAAACTGCACTTAATCACTGTTGTTCGTTGTGGATGAACTCGAAGTAGTCGTTTCTTGTTGTTGAACTATTGGTTCCAATGTACTATGTAAATGACGCTAAGTGTTATTAAAAAATGTAGAGATGACGGGCACACGTCTGTGCTACACGCTAGTCAGTAAAGGTCTGTCTCAAAATTCGCTGTTTCGTCTTTATATACCCCCTTCTTTGAACGGCCTTAGGTAAAAATGTTAATTACTAACTAATTTTCTGATTGGCTTTGGTAGGTGTGTCGGTGTGACGTGTCACTTTTTGGCAGTTGATAACGGCTTTTTCTAACCGTCGAATGTTGCGGTGACAGCTCGTTGCCGTTTTTGTTATTATTCTTAAACAGTTTCCCGATGTACATTTTTAGAATGATGCTAACATCTCTCCCGCACTAAATACAGTTGCGATTGGGTTAATATTACTATCAAATTAAAGATTGTTTTTTTTCCTTTAATTTGATATCACTCGTTCTCGAATTACTTTCACTTTGACCGACATTGTTATAAAACCAACGTTCGGGTACATTACTTTTACTGTCGTCTGCTATTTCTGAGTCGCCGATTTTACACTTTTGGTTAATATTGCTTGTATTCACATAACATTTTATTAATCAAATGTTTACGTGCGAACACAAATTAATGCTGTACTGACATTTTTTGCTGAACATTACTTGTACACCTAAACTCTATACATTGTAATAAATGATCCTACTGACTATGACATTTCGTTTTATGCTAATTCGTTTTAAACTACTACTTAACAATTAAAATTATGATTAAACCTATTGTTTTAATAATATTTTTTGTTATGTCAAGGCATAACCATAGTTCTGTGTATTTTAGTTTACACTTGTGCTAATCCTCAATAGCCAATTTACTGACTAATGTTTGGTCTAAGCTTGCTAAGACATATCGCCTACATTGAAATTTGGCCTTAATCATGCCTATTGGTTCTCAATTCGGTAAATTGTGGAGACATCTTATTTGTATAAGATTCTCTCTTATAAATAGTTCTCTTTTCTAACAAGTATATTTGATGCTGAAATACATCTTTGTTCTCACTATGTAGCCATTGTTAACATTAGTTTTGGCATTCATAATTTACTGGTCATTGTCACATCTATTATCAGCAAAATGCTAATTCTGCTTTCACAGTATTTAACTGCTCATTAGTTCATTTTTTGTTTACATATGACATTCGGTTTACATCAACTATTTACTGAATTGACAGCTGAATGTAAATTTATTCTGTCCATCAGTTCGTTTTAGTCTCAGTCTAGTTGTAGTGTCAAACAGCCCTTGGGTTACTGTTTCATGTGGCACTTCTGCTTCATTCTTCTTTCTTGGTTTCTTCTTTCTTGGTTATTTCTACTATTATATACCTATTTACATGGTTGTTTTGTTTTTATATGTTATTTTAAACATGCGTATTGGCTGCATAAAAATAACTAGGAGATGGTGCCATATACTACTTGAAAGAGGGCAGTCTGTACATTAACATTATATAGAAAGCTCTATTTTATAAAAAATGGAGATGGTGTCTTATGCCTCTGGGGCACAGATATATATAGACAACATGTTTAAAACATGAAAATCTTATGTTGACCCAGGGATTTTTCTGAAAGGGATATTTTTAAACCCCATTTTGTACACAGATGATATGGTAATAATTCAGTACAGGGAGGATAAACTACAAAAATCATTGTACATACTAAATTGAATAGAAGATGAATATGGCTTTCAAATGTCAGCGGACAAAACTAAGACAATGGCATTCGGAGGGAAGCAACCAGTATGAACTAAGATAGTTATAGATGGAAAGATTATGGAACAAAGTCCAACGTTTCAATACTTGGGATGTTACATTACATATGAGACAGAAATTGATCTGGATGAAAAATTAAACAAATTTAGGAATATCTGTGGAACAATTCACAGATACCTTAAAAAGAAGACAAAGAAGGAAACAAGGATAAGGTTTTTTAACACTGTAGTGGTACCAGTTCTGGTGTATAGAGATGAAGCCAGAGTTATGACAGAAAGAGACAAAGCAAAGATGCAGGCAGCAGAGATGAAATTTATGAGGAGTACTCTGGGCTGTACCATTATCGATAGAAAGAAGAATGTGGATATAAGGACGGAACTGGGAGTCAACCCACTGTTGGAACAGCTAAGGAGCAACAAACGAAGGTGGTGTGAACATTTGGAAAGAACGGTAGGTGACAGGATTCCAGTGCTAGCAATGGAATATAGACTGGTGGGGAAGAGAGATATAGGATGGCTGAGAGCGAAGTGAGTCCCAGAACAGGTTCAGGGTAGATCCTAATCCTTGAGGTTGATGATGATGATGATTTTATATGTGATTCAGTGGATAACAAGTAAATTATAAAGATGTTTTGGAGTGATTAGTGTTAATAGTGCTACATACTTGTTATCATAGTGTTACTTTGTCATATTTGGGTCTGATAAATTTAGTAACTTAGTGTCTACTATTATCTGTTATGAAGAGTGCATGTTCATCATCTGTATAACATGTGATTGTTTTATAGAAATTTTAATAAAAATTGCATTGCTTTCTCCAGTATTTAAAAATGAATTCACCGTTCTAATATCACTATCACAGGCTATAATTATATGTACGCGTACAGTATGTACAGTTATTGTACTATAAATATTTATTTATAGTATAAATGTAGTATATTAATATTTATTGTTATCATACGCACACCAAAAGTTAAGTTATTATATGGAGTTATGGACTCTCTCTCTCTCTCTCTCTCTCTCTCCCTCTCTCTATTTATGCACCTAAGCATTCAAAGAATTTTGACAAAACCGAAACATCGAAGCATGATAATGTTTTTAGGCTTTTGAAACGTATAATGTGGATTACGTTTGGTGGATTACGTAAATCTTCCAAACCACAGACGATCACAAACAGAGCATGTAAAACCAAATTTATTCTCACTAAAACGTTTGCTAAACTCAATGTCAGCAGTGATTATTTCTGTCTTGATGCGTTTACATATCAAATTTCTAGACTGTGGGGAATCGAAAGTGTGGAAGCATCACGTTTTTCGATGACAATTTTTGTGGAATGACCCCCAGCCTAAAAACATTATCATGTTAATATTGCTGAATCAATGTTACATATTTTTTGAACATTTAAAAATAGATTTGAAAATAAAACATTAAAATACAAAATTAAACATTGTTTGATAACTAAAAGTTATTTTTCTATATACAAATACCTTAGTTTTGATAAAGAATTTTTATCCTTTTCTAAATCATCAAACTCCTTTGATACACTAAACAACTTTATTTCACTGGATGTTCCAGTCAGAATGTATGACACTGCCTGTTAACAGTTTATTAAAATACAGTTTTAATTGATAAATAGATATTAACAGCAAAAACTTCTTTATCTTGAAAGAATAAACAAGTTTCAAACAAAATTATTGATTACCAATAACTTAGTACCCTAGATAAACTCAGATCTTTAGTTCCTATCCAGTTGATCAAAAGGTATTTCTATAAAACTTATATTATATTAGTAAATCAGTTATTATAATGTTATTAGAAATATATTTGATATACACTTGCATTTATTAAGCTGCCAAATTTAATTTTTTAATTACTGGTACTCTACTAATACATTAGTACAAACATTTAGTGACCAGACCAAATTGTGACAAAAAAAGTCTGAGTAAAATAACAATTAAATTTCATTGTTAATTTATGACAATTTTGTATTAATTAAATGCAAAACACACACGCTCCCCCCCCCCACACACACACCTAAGGCATGGCTGGTCTCATTAAAAAATATTTCTCTTTACTTGTTTGAATCATGTCACTTGCCTTCGGAAGTTTGACTTTACATTAGAGATGATACAATTACACCCTCCAAAAAGTGAACATTTTTCAAAACCAAATATTGATTTAAGAAGCATTATTTAAATTGTTTCTAGTTATACAACTAATATTAATAACTCTAAAAGAACTAAATTGTTTTACAAGCAAAACAAACTAATGAATGATTTGTTGACAGAATTGATTGATCATTGTGATCATTTGTCTCCACTGAAATATGTTGCCACTGGTCACAATCTGGAATTGTTGTTATCAAATTTCTCACTTATAGCCTTCTTAAGCCATCTTTATAACTGATAAACACATTACTGTACTGGAACTTCATCCATATTTGCCAGATTTGGCACCATGTGACTTTTGTCTTTTCCATAAAGTGAAATCTGTGCTTAAAAGAACATGATTTGAGTCACTGGTGTAGTAAAGAAGAAAAGGGCAGATGTGTTAAAACAGCTGGAAGAAAGTGATCTGTTCCATGCTTTCAACCAATTGAAAACTAGAGTGTACCAGTGGTAAGTGCAAAAAGGTACTATATTGGAGGGGAAAGCATTAGAATTGTAATACACATAAATAAAGGTGAGTTGTTGTATCAGCCTCATTATTTAAGAGACACACTTTGTATTTCTTTTGCCATTGTAAGCCTCACCAATGCCTCCAATTGTTCCAAACAGCTGTCAGTATGAATTACTATTTGCAAAGAGTTCTACTCCTTAAAAAAGTTTATGTTTAATGACATACGAGGGCGATTTGAAAAATTCGTGGCCTACCATATAAACGAATGTGTGGCGTTTCTGTTTTTTACTGCATCATGGCGCCATCTCCACCACAAACTGCTGTGAACAGCTGTGAAGCGTCAAGTCGCACAAACAGCTTTGAAGCGTCAAGTCGGGTCAAGTCATTGTTACGGACAAAAAGCTGTATAAATAAGGTTATCTCACAGCAGAGCTGAAAATGGAGAAAATTGAACATCAAATTTTTTTGTTAAGAAAGAGTTAAGGCCAATAGAAATTTTTAATGAGATGAAGAATGTGTTGGGTTATGCTGGACCTTCATTTAATACAGTGAAAAAATGGGCTACTGAATTTAAACGTGGTCGTGCAAGTTTGGAAGATGGCCCCCGTACTGGGCGTCTGAAAAGTGCCACTACACCAGAAATCGTCAATCAAGTGCACAATATTGTTTTGGAAGATCGCGACATTTGAAGGTGTCTGAAATTGTTAAACCTGTGGGCATTTCAGATGAAATGGTACATCATATTCTTACTGATGGATTAGGTATGAAAACTGTTTGCAAGATGGGTGCTGCGTTTGTTGAAAAGTGACCAAAAACGCATGCGAATGCAAGCTTCTTAGGAATGTTTGGACCGTTTTAAGAAAAATCCAAAAGATTTTATTCGTAGATTTGTAACAACTGATGAGACTTGGGTCCATTACTTCACTCTAGAAACAAAACAACAGTCGAAACAATTGATGCATACTGATTCGCGGCCTCCAAAATCGGTAAAATCAATTTTGTCAGCTGGAAAGTGTATGGGTCCATTTTTCTGGGATGCTAAGGGGATATTGTTACTAGATTGCCTTGAACAGGGTTAAACGATAAATGGTGAGTATTACTCTAACCTTTTGGGCCAATGAAATGTAAAATTTCAAGAAAAAAGACTAGGTTTAACAAAGAAGATCATTTTCCATCAGGATAATTCACGCCCTCACATATGCGTTGTGTCTATGGCAAAAATTGGCGAGTTGAAGTACGATCTGTTGCACCAACCACCTTATTCGCCTGATTTAGCGCCATCTTACTTTCATCTATTCCCAAACCTCAACAAATTTTCATGGGGAAGCGATTTTCCTCAGATGAAGAGCAGAAAGCAGCAGTAAATGGTTATTTTGAGGACCTAGAAGAATCAGACTTCCTCAATGGGGTAAGTGACGGGGTAATGACTTGACATTTCACTGCTGTTCGTGGGGCGAATGTGGCACCATGATGCGGTAAAAAAAACAGTTATGTGACAATTCGTTTCTATGGTAGGCTGCGAACTATTCACATCACCCTCGTACATGATCTCTGGGGTTACCCTTAACTATATACAACTGCTGTTTCAAACATCATGGACTTCTCTGTTACTCTCTTAGTTTTGTGACAATTACCAAATCACATTTATAACCAAGCAGTGTCCTGGTTTATACATAACTGTGTCTCTAGTTTATACATAGGGTACTTTCCTTATATAAATGTTTCAAATGGATGTGTGTGTGTGTACACACATTGTCATTTTTATCATATATCTGCCCACAGTCATTCTTCATTCTTGTTTTATTCAGAGAAAATCGTGTCCAGTTATGTATTCCGCAGTACTTAAGCAGGTCATAAACCATCCTGCGGAGGGTGACCGTCCATACAATTTGCATTTGCAGAACTCTGCTCATTATGGTATATCCTTTGTACTCTGCCAGTGACTCCCAGGCTAGGTACACTATTTTCAACATGTACATGTTACCATAAATCATATGTTAGTAAGTGATCACTATGTCTTGGAGACCTTCAAAGTGTATTTAATTGGAAGCTTAAGCCAGCAAATAAATATGATTGTTATTCACCCTAAAAGTCACCACTCACATCTATGAATGTGTTTAGTTAAATACATAACGTAATGGGCATACTAAATTTTATTCTTCTACTACATTTGATGTAAGTTTATTCTTTTAACTCACATAAATTAAATTCTGTTCATTTTTGTTAATTCACGTACTGCATGCGAATATTTTTATTGTATTTAGGAATATGTAAATACAATACTGTTAAGTACAGTGCTGAATGTAAGTGAAATTAGAACAGATGCTGTGGAATATTATGAAATCAACGTTGTTTGAAGCACATAATTGGTTCTGGAAGGGACATAGATTGCAGAATCATATATTTTTAGTAACACTGATACTTGACAAAATTACAGCAAATAAATTAAAATCATGTATGCTAATTGTTTAGACGTAAATATATGTCATTTATTTGTGTATATATCATTAAGGCTAGAATATGGGACAAACTAATATCAAGAAGAATACCCAGCAAGCTCACATGAATAATTACAATTTATATAAAGGAAACAGAAACAATTTAATATACGAATACAAAATCAAAAAAATTTGAGACTATGCAGAGAGTAAGACAAAGAGATGTAATTTGTCTGCCTTTGTTTATTGTTCTCATGAATGATATTAACAAGGAATTTGTTCCAGAACTTAAGGAATTATTTATAGAATACCAGATGCAGCAAGTTGTCAAACTTTTGTTATGTGCATTTGCAGATGATACCAGAATATGTAGAACGTTAGAATGAAAAACAGATGTAGAGATTAGAAGTAAAGAAGGTTATTAAAGAGGAGAATCAGAATATCACAAGTGAGTGTACTTCTGATTGGAGAAATGGTCAAATTTTGTAAACATATTGTTACGGCATCACGAACAATCTACGTGTTTGTTGAACATTCCAGAGAGATCCAGAGTGTACGCATGTGGTGTACGTGCTTGTATATGCATCTACGAGAAACTTCTCAATGCCGCCAGCTGTGCGGACTGTGTCAAGGCCGCAGTTAATTACGTATTTCATACGCACGCTACGACGCAATTAGGAATCGTCTAGATATTCGACTGGCTATAAATACCGGTACTCAAACGACGTTCAGTTTAGTATGAGGCGAATTTTTGACTGTGCGGTTCGAGAGTATTAGTGCGATATATTTACAGAGCAGTTTGAGTTATTACTGTGTACGTTCAAGTAGTTATTAGTGAAGTGTTGCGTTTTATATTCGGACGGTATAATTGTAATACAGTTGAGTTTTAATATTAGTGGACATTTTATTGCGTGTGAACAATTTTCATTTGATTTGTTGTAGACATTGTGTTGTTAATTACGAATTGTTTAACGGTAAAAATTAAAGGTGTGATTAGTTACTTATTTTGTTTCCACTGTACCTACGACGATCGGATAGACCGTCGTAACAGTGGTGTCAGAACTGGGATAGAACGGTTAACAGTGGAAACAGTGGACTTTGTACAAGACGAGAGTAATACGTAATTAATCGGAAACAATGGATGCCAGTCAGATGATGGAAAATTTCCAGGCCCTGCTGTTGCAGACAGAGAAAAGACACCGACAGGAGGCGGAAGAAGCAGAAGAGAGACAGAAAACCCTCCTGCTGGAAGCAGAGGAAAGACACAGACAGGAGGCGGAAGAAGCAGAAAGATGACAAAAGCAAGAACGCAGGCAGGAAAGAGAAGAAGCTGAGGAACATCAGAAAGCACTAATGCTAGAAACAGAAGAAAGACAAAAAGAGGAACGTAAATGTGAAGCAGGTGACATCACAGCATTAATTCATGAACAAAAGCAGATGCAAGAACATACTACCGCAGAATTGGGTCTCCTACGTGGTGACGTAGGTGAATTACGAGGTGAGCTCAATAATCAGATTACCAGACTATCTGACGTAGAAGGATCCATGTCAAATAAAATAGCTAAAGTAGAAAAATCTGTCTTGACTGTGGAAGAAGTTTGTCAACAAAAATATCTGCAGTAGAAAACTCAATGGCAAACATAAGAGAACAAATTAAAATTGAAGTTGAACAGTGCATGAAGATTCAACCAAAACAAATTTATGAACAGACTGTACCAGTGATAAAGACAGAAAAAGACACAGAAAATAAGTTAATAGAGAAAGTCACTTTGCCTGCAGTGTGGACAGTTCATGTCAAAGCTCCAACCTTTGACGGAAGCAGTCACTGGGCAACGTACCTCCGCCAATTTGAAGCTGCTGCATGCGCAAATAATTGGACAGAGAAAGACAAGGCTGTTTCATTTGTTCTTGCATTAAAAGGACCTGCGGCAGAATTACTACAGAAAGTGCCACCTGACAACCAGAACATCTATGCCGAGTTGATAAAAGCTCTAGAATTACCCTACAGTGATAAACATTTGCGAGAGGTGTACTACGCTCAGTTGAGAACAAGACGACAACGTTCCGGGGAAAGTCTTCAAGAATTTGAAACAAGTATCGACAGATTGATTAGATTGGCCTATCCTGAAGCACCAGAAGACTTCCGAATAAGGTTTATGGTGCAGACATTTATTGATAGCATCGGAGATTGTGAACTTCAGCAAGTGTTATGAATGGCAAGACACCGAGATAGCTCAGAAGCTCTTGTTCACGCCCTAGAGTTTGAAGCTGCCAAGTCAGCGTCCTGCTACATTAATGGGTTTGTGCCATCACGTTGCAGTCAGAAGATCCCTGTATCACATTACCGTTACGATGGGTGCAGAAAAACAATGTTGTCGGACAAACAATTCAAAAGTACAAGAGAGTCACAACGATTTGAAAAAGACAGAAGACCAAAATGTTACAACTGTGGAAAACACGGTCATCTACAGGTAGACTGTTGGGAGAAGAAGATACCGAGAGAAGAGACTGATCGCACCAATTGGAGAAGTAAAGGCCCAGAACAGCACACAGTTTCCACGCTACATAAGATCAGTGGAAACTTGATTGTTAATGGATTTGCGGATGGTAAACCAACATCATTTACAGTTGACACGGGCGCAACAGTGTCCATTGTGCGCCCTGACTTAGTCTGTAACCGCCATCCTCTAATTAGCTCTTGTACAATACAGACTGTGACTGGAAGCCCCGTCAAGGTGCTAGGAAAGGTAGACGTACGTGTATGCCTGGGTCTTCTTGAGTTTAGCCACCAAATGCTCGTTGCAGACATTGTCGGTGAACTGATTCTTGGCACGGACATTATGAATGCCTACGGATTCATTGTGGACTTAGGAGAGAATGTCCTGAAGGTTGACCAAGAGAAGATAAAGCTTTGCATGGCTAAAATGACAGGGTCTACCAACCATTCGATTAAGCGAGTAGCATTAGTAGAAGAAAAAGTCAACAAGTCTGGTCAAGAGGAACCCTCCCTGTTGCAAGCGGAAATGGAGGAAGAACTAGCAGAGGAAGTACAAATAAGTATAACGACAAAAGAAGTGATTGGAAAGCCAACTATGGGTGTCGAGACAAAACTCTTGCTTGTTCCTGAGCTGATAGAAGCGCTCGAGGGTAAAGTGGCTGAGGATGAGGTTACGCAAGAGGTTGTTGACGAGAACCAAACAAACTTGGATCAGCCAGTGGTATTTAGGTCATCAGTACATGACGCAACTGGAGTGATTCCAGTGAAACTAGTGGTTGGGCGAAAGACTCGCATTCCTGGGAACGTGATGTTCGGATCACACGAGACTGAATTCGAAGAACGGGAAAATTATCCTTTGCAAGGACGTCCACCTAGATTGCCAGGTCGAGTATTACTTCGGAGACGGTTTGCCAGTTCGGGATGAACAGGCTTAAGGAGGGGGCAGTGTTACGGCATCACGAACAATCTACGTGTTTGTCGAACGTTCCTGAGAGATCCAGAGTGTACACGAGTGGTGTACATGCTTGTATATGCATCTACGAGAAACTTCTCGATGCCGCCAGCTGTGCAGACTGTGTCAAGGCCGCAGTTAATTACATAGTTCACACGCACGCTACGACGCAATTAGGAATCGTCTAGATATTCGACTGGCTATAAATACCGGTACTCAAACGACGTTCAGTTTAGTATGAGGTAAATTTTTGACTGTGCGGTTCGTGAGTATTAGTGCGATATATTTACAGAGCAGTTCGAGTTATTACTGTGTATGTTCAAGTAGTTATTAGCAAAGTGTTGTGTTTTATATTCGGACGGTATAATTGTAATACAGTTGAGTTTTAATATTAGTGGACATTTTATTGCGTGTGAACAATTTTCATTTGATTTGTTGTAGACACTGTGCTGTTAATTACGAATTGTTTAACGGTAAAAATTAAAGGTGTGATTAGTGACTTAATTGTTGTCTTGTACTTATTTTGTTTCCACTGTACCTATGACGATCGGATAGACCTTCGTAACAATATGAAAGAAATCTCCCCAAAATGAAAGGTTTTTAGCTGGATTATTCATGTGTGTGTGTGTGTGTGTGAGAGATAGTTATAAGTAGTGATGAAAACAAAATGTTTTCCATATATCACTGTATCGTAGTAACAATTCCTACATTAATATCAGTGAATTAACCTTTGTTCACATAACTGATACCAAAACAATATTAAAATTAAAATATGTAATTCAAATGGCTAATTACCTTTTTGTCAAATACAGTAATGTTCCCTAACCACGTTAAATCTTCAGATAATTGTGGACACAGAGACTTAGATACAACTGCTAATATAGACATATTTCTAGACTCTGATACTTTAATATCTTTCAACTCAAGTAGATCTGTAGTATTTATAATCCATTTATCATAAACTTGTAAATCAGGTCCTACATTTGCAATTAGTGTGTTACAGTTGTAACTGTTGTACACCCGTAAATGTGCTTCTCCTTGTGACGGTAATACAGCATATGATCCCTGTAAGCAGTAAACATGAACATTTGTTAATCACTATAATAAATTATTGTAAGGCACAGTTTAGCGAATTTAGAAGATATTAAATTATTTTTAGTACATGAAATGCCAACAAAATGCAATAACCTTACTACCAGGATATTACCTTATTCTTCTGTACAAATTTACCAACCTGACTACCAGACTATGAAGCAAGCAAAAACTACATCAGTAGGACTGATACTGTACTTACTAAGTGGTAATACTTATTACTTATGGCATGTCTTTATTAGGGTGGGTTTTGTTTCTGTTTTATGTGTTATTTAAACATCCTAGACAGCTTGTTTTTTTTACTTATTATTATTACTACTTACTTTAATGAGAGGACAATACTATTTATGAGTAGTACTATACTAATTATGAGTAATGTAAAAAAATAAAATTTTACAAAAACTGGATGTGGTGTTCTTCAATAAATATAATTGAAGAACAGCACAGTTATATTATTGTGGTATTATTTGAACAATTTAATACAAAGTAATAAATCTTATATCATATACAAATCTTATATTTCACAGTTCTATTATAGTGTATCATCTTCAATAAATTTTGATAAATATTTTTTAATATGTTGGCATCTAAGAAATGTTTAAAATAATATTGTTTCAACACTGGTTTGTTGTTGTACTACATTTGAACATTTACTTCTGTTTGTGTTTCATACTTTTTGCACAGAGTACCAGTAATGATTTAAAAAATATTTATAATTGTGTGTCATTAGCAGTGGTATATTGTGGCCTCCGTTGAGTGTATTGTAAATTGAGGTCAGTGATGTGAGACTAATTAATAGTTTACAATGCTATATGATAATTACCAATGAAGGCGATATTTGCCACAAAATTACATTATTACACACACAGTACACACACACACACACACACACACACACACATACACACACACACACACACACATACACACACACACACACACACACACACACACACACACACATTTACGTATATAATAATTTATATATGATATATGATAATTGTTAATATAGATGATGTCTACCATAACAATGATATTCACAGTATGTACATAGATGTATATAATTTACGTAAATTAGCTTTAAATAATTATGTAAAGATGTATTGTTGATCTTTTATTGGGAATAGAGAACAGATTGTAAATCTGAATATTTTTGTACAGTACTTCACACTGAATAATTTTCATAGTATAAATGGAACGTACCTACACTACTGGTTATTAGCAGTAACTGAGAGCATTTGTGTAGTTAGATATGTAATAGAGGATGTAATACTGACTATGAAGGAGCACAATACGGTCAGATGAGAACAATTAGCTTTGTCAGCTTATAAGTTAACAAACAAAATTGACAAATTAATGAACTCTAGTATATAAACTTTAAACAGAAAATGTATACATGTGATCTGTAAGTGTAATTTTGTAATTATGAAATGCATTGAATGTATATGTTATACACACACACACGTGTGTGTGTGTGTGTGTGTGTGTGTGTGTGTGTGTGTGTGTGTGTGTGTGTGTGTGTGTGTGTGTGTGTGTGTGTGTGTGTGTGTGTAGGACTTGCATTAATAAAAGATACACACATGGGAAGAATCTATATACGAGTACTTACATACAAAATTTGCCAGCCAAGCTATCAGGTTACTGCCTGATACGATTTTTGTATAATATGATAGTTGCTTACAAAATGCAGAATCATAACATGACCACAATAACCACCAATTTAATTATCTTGTTGTATTGTAAACAATACTAACTACCAATACTACCTTTTACATTATAATATTTTAGTACACCTGTCTGACAGGTAATGAATATTTACGATTAACTTACTCCATAAAATAAATCAATAACTTATTATTACAAATTGGAATTAACTTAGTTTTAATATTGTATTGTATTGTTCAACAATATCCTGTCTGTGTTTATCTAACCTAGTGAATTTTCTTTGTTTTGTTATCAGGTTTTCAGCAAGTGTCAACTAGCTGTTGCCAATATAGATGAACCAGTAATTAATTCTATTCATGTTTCATGTTTTTGCCTATTGTCATTGTCATATTGTGTTTTTTTTTTTCAGCATGCTCCATTACAAATAAAGTAATACTACATGCTATATATAAACTTATTACAAGCTGATTCTCAATACATATAAAGACAACTTCAGTATTACAACAATTACAAAGATTCAAAATAAACAAGAAAATTAAAATCAATCATTTACAATGATACAATGACTTAGTACTACATTATTAACATGTTAAAACTGTATGCATGTATGTATCGTATGCATTATGAAGCTGTTCGACCAATATGTAAGTTAATTCATAATAACAAACGCATACAATGATTCAAAATAGATAGACAAGCACAATAACAATAAAGACTACAAAGAATCAAAATCAATGTTATTAACATATTTAATAAACTGTCTAACATATTTTGATGTCAATTCACTTCTATTTGGAGGCCATCGTCCACCACTCCTTAGTACACTATTTTTGAAAACCCGTCTTTCTTCATTCAACATATTGCACTCATATAACAAATGCTCCACTGTTTGGTCACTATCATTGCAGACACATATTGGATCATCTTTTATTTTGAAACGATAGTAGTAGTCTCTAAGCCTGCAATGACCAGTCACCATTGTGGTAAAATTAGGAGACAGTGCAAACCTTGAGGACAGTCTGTGCTTCACACTAGGGAAAAACAACTTAGTCACCATTCCATTTAATGTTTGCTCCCACTCACTTTGCCACTCCATTAGGCTCACCTCACGGAATTTGTTAATCATTGCACTTTTTGGTATTCGTTCATAGCACACCATACTGCTACTGGACGCAGCTTCTTTAGCCAGATTGTCAGCCAGTTCATTACCATAAATACCCACATGTGCCTTAACCCAACCAAAATCAATTGACCAGTTGTCCGCCTTTAAACTTCTTAACTTATTCCTTATTTCTTCTATCAAGTAGCTATGATTCCTCGAGCTCCTAAGTGAGTCCAGAGTCACTCTGCTGTCGGTGTAAACAGCTGCCGTTCTCAAATTAGTTATAATATAATTTAATTCAGCTATCTTTTCCAGGGCCTTCAAGATTGCCAATTGCTCAGCCTGATTATTAGAGCACCCAACACCCAACTTATACTGCATCTCATATTTGAGCTCACCATTAACAAACAAGGCTATACCCGACCCAACCCCATTGTTGTGCTTACTGCCATCTGTATATGCTTGTACTGTGTATACTTTACTTTCATGGCTCGAGTATATAAGAACTGTATCTGCCGGATGAGGCCATTCCCTGAACGGAATTACTGTGTTCATCAAAATATTAGCACCATCATAACCTCTAGCAACTCTGTAAGCACTAACAATCTCTCTCAACTTTATTATTATTGGAGTCAGTCCTGTCAAAATGCACAAAGCGTCATGGGACACTGTACGATAAGCCTTCGCAATTTTAATATTGATGAGACGTTGCACTCTTTTGAACTTCATCTGGTTACTTTTCCTTTCTAATACGTCTATCCATACGGGTGCTCCATATGATAAAAGGGGGAGAATTTCCCCCTTATATATTGTTTTAAGTGCCTCATGTCCCAACCCCCAGTTTAATTTTGCAGATCTTGATAGCATATGAATCAGTTTTGTACACCTGTCGACCACATACTGGATATGCTCATTAAAATTGAATTTTGTGTCAATAATGAAACCCAAATATTTTAACTTATTAACTTGTTGAAGTTTTTTTAGGTAAATGCTTAATTCTGAATTCTGAAGTCTTTTACGAGAAATCAAGAGTATTTTTGATTTTTGTTCATTAAAAGAAACTTTGTTATTTGTAGCCCACTTTGAAATTTTTACCATCTCTAAATTGGCATAATTTTCAGCTTCTAAGAGAGACTTACCACTTGTTAACACAATTAAATCATCTGCAAAAGCTATAAGTTTTGTACGTTTAGTGAAGTCTAAATTGAGCAACGAGTTATACTGTATGTTCCAAAATCCTGGCCCACAACAAGATCCCTGAGGACAACCTTTACTGACATCCCTCTCCATTGATGTATTGTGAGTAGATAGAACTGCCTTTCGTCCACCAAAGTAACTCTGTGAGAGACAATACAAGTTCCTAGGACACTCGAATTGTTTAAGAATATTCAAAATACATGGCCACCACGCTGCATCAAAAGCGCCGTGGACATCAAGACTAACAAGAACAACAACCCCTTTCTCCACCAAACATCTTTCAACAAATTCCTTAACTGCCATAGCTGCATCCACTGTACTTTTCTGGGGTGTAAATCCATACTGATTAGACTGCATTAAATCTTTAGAAAACACGTGGTGCATAATTCTGTTTATAAGTAGTTTTTCCAATACTTTCGCTCCTACCTTCAATAAACTGATAGGGCGAAACTTTGAAACTTCAGTACTGTTCTCCTTGCCTGGCTTAACTATTGGTACTATTTTTGCTCTTTTCCATAACTTAGGAAAGACACCTCTTCTCAGACACTCATTATAGATTGCTGTTACAAACCGAGGAAATTTCATAAAAACCCGCAATAAAATGCCACTTGTTATTCCATCCTAACCAGGACACTTCTGAGGGTTCATGTTTTCCAAAACTCGCAAAACTTCTTCTTGTGAAAACTCTCTGTCATCTTGTACACTTATTGGATTCTTAATCTGATTCCTAATATGCCTATGATACTCATTATGCCGTCATCCACGGGAATAAAGTATTCCAACATACAATTCATAGTACCTTCCAAATCTGTTGTGAAGGAGCCATCCGGTTTTTGCAAAGTTGTTAAAGTGGAACACTTTCTCATTTTTCCAGCTGCCAAGCGATAAACCACATTCCAGGGATTCACTGATGGTGTTAAATTACAATATTGTTTTCAAGAATGTATTTTTTCTCTTCTAATACTTGATTGATACTTCTTCTTTTCCTCAAAGTAGTACATTTTCCGACATTCTCTCAGGACATTGTCGTTTCTAGTCCTTTGGTATCTTCTTCTTAATGCATTAATTCTTTTATGCATGACTGTGAGTGTATCTGACCACCATGGAACTGATCTGCCTCCAACAGTCTTCTGTAATGTTGTACGCTTCTTAAAAGACTTGTCACATGCTGTCTTTATGGTATCCTCAAATTTTTTCACGACTTGATCCACATCTTGCACCTCCGAAACCTTATACTGTAATACAATGTCCAGACTTCCTAAATCATTATTACACGTAGGAACATAAAACTTTTTAAGTATTTCTTGAAACAAATTCCGATCAAAAGCTTCATAGTTACTTTCCTTGAAGACATATCACAACCCCTGATACTGAAATTCTGCAACATCATAGTTTCCATGTACTATATTGAAAGTAATAATTCTATGGTCCGAACAGCTCTCTTCTTCACTGATCTTCCAGTCCTCAACTAGAGAAACCAGCTGATTATTAACTATAGTTAAATCAATATTACTTTTGCCATTCCGTGATTCAAAAGTTGTAAAATTACTTTCATCGTTCATTAAAAACAGTTGGTTTCCCATCAAAAACTCTTGTATCGCCCTACCTCTTCTATTGGTTAACAAACCATGCCACATTGTTGACCTGGCGTTACTATCGACAGCAATCAAAACGCCACTTCCCATTACAGAACACTTTCAATTTTATTAATATTAATTCCGACATCATCATGCATACCAAAATACATGCTCGCCAAAAAGAAGTTTTGACCACCATAAATTAAATGCAAAACGACGGTAACTTCATCTGATAGCTGGTTAATCATTAAACATGTAATTCGATCATTCATAATTACAACTTGGCTCTCTGTTTACCCGTACCAGCAGTAAACGTTCTACAATTCCTTGGGATCCCGACAACGTTATTTAAAATAACATATGGTTCTTGAATAAACAAAATGTCCACCCTTTGTTGTCGTATTATATCAACAATGTTATCTGTTGCCTGTCTGGAATGCTGTAAATTGATCTGCATGCATCGAATTAGGTTGTTCTTATCTAGATGTGTTGACCTTGCATTAGCAGTCCATAGAAATGGCATTAATAATCAATGTTCTGTTTATAGTTCCTTATCAGTTGTTGCAAACAAAAAGCTCTTATCGAAGGACAAATGACGCTCATTAACCGTATTATCCTTTATACGCTTATTTTAATTAATACAATTGCTACATTTAAACTCATTAGTTGATGCTTTACATTCACTCAGCTTATGGTCTCCAGCACACAAGGGGCATGTAAGATGATCCCCTCTGCACTCCTGAGCTTTATGATTAAACCCACTACATTTAAAACATCGCTTAGCAACCAGATAATCATCCACGTTGCATAATTGCCACCCGATTTTTAACCTATTACTTAAAAGCTTTTGTCGTGTTTGGGAACTAACTTCAACTACAAGATTCCTTATCTGTCGTTTGTTTTTAAAAATAAGCTTAGGTCGCAAGTATTCTTCATGTAGATTTAATTCAAAGTTTTGCATTATAATAACATCCCGAGCATTTTCTATGGAAATATCATCCGGTATATTGTACACAATCATTTCGGGATTACGGAGTTTAGGGACCGATGCTTCCAAAATACTTCCACATGCCTCATTAATACCATTGATAATAATGTCAATATCATTTTTACTACCAGATTCTATAACAACTCTACCATCCCTAAACGACCTTACAGCCCCTATTCCGACTTTCATTTGTATTGGATTAATTTTTGATTTTAAAACAGCTTTAACTGATCCAGCCGATTCGTTAAATTTAGATTTAATGACAACTTTAAATTTCTTATTTGAACCCTTCTCTCTACTACGCGCAATGTCAGAGTAAAGCTTTGGAGTTTGACCAACAGGTGGCGTAGGCTGTACACGCACCGACAATTCCTTCATAAAAGATACTCTTTCCATTTCCATTTTCTTAACCTTACATTCCAACACGTTAATTGTCTTCCCTTTCTCTTCCAAAACATTCATAACATCTGCAAAAACTCTTCTAAGCGTACTCATCGACTCCAAGATGACTTTCCTTAAATCATTCCGTAGATTACCACTCTTCTCCGTCACACTCACTAAGTTTTCAAGAGCACAATGTGTGTGTGTGTGTGTGTGTGTGTGTGTGTGTGTGTGTGTGTGTGTGTGTGTGTGTGTGTGTGTGTGTGTGTGTGTGTGTGTGTGTGTGTGCGCGCGTATGACTGCAACATATATTTTATGTTTTATTCAGCAAAATCCTTTCTAGAGCAGTAGAAATTCACACCACAGTGTATTAAATATAAGCAGCTAAAAAATTGTACGGTATCTGTCAACATAAAGATGCTTCATGAAACATTTTTCCTGATTGTACAATATATAGATTAACTTAAAATAGACTAACTAAAAATAAAATTATTTGTGGTTCTAAAACTGGAATTAGGCCTATATCAATTGTTTTCAATAAATGTATTCTTTGTATGTAATTACATCTTACCTGAATTCTAAATTCAAGTGTTGCTGAAATAACAAATGCTATTACTGCCAAAATTCCTCCCCAAGAAATTTTCTTTAATGAGGTATTTACCAGGTGAAGTTTTGATAGTAAGGGATAAATTATTGTTTCAAACAAAGGGATGAAAGCTAAAATTAAAACAGGATTTACAACTTGAGTTTGATCTGGTCTAATCACATATCCACCCCAAAGCTGACCATTCATGTGAGTTGCCTGAAACGTCCATCGTGAACCCTACACAAAACATTATTTTCAGATAAAAAATAACAAAAATTAATAGCTTAACAATATATACAAAATTAATTTAAATAGCTTTATATTTTAAATAATATATATAAAACATAGTGATCTGTGACAAACTACAATACCTGTTGCTCATATAGAGCCCAAAATAAAATTGTAGGGGTAAACAGGTAGATGATTGCCATTAATATCTTTGTTTCCTTAATCAGCTTTTTACTGTACTTATCATCAGCATATTCCAACCAGTGATTTCGTTTGTCTTTGCTAGTTAGTTTCTTGTACACTGCTCGCTGAAATTATTTAAGAGCATTGTAAGTACCTTGCTAGAAGAAACGTCAAACAAGATTTGCAGAGCAATTTATATGCCGATAAAAGAGAGAATGTTGTTCATAAAATATTCCAATATCCTAATCAGAAACTATAAGTATTTATAAACTTTTATATACGCATTATGTAGTTTGAATGTTTAATAAACCTTTTTACTTCCATGTTCCTTAAGGAAATGGAAGTATGGTGATGGCAAAAAAAATCGTGTTCGAGATTATTGCAGATTCTGATTGTACTACACTCAAAACATGAAAAAAAGTCATTTTTCGAAAAGTGTCTGTGTGTATGTCTGTCTGTCTGTGTGTCTGTAGATTTTTTTTCTATGGCAAACGATCACAGCCGCAAATTGAAACAGAAACAAATAATTTTTTGCGTACAGCCCTGATTCATAGAGTAGTCACAACCTATTGTTTTTGGTGAAGATCGGTTGAGGGAAAGGGATAGTTTACCAGCAATGGTTTTTTTTTCAAGGGTAATTTTTTTTCTATGGCACACGATAACAGCCGCAAATTCAAACAGAATCAAATAATGTTTTGCATACAGCCCTGAATTGTAGAGTTCTCAAGACCTTTTGGTGTTGGTGAAGATCGGTTATGGGAAAGGGGTAGTTTACCTGCAACATTTTATGTTTTAACAAGGGTAATTTTTTTATGACGAACAATAACTGGCGTAAATTCAAACAGAATCAACTACATTTTTGCATACCTTTTTGAATTATAGAGAACTCAAGAGGTTTGTTGATTTTGTTGAAGATCGGTTAAGGGAAAGGGGTAGTTTACCAGCAACGTTTTGTGTTTTAACAAGGGTAATTTTTTTTTGACAAACGATAACTGCCGCAAATTCAAATAGAATCAAATAATTTTTTGCATGATATCCTGAATTGTAAAGAAGTGAAGGCCTGTTGATTTTGGTGAAGATCGGTTAAGGGAAAGGGGTAGTTTACTGGCCACTGTTCATGTTTTAACAAGAGTAATTGTTTCTATGACGAACGATAACTGCCGCACATTCAAACAGAATCAATTATTTTTTTGCATGCATCCCTGCAGGACTGAAGGTCTATTGATTTTTGTGAAGATCGGTTAAGAGAAAGGGATAGTTTACCTGCAATATTTTATGTTTTAACAAGAGTAAAGTACTTAATTTTGATAAACAAAGTATCCTGATAAGAAGCTCATAACAATCCACTCTAGAAACGTAGATGAAATATCTATAAATGAAAAGGCTATTTGAACGGGGTGGGGGTAATTTTCTATTAATAAAAATTATAGTTGAAGAGGGAGGGGAGAATTTTTTATATGTGTACTACGTTATCAGCAACAAAGAAGTAGATTTTTTTTAAAATTCCTTCCCGGGCTGTTTAGCCGTAGTTCAATGTTTTCTGCAGAACCAGACGTTTAGGCAATGCCATCGACTGCCATCATCAGTGAAAATCGAGTGCGAAAACGTGGTGAGGTGGTATACGTTAGTGACCACAGTACTGTGGTTAAGGCTGAAGCAATAGAAAGAAGTAATTTCTATGGAAATATTTCATTTCGAATATGATTTTAAATATAAATCTTAGAACATGGAAGTCATGTATGGATCTCCATACAGATATTTTATATGGTAAAAGTGTAAATATAATTATAAATTGTGTGTGTGTGTGTGTTGCAATGAACATACTAATTGCATATGGACTGTAGCAGAGAATAAAGCATATTATAGAATATAAAGACTAAATATAATTAAATTACTACCGACTCGGAACAAAAAGTTTTTATGGGTAAAAACGTAAACGTTTTACCTTATAGCCTGAATCAGTTTTTGCATATTATAAGCTTCATCAGAGGCTGTCACTGGGAGCGCTGTCCGTCTTGTTCTTGGTGACGGTGTCGACTTTTGAAGGATCGATGTTTGTGTGTGGGGGGGGTGATATGTTCAAATAATGCGTGTAATTTGAATTGTGTCTGTTCACTTAGGATGTAGTTTTTGTGTTTTTGTGTGTTTGTATATTTCCAATTGTTCAAGAGTGTCTAATTTTCAGCCTTTTGTGTGTATGTGTAGAATATCCATGTTATTTTCGATGTTTTTGTATGTATGGTTTTCTACAGTGATAAGACTGTAATGCGCTCCCAGTGATAAGACTTATAATGACAGCGCTATAAGGTAAAACTTTTATGTTTTTGCCCATAAAAAGTTCGTGTTCTGAGTTGGTAGTGATTTAATTATATTTAGCTAATCAACAGACACGTCATGGACAACGAAATCCAAGAATATAAAGACACTGTATGAATAAGTAGAGATTGAAGGTTTGGAACTGTAAATTAGTTGATGAGGAACATTGTAAAATATTTTAGTTTTAAGTGTTTTTAGACTAGTAAAACAATGTTAAGAGCAGGAAGATGGTGAGTAAGGATACTTAGTTGAGTGTGTAGTGAGCATGTGCAAGGTTGCTTAATTATTTAATGGGATTTTCATAAACAACACATTAATGTAAATAACTTTCAAGGTATGGGAATTTTTGGAATGGGACTTATATAAGAATGTTCACAATAAAGAGACTTAACTGATGACAGTACTTGTTCTAAAAATTAGTAACTAAATGTATGCATTTTCTAAGTAAAACGGTTTTATGGCCCACAAAATCCATAAAATATTTCAGGTTTTTTGAACAGGAATTGTTCTGTTTGGGACCCTTCTTGGAACAGAACATTTATTATCTTCTTGGATTTCGTTGTCCATGACGTGTCCGTTACTTAACTAAATATAATTATTTCACTACGACTCGGAACACAAAACTTTTTATGGGTAAAAACATAAAAGTTTTACCTTATAACCTGAACTGGTTTTCACTTTTAAAAAGCTTCTTCAGAGGTTGCTGCTGCTAGCACTGTCCGTCTTGTTGTTGGTGACGGAATCGATTTTTGAAAGATCGATGTTGTGTGTGTGGAGTGTGATATGTTGTGTGATTTGAATTGTGTCTGTTCATATAGGATGTCGTTTTTATTTGTTTTTGTGTGTTTGTATATTTCCAATTGTTCTAGAGGGTCTAGTTTTCGGCTTTTTGTGTGTATGTGTAGAATGTTCATGTTATTGTCGATGTTTTTGTATGTGTGGTTTGCTTCAATTAGGTGGTTTGCAAAGGTGGATTCTGTAGTGGAGTGGAGTGCCTTTGTGTGTTCAATGTATCTTTGTTTGAAGCTACATCCTGTCTGGCCTATGTAGAATTTGTTGCAATCTGAGCAGTTTAGTTTGTAAACACCAGGTAGATCGAATTTGTTTTGTGCTTTGTGTGTGTGTGTGTGTGTGTGTGTGTTTTGATAGTGTGTGTTCTGTTTTGTTTGTAGTTTTGTATGCGATTCTGTTTCCTGCTTTTTTAAATTTGTGTGCTATTTTTCAGTCTGGTTGTTGATGTATGTTAGTGTTATGAATTTGTTGTTTTCTGTCTTTGTCTGTTGTTTGTTTTGTGTAGGAGTTTATTCACTATTGTTCTTTTGTATCCATTGGATTCTGCTAGATATTTTATCATGATTAATTCGTCTTTGTAGTCTTTTTCATCTAGTGGGATGTGTTTAGTCTGTGTATAATAGTTCCGAAGGCAGCTAGTTTGTGTTGTATTGGGTGACTGGAAGAGTTGTGTATTAGTGTGTCAGTTGGTCGGTTTTCTGTATATACTGAATTTGTGCCTGTGTTCAAATTTTGAGATGGAGAGGTCTAAGAAGTTTATGCTATTGTTGTGTTCATGTTCGACAGTAAAGGTTATGTTTTTGTGTATTTTGTTTATGTGCTTTTAGTAACTGTTCACATTGACCTTTGTTTCCCCTGTATAGTATTAGAATGTCATCAACATATCTGTGCCAATATAGTATTTTATGTGAGTGTCTGTCATTGTTTGTGAGGATTCTTGTTTTTTCTAAGTGTTGGAGAAAGACCTCTGCTAATATGCTGGATATGGGTGAGCCCATGGTAGACCGTCGTTCTGTGTGTAAAATTTACAAATACAAAAACATTGAAAATAACATGAACATTCTACACGTACACACAAAAGGCCGAAAACTAGACACTCTAGAACAATTGGAAATATACAAACACACGAAAACAAATAAAAACAACATCCTAAATGAACAGACACAATTCAAATCACACGCATTATTCGAACATATCACACCCCACACACACAACATCGATCTTTCGAAAATCGATTCCGTCACCAACAACAAGACGGACAGTGCTACCAGCGGCAACCTCTGAAGAAGCTTTTTAAAAGTGAAAACCGGTTCAGGTTATAAGGTAAAACTTTTACGTTTTTACCCATAAAAAGTTTTGTGTTCCGAGTCGTAGTGAAATAATTATATTTATTTATTATCTGTAAGAAAATCATGGAAGGGGGTTACCAAAGAACCAATCAGATTACGAGAAAGTTATTTGTAGAAAATGACTTTGAATGCAATGATCAATCTCAGAATTGACAATGAGTAAACATGATGCTGGTCCAGATGATCAGTCTGTCAGTTGCAAGAAATGCACATTAGAAATTCCTGTTACTGTTACTGTGAAAGTTATTTTACTTAAGTGCTATCCACAAAAGTTCAAGATATTCTAATTGGGGTATACAGAAGTTGTCTGGAGGTGCAAGTTGAATACACCAGAAGCAGTAACAGTATTGGTTCACGGTGAAAGTGTATGTAACTGTGCCCATGAGAAATATCTACACACCTGACTGCGATCCTGAAGCTGGGCAGAATGTATCAACCCAAGTATTTATCCTTATAGGATCAACTTGTTGTTTCACAGATATGCAGTCAACATTAAAGGGAAGTGAACGTAATTAATTAGGTATAATTATAAACAACTTATTTAAAAGATGGACTCTGTTATATCAGTAAAGACTTTATAGTTTAAATAAGACAAAAGAACTTTTTAAATATTAATTTATTTCACTGCAACCTTATAAAAAACGTATTTAAAAGATGGACTCTGTTATAAAGACTTTATAGTTTAAATAAGATAAAAGAACTTTTTTAATATTAATTTATTTCACTGCATAGAAAATAAATGTTAGTTTGTGTTACAGAGGTCAACAGATACAGATTAATTATTTTTTATAAACTGCATTAAAAGCACAGTAGTTTGTGAGAAAATAAGGTAACTCCACTTCATTCCAATAACATATATCTCAACTACCTATTCTATGTGACACCAATACATTGTAATATACAGTATTAACTATTTAAATAAAATACTTTAATTAAATATTTTTGTTTTTAAGCGTCCAAGTTATAAAAATTCTATACACAGTGACATTTAGAGAATTGGCAAAAAGTTGCTAATGATTGGTTGATAAACTAAGGCCTTTCATGGGGCAAGGACCTTCTCAGAAAGAATGGAATGAGTTGGTGATTCAAGTCACTAATTGGTTACAAACTCATTGGTAATGCTATTCTGCATACAAAGTTATTCAATGGTAAGAAAAACTGGTTTTTGAGTTTTGTTCACTGGAGAGTGAAGATGAGTATTTGTGGTGTACAATACTCGTGTTGCATACAGAGTCTAGTGATGAGGAAAGTATGATTCTACATTATTATAATGGATGAAAGAACAAACAAAGAAGATTTTGGTTTCATTCATATATAAAAACAAAAACACTCAACACTCAAGTGAGGATTTTTGTAGCAGATAAAGAAATGCAATAGAATTCAAATTTATTGTATTCTGCCAAATGTCAAAACAGTCTTATTTAGTACAGTTAACTGTTCCTGTCATGTGACAAGAAACAAAAATGTGACAGAGAATGCATGAGCAGTGAAATTATTGTACAGTGTAAACTAGAAGGTTTAGTTAAAAATGCTTAGGTCTATAAATTGCACACACACACACACACACACACACACACACACACACACACACACACACACACACACACACACACACACACACACACACACACACACACACACACACACACACACACACACACACACACACACACACACACACACACGTGCGCACGCACGCACACACTATAAACACACACGTCCATTCTTTTTCCATCAAGTCTGCTGTGGAGTAGCCTGTTAGTTTTTAATTATAAAAAAATAGAATATTCCTCCACAAATTTAATATTAAAAGTCTTCTTAGGGGGCTGATTTATTATCAGTAGAGTAGCTTAGTGACAGGGACACTAAGTCACAAAGAACTGTTAGGTAATGTCACTACGGTATGAATGGATTACAAACTAGTCACTGAACAGTAATACCATGTGCAGAAACCAAAAGTATTACACAGAAAGCGACTCGAAAGCTATTCATAAGTAACTCGCACATCACCAGTTCCTTTTGAGTAACTCTGTATACTGATGTCTTATACTTTATATCTGAGTAGAGACTTAATAGCTTAGTACATTGATGAGATTATTGTTACGACGGTCTACTTGATCATCGTAGGTACAGTGGAAAACAAAATAAGTACAAGACGCCAATTAAGTCACTAATTACAAGCTTTAATTTCCACAGTTAACAGTTTGTAATTAACAACACAGTCTCTACAACAAATCAAATAAAAATTGTTCACACGCAATAAAATGTCCACTAAAATTAAACACAATTGTATTACAATTATACCATCCGATTATAAAACACAACACTTAACTAATAACCACTTGAACGCACGCAGTAATATCGCCCGATAATAACTCGAACTGCACTGTTAATATATCACAGCTATACTGAAAACTAAGGCCGCTGCCGCAATGTATTTATACCTCCGCTCACAAACCAGAACGTTCCAAATTGTGTCTTAGTGCCAGTGTGAACTGCGTAATTAGCTGCGGCCTTGACACAGTCCGCACGGCTGGTGGCTTCGAAAAAACTCTCGCGAAGGTGTTGACAGTCACGTATGGCACACACATTAGAGTGAGATTCTTCTGGCACATTCGACAAACACATAGACTGTTCTGTAATGTCGTAACAGTATAATACAGTGGTTCTGTTTATGATTTATAAGACTTTATCTGGGTGGGCCACTCTGTAAGAATTTTGTGCATGGATACAAGTTCACAATAGAGTAAAAACTACACCACATGTTTTTGCTATGAGAATGTGTGTGATACACAATTGTGAATGCACAATCTATTATTAGAGTATATTGACTCCAGTATATCATTTCCATGCACATATATTTTTAGTCTTGTCAAGTATGGAAGTAAGCAATAAAACTGTCATAATAGTACAAACACATAATGCATTAAAACACTCTTATTATTTAATAGAATTAGTTTTACTAAACCATTAATTCTTCTATTATTTTGACTGACCACAATACTATATTATCTACTATTAGTGTGACAACTTTCTGGCAATTTCCTTTCAAACTGCTGTTAGTTCAAAACAGGCATTGAACTGTTCGTCATACTGGCCTTAAATATGGTTCTGATCTTTCAAAGCACAGAAATGACTTTTCATAGGACTCACAGGACAAAGCTGATACAGGAATAGTAGTGACTGTTTGGGCTAACTTGTTCACTTTGGCAAACAGAAATGACAGTGCAGCACAAGTAGCTCGAGCTGATTTATTCCATCAGAGCTGCTGAATTGAAGATGCACATAGTGGGGGTACCCAAGCATGGGGAATTCACTGTGTTGAAATGTATGATATGTGGTAGGCAATGGATTACAGGAGATTAGGATGGTTGTTGATTCATTTGGGGTTCGTGTGAAAAATGCCTGTGGTTGATTGTCAAATTGCACCCAAGGTTGATGGTAGACCATACCGTCCAGCTGACAGATATGTTGGAAGGGAAATTCCTGGCCTTTGCAAATAAATTAGTTGCTACCGATTGGATGGAATCCTATACAAAAAGGAACACGGATGCCCCAATGTAGAACATCACTTTTGACATACCACGAAGTCTCAGATAACAATGCCGCTTACAATGCTGGGCTTGTTGGTGGGTGACAGGAGGGGCCTCTGTTGACAACCACCAAGTGGCTATTCCACAAAACCATGGGGAAAATTTTGGCTCTGATGCCTCGAGCCTTCTCATGTTTTTCAGGGTGTCTGTCACGAAGATGTTGAAGTTGGGGTTGTCTAGCTGAATGCCCATGATTCAATCCGCTGGGTTGGCATGTGGAAGGTGAACTTACCTGTAAAGCAGATCACTTCCTACTAGACTGTATTGACTGTAATGTGTCACTTCCACAACCAATGCGAAATGCCCTGCTGACATTGCACCATTCTTGGAGACAGCGGCTACAATGGAACATTGTGTCATCAGTAAAGAGGGACAACCTAAATCTGGGATATACTGCAAGGTTGTTCTATGTACAAGGTACATAATGGGCCAATGACAGGTCCTAGAGGGACATCTGCAGTGATAGAACAAACCCAAGAACATGACCCGTCGACGCTCACCCTGAAGGTTCTGTCGATTAAATACAGCTGTATGAGATGCACTGTGGATGGTAGTACTGGTGTGTAGATTAGTTTGAAGAGTAGATCCTCATGCTTGTCTTGTTGAAGGGTTTGCCCATGTCCAACAAGACAGCACTTATGGACTGATGATTGTTGGTAGAATCTGCTAGCTGGGAAACTACCCTCTCTAGCTGAAGAAGAGTTGAGTGTCCCTGCCAAAACCCAACCTGCTCCTTGGCAGGTGGTGTGTCCACCAGGGGCCAGATACAGATCAACAGGAGCCACTTAAATACCTTCAAGATTGCTGACAAGAGTGATATCAAATGATAGCTTTCCAGAAACATTGGTGGATGGTAGGCTTCTTGGGTTTCATAACCATAATGATATCCAGTTTTTCACAGTCTTTATCAATGGATAAAACAGTGTAGTCTCATCATGTTTGTTACTTTAGAGTTACATGATTTCAAACTATCTATTCTGTGTTCTACTTGAAGGCTTTTTATTTAAAAACAAATGATTGCATCAAAACGTATGCTTCAACTTAGTAATTGCCTGATGTCGCATTAGTGCACAGTATTACAACAAGTTCACACCTTCTAACAAAACTAACACTACCTCTATTCATTATTACATGAACAGTATACACATTAAGTACACGTTTAAAAAGATCGTTGCACTAGCACAGTATGGTGGTTGGTATTTCTACGAGTCTCTACAAGTTCAAGAAACAGAAACTTCTTTTATTTTGCTACTTAAATCAACAAGATTTTCAATTCATAATTGTTTCTACATTTTCAACAAGACTTTAAAATTAAATATCGTGAGTCAAAATATTTGTTTTTTTTCAAATGCATTAGGTCGGGCAAAATTTATTCTACGACAGGTGAGCCCCGTCATCTCTATGGGCCTGCTTATAAAGTGTAATGCTTCTATCGTACACCAATAAATTTAATACCAAAATAAAGTTATTTTGAAAACAGACCATATTACATAATCTTATTACAACCACAAACACAAATCAAATGGGTGCACGTTACATTTGCTCAAAAAAACGTGCATACTATATGCTTAATAATAAGCTGTAGACTATTGCTTTGCTACATCATCAATTAAGTTATTTTTTGTGCTCAGTTTGTAGTTATAAAACTGCTTAGCGTCATCCAGTATTTTAGTAAACAGGCTTGTGCCGCGTTTTGGAAAACGCGGCGATGTTCCGATGTCTATATGGTGATTAATTAAAGTATTTACGTATTTGTCGACGCGACAGAAGTTGTCCTTTGGTACGGTCAGTTGGACTTTGTCATGCTGTATTGCCCCTTGTCCGCCCGACTCGCGCGCGCCCTATCTATGTTACTACGGTTTTTTCAACAGCCGGTTTATTCAGTTCGACTTTAGCTATCAGCGCCTCACATTCTAGTCCCCGGCTGGCAGAGTAGATTGAACAGTTTTCGTCTCCCAGCTTCTTCTATGAATAAGTAAAAGGCTACGTGACCTCCGGTAAGTCCATTAAAATATGTATTTTAATTATTTATAAAAACACATTGGTTTTATTTAATATTAAAGTGGATGCGTTGAGATATACATTGTAGTGAATCCTTGAGCACATGGCGAGTTTCAGGTTATAATTAGTTTTATGTATGCTTTATCTCAACCCTGGTTAATTGATTGTAACGTTAAGGATATATTTATGTTTTATATTAATCTAGTAATGCTTCTACTAAATTAACTAAACTAAGATGGGGCGTAAGTCAGTAATTTTCTGATATCTGTATATGTCACGGACTTGTTAAAAGTTGCCAATTCCTGTAAGTGCGTCATGAAAACTTTTGCATAAAGGTTAATTAAAATTATCATTATTATGGAGTGACTATATTCAGACATATTCTATATTAACATATTTAATGGAGTTATTTTTTTTTAAGTGATTTACCACATTCAATGGGATTCTTGACTTAGGCAATTTTTCGAGTTTATAAACCGGACAGTCCATGCTATGTCAGTGGGTAAATGTGGTAGTGTGTGTTTCATGAACTTATGAGTAATCCCAGATATAATTGTGCAGGGTTTCCGAGGTAGCCGGGAATCTGCCCCGCTCTGGAAGGATGGCCGAACAACTGCCTCAGGCGATGTAATTTTAAAACCTTCGTCAGCTATGTCAGCCGGAGGGATGGACTGGACACACACTACTGAGCCCTCAACATACACCCTTCAAACCAGGTGATATTTAACCATGTTAAACTAAATCTTGTGGCCAAATAACTCTGTGAGACTTTCATGAAACGCTCCAGTTTTGACAGTTATTTCCGGACAATGGGTGGCATGTTTTAATTGCAATTTGTAAGGCTTACGCCTCCTCTATTACTATCATGTATATCTCGTTTTGAGAGTGAAAACTCGGCCGGGGTCACGCACTGCCCGGGTCGAGGGGAGTTTGGTAGATAGAGTTGAATCTCATTCTATTTCTGTTCTAAGCATGTTGGGATAATTATGTTAACGATTTTGCTCCATCTGGACACGTGTGTTATTATTCATTCATATCTGGGGGTGGTTTTAAACCGTGGGCGACTCCCGTTGGAGACGTCCACTGCAAGTCTGTCTGTGTCAGGTCTTGCTAGATCCCGTCCGATGCCTGACCCTGCCGGTAGTCAAGTTTTGGAACACTGTGAGCTGACTTAATACTTTTATGACTTAGATTCCGTATTACAAATTCTGTTCCACTGTTTAGCTAATTTGCACACTTTAAAATTACCATTGTCACAGTTTGTATTTACCATAAAAAAAAAATCTTTGTAACGATAATTGTAATTGCTCGCTATAACAATTAGTTAACCATAAGAACACACAAGATTGATCAATGTCAGTTATGAATACTCATGGTGGTCAAGTTCCACTATTTTTCCATATTCTGTTTTGAAAGTAAAAGAAATATAAAATGCAGTTAGGTAACCGGACATCCATGTTAACCTTGTGATGCTACTCTTCATTATGGTAATTGATGGGATTGAATTGATAATTAAATATCGGCAGGGGATTTGTGCGCTGGCCGCGTGGCTTACAGAGAACATTCAGTTAACACTTATCTTGTTAAAACTTGGGGGCATGTCTGCTCCACGCCTGGGATATTTTAATTGAAGTTTTGGGGAGGGGGTTTTAGTCACCTATTAATTAAACAGTAAGGGGGGCCGGACACTTGGTCGGAATAAGGGGGTTATGGGTGTTGAACAAGATTTTTACATGCGCTGATAACCAGGGTGAACATGTGATGGGTTATTTAAATATAAACGTTTGTTGATGTTAATTATATGTGTGTGTTGTTTTACATAATTGTTGCTTGTCATATTGATTATGCCTGTGTATATTTCTGTATATTTATGCCTTGTTATAAAAAGTGATTACTTGCAGGTCGAAACTGTGTGCCATTTTATAATTGTATTATTTTATAACTATAATTTGTTATTTATGTAACATTCCACGATTTGTTAGTCAATGATGGTTCAGCTATTAATACTCATTCAATACTTAGTGCTGTTAATAGTTATTATTCCTTGTTCAACTTTGGCAAGGCACATATTAATGAAATTATATTTAACGATCAAAAGACTTATTTATCTTGCCTTTAGAGGCTCATATGTTGTACTAACCAAGAACAATAAATTGTTGTTGTTATCTTAAGTTCAGTGTTTCATTTGCAAGTCCCATCATACTGGACCCAGCCCAATTTTAGCTTCTCTAGGAAGCGTAGAGAGGTAACAAATGGTAGATCAGAGCGTGGTTCATTCTAGGCTTGAACCCTTGGGTCCTGGTGTGTGATGGGGCTTGCAAACTTGGAGATAGTCTGGCAAATAAAATGGCACTTAATAGTTGACATGAAATGTAGAAGTATATATGTTTTTTTTATGAATTATTGTTAAATGTTTTGAATTGTAAATCTGAGGCCGCCACGGGCACGTGTTGTAGTTGGGTTGTTGTTTTGAAATTGGACATTGCCGGGGATCGCGTGGGGATGGGTTCCCGTATTTATTTTTTGAAAGTAATTGCGCGTGCGGTTAGTGGGATGCGGTATGGCCCGACTGGAAGTCGGTATCGTCCGATTGTATGGTGACAATGTTGTAGTCAAAATGTCGTATATTGTGGTTAGTGTTAGGTGGTGTGGATTGTATGTTGGTGTTAGTGTCTGATGTTGTTTCTTCTTGAGTCTGGCGACTGACGGAGAGTTAGTTCTGGAGCGGGGCAGGTTTTCGCAGCGCTAGGAGCCCGGGGGTCTACTCAAAGGAAGGACAGTACTTGAGTTTTTCCGATTCTTGTTAAAATGTTGTTGTGGGTTGTGTTTGTGTTAGGTGTTTAGTGAGAATTTGTTTTATGATTGTTTGTTTTGCATTGTGCAATTCTGGCGGCGGTATGCTATCAGGAGTTGCCCCACCCTCTTACAGGCGTTCTCCAGAAATTTCCGGTGGTGGATGGATTTGATGAGGACCACCTGTTGGTTTTCTTGGACCTGGTCCTGCAGGTGGCTGATTTCCCAGGGGTGTCCGATGGGGAGGTCTTGTATCTTATATACCCGTATTGTCGGAGTACGTTGGCTAATCTGGTCACCAAGGCTTTGCGTCGGGGTGACAGTGTTGATGCTTTCCATGGGGAGGTGTTGGACTTCTTCCTACCCGTTCGACGACGCGCCAAGCTTGAGTTGGAAAGATTCTATCGCCCACAGGCCTACGGAGAGGCGTTAGGAGACTTCGTGCGCGATATACGGAAAGCGGCCCGGGTGTTGAGATTGGGGTTGCCGGAGACGGAAGTTATCCAAGCAATTCTACAAGGACTGACTCCCCAGGAGAGATCTCGTTTGGCATTCGCAGATCGTCCACGTTGTTTTGCGGACCTTGAGCGACTGTGTGTGCTTTCAGGAAAGGTCAAGGAGGTTGACGAGTCCCGGGGAAAAGAGGCTATCGATGTCCAATACTCCAGCGGTTCCTCGGGAAGAGCCAAAAGGGACAAACATGGTGGTTGGAGGAGAACACAAAGGACTGTTAGAAAGCCTGAATATTCCGGAAGTGATGGAGGCTACAAGGGGGTGGCAAGTGTGAAGACGGTAACAACAGCTACAGCACAGAAAACAAAGAAACATGAAATTAACAGGGGAAAAAGAAATTATGTTAGGGAACAGACAGCGGCAAGTAGGGAGCCTGTACCAAGGCGTTATCCCTATTCGGAGAAAAAGGAAACTTTAAAGGTTCCAGAGGAAGTACAAGTGCCCAAGAGAGTAGTAGATGAAGAAAAGGAAGCAGAAGTAGAAGAGCGGAATGACTTTGTGGGAACAATACAAGAGGATAAGAGCGCGTCAGTTAATACTGAATTACCGGACTCAAAGAGGACGTCATGGTTGAATCCAGAGGCCGCAGAATTTGTTCCGGTATTTACATCTCGGTTCGTGAGGGATCCAGAGCCTGTAACATCACCATCGCCAGTCGAAATTAATTTAGTCATTGCACATGAACCTGGACAGCTGGATTCCAGGGTGGAAGATGTTGAGGACGTTGTGGTTGCTGAAGGTGGTCAAGGAGTGGAATCGACAGAAGAGTCAGAAGAGCGGTCTGCAGATGCTGCGCAGGTGAGTATAGTTGTAGGGGTTAGGGAGACTGTAGAGTCTGAAGTTGCAGATGGACACAGGGATGTCCGGGCTGCGAGTGTTTCTGAGGTTGTGGATGGACAAGGGGATGTCCATGCCGCAAGTGAGGTAGAAGTTGAGGAGGAATTTGGGGGCAGCATTGTAGAGTTTGTGAGTGAGAGTGATGTAGTGTGTGAGGATGTGCAGACGCCTTCTGTAAGTAGTGTTGAGGATTCCGAGGAATGGAAGGAAGTTTCAGGTGGACCAGGTGAGCAACAAGAGGAGGACGAGGATGTGCAGTGTTCAGATGGTGGTAGTGGAAGTGATGGCGATGACGTTGGTGATGAACGTGTTGATGAAAATGAGATCGGAGAGGAGGTTGAAGCTGGATCAGAGGAGCAACGGGAAGACACTGAGGAGGCGCAGTGTCAGGAGGTTGCTTTGGATTATGTGGACGAAGAAGGGGAAGTTGTAGAAAAGGAAGAAATTGTAGCAGAGGAGTTAGACGATGAGCATAATCCAAGGCGGAGTGAAAGTAGTGAGGTAAGTTGCCTTGATTCTGATTCCGAAGAAACCAGTCAGTACAGCTCAACACGAGATAATTTCTTAGAGAGTGGTGTCCGAAAGGAGCGAATACCTAAAGTGCGGCATAGAAAGGTAAGAAGCAGAGGTTAGGGTAGCAGGTAGATGTTTCCCACAGTCCCAGTGGGGTTCGTCTACTTCAGGGATGCGCCCCTGCCTGCGCGAGCCTTGGTTTTCTCCATTTGTCCTTATGTCTGGAGGGAGCCGAGTCCTTACCTTCAGTCCCTGCCCATGACCGTAATCATCCTTGACCATCCACCCTCCGATTTTCCTAACCTTACCCAGAGAGACAAAAAAAAAAAAAAAAAAAAAAAAAAAATCTATCAAACGGAGTTAGAGAGAAACTTAGCTTGTGGTCCCCGAGATCGTCAGTTTCCCCTGTGTTAAAGTTTAGATGGAGTGATGGTGTGCTGTTGCTGATTGTTAATAGTTGTTGAGGTTGATGTTGTTCATTATAGGGTCCGAGCCATGCCGCATTCCCCGGTTTTCCTGGTGTTATTTTTTTTGTTGCGAGAGAAAGTTGTGTGGACGGTGCTGTAGAGAAGTAAAACCCCCTCGAGTTATGGTGTATTTGTTGAGTTGAGATTGGATTAATGTTCGTGTGCCCTAGGTGCGGTCAGAATAAGGGGGTTATGGGTGTTGAACAAGATTTTTACATGCGCTGATAACCAGGGTGAACATGTGATGGGTTATTTAAATATAAACGTTTGTTGATGTTAATTATATGTGTGTGTTGTTTTACATAATTGTTGCTTGTCATATTGATTATGCCTGTGTATATTTCTGTATATTTATGCCTTGTTATAAAAAGTGATTACTTGCAGGTCGAAACTGTGTGCCATTTTATAATTGTATTATTTTATAACTATAATTTGTTATTTATGTAACATTCCACGATTTGTTAGTCAATGATGGTTCAGCTATTAATACTCATTCAATACTTAGTGCTGTTAATAGTTATTATTCCTTGTTCAACTTTGGCAAGGCACATATTAATGAAATTATATTTAACGATCAAAAGACTTATTTATCTTGCCTTTAGAGGCTCATATGTTGTACTAACCAAGAACAATAAATTGTTGTTGTTATCTTAAGTTCAGTGTTTCATTTGCAAGTCCCATCATACTGGATCCAGCCCAATTTTAGCTTCTCTAGGCTCTTGCCTAGTTCTAAATAACTTGTAACCTCTCTTTCAAAACTAACAAGCAAGGAGATAGAAAAAAAATAAAATAAATAAAAAAAAAATAAAAAAATAAAAAATAAAATAAAAGCGTAGAGAGGTAACAGGCTTATGATTTTATTAATAACATTAAATTCTTAACAGTAAAATCTTGTCAGTAAATCATTTCCTGCTCACTACACTGAGCTTTATCACATAATGTACTACAGCCACTCCACTGGGGGCAGAAAGTGAGGCAATAAAATTTTGGGCGGTCCAGGCCCACCTATGGTACAGACCATGTGTGGAATTATACGACTAACTGCAAGGCTTTAGGAAGAATAGGAATCAGTAACTGGAGACACCTGGCAGGAAGAAGAAGTGAGTAAATGTGAATAATGGTGGAAGCCAAGGTTCGTGCAGGACTGTACGAGGTGCTTTCACTGTAGCAGAAAGAAGAAGAAGAAGAATGAGGAAGAGGAGAAGATATAAACTGCACTCTCTTGGAGTCACAGCTTACATGTGCTGCAAATCAACCCATATTGTTCCTCATACTGTAAGAAAGATTTAATAATTCTGATAAATTCTTCTAGGCAGTCCTTTAAGGACCCTTACAATCCAGAGTTCTCACCAAGTTATTACATGTATTTTATTGCTCCAAGAAGGAAGTGTTTGGATTTCAGTATTTAAGGATATTGCAGAGTTAAAAAGCCATATAGGATGGCTAAACTCCTAGATCATAAATGTGTATGCAGGTAACAAAAAATGATCATAACCAGGTACAAAAATGCTAAAAAAATAACAATAATTGGTTATCATCAATGTTAAAAAATATTTGTATCACAATTTTTTTTTAATGGTAGACCAGCACTTAAAATTTCTTGTTAAGCAAAAAAGATATGCACACCATGTCACGCACACACTCTCTCTCTCTCTCTCTCTCTCTCTCTCTCCATCAAGACATTTTAAAAGTAATATTAGTCTTTTAAAAAGTAAATGTGAAAATCACATTTTTGAATTAAATGAATGTATATTGTCACTTTTCCACCAGCATCATATGACAAATTAATTTAACTGATGTAAAATTGAAAGATTGCTTACTCCAACGCACCCTCCAACTTCGGTGATTACATTTCCTTCTGGTTTCTTTATTGTGTACATCCTCTTCCCACAAAGAAATATTACTGCAAATACAAAGTAAGTAATTATAGCATATTTTATTTATACAATTTGTATGTACATATGTTGTGTACACACACACAATGTATTATAAGCTTTCGCCAGTCCAAGAAAATTGGCTAGCCAACTTCACTGATGGTCTTTACATAAAAATTTTCCCAACTTTTCCATAATTTCAAACACTATTTCTTATCTGGCTGTAGATTCTTGTCTCAATACATATATCACTGTCTTTACTAAGACAGATAATTGCACTTCCTCTTAGCTCTTTTCCTTGGCATTTTAATTTGTTTAAATTTTATTAATTATTATTATTATTTGTATAGTATTTGATAATGTGCTCATACAACTATAAGTAGTGGCATAACCAGGATATTTCCATGGCAGTTGTTAAACATGATTTTTTCCTGGGAGGTATTTTTTGATACGCTGGAATAGACATATTGGTGGCAATAGTTAATTTGCCAAGTATAACCTACTGTATTGGTGCATTGAACTGAAAAATATACCAAAGTGCCTATGTAACTCTTGGCGCACAGCAGTGCAAGAAGCTGTTTCCAAATGGCAGAATTATATAATGCTCTAGGCCATTCAACATGCTTCTTCCAGAAGTTACTCAACTATTCCACTAGCATCGAGACCTACTATGCCACTACAATGCAACGTGGTGAAGGTATAATTACTGAATTTTTAAGCAGCCAGTTCAGACCCTTCAACTCATTAGAGTTATTATCCAACTGACTGACGCTGACAACAAGTTTCACTTCACTGTAGAAATACTGCTTGACATGAGTAAGGCTTTTGATCGAGTCTGGCATGAAGGCCTTCTCTACAAACTTGTCTCGTCCCCATGCTCTACTTCTCTTGTACATCTTCAGTCATATCTCTGCGATCACTTCTTTAGGGTATGTGTCGATGGGTCGTACTCATCTGTTTGGCCCATCGCTGCAGGCATTCCTCAATGTTCTGTTCTTCGCCCCATTCTGTACCTAGTGTACACAAATGCTCCATCTATACAGACTACAGTCATTCTTTTACTCTTTGTGGATAATTCTTTTACACTGTAGCTCAGCTCACCTTGGTTATGCCACTAAAGTGGTGCAACATCAGCTCCCCCTTCTTCTGTGCTGGCTGAGGAAATGGCGTGTGGTAGTCAATACAGAGAAATCCAAGGTGATTGCCTTCTCTCAATTCCCCCAAAATTGGGAAGCATCACAATCCCAAACCCTCCATTAGATCTCCAGTTCTCCCTTACTTATCCATAATTATTCTATCAGACAAGGGTTGAAGGTTCCTTCTCTATTCAGTGGAAGGTTTGTAACCCACCAATAATGCTCCTTGGCTACACCACTACTATAAGAAATACATATGTCTTCTTCTACAAATATTCTTGGAAACTTATCTCCAAGAATGTAAATTACTTAAATATGTTTACTCAATAAGGGAAGTGTACTTAAATATTTATAAAAATTGATTTCATTTAAATAATTAATGGTTAGCTAAAACTTTTCATTACATTTTGTACTTTAAACTTTCATAAAACACATATAGTAGGAAGTAAGTATTATTTTTTGGTAGTGTGATATAATTATAATGTACACTTTTCATGATCGGAGTAAACAAACAAACGCACACATATACAAGTAGTTTCTTTCAGTGTTACTGTGCTTACAGCGTAAAACAGTGTTAAATATGTAAACATGACTGAAAAAAATACTGTATCAGTTTTCCAAAGAACAAGCTGTAATTAGCTACATCAGTATATTTCTGTCAAGTGTCTCATATGTGAGGATTAATAATCAACGAATGTGAATTCCTCAGAAATAATTTGCTCAAGTCTCACAGTTGTCATTATATGTTGTGAAAAAATTAGCAGATGTGTTTATCCTTGTTAATGAGACTCCATTTATACTTACATAGAGCAGTAATCATTAACACAGCAGGCACACCAAAAGCTAATGGATAACATGTGTCATGACCAAGACACTTCTGGGTTCTGAATATTGGTGTCAGAAAAGTAGAAATCAAACTTCCTGCATTGATAGAAAAGTAAAATACACTGAAAAATTGCTGTAGCTGCTGTTCCTGTTGTGGCACAACAAACTGATCACCACCAAATGAAGACACACAGGGTTTGATTCCTCCTGTTCCCACAGCTATTAGAAACAGTCCTACAAATGTGTAAACTCTACAACACATAAAAGCATATATAAATTCATGAAAAAGTGCTCTGTAAGTACATACAATTATATAAATTTATCATTTCTATCATTCATAACATACATCATTTATTTATTAAACATTACATACATATTTGGCAACTGCAGGACCAGTTATTAAGACACTCAGTGATTAATTTTAATACATTTGAAGTTGACTAAAATTTTTTTAATCTAACTAACCAAGTTTTGATTTTAAATCACAATCAGAAAATTAAAATTTTCTGTACATAACTGATTTCATATATCATCATTGACCAAAGTATGATTTTGTTTTTATGAAAGTATATAGTTACGGCTTCATTAATTTTTGCAAATTTTTACAATATTTTCCACCTAAGGTTACATTTTTAAAACAAAATTACATATTAAATGATTTTTAATCACGTATATAAATAATATAAAAATCACTCATTCCTGTAGTTTAGTAACCTAGATTAAATAAATTTAATCATTAATTAATAGATTAAGATTAGTCACTAGGGAAACATACTCAAATATTATGTGGAAAAGTGACAATATACTTGTGACTTATTTTTAAAACTCGATTATCACATTTTCTTTTTAAAAGATTAATATTATTTTCAAAATAGCCTGTGTGCTTGGATTGAGAGAGAGAGAGAGAGAGAGAGAGAGAGAGAGAGAGAGAGAGAGAGAGAGAGAGAGAGAGAGTCCATGTACGCGCACGTGTGTGTATGTACATATCAGTGAAATTTGAATAAATTGTATAAAATGTATTTCATTTCAACATCTAAAATCGGAAAAACTTGAGAAATCAGAAAACTCTGAAGGTGAGTAAGTATAATGATAATAATCACATACTTTATAAATCATTGTATTAATTTAGATATTTATTGTATGTGATTAAATACCACACTTAAACACCTGTCTCTATGCATTAGAAAAACTGAATTTAATGTAATCTTTACAGTACTTACTTAAAATTATATAATTTATATTTTTACACATGAATTATAAAAGATGTTTCTTTAAAAGGTATTGAGTTTTTATAATTTTTAAGATTACACCTAATTTATATATTAAGGAAAAAATACTCACTTTTGATTAACAGGAAGGTTTGTATCTGATCCTACAGAAAGAACTATATTGCCCATTGCATATACAATTGACAAATAAAATACTGTCCTGTAAAAAATTAATTTAAAATGTAGTCTGTTTATTGCAATTAGCCTTTTAACACTATTAAAGTAGTAATTAAAGGCAAAATATTTCAAAACAAATTAAATATTTTATAAAATAAATGGAATATTTATACATTTTTCATAAAATTGTTATTTGATATAAATATTTTAATACAATCTTTCCTATACTTATTACACATTGTCCTATTAATCTTTTTAACTATACCTTCACATTTATTTGAAATCAGAGCAAAAGTTGTATGCTGAGACTAATATAAACAACATTTGACTTTCACCAGTTATGGTAGTGCTGGTAACATATTTTGGTAGATTTGTCCTAGCTTTGAACAGTCCCAAATTTCCAGGAGCAATACTTGAAAGACATTTTTTTTTTGTCATAATTCCTTCAAAACTCATATACACATAACTATTAATACTATTATAACTTTTCAACATCAAGCTACAGATTAAGAAGTCAATGAGCTTCAGTCTACTAACTGAATGTGGTTAGACAGGCAGGTATCAAATGGAAAATAAAATAGCTGGCTGAATAAGAGCATATGCAACAAGCAATGCCATTACATTCTCATGGAACTCTAATAACTTTTCAGTTAGAAATTTATAACATTTAGTGTTACTTTTCCATATGAAAGTAGATTGTGTATGTGTGTATAACTGTAAATTGTAAGCTCCGTAGATCACTCTAGAGACTGTCGTCCCCTTTCCTTCTACACAAGATTATGTAAAGTAGTATATTCTACTTATTCAATATCACTAAATAATAATCACACTTGTATATGAATTTTCACTTATTTTACATGTACACTGGCTGGACTTACAGGGATCATATTATCAAAATATCTGTTCTTAGTGTTTATCTGTATGTAAGGTATCACTGCACAAGGCTACTTTCACTTAACTCTCATGCAAGCTCATATCAGTGATATGCTAATGCATGCACAGTTCATTTCAATTTCAGACCTGAGTTAAACATTTAGTTCGTCTAAGGACTAGCTAGCTTACACAGGACCATATGAATAGTAGGGGAGGGTTGGCCACAATGAGATGTGGGCCACAGTGAGGCATTGGAAGTTTATTTTGTTTCAATAGATGGACTGCTACTGCACTCTGTGTATGAATTTTAGAAGTTACTGCCTACCCACAATACCATTTTGCAACTGGCTGACAGCATTTATGCAAGAGGAATTACAGTTTGTTTACTAATCAAGATCTGAAGTTATTTTTATATAGTTTTTCATCTAGTGTTTTCAAGTAGTACACTGAATAGTACAGGTAAGTCAAATATACAATTGAAAAGCATATTAATTTCTTACAAATTTAGCATACTTACACTGTTTTATGTGTCATTTTAGTAGTTGATGAGGTTAATATTTGTTATGGTGTGATTTGGGCCACAATGAGACATGCATTTGTGGGCCACAGTGGGACATGTCTTATTGTGGCCCGGGTGTCCCATTGTTGCCCAGATTTTAATGACTCAATTTATATAGTTTGTTTTCACGCTATTTGCCTATGTACACCTTTAATTTCTGATATCTTGACATTAAAAATATTATCTATAATTTTAAGTTGGCAATTTTTTTTATAATTTACTACCATATTTAACTGAATCTAAAAAAGTTAACTAGGTTTAGTTAAAAAAGTTACCCAAAATTTAACTAATTATAAAATTCTGTTAACATTTTTGTAAATGTAACAGTTTCAAAATTAGCAGATGGCGTAATTTTCCAAATTTAAAATGGTTGGTCCTGTTTTCTGTTTTAGATCCAATATGTCAAGGGGAAGGAAGAGGAAAACAGACAAGGGATCATTCACTGAAGAAGCAATGAGAAGGGCAGTGCAAGCTGTTTTGGTTGGAGTCAATGGTAAGAAGTTGTCTCTACGGCAAGCTGCAGCCGAAAATGGCTTGAAATTTCAAACGCTACAAAGATATGTAAAAAAGGAACAGTTAAATCCTGAAGGAAATGTTAGAATGGCCCCTAAATATCAAAGCCGACTAGTTTTCAGCATGGCTGAAGAGAAGTCTTTATCAGAATACATGATTCAGTGCTCAAATATGTGCTATGGAAAGTCTACAAAGGATTTCAGAGAATTAGCTTATGAAATGGGTAAATTAAATAATAATAAGACACCAGATTCTTGGGAGGTCAATAAAAAAGCTGGAATTGACTGGATGCAGGGCTTCCTAAACGGCATCCTGAATTAAGTATTCACCAGCCTGAAGGCTGTAGTATCTCGCATGCTACTTCATTTAATGAACACAATGTCAGTAAGTTTTTTGAAAACTTGAAAAATACTCTTAGTCGATCTGATAAATTTGCAGATGGAAGTCGCATTTATAATTTAGATGAGACTTCAACAACAACAGTGCAGAGACCAAAAAAGTGTTAGCATCAAAAGGCTCTAAACAAGTTAGCCAGTGCACAAGTGGGGAACGAGGCATACTGGTCACAACCTGCTGTATCATAAGTGCATCTGGTAATACTTTACCACCAGCGATGGTCTTTCCTCGAAAAAATTTTAAAGCACACATGACCAATGGTGCTCCTCCAGGAACTTTGGGACTAGCTACTAACTCTGGATGGATGACTAGTGAAGTATTCCCTTTAGTCATGAGACATTTCATTAAATATAGTGGCTCTACTAAAGATAATCCAACCATTCTTATATATGACAACCATGAGAGTCATTTGACAATAGAAACGTTGAATCTTGCCAAAGAAAATGGTGTGACCATAGTCACTTTACCACCCCACTGTAGTAACAAACTACAACCACTTGATGTCTGTGTGTTTACTCATTTAAAGCACATTACAATGCTGCTGTCGACTCGTGGATGCTTTGTAACCCTGGAATACCAATGACCATCTATCAGGTTGGCAGCTGTGTTGGACTGGCTCATGAACGCTCTATGACACCATCCAATATCAAAGCAGGGTTAAAAAAAACTGGGATATATCCATTTGACAGTGAAGTATTTACAACAGGTGATTTCCTGACAAGCTATGTGACTGATCGTAACTATGATAATGAAACTGCAACTGTTTCAATCAATGGAAGCGAGCTCACTGTAGTTCATGATAGTATTGTTGAAGAGTGTGAAGAGCCAAGTCCATTATGTACAAGTGTTTCCATTCAGTCCAGCGATGACAGTAGGCCTAATCAAGGCAATTCTAAATTTATCAGCCCACACATTTTCAAATGCTTCCCTGAAGCTGGTGTGAGAAAAGGGGCTAGGAAAGGTCGCAATAAAGCCTCCAGCTGCATCCCAACTGATACACCTGAAAAAGAAAAAATTCAAAAGAAGCTGGAAGAAAGAGATTCTCGGAAACGTAAATCATCTCATGTTTCTAAGCAGCTGTTTTTCTGCAAGAAGAAACAACAGCAAGAACAAGAATTTATAATATCTGACAATGAAGATGAACTACAAACCTCATCAAGCAGCGAGTCATCAGATGATACAGACCAACCACCAGAAGAACAAGTTAATCCTAGTTGTTTTCAACAGCTTGACCGTGATCCAAAACAAGATGATTTTGTTCTGGTAGAATTCAAGGGAGCTAGAGATATTTTTTATATTGCGAAGACAAAAATGATGACATAGAAGTTAGTTTTTTAAGAAAGTGCGTGAAGAACGAAGGTTATTTTTCTTTTCCAAATGTTTCAGATATAGCATTAATTCCTGTGTCAGATATAAAGATGTTACTGCCAACTCCAAAACTTTTAGGATCCACAAAGAGATTGCAATCTTTTTATAAATTTGAACTTAATTTTGATTTAATAAACATTCGTTAACTCATATTCCCGACCTACATGAAATGTAGCTTAATCTGATTCAAATGATAATTAATATTCATGTTTAACAATTGTTTATTATATTATTATTACTATTATTATATTTTTAATAATCAATTATTCTTTACATAAATTTATTCATTATTTAATGTATGTTTATGTGTAATACTGTAATTGTATGTTTATGTGTAATAGTTGTATAACTTACTTATGTTATTTTTCACAGTTATGATAAACACTTAATGTTTTTATTGAATTTAAATCAAATAAACAAATGATTTTGCAATAATGTATTGATTATTTTCCATGTCTCATTGTGGCCCATTGATGGGCCACATTGAGACACTTGCAGACGACTTTTAAATTGGTCATAAAGTTGTTGGTGCATACGTATATATCTTGAAAATATATGAAATATGTGTATAATGAACCAAAGTTTCCATAAAAATGGTTTTAATACTTTAAAATCAGTTAGAAAAATTACAAAAATATTTTAGTAGTTTTTGTCTCATTGTGGCCCACCCTCCCCTATATTCTTGGATTTCGTTGGCCCACCCTCCCCTATATCTTTCATATATGCCTACTCATGTGTGTTGTAATGATGGATGTTAATTGTTAGCTAATTGTAGGCCTATCATTACTGAGAACTGATTATCATTAAACAAGCAAGACCATATGTAAGTAGTTGGGAAAAATTGAGAATTCCCCCTTCAAATGAATTTCTCCAAGAAGAAATAAGTTTTATAATACTATATATTGTGGGAGACCACAATACCACATGTTTCCTTGAGTCGTATACACTATTGGCAATGCTACATTGAATCAACTTATGTAATAAAAACCCTGCAACAAAACTAGTATTATACTTCAATTCTGTACCAAGTAAAATTTTAATGCATGGGAGTAAATAAATAATTCAAAAATATTCAAGTAAACCATGTAATAACACTGGTACAAGTTTTTAATCTTATTGTTAGGTTGTAAAAGTAAGTGGAAGAGTGGTGTATTTAGTACTGAAAATTAATTCTGATAAGCAATAAACCAATTTTTACTTTAATTTCTAAATTTCACCAATTTAATTGTCAACATGTAAATCTTATATTTCTAACACTTTGATTTACAAAATTACTGTTATACTTACTTATTTTCATTCAAAAGGGTACAAGTCACTTACAAACACAAGTCCCATTTTTAATAAAAAAAGTTGTTGAAAATATTTTCTAAATGCTGCATAAAGTCAAGCAACACATGTATGAGTACAACACCTGAATAGATGACCACATGGCTGCTCAGGAAAAAGGAACCTCTATACTTACAAGAGTAGACAGAGGGAGACAATTCAATTAAATTAAAATTCTACATGTTGTATAACAAGGTGTAATCTGTATGTGTTCAAACATTAATTGAGCTTAAACGAGTTCACTAAACAAGATCGCTTTATAATACGCAAATGAACATTGAGCAGCGTCAGATTATGTAAGAATAAAATAATATTCTTGGATTTTGTTGTCCATGATGTGTCTGTTGATTAACTAAATATAAGTATATCACTAGCAACTCGGAATACAAAGTTTTTAATGGTGAAAACGTAAAAATTTTACCTTATAGCCTGAACCAGTTTTTGCTTATTATAAGCTTCGTCAGAGGCTGCCACTGGGAGCACTGTCCGTCTTGTTCTTGGGGACGGCATCGATTTTTGAAGGATCGATGTTGTGTGTGTGGGGTGACATGTTCAAATAATTGTGTTTTGAATGATTTGAATTGTGACATGTGATTTGAATTGTGTCTGTTCAATTTAGATGTCGTTTTTATGTGTATTGTATATTTCCAATTGTTCAAGACTGTCTAGTTTTCGGCCTTTTGTGTGTACGTGTAGAATATCCATATTATTGTCGATGTTTTTGTATGTGTGGTTTGCAAAGGTGGCTTCGATAGTGGAGTGTAGTGCCTTTGTGTGTTCAATGTATCTTTGTTTGAAGCAATGTCCTGTCTCTGGCCTATGTAGAATTTGTTGCAATCTGAGCAATTTAGTTTGTAAATACCAGGTAGATAAAATTTGTTTTGTTCTTTGTGTGTGTGTGTTTTGATAGTGTGTGTTCTGTTTTGTTAGTAGTTTTGTATGCGATTCTGTATCCTGCTTTTTTAAATTTGTGTGCTATTTTTCAGTCTGGTTGTTGATGTATGTTAGTGTTATGAATTTGTTGTTTTCTGTCTTTGTCTGTTGTTTGTTTTGTGTAGGAGTTTATTCACTATTGTTCTTTTGTATCCATTGGATTCTGCTAGATATTTTATCATCATTAATTCGTCTTTGTAGTCTTCTTCATCTAGTGGGATGTTGTTTAGTCTGTGTATCATAGTTCTGAAGGCAGCTAGTTTGTGTTGTATTGGGTGACTGGAGGAGTTGTGTATTAGTGTGTCAGTTGTAGTCGGTTTTCTGTATATACTGAATTTGTGCCTGTGTTCAAATTTTGAGATGGAGAGGTCTAAGAAGTTTATGCTATTGTTGTGTTCATGTTCGACAGTAAAGGTTATGTTTTTGTGTATTTTGTTTATATGCATTTAGTAACTGTTCACATTGACCTTTGTTTCCCCTGTATAGTATTAGAATGTCATCAACATATCTGTGCCAATATAGTATTTTATGTGAGTGTCTGTCATTGTTTGTGAGGATTCTTATTTTTTCTAAGTGCTGGAGAAAGACCTCTGCTAATATGCTGGATATGGGTGAGCCCATGGATAGACCGTCGTTCTGTGTGTAAAATTTACTGTTATATGTGACATAGTTTTGTCTTGTGATTATGTTAAGAGTTTCTGTTATTTCTGAGATAAGTTCTTCTGGTGTGTTGTTTTGTTTGAGATTGTTTTGTAGGATGGTGATTGTTTCGGAGATAGGAATGTTTGTGTACAGATTTTTAATGTCAAAGGAGGCTAGCGTGGCATTATGGGGGATGTGTATGCTTTTATTTTTGTTACTAAGTCTGTGTTTGTTTTTACTGCAATGTTGTTGTCTAGTTGTGTGTGTTGTCTGATAATTTTGTCTTGCAAGTTTGTATGCAAGGGCATAAAAGCCCTACATGAAACATAAATCCGACCATCAGCCCCTACCCTACAAGCACGCCCCAAAATTCACAAAGAAGAAATCCCGATCCGCCCCATTATCAATTACCAAAATGCCCAAATTATTTCAAACTATTAAAATTTTTGTTGAAATTAATTGCTTCAGTCATGAAGGAAATCAAGTATCACAATGGCACCATATGTAGACTTAACCTATGAAATTTCATGTTCTTTTTTGTACATGAAATGCATTGATGTATTATTTAACTAACATTTAACAAATTTAACTACAACTGAGAATAAAGTGAAGAAACATAAAGTTATGATTTTACTTGGCTTTAATTTGTAAAATTTCTTAAATACAGTGTAGTAGTAATCATATCAACTGGCACTTCACATTGGAGATGTTGCACTAAAATATGAAATACTTCAGTTATGAGTTATTATTAAATATAATTATTTCACCACGACTCGGAACACAAAACTTTTTATGGGTAAAAATGTAAAAGCTTTTTAACCTTACAACCTGAACCAGTTTTCACTTTTAAAAAGCTTCTTCAGAGGTTAAAAAGAAGCTTTTTAAAAGTTAAAACTGGTTCAGGTTGTAAGGTAAAGCTTTTACGTTTTTACCCATAAAAAGTTGTGTGTTCTGAGTCGTGGTGAAATAATTATATTTAGTTAAGAAACGGACACGTCATGGACAACAAAATCCAAGAATTATTATTATTTTAAACTTATTTCTAGTTTGGTCAGCAAAGGCATGTTGTTTCTGACTGCTGCACAGTACTGAAACCCATTTTTTTTACTGAGTAAGGTTGAAGAAAAATATAAAAATCTCAAATTAACATCATCTCATAAAAAATAGGTAAGCATATATTTTCCTTATACAAACCAAATTTTAGCAGTTTTTAAATTGTCAAACTTCATAAGTATGTGTACAAACTTTTAGCCAAGCCCTGACCGACATTCATCTAAAGATATTGATTTTTTTTAACCTGACTGAAATACTGAAATATCCAGAACAAACTCATCATTCAGCTGCCTCTTTGAAACAAAAAGAAATAAGTTACTCGCTGACTCATCAGTTGCTGTACTTTAGAGTAAAAGCATACTCACTTAAAACGTCCTAAATAACAATCAGCTATGATTGCACCAAACAAAGGAAAGAAATAACACAGCATTACAAATGTATGATAAATGACTGTGGCATCATTTTCTGAATAATGTAACATGGTTTCCAAGTATATTGCCAATACAGCTGTAACAGACACATTAACATTATTCTTACATATGCTGTAACATAAATTATCAATTCTGGTATTTTAAAACCAATTTCTTAATCATAAATTTGAATTCAAATATTTTAGAAAAATAATGTACAAACATTACCTAAAAGAAAAGAAAACCATTAGGATATACTTACCTCGCATACCATAGTATGAAAATCGCTCACAGAATTCATTACTAACAATGAAGAATACTGATTTAGGGTATTTCAGCTTCTGTAAAAATGCATCTTATTATTTACACTCTACATCTGTATATAGATGTATACAGCTATTAGAAATTATTATATCATATTAATTAAATAATAAAATATATATTTGTGTTTTACTGATTGAGTATTAAAATAAAAATTCAATTAACTTGTTTATTCTATTTGCAAGCAAACATTACAATTTTACAAGATTTTGCTCTTCCAAGATTATTATGTAGAAGTCATTCAATCATTTCAAATTGTAAACAGGAAAACAAACAGATTACAGAAATTAAATTCTCAAGACTCATTAAAGGACACAAGTGAATAGAAAACTTTAATATGCTGTAATTACTACAAAAAACTGCTAACATAAAAATAATACCTGTACTTTAAATAAGAAATTACAAAAACCAAAAGTAACAACAAACCTTGATAAGAAAGATATGGATTTTATCGCAGGTAGTTTATTATCTAGTACGAAAAGTGAAAAGAAACAGTTTTCTGTAGGTCTTTTTACTTCAAAAAGGTGTGTGTGTTTTAAGTAGTAAATCAGATGTATTTAAATGATTGCCAAATATTTTTTTGTTCCTAAATAATTACAAATATACTGAATACTAGTACATTTTTTTAATTTGTGAGACAGCTTAACTATAACGTACTAAAAACTAAATGAAAACAATTAGAGTGTGTTTAAGCGGTTGTACTGTTGTTGTATTTTTACAAAACATTTTATTTTATTGTTGTTGTATTGTTTAAGAGGTTGTACAGTTGTAGGCTAATAATATTCATTTTCTTCTAGTTTGTTATCCATGATGTGCATGAGTATTAACAATATTATATATACCAGAACATAGTTGTCTGATATTCATGTTCTGGAATGAGTGAAAGCTAGCTTAGGTGAAAGTAAAAAGTGTTAAAAAAAACTTTTTTCTAAAACATTAGTGATCCATATTAAAAAAGGTGTGTACATAACATTTATTTAGTATACAAGAGTAGTTGAACAATAATTTATTACTCCTTTTATAAACATATTTTTTCATAAATTATTTAGACAAGAAGATGTAAAGATTTATATCTAAAAATTCTTGCAATTTAAGATTTTAACTTAAATTTAAACACAGTTTAACACTGACTTTTTCACAGTTTTACACTGTATTTACATAAATTCTCAGCTTTCCCTATAACGAAAGACTTTTCATTGTTAATAATCTGTCAGGTCCATTCTTGGTATCACTAACACATTAATCATATTGTTAAAATGTTTTGACAGCCATGAAAATAGATAGTGTGAAATAAGAATATATCACTTAACAGATAATATATAATCCGCAAGAAATTAACTAGATCTGTCAATGTCCACTTTTATTAACACAAAATTTATCAGTAAAAGTAATTATGATTTTTATTTTATAAATGTACTTAGAAACCATACAGGTGCCTCTGTTTTTTGTATAACTGATTCCACTCTTACACATTTCATCCACATTGTGATTTGTTACTAGCACACCATAGATAATTAAGCCACCAAAGTAAACAGGAATTATCTGTGTGTATGCTGAATGTTTTAATCATATACACAGCTGTATGTTTAGATTTAATCTTACTAAATGTATTACCTTTTCCTGCCTTTTAGTTAGATTTTGGTCTTGATGATTTTGGATGTCTGGAAATTTGTCTGCAACAAATTGTATTTCATTTGTAAATTGCTTATTCTACATTGTAACTATTTTGGAAATTATATTTCACCATTAACATAATATTCTAATTCTTTAAGATATTATTTTGTTACATCACTGTGTGTGCGCATTTGCACATGCACACACACAATGATATTTAAAAGTATTTAAAAGATATACATGAAGGTCGTGACTACACTATTACAGTAACCAAAATAAGAAGCTCCCTTTATACCTTCACCATGAAAATCTTCATTTGCACAGACACACAAGTGTGTGTATGTGGGGGGGGGGGGGTCATGCACGTGTATGCGTGTGAGCTTAATCTAGACAAACTTACAGACCTGCTCCTATGCTTAATACAGGATATTAAGCAATTAACCAATATAGCCAACCAATGAACCAATAACCAACCAATGAAGATACCTCAAATGAATGTATATACAGGAATTTTGCTCAGACGTAGAGGCTGACAAATAATAATAATACCATCCGTACTTCTCCTTAACAATGTTTGCACATCTGAGCCGCTTTTTTTACCAAAATTCCTGTACACAAATACGTGTGTGTGTGTGTGTGTGTAAATAGAAATTTAGCAAAATTGTACTCTCCTCAGATGAGATGAATTTTTTTTTCGGGCATGGCGGGATGGGCATGCCCCCCAAGATTGGAGCAGTTGTAATACATAGGCCTAATGTTTCAAGTGCTAATGTAGACAATGGGAAATGTTTTACAGACGAAATATTATACTATTAGGAATTTAATGTTGGGCAGATGTTAAAATACTGATTGATGTTAAGAAGTTTTATAATTTTACAAATCGGGCACAAAAACGAATGTAATTGAGGCTACAGCAAAGTACCATTGTGTATTTACAAGGCTACTGTATGGTTGTTTATGAAGTCCTAAGCAAAGTGAATCCGCGCGACATTTGTTTTGTGTTTGTGGTCGTGATAAGACTACATAGTACACTTTGTTTCAAAATTAATTAGTTTTAGTGCTCCATTTCCATTTAGTCTTGTACAAATGAAGAATTGCACTTTGTAAGTGTAAACAAAATATAATTATCAGTGACTATAAGGTGAGTCAATGGTATGCCTAATATAGAGGTGTATAACTTTTCAGTTTGTTTACAGTGAGTTATTTTTTTTTAAGGTAAAATAAATACTCTACAAGTTTTCAGTATAAATTGTCGCATATTAAAGCCTTAAAGTTTAATTAAAATACTGAAACAGGAATAGTTGATTTGGCAATCACCAAATTTGTGGAGTACCTGATTGTATACCGGAAGGCTTATTTTGCCTAAAAATTATATTCTTACGTAAAGCAATACAAATACAGGTATAAATTATATTAAAATTGCCTCACAGGCTTAAAAAGTATGACACTGTGGAAGGTTTGATCAAAACGTTACTGATTTTTTTTTTAATTCTCGCGCTACAAGAACCCGATTATAACACTTTTTTTATTATGTTAGTAGGTACTAGATTTAATGACAATCGTCTAAACTTTTCACCGTATTGGATCTATAGTTGGTGTATTAAGTTATTTTTTTTACATTGTAGGCCTACTATGTAAGATCGAAAAACACTGATTAAATTTTGTGAAAAGAATGAGATAATCTGCTTTGTCACGGCGAAAGTGTCGTAAAAGGCTTTACAACAGTACAGGTTGTACAAGTCTGGTGTGGATGAACTGGTGGCTTTGAAATGGTACAAAAGCTTGAAAGAATGTTATGAATGAGTTGCAAGATCGTGATAGTAGATGAAAATAGTAGTTTTGTGTTCCATCAATTTTACATTACTAGGTACGTTGATAAATAAAAGTAGGCCTACTATTCGGGCATTTTACCGTTTTATGCCACTTGTGTGATACTATTCGTAGAAAACGCCCAAATTTATGGGATTATATTTTTTGAATTTTCATCCCGGTTATGCACTAAGTATGCTTGTCATTGCTTGTTCAAAAATTTCAGACAAAGAAACAATGACACCCCAATCGCCATATTCGCCAGATATGGCCCATGTGATTTTTCTTCTTCCCACTAATGAAGTGGGTAGTAGGATGAAAGGACAACGTTTTCCAACTGCTGAAGACATAAAACAAATATCGCCGAGCGAGCTCAAGACTATACCTGTAATCTGCAACAAAATGCATTCAAGAAATGCGTTTTAAGAGTGAAAAAAATTAGTGTTATATCCGACTGAAACTCTCTGAAGGGGGCAACGTTTTTCTCAATAAGTTTCAATTCCAAGAACTTATTGACCAAACCTCGTACATCAACGTTACTCAGTGAGTTTTGTGATACCAGTAATAATTTTTTTCGCCATGGCTGCTGAACAAATGAATGCGTGCAGGAAAAGAAAAAGTTAGGTATGGTTATTATGGCTACGTAGTTACACATACGTAGTTCCGCAAATTTCTTACTGATTTCAAAAAATTCGTTTCCAAAAAATGTGTACAAATATGTAGAGGTTAGTTAAGTACATACGTAGGTCTACACCTGATTATTAAGAATGTTACACAAATTTTTTTAGAAAAACTAGTCCATTACTTGTTTCTACTTGCAGTGCACATAGAAAAGCAAAAATATGCAGATTTGCAAGTTTCTTGGCTGCCAGAGTATAGGTCATGACAACCATGTTTAATGTTTCTTGAAAAATTTTAAATTTATAATTGGACAAGGCTTCAGAGACACTGAGTGGCAATTCAGGCATTTTTAATAGTGTAAGTTGCCTAGTTCCAATCAGTGAAACTTTTATATGTGGAAATCTATTGGAGCAGTTAGCACATCATTATGTGTGTGATACAGATTCTCTTGATGTGGAAATTAAAATCTTAAAGATTCTGATTTACAGCATCACAAGAGAAATAGTACAATACCTCAAAATTTATCAGCTCTTCTTTACTTACTGGAAAGGTACAAGTTAGATTAAGAGAAATGTAGAAGTTGGCACAAGTACGAGTTAGACTATTACTATTCCTTTGTTAACCACATCCTGTGAGAGATCTTTTTGTCCTTTAATAGACCAAACACCTACTTAAGGTACACACTGTATGATGAATGGCTCAACGACATGTCTTGAAATTATAACATTCAAAAGGCAATTGGCCAAAAACGTGGACCTGGCCAGTATAGTAGATAACATAAGTGTCATTCATAATAATAAGTGAATTAACGTGTTTTAATAAAACTGATTCTATTGGACATGAGTTTAAATAGTGTATATTTTGATCTGTTTTTTATAGGCCAACATATTACTTCTTTGACATTTTCATTGCTGACTTCCATACTTTGGTGTATGAGTACAGGACCAAAACCACGCCCCTCACCATACTGTCTTGCCGGCTACTACATTGCATAGCATTTTAGCAGTGATACGTAAACAAATTTCATACATCCACTTTATATGGCTCGTTTAAAACTTATTTAAGTGTATCGCGCAAATGAATTTTTATCAGGAATAATTAGTTGTGGATAACGTAACTCAGTTAAATGCTGGGTGCCAATAATTTGAACAATAAATCATTTCTATGAGTTGGCAGCATATTTTATTGTTGTCGCGTAAATATCTACAGAAGATCTATCTTTGCACTTTTCCTCTTTCTTTGGCTTCTTTTGTTACGATTTGCACTTCTCTGAAACTACGATTTATACTGCACTGGTGTTTCTTATGTTAGAATCTAAAGCTTTTAGCAATACACACCGTAACTTTACAAAGTACCGTTAGGTCAGTTACTATATATTTTTTTCATTCAGTGATCTTACTTATTTGAAGTTTAACTGTTTTCTTCATGGCGGTTATCCTCAGGCCCGGATTTCCCACTAGGCACACTAGGCACGTGCCTAGGGCGGCAGGCTCAGGGGGGCGGCATGAGGTGAAAAATTATTTGTTAAAATTTCATGTTTTCGGATTTTTCATTACAGTGGCCTATTTGTATTGGGCACTTGGGTTATGGCCAAATTTAAAAAAATTGTTTTGAAATAACCTTTAATTATATCATTGAATAACATGGTATTGACACTGGGCCTATCAATAGCGGTGGTCGGAGTGGAGCACGGTCGTATATACAGATCTGGATGCTCCATTGAAATTCTTGTCCGCTTTTTTGCCAACTAAAATAGTTTGTTTCGATATCGCTTGGGGCGCCTCGCTGTAGAAGTCAATCCCTACTGCACATGATCATATATTCAAAGCATAATAGAGATTGTTGTTTAAATGAAGGGAAGAACTTGATACATTTAATTTAGTTTTATATTTCACAATTCCATCACATTTCCCTTTTAGATTTAAGATCAAATGAGATATTTGCAATAGAGATAGTTGAAATGACTATTTTCAGTATCTTTTTTTCAGAAGTCAAGGAGAATTGAATATATAGAAGTTACTTGTTGGAGGGGGCGCTAACAATAGTGCCTAGGGCGGCCGGACACCTAAATCCGGGCCTGGTTATTCTACAGACTGACAGTTGTCTGAGGACGCTGACATTGCCTATTGTTGTTGCTTTAATTTTTTCATACTCACTGTCTTTTCCCTTTTGTAAATGAACCTGTTTTTGTACTCTGCACGGTCGTTCCTAAACTATATGGTTCGGAAGTTCTGATAAGTAGGGATGTGTGCACTATTGGTATGCAAATTGCGTATACCCTGTCAGCATGTCTTTTTGGCAAATATTACTGACTGACACTTTTATGAATGCCTTTGTCATTTTTACATCCCTCAAAACTGCTGCACAAAGATAAATACAATTGAGCAATTTCTGTAAACAAAATTGTCATTATGGGGGTAAAAGACAAGCCCATTTCAGTTACAGTATTTATAATATATTAATATAAATAAGGAATTTATCATTTATTTCATAAGGAATTCATGTCGTTTCTTTTAAAATTATCCATATTTTCTTAAGAAATTCAATTCGTTTTCGCATTTCAACGTACTATTAGTTTTATGCTGCTTGTGCATGTAACTTCTTATAGTATACAGCTGATTTTTTACTTAATTAATGGTAGTAGTGGAGGAAATAAAAACAGAACATTTTGCAAAGTCACGAGTAGTGTGGTGTTCCCTCAATAAGTAAACGTGAGCATAAGACACAATACACGTACAAAAAGTCGTTCAAACAAACTATAGCTGACGCGTCGCCAGTGGTGGATTATCCATATGTGTACTATGGATGGAAGCATACTGCAGCACTAGGCACCAGGGCCTCAGCTGTCAGAGGGGTCACCATAAAGCCCTAATCACAAAAACTTTTTGAAGATAATAAATGTAAAACAAAAACAAATGTCCTCAATCCAAAATCATAAAAAGATGTATGCACACTTTTCGACGATCTTCTAATAGAATTGAGCACTTTGTACCACGATTAAAATTGCAAGAAAGAGTTTTTTTTTTTCAAATCGTTCGAATGAAGATGATAGATTCCATGATACAACAGTTTGTCAGCTTAAAGTATTAAACTGGATTATTGATTGAAAATGATTGATGTATTTCCGAATTTATACATTGCTTATCGCCTGCTGTGCATGATTCTAATAGCTAACAGGGAATTGGAAAGAGCATTTCTGCATTAAAACAATTAAAGATATATTGAGTTCAAGTATGGGAGATGAGAGACTATCTTCATTAGTGTTAAATATTGAAAGCAAGATACTTCAATCGCTCGATTTGGAAGAAATCATACAAGACTCAGTTAAGGCAAAATAAAGAAAAAATGGATTGATTAGTATTTTCTAAACTTAAGTACTACTATGCTCATTGTAACACTATTCAGCTAAATATCTGTTGTAATTTGAGACTTCAATAAAATAATTTTTAACTTTCAAAATAGTGTACTGTACCATTTGAAGAATATTTCAAAATTGTAGCATTTATCAGTATAAATAATGGATAAAAGGTTGAATTTAGAATCGGTTTGGGGGGTGGGGCACCAGTCTGAGGGAAGCACCACGTGCTTCTAACCCGACCCTGCGTGTTGCATTGAATTTTATGTATAAATAAATTAATTGTTAATAATGTATCAGAAACTTTCTCACTTTAAGATGTTACATAAAAAAAATAAAAAAATACACTAAAATGCAAGTTAACCAGCAACAATATCTTACATTACCACTATCTTACAAAATCAGAACAACTGTACGATACTCGTAAGGTTTCAACATGTTTTTTACTTTAAATAATATGAAAATTTAACTATAAAATGTCTGGTGTATGAACCTTACAAATGTTTCATTGTTTTTTCAGTCCTCTTTTGTCACTGATTTTAGAATTTTGAACAGTTTAAATTACAAAAAATAATTTTAATTGTGATTTTAATGGAAGCCTCATTGAGAACAACAAAGTGTATTATATTCTTACATTCTTTACATTAAGTAGGCCTACTTACTACAATAGCATTTTTTTGGATGAAAGTGAAACTGTTGCTGAGTGGCAACTCTGTAAGTAAGCAGTGTGACCTTGACGGGACTATTTCCATGCAGGCTACTATAGTGTAAATACACTGTAGTAATATACTGAGGAGTGGTTGCAGGGTGAATGCCATCATTATTTTTGCAGAAAAACATTATGTAGCTTTTAATTTCCATTTGTTAACTCTTATCCACTCAAAAATTTACGAGAGAAATCCACGGAAAGTCAAGAGTTGGCACTCATAGTACATAGTTGACATCATTCTTAGTTTCCTGCATCTCTGCTAGGAGCACATGCTATATTTCAGTCAGATACATTCATAATTCTATTGTTGACAGATTTGAATTAATTGATCAAGTATTTGATTTGTGAAATGCGAATGAAAGACAATTTTGTGTGGTGATGAAACATTACTTTTTGAAAGACAAAAACGCACAGGAAACTAAATCGAAGCTGGATGAATATTATGGTGAGCTCCATTGATTAGAAGAGTTTACAAGTGGTTTGGTTACATTCATAGTGATCATATCAGAACAAATGTTGCTTGTTCTGGGTGGCCAGTTGAGGTTACAACTGCAGAGAATATTGAAAAAATCTATGATATGGTGATGGAGGATAGAAGATTGAACGTGCGTGAAATTGCTAAGACAATAGGATCTCAAATGACTGGGCGCATCATAGTTTACATGAATATTTACATATGCGAAAACTGTACACAAGACGGGTACTGTGTTTACTCACAATTCATCAAAATAATGAATGAGTAAACATTTTAAAGCATGTTTTGGGGCTGTTTGAATGGAATCAAGAGTAATTTTTGCACACTACCAACCTGAAACCAAGGAACAGTCAAAACAGTGGGTTGCAGTAATGGAACTTGCTCCAAAAAAGGTGAAAACCATTTGATCAGCAGGTAAGGTGATAGCCACTGTCTTTTGTAATGTTCATGGCATAACTTAATTGACTTTCTGGAGAAGGATAAAATGAAAACTGGCCAATATTACACATCTCTGCTGGATCATCTAAATGAGGAAATAAAGGAAAAATGACTGCATGTGATGGAAGAGAATACATTTTTTCATCAAGACAGTGCACCAGCTTCTACAATTGTGACAGCAGAATTGTTTGAATTATGCTACAAAAGTATTTCGTTTTTCACCTACTCATCAGACTTAGCATCTTCAGACTATTATCTGTTTCCAAATATTTATTGGCTTGTTGGAAAGAGAGTTACACAAAATTATGAAGTTATTGTTGAAACATCTGCCCATTTTGAAGACTTGGATAAATCAAACTATAATCATGGGATTGGAAAACTTGAGCATTGTTCAAGTAAGTGTATAGTCTTGAAAGAAAATTATACTGAGAAAAGAAAAAAAGATTTTTTCATAAATCATATTTCTTTATTTTTTTATTTTTGCACTGACTTAACAAACATCAAACATCAAACCTTCCAAACAATATCTATATAAACATGTGTACATTTTCTATATATGAGTATGCTTTGAACACATTTCTAAATATATAGGAATCATAATGGTCATGAGATCTGCACTTATTCAAATTATGTGCAGTCATTATTCACATACAAAATGTTGTAGAGAGGAGAGAGAATGGTATAATGACATAGTTATTTAATTTTAAAAAGTAAAATAATTTTTTTTTTTATAAAAATGGAAAAAATTAAAATATTAAATTACAGCTTCTTATAAATATGCATATAAACTAAATATACATAGCACATCCATAAAAAAATCAACATGTACATAGAGGAAATATTAGCAACTATAACAAAATGAACTAAAAAAAGGAAAATAAAAATATGAATTTAAAAATAAAATAAAAAAATTTGGTTTACTTTGGATGACTGATTTGAAAAATAAATCAAACAAATATGAAAGAATCAGATGTAAATATTATGATAATTAAAACTCATACTTAGATAAAATGATGTCCACTCACAAAAATATTTATGTGTAAGTAGGCCTATCTAGTGATTATAATGCATGTTCATATTAAATTACTCAGCTCTCAATATACAAAACATTTTTTTAAATTTTATATTGAACTACTGTATGTGCAAATGCTTTTTACAGTATAACTTATATTTTCTTTTACTTTAATATCTCTGTGTCTGTTTTTTCTTTTTTTTTTACTGTGGCCTGGGTCCTTCTGATCCCATTTTTACCGTGTGTGTGTGTGTGTGTGTGTGTGTGTGTGTGTGTGTGTGTGTGTTTTCTATGATCTATAAAAAGTTGCAATTACACAAATTTTCTGCTATCAATCAGATATATTAATAAAGTATAGTGATGGCAGTCTGGTGTGAACAAATAGCTTGTAAGAGAGATTTAGAATTAATATTAGGCAATTACCTGTATTAACTTCCGTCTTGTGACTTCTTTAGTTTTTTTCTTAAAACAACGCGTTTCGAGAATAAATTCTCATCATCAGGTTTAAAAAACTATAAAAACATCAAATTCACCCAAAAGGGGTCGTCAACTATTTAAAATACACAAACACAAAAACACCACACATAATTAAACACCGACACAGCCACGGCACAGTCCGATGCGCATCGTCTCGCTGCCAACGACCAACTGTTGCACTTTGTCTTATACGACCATTATCATTGCCCGCTGACCCATCGATATCGATGGCCGTGTTGTACAGCAGATTCGATCGGAACGAAACTTTGTCATTAAGTAGCTGGTCCGTTTGTAACTTAGAAGCCCTGTATATCTCATATTCCTCCACAGCGTTCATGTATGCACCCTTTTTACAATTATGAAGCAATTTAAAGTTTGTGTGGAAGTCTGAGTACTTATGATTATACAGCATTAAATGCTGAGCGTAACTGGATCTAGTTTTCGAGATATCACTTTTGGGCAGGTGTTCTTTAAAACGTTCGGCTGATGGCCTGCCCGTTTGTCCTATATAGAATTTGTCACAGTCATCGCATTCAAGCTTGTACACTCCAGTTGATGTCCAGTACACTACAGTGCGCATCGTCCAGTCCAGCACACTACAGTCCGAGACGATGCACATCGGACTGTGCCGTGACTGTGTCGGTGTTTAATTATGTGTGGTGTTTTTGTGTTTGTGTATTTTAAATAGTTGACGGCTTTTGGGTGAATTTGATGTTTTTATAGTTTTTTAAACCTGATGATGAGAATTTATTCTCGAAACGCGTTGTTTTAAGGAAAAAAACTAAAGAAGTCACAAGACGGAAGTTAATACAGGTAATTGCCTAATATTAATTCTAAATATTAGTAACATGACTTGGAGACAATTAAAACAAAATGAATGTAAGACAGAGGATGGTGTACCAGTTTGCCCATCATATTATACAAACCACAGCATTCCAGAACTGTCAGATATTTTTTTAGCCAACCTGGGCCTGTCTGATATTATCAGAACTGGTTTATCATCAGTTTTCACTACTCCTATTTAATTTGTTTTTATCTGTGGTTTTCACTGTATTTATCACATTTGTGTAGGAAACAGCATCCAATGTATAATTTTTACACTGCCTATCAGAATTTTTATGTTTTGTAATTATACTATTAACATAGTATGTAATAAATAATTATCTAGTTTCTTTGAAAAAGCCTAGTTTGTAGAAAATCTGCATAAAACAAAACTGAACTGTACCATAAAAACATACCTTCTTACATCTCAATATGTACTGATCTCAGTACATTCCTGAAGCATATGTGGACTACCCATTTCTTAGTTAACCAATCCTCCAACCACCTTTTCCCAGTTTCCTCTTATGCCTATATTTTTCTCTATTTCTTTTAAAGATTTACTGGATTTGTAATTCATATAGTGTAGCATCGTTGTGACACACTATGTCACATACAAAAAAATGTTGCAGAGAATATCATGAAATGAAATAAGTATTTTAAATTTGTTAAGAATAAAATTACCTTTCATTAACAAAAAAATAAATAAATACGGTAAATAAAATAAAATTCTGAAAATACACTCCATCTTATTAAGTATGTACCGGTACATACACAGAATAATCATCATATTAATAGTTGTTTTGATTGTTCATCACCTTTTTTCACAGCACTAAACTTTATAGTATATTGAAACTTTCACTTGTGAAACTTACTTGTCTTTTCTTCTTGTATGCGTATCGGCGTGGTGTTCTCAATCAAAATAAAAAAAACACATCAATGATACAAACACGGACATAGACAAATACAACAAAATAGGTGTTTACAAATTAAATTGTAATAACTGCAATAGTTTCTATATAGGCCAGATGGGAAGATCTTTTTCATCTTGTTACTCTGAACACCTGAAAGCTTTATCCAACAACAATATACATTCCGCGTTTGCCACACACATACACACAAAAAACCACAGCTACACCAACATAGATACTAATCTTAAAATCTTACACTACTTACCCAAAGGTCAAAAACTTAACACAGCAGAACAATATGAAATATACAAACACCACACAACACAACCAAACAACATACTTAATGACCAATTACACTATAAATCACACACACTTTTTGACACAATTATACAAAAAACTAACAGTAATTTTGATCCCTGCGCCAATCCCCTTCCTCCACACACCACCCCCACTATACCTTAAAAACCGTTATAAATTAATGGCAGTCTGTCTCGAAGCTGACAAAGGCGAACAACATGCCGAAACGTGTACAAGAAGAAAAGACAAGTAAGTTTCACAAGTGAAAGTTTCAATATACTATACAAATCATATTAATGTTTACTAAAATATTGTATTTGCAAGTAAGAACATCATATTAACATACATTTAAACTATTAAAAGTAAATAAAATTTACTTTAAATTGGTTGACTGGCAAAAAATAATAAATCAAATTATATAAGATAATCAGAATAGAACAGTTTGCAAATTAAAACTCCTATTAAAGAGAGCAACCTATGCTCATATAAATATTTAAATAATTACTAATTTAGTTTCATAGGATTTCATAAGGATTAATAATAAATTACTCAACTTCCACTATCTTTTAAAAAATTTTTATATTAGCTATTTACTGAAATAAATTAACTACTGACAAACTTAAAATTTTATTGAACGAGTGAAGGACGTTCTCAGTTTTAGCTTGACCATTTGGCATATGTCTGTCTACCTATCTGTTCGTCTGTCTATTTGGGATATGTCTCATGATAACTTTTGAATGCATCAACTGACTTTCATCAACCTCAGTAAGTATGTCCAAACTTTTACCTTACCTTATATTTACATTTATTTTACATTTACCTTACAGAACTCTGTTGTTTTTGAGATTGATTCCACAAAAATGGGGGTGGAAAAATTATGACGGGTCCAAATTTTGAAAAACTGTGAGAGTCCATGTGGGATATCAAATTAAAAGGAATATTAACCAATCTTCACATAATGTTAATTTTTTTAATTTCAAAATTCTGGGATGCTAGAGGACAAAAAGTGAGGCAAAAGTTTGATAAAACTGCAAATTCCATGTGGGATATCAAATTAAAGAGAATTTTAACCAAAATCTGAATATTGTGTACAGTTTTGGAAATTTAAACATTTTTTGACCCCAAGCCCAAAAATGGGATCAACAATTTGAAAAATTGTGAAAATCCAGCCGGGTGTCAGACTAAAGGGAATTTTAACTGAAATCCAGTTGTTTAGAATTTTTAGTATTTATTTTATGATTGCTTTACAATTGTTACTGTACTAAACAAAAATTGTAGGGTAATTGGTATTTTCATAATTTTGTTGACAACTGAAAAATTATCTAATATCAAAATTTACCAAAAATGAATGTACTTTATTCAAAATAGTGAGTTCTACTGCTCAGGGAGCATACTAATACATATTTATTGTATAATTATTGTTTCTTTTTATTATAATAAACAAATTAGTTCATGGTCACCTGATGTCAATTACTTTTTACCATGGGGTGTGTGTGTGCGTGTGTGCTCACGCGCGTGTGCATTTTCCAGCCTTGCCAGAGGTGTCTTCATGAAACACTGTGATAGCATGTTACCGAATTATGGTAAATGACGTTGACTAACACACTTCTACCAGCAAATTGGAAGAGAGAATTGTATAGTAGTTTGGCTAGTTTGTCATTCCATTCCTGTCAAGTATTGATTAAATGTCCTGGACCTGTTAATGCTTGTTAGAACAGATTGGACATCACTTTCAACAATTTGGAAATTATTCATTTTTATCTGTGTTCACATGTTATTAACAAACTTGTGGACAAACCAGTTGGTTATAACTGATCTACAAGGATTTGCACAATATCACAGTGTTTTTATTACTCTTTAACTAAATTATTAACAGATTAATTAATACGTACATAAATACTCTGTTCTTTTATTTATACATGACCACATATGAAAATATTATGCATAACCCATTAGTAGATTTTGTTTTTGTGTTACATTTTCCAGTGTTATACAATTCTAATGGTACCTCACTTATGGAATTCGGATAAAACATAATGATGACATTACATTTATATTTACGTTGTCGAACTTACTTGCCAAACTGCTACCTGTCATGCTCTGGACGAGGCCTTTCAGTGTCTCCACCATTATGAAGTCCTAAATCACGCCCATGTCATGGTTTGTGACTTCATATTGGTGGAGATCTGGAGATACTGAAAGGCTTTGTCCGGAGCATGACAAGTAACAGTTTGGCAAGTAAGCTCAACAAAGTTGGAATTATAGAGACTGCTAATTCAAATAACAAGATGAAGTTATTTTGTAAGAAATCATTGCCCTCTATTCCTTATTGGTTGGTCTGTTTTGTTATAAATAAATATAGGATCTATATTATTTTTTATCCAAAACCCATAAACAAGGCATCCCTGGCTAATTTTTTATATAATAAGATATTTTTATAAATTCTAATTTTTATAAAATTTCAAATCAAAGCTTTCAATCAGCTGCAACTTTGAAAATTTTTAAGATATTATTTTGGTTTGTTTTGTACTAGTAAGAAATAGTACACTTAATATTTACATCAAATCTCAACTTCTTCATATGTATAGATGTGATATTACCTTGTGGTGCATGCATGTTTGTGTATTATACATATCTCTAATATATTTATATACCTAACCAAGCTGTGAGACTTGGGCTTATGGGCTAATTTGAGTTATATTCGAATACTACATCATGTATAAAGATTAAATTTTTACAGAGGAGAGACTATCACAAAATGAAATAACCAAGATGAAAATGAAAAAAATTATAATTGTGTTTTATTTAAAGTAACTTTAAAAACTTTTGAATATATATATCCCTTGTCATAAGTGTGCATGTATTATAATCATGGTATGTTATATTAATCATACTAACAACTTACATTTATACTTACAAATCTCATATTGACATACAATAAAAAATAAAATTTACTTTATCTTAGGTGACTGACAGACATTAAAACAGTGTACAGTTGACAGACTAGCTGACAACAATTTAAAAATTTAACTAACAATTTATCAATTTAAAATTCTGATAACAAATATTTTTCAAAGGAAATCATTATCATAGCAATAATATACACCCAAAGAATTATTTCAATGCTTAGTATGCTCAACTAATTTCCGTATATAAAATTTCTTACTTGTATTCTTTAAAAAATTGTTATATAAATTTACACTACTTACAATTTATACAAACTCTTCACAGATTAATAATTTTTTACAAATTCCTTGTTCCTACCATTATTGTCTTCATTTTTACTGTCTTTTTATTTTAAAATAATAAGTTCATTGTCACCTGATGGTGTTGATAACTCTCTCCTGGTGTGTGTGTGTGTGTGTGTGTGTGTGTGTGTGTGTGTGTGTGTGTGTGTGTGTGTGGTTCAGCTGTTAGCTTGTCAGATGTCTCAACAACATGCGCTACAGAGTTGTGAAGCATACAACATTCACCTGTTGTGATCTGATTTCAAAGAGAGAAAGAATGGTCTACCAGACCAGGCCCGGACTGCCCGCGGGCCAGTGCGCCCTTAGTTGTTAAGAAGCATAATATGTTAAAAAAATGTTAAGGTAACATAATTTAATTAATGAGATTAAATATATTTTACTGGTTCTGTTCTGAATGCGACAGCGACAGGCGATCACGGCTGCACCAGAGGAGGAAATGCTCTCGGTGACGTGGTCGGTGGTAAACCAGCTGACAAAACAAAACACTGGTGTCCCCACCCCTTCAGTTCTCCGCAAAAGACAATATCGATTAGCTCACAGTCTTGACAGTCAGTCTCAGTCAGGTGCAGTGCATTGACCCTCGAGTCATGGTTTGTTTGTTTATAGTTTTAGTTTATAGTGTCTCTAGTCTATTCAGCCACAACCAGTTACAACTCTACAGACACCTTTCATTCCTAAAGTCGCACCTATTCAGGTAATAATTTTATTATTTAGTCTAGAAGTCGCTCGCGCGCCGCTAATACCATGTAATTGCTTGCGTGATTTTTAATTTGTAAGTAAAAACCTGCTATTTTTTTAAACAAAATTACCTACATGCTGGAAAACAACATTATCGTATAACAAAACCTGGTGGCTACAACGGTGTCAGAATCAGACTTAGTTCATTTTTACAAATTTTACAAATTTATAACTTTCTTTGATAGTTCTTTGAATTTTCTTGTCTGCTGACTGTATGATTCAAAAAATAGTTTAAATCATAAAATTAATGTGACTTTTGCAACACCTGCATTATAAGGTGAAAGCATTTGCGTTTAAAAGCGTTTATCGGTCCTGTTCCGTTTGTAGTTTGTATAGTCAAAAGGTTGACTGTTTTTTTTTTTTTAGGGCGCAATGGAAGGGGGTTTGCCAAAAAAACGGAAGTCAGGAAATGAATTCAGTTCAGAAAAGAAAAAGTCGCTAGACAGAGGGAAAAGGCCGCTCAGAACTTGTCCAAGATAACCAGTTTTTATGTTCTACAACCAAATTCAAGTGCAGCAGCAAACGATACTGAGAACGTTGATTGTGAACATCACGCATGCACACTAGTAACTCAAGACAATACTCAAAATGATTCTCTTTTTAAAAAAAAATGAAGTGTTAAACTTGGACCATGACAATGACAAGTACTTTAAAAAACCAAGCCAGACAGACTCAGACATTATGTCTTTCTTCCAATATCATCCTGTTCAATGTGGCAAATCTTCTAAATGACTGCCTTTTAGTGAAAATGTATTCAGTGTAGATATTGATGGCGAAATATTCAAATGCAATTGGCTTACCTACAACACTAGTAACAGGAAGTTGTTTTGCACTATTTGCTTGGTCTTCACAGATGGTTCGTCGGTTTTCTGTCAGGGGTTTGACCGCTACAGACATTTAACACAAACTGTAGAAGAGCATGAAGTGTCAGTAGCTCATAGAGACTCAGTTAAGGAGAAAATTGCGTACGACAACGGATCGACCATTGATAAGCTGGTGTATGAGAAACAGCTTGAAAAACGTGAAAACGATGTACTTTTTGAAAACGATCGAAGGCAAGTTGTGTCTGCTGTTGTCATGTTATTAAACTAATAAGCAAACAAGGTCTTGCTTACAGAGCATCAGAAGACAGTGCCTGTAGTCTTGACGACCCTTCACTAAACCATGGAAACTTTTTGGAAATAATTCTCCTTCTATGTAACTACGACAGCAATTTGGATAAGCATGTCAAAAAGGTTACTGAAATGAGTAAAGCGACATTGAAATCTGCAGATGTGAATTCTAAAGCAAGAGGAAGAGGAAGTCAAATAACATTTCTAAGCATAACCACCATCAATAAAATAATGAACATTATAAAAAGTTTGATCCAGATAAATATTGCTAATGAAGTAAAGTAAGCTAGATCATACTCAGTTCTCATGGACACAACAACAGACATCTCTTGTTTCGATCAGTGCGTGATTGTACTAAGATACGTTTTAGAAACAGAAGTGAAAGAGAGGATTATTGGCTTAAAGTGTGTGCAGTCATCAACAGGAGAAAGTTTGTTCACTGCGTTCATTGAAATGTTAAATAGCACAGGTCTTGATATCAACAACTGCATTGCCAACTCGTTTGATGGGGCTGCAAACATGAGTGGTCAGTACAAAGGTGTTTCAGCCAGGCTTCAAGAGTAGGTCCCAAACCACATCCACACGTGGTGCTATGCTCATTCTTTGAATCTTGTTATGACAGATACGGCCCAGAGTGTAATTGCTTCGATATCGTTTTTTGGTTTGTTACAGCAAACTCAAGTGTTTATCAGAGATTCCCACAAGAGACTGGATATTTATTTGGAGCAAAATCCAAGTTTCAGGTCAGGTGCGATTGGAGCAACCAGATGGAGATCCAAAAGTGACGCCACTTCTAAAATTTTGGGCGTTATAATAACTGGATGAAGTTGGCGTGCGATGAAGGAAAACAGGCAAAAACCGTGTACATTGAATTGGTTATTTCTCTTTCTATCGTGGCTAACTCACAATGTTTCAGCCCCAAAACAAGAAACGAAGCAAACAGCCTTCTTCAAAAGTTTCTAAAAAAGATGCCAGATGAAACAAGCGACGAAGTCGAAGAAACTTCATTTAGTGGTGAAGAGAGTTTCAAAGTTAATGTGTTCTATGTTATGGTTGACCAAATTAACCACAGCATAGCAACAAGGTTCTCTGATCAAAACAGGTTTTATCAGGATCTTTCATGCTTTGATCCTCGAAGATTCTCTGAGTTAAAAACTCATGGAATACCAGAACAAGCATTAGAGAAAATATGCTGTCTGATCCCAACCATTGACAGAGGTAAGCTCTTAGAAGAACTCAAATCGTTTGTTGAACAGTGGCCAAGTATTAATTTGTGATTAAAAGACCACTATCAGGACCCTAAGAAAACTCAAGATGAAGAAGACTTCCACATTTATTCCAGTTCAGCATCAGATGATGAATGTGAACAAGCAATCATGTGTAGTGACAGTGACAAAAAACCTTGTCAGTCTTGTGTCAAGTGCGCTTATAAGCTGATATATGAATACAACATGTACTGTATAATGTATCCGCAGCTTAACAAGGCTTATAAGTACCTATTGACAATACCACTGACCCAAGTGAGTTACGAGCGTGCTTTTTCTAAACTCAAACTTGTCAAATCAAGAATTCGTTCGTCCATGAGCAACGACAACCTAGAGGCTCTTCTCCTGATGCAGTCAGAAAGAGAACTACTCACTGTGATTAACAATGAAACTATTATAAATGAACTTTGTTGCCAAAGCCAAGAAATGAAACGCTTACTGTCCTTCTAATAATAATTAGAAAGGCTGTCCTTCTACTAACAATTACTGGCCTTCCTCACTTCCTCTTTCTTAATAAAGAATGCAATAATTACCATTCATATCTTTGATAATGCATATAAATCTCTGATGTGTCAATTAATTAGTAATATAAATAATTAGAAGAACATTAGACGTTTCTTTTCTTAAAAAAAAGTTTTTGTTTAGAATAAAAGCCAATCAGTCAAGACAAAATGTACTATACCTTGAGGATTCTTGTTTGTTAGTAGTTAGTATACTACATATTAGATTAATCCATTTAATACTTTTTTAAGGTATAATGTGGTTTTTATTTACATCTCTATAAAACTTTACTTTGCAAATTAAAAAAAAAAAATAAACTTTTAATTTTTTCATTAAAAAAATACTAATTTTTGGCATTTTTCAGTCAAAAAAGGTATAAAAATGGGTTTTCAAGGTCACAATTTAAAAATTATTCATTATTATTCCATACCCCACCAGACCCCATGGAATGCGCCTTTTGCCAAGTCAAGGGCCGCGCCCTTTTAGGGGTCCCAGTCCGGCCCTGTACCAGACTTGTGTACACATAGAAATGGCATTCCATTCCTGTCCAAGATTGATTAAACAGTTTCAAACCTGTACCAGATTGTCACAGCAGGTTTCATATCACTTTCAACTAGATGAAAAATATTTGCCTATCTTGATGATTTTCATTGTCTATAGAAAACTTGTAAAATATAACACTTGTTTTTGGTTTGTGACATTTTACACTTCAGCTAAGTGGATTTAGTCACTCCATGATTATTTGTTTGTCAGAGTAATAAGCAAATAATTACTCTCTCACGTTATATGCATACAAACTCGCACCACAGTGAGTTCATGGGCATGTAACATTGTGCACAACCATGGCTGACTATAATAGAAGGCCGGAATGTTAAACATGGCAACACTGAAACAAACTGATCTTTGAGGCCGACTAGACGATCTCTTAATTTATGTATTTGAATAATCAAGTCGCATCATTGCTGGTTGCCAGTTGCCATGAGTCTTATTTGCCGGTTACCAGCAGTTTATAATTCTTTGTTTTTTGAAAATTAATAGTTTATTATGTAAAATACTGTTATATTATTTAAGAAATATAATAACTAACTCACTCATATGATATGAATTCAATAATTCGAACAAAATGAATTCCTTGGGCCTAATACTAATTCACTAATTTCTTCAACTTAAACCTATAGTAGTGGTACTAAGTGTGTACAGACCTATGATTAAGGTTTAGCTATAAAAATACTCATGATTTTAGTAATGTTACAAAATTAAATCAGAATCTAAAATGTTCGCTTTAGCTATATTATGACACAATGCTTATAGGCCTACTTAACATTATTCATCCTTTACTTTTTAGATGATGAAAACTAACAATGCACTACTTTCAGACAATAATAACAATAAATGAAAAATCAGTGCTGCACTTTCATTATAGTATAGTGTACTCTATTTTTAAAAATGTTAATGTTGTGTCTCATAAATATTCATTACTGTCAACAAAACCAAAAGTCGAAAATTTTGTAAGAATAAAATAATATACCTTACACATAAGTTCGGAGTTGTAATTACTCTTACAGCAAGGAACACAACACTTAAGTGGCATTATCACTGACAAATCTACACTATATGAGTTATATACGATTTATTATTTCCGTCGACTAATGTTTTGTTACAAATTAATTTCAGAAGGTTACTACTGTAAGTTAAAAATTCTAAGCACCTATCCTAGTTAAGCTTTATAACCACGTGCAAATTTTAGTTTAGGATATGTTTCAATAAGTGCATGGCTTGATCAACACGTTTGAAATCAACTTAAAAAACACACATAACAAACACTAATAACACTGTAGTATTATAAACTATAACATTAAACAACACTACTGCACTACAAAAACAGTCACTAAAAACAAACTGTAACAAGACATTCGTAAATTTGACTAGAAAGTTATCCGCTCACACGATACAGATCACACTCCACTCAACAGCCGCTTAGGCCTCAGACGCACCATTGTCACATTTCTACATTCCGGTCTGACACTAGAGCTGGCCATGGCACAACCCACTGATACACACCCTAGCATATCATTAACAAGTGTCACAAATTCAGTGAAAAATGTGTCATTTTTCAAGCTTTTAGTTTTCAAGTCTGTATCAGCTTCAGGAACTACTGTTTAATAATATACACACAGATCTTACCCCTCACAATGTCCCAACAGGTGACATATCTGTCTGAAATTGTTAGTTTTAAAACCAGACAAGGTGATCAAAAAGTGTTATACTATTTTATAGCTGCTATCTAATTACATATGCATCACTGTATATTACTCTTGTAATTTGTATTATTTCTACACATACACCCATCTGGGAGAGAGGATAAAGAGAGAGGGGGCGATAGAGAGAGTATACGTTTTTAGCCATGTTTATGAAACTTTAATGGTCTGGGGTATTTTTAGTGTTCTTTATTAGTAGTTTATTTTACACTTCTATTGTAATTTCAGGTTCTTGTTACTTCTGTAAATGTTCTCTTCTTCTTGTCCAGTAGTGTATACAGTGATGTTTCCAGCATGAGTTCTAGTCCCCTGTGTAGTTGTCTTACTTCTGGTCAGCAATTCCCATCAGTCCTTTCATAGTGTATTTTATATATATGGTGATATATTTTCAAATGTTAGTCATACATTTCCAAAAAGTACTTATTAATAGAAACAGAATTTATAATTGTTTATAGTTGCCAATTATATGACCTTAAAAGAATCCATAGATTCTTTATTACACATTGTACACAACTGACTGTACACAGTAATCTGCTGGAGAACACTGAATTCATTAGCCATTTTTACCCCACATGTAACTCAGCAGAGAAGTTGAGATATCAGAGATTGCATGAATCTGGTCAATAAAAGCACAATTTAATTATTCAGTACTAATGAACAATAATGTTCGTTGTCAGCTGATTTCCCTATAAAACTATAACGACAAGATTCATATCGCTATAATAAAATGTATAAACTGATTATACTTCTTGAATTAATCGGTCCTTACAGAATAGTATATGTGTTGTAGTGTCAGAACACACATTTTGTTTGGACCTTGGTGTTTAGTTTTAAATATAAATATCAGTATATATAAGTCCTTTTTGAAATACATAGTAATAATTGTCAATTTTTTTAGTGTTATTTGTTGTATCTCAGTTGGTGTACACATCAAAACCAATTACATGAAACACGAAAGCAAAATTGTATGAAACCATTCTATACAAAAATGAAAATATCCACACATTATATTTTGAGAAATTAAGGTTGCAGAGTTGTGGTTTCATGAAACTCATTAAAACAACTTCATTCATGGCAGCATTCTTGACAAAAAAATTAATTATATTTGCTAAATAATGTGTACTGTTCAAATCAAAACTTGTTGGAGCAGTAGAAAATTATCCTTAACTGTAAAATTATAGATTTAAAGTGCTATAGCAATACTGTGTAGAAACTTAGAAACTTCTCAGAGCCTGCACTAAGTTTTTGGTTTTATAAAAATTGCTATATCCCCTAACAAATACGACATGAATATCTACCACCTCGGTTTTTTTCTTTTATTTCGTAACCATCATCAAATATAAACCCTGTCTTCACTGTCTGATATCTTGAATGAAAGTAATCAAATAATAAATTTATTGGTGTGGATCAAAGCATGAAATTAGTTTCATGGAACAAACTGCATGAAACTGGTTTCTCGAAATTTGTGTGCCATGAAGTGTTACTAACTCAGAAGATTAGGAAAACATAGCTTGTAAACTATAAACTAGAAGTTATCAATTAATAGAGAAGTAGTGAAACTTACAATATACCTGAATTATCTCAATTAAGTTACCGGTATATTTAATATTAACAACTAAAGGGCTAAGTAGTAGTAATGTTTGCTCTGGGTAGAAGCAAAGTCTGAATAAAAAGAACACAGTACATCCTTAGGTGTGTCTGAATCCATTAACTGGTTACTGAATATAACCATAGATTATGCAAATTCTAATTTTCATTAACTATATTGTTATAATGTCAGTGCTAAAAATATAATAATAATAATAATTAAAATTCTGTGTAATGTTGAAGGTTGCAATGCACTTAGACCTTTTATAGTTATCATGTTTCACAGTATCATAACATGGGGGTGGATGAAACTAACTAGTAGGTTGGACTCTCCTTTTTGTATTAATTTATGGATATTGTAATTCCTTTTATTTCTATAATTATTTATAAGCTTTATTTTAACACACACAACTGGTTAGAAACAGGCCTACGTTAAGTGATAATGGTATTTTGCTGAAATTTCTAATAGCTCTAGGGGGAGGGATTGACACTCCTGACCCCCCCCCCCCGTAGTTAAGCCACTGATTTTTCATATTAATTAAAAAATTGGCAGTAAATCGTGCACTATAGCACTTGATATTTTAAAAATCCTATCATACATTGTAACTCTCTTAAAATTGAAAATATATAACTAAAGTGTATAACAGTTTAATTAATCACTCACTTACCATTTGGGTCAACAGTTGTAGTAGTAACAGTATTGTTTTGAGAAATATTATCAAGCTGGAGATCCATTGTGTATTACCAAAGAGTACTTGTTAGAGACTGATGTTATTATGTATGTAGTAGTTTACGTGATACCGTACTTAACTTATCTTACAAATACTATCAGACACTCAATCATCCATTTATGTTACAAAATCATTCTGGCCTTCTGACAACATTATGATTATTTTAAAAAAAATTCTCTTAAACTACTAAATGCCAAAAATGATTATATTTTTCAAGTTTTCCAAAAAAACTATTAACATTACTATTATGGTAAAGAATTGTAACTCACTCTTTATGATAGGGGCTTTTATTTTAAATGCCAAACTTGATTCTTGGTTTTTGTTGTCCATGATGTGCCCACGTATAAATACTATTCAATGCACTTTTCAACTTTGGAACACTAGTTTGTAGATAACTTTATAAAATAATTGTTTAATCTAAAATATTGTTCCAAAGTTAAAAACATCTATATATAGATGTAAAACACCTATATAGTATGTAAAACATTAATTTAACCTACAAATACACATAATTATTAAGGAAAACCTCTAAATAATAATAAATTATTTACTCCTACGCAATGGTAGCTTGTGTTTAAAAAATAGGGAACATATCTACGTTTCCTAACACAGAAAATTCTATTTATGTGCATTTCATTGGATTATGAAATTATTTTTTATACTTTAGCAGAGAAATATTTTAAAGCCATTAACACGTGACATAGTTTATGCAACATCATTTTTTTTTGAAATTTATGTAGCAAAAAATGGATTTTTAACTTTTGCAGTTGCATAATCTGTCAGCAGCATCATACACAATCTTACTAAAATTTCTACTTAAACTATATTTGTGTTTTTACATGCTTTATGCTTTTGAGTTGTTTTGAGTTCTGGTCTTGGTTCCTCTAACTTTTTCAATTTTAATTTGGTTCAAAAATCAATAGACATTTTAAAATATTGTGAACAGAATCATTTTTTGCAATGAAATTAGCCTATATAAATAATATCGTAATAATAATCAAAAACACAAAAAAAAATTGATCACATGTTGCACTAGATATAGTCTACTCAACACATTACCAATAATATACATCAGTTGTTTAAAAACATGGTATGGTAAACAGTGGGAGGGAGACTAAAGGTGACAATTGTATCACCTTTGTCAGTACATGTCAGTGCATGGCAATCCCCTTCCTTCCACACACTACCAGAAACATTCCAGTTTAACAGAGGCACATAGTTCTAGGTTCGCCTAAACTACTGTATATTCTAAAAATATTGTTATGTTCCTAATATCAATAACTCCAGAAATATTTACTATAGTACATATTTTGAAACTACACTAAAATTTTTACAGGAGAGGGATTGACGTTTGCAATGATGTCATCGCCATGTTGCCACTTCGTAACCACGTGTTTCTGTTGAATGTCACGCAAGCGTAACTTTTGTTACTGCATTCACTCAAAACATACTTCTCGCAGACAAAACAAATCCAGTACACGCAGACTAAATATGTATTCCCCTACTTAAAAACTAATCTTCGATTTCGTTGTCCATGACATGTCCATTAATTAACTAAATATAATTATTACACTACGACTCGGAACACAAAACTTTTTATAGGTAAAAACGAAAAAGTTTTACCTTACAACCTGAACTGGCTTTCGCCTTTTAAAGGCTTCTTCAGAAGTCTCGCCTTTTAAAGTTTTGTGTTCCGAGTCGTAGTGTAATAATTATATTTAGTTAAAAACTAATATTTATTCAGTTGTAACTACAGATAATTCATAAAATAAAAATGTGAATTCTTACAAGAATAATAAACGAGAACTTAATTAACTTCAGTGTTTTTTTTTTAAATTAACTTCAAATGTTCAGAATCTTTAATTTTTTGATTTAACGATAAATGTGACAATGTGCAAATGTGCAATGATCAACTTATTGTATAAATAAAGTAAAAATTAACAATAATAAAAAATATAAGACAGCAAAATAAGAGTCAATGTTTTGTTTTTATTACTTTTACCATAAAAACAAAACTGAAAATGAAATTATTATTACCTGTCTGTAGTTTTCTGCCTGTGCCGTTAATCTAAAGGTGTTACACCACTTATGTCGCTACCAGAGTCACTCGAGTCACTGGATTCTGTCCCCAAATTTATTACCAGTTGTTCCATGGCGTCTTCTAATATGCCTTCGTTGCTCCATGCTTCGTCAATTACTTTCTTTGTATGCATCACTGCTTTTCTCCAATCATCTGCAGTAACATTCGTAATCCCCTCGCGTATCAATTTTTCTACTTCAGTTCCTGTAAAAGTCTTATTATTTCTTGCTACATATCCCTTTACTTGTGCCCACATTAACTCAATGGGTTTAAAATGACAATGATACGGTGGTAATCTTACTACTTTATGGCCATGTTCTTGCGCTACTTTGTCAATTACGTATTCCGGAAAGCGGGGTTTACAACCTGACACCAGCTCCAATAGCTCTGCTTTTTCCATGCTAACAGTCGTAGAAATGTTATGTTCATGAAGCCAGTGAATAATTTCTTCTTTACGTGTAGCTAATGTTGGCGCTTTGTCGTATATAATCGAGTGATAAGGGGCGTTATCCATTCCAACAGTTGACGGCACTGTGAGGTTTTTTAATAACGAGTCTATGAACCACTTGGTAAAGTTTTCAGAGTTCATTTCTTCGTGGAAGTCACTCGTTTTCTTTGACTTAAAGGCATAAAAACAGTTAGGTATGAAACCTTTTGATGTCCCAGCATGTACAATAATATATCTATCCCCTCGTCCTAAAGGTATTTTCATTGTTCCTTCCACAGTATCATCTGTCCAGCCTTTTCGTAAACTGTGACCTATGTTTACCCATGTTTCGTCTAACCAGACTATTTCTTCAATAGATTTAGTTTGAATTTCTCGTAGAAATCTACAACATAAAGCAACTACACTTTCACTTTCCATAAGAACTTTTCTCCCCAAAATGTTTGTAAACTTAAAACCGATATTTTGCAATACTTTCCTAACAGATGATTTACTACCGGCAAAAAGATCAGCTGCTGCTAATGACTTATGAAGTTTATTTATTGTTGGGTGCTCTTTTCTACAATAGTAGCTATAAATATGCTGTCGAATTGCATTTTCTTGGAAAGAATCTAACTTCGTAACTTTTTGTCTATATTTCTTTTTTTATTAGGTATATGAAACTTGGGCTCTGTATCACTAAAATCAGTAAAAAGATCGTCTTTCTCTTTTCCTATACGTACTATAAGATTCTTCCCTACTTCGCATGCGGCAGCTGTACACTCTAAAACTTTATTAAAGGAAATTAACGGCCCCCCGTTTGCTTTTTCTTTTTCAAAATATTCACGTACTGAACAGATAAGTTGTCTTGCCTGTCCATTAAATACTTTCCTTTTTCTTGTCTTGCGTATAGCTGAAGCACTCGTACTGGCGTCGGATGTAGCTGAATGGATAATATTTACAATCACTCTCAATTAGTCCACTAAATACTTAAATTTTACCACAAAATAACTTCTGAATATTAGACTAAAAATCCGACCATCAGCACCTACACTCCAAGCGCTTCCCAAAATCCATAAAGAAGACATTCCGATCTGCCCCATTATCAACTACCGTAATGCCCCTGCACACAAACTGGCAAAATATCTAGACAAAATTATTAGACAACACACACAAATAGACAACAACATTGCAGTAAAAAACAACACTGACCTAGTAACAAAAATAAAAGACATACACATCCCCCATAACGCCACATTAGCCTCCTTTGACATTAAAAACCTGTACACAAACATCCCCATCTCTGAAACAATCACCATCCTACAAAACAAACTCAAACAGAACAACACACCAGACGAACTTATCAATGAAATAACAGAAACTCTGAACATTATCACAAAACAAAACTACTTTACTTATAACAATAAATACTACACACAGAACGATGGCCTACCCATGGGCTCCCCCATATCCAGCATTCTAGCAGAAGTCTTCCTCCAACACTTAGAAAAAACAAAAATACTCACAAACAATGACAGACACTCACATAAAATACTATATTGGCACAGATACGTTGATGACATTCTAATACTATACAGGGGAAACAAAAGACAATGTGAACAGTTACTAACGCACATAAACAAAATACATAAAAACATAACCTTCACTGCCGAATACGAACACAACAATACCATAAACTTCTTAGACCTCTCCATCACAAAACTAGAACACAGGCACAAATTCAGTATATACAGAAAACCAACTACAACTGACACACTAATACACAACACCTCCAATCACCAAATACAACACAAACTAGCTGCTTTTAGAACCATGATACATAGACTTAACAACATCCCCTTAGATGAAATAGACTACAAAGACGAACTAAACACGATAAAATATCTAGCAGAATCTAACGGTTATGACGGAACAATAGTCAGTAAACTCCTACACAAAACACAAAACAAACAACAGACAAAGACAGAAAACAACAAATTCATAACACTAACATACATCAACAAACAAACAGAAAAAATTGCCCACAAATTCAAAAAAGCAGGATACAGAATCGCTTACAAAACTACTAACAAAACAGAACACACACTATCAAAACGCATGCCCAAAGCACAAAACAAATTCGATCTACCCGGTGTATATAAACTAAATTGTTCAAATTGCAATAAATTCTACATAGGCCAGACAGGACGTAGCTTCAAACAGAGATACATTGAACACACAAAAGCCCTCCACACCACTACAGAATCTACCTTCGCAAACCACCTCATTGAAGCAAACCACACATATAAAAACATCGACAATAACATGAACATACTACACGTACACACAAAAGGCCGAAAACTAGACACTCTAGAACAATTAGAAATATACAAACACACAAAAACAAATAAAAACGACATCCTAAACGAACAGACACAATTCAACTCGCACGCATTATTCGAACACATCTCACCACACACACACAGCTTCGATCTTTCAAAACACTATCTCGTCGCCAACAACAAGACGAACAGCGCTACTTACGACAGCCTCTGATGAAGCCTTCTATAGGTGAAAGCCGGTTTAGGCTGTAAGGTAAAACTTTACGTTTTTACTTATAAAAAACTTAGTGTTCCGAGTCGTCAATATTATAGTGATATAATATTACTCAATCATGCAAATGCACTAAAATATGATAATATTGTAAATTTTAAAACTGTTAAATTTCACTCACATCAAACCGTAGTAAATGCACTAGGCCTGCTGTTCAATTTACTACGCGCACGTGGTAACGCACAAACAGCGGAACAACAAGTACGAGTTTCCAACGCTGTGCTGTATAGTTTCGGCCAATCAGACCGCTCTAAACACCACTTCCCCCCTCACTTGCAGACAAACATCAATTACACTCCTGTAAAAATTGTAGTATAAACTGTTTCCATATCAAAATGATGTTGAACTGAAGTTAATAAATGTTAATTTCCTTAACTATTTTGATGAAGAAAGTTGTGTTAGCGGTTGAAATCACAAGCAGAATGATCACTGTTGCACACCACTATATAAAAATTATCCCGATTAGTGCTTTCAAGCTTCACAGCTCATCGTCAGATCGGAATTGAAACAAATAACCTGAAAACAAACCCTTTACCCCATCTCACCCCACCCTGCTCACACACAACAAGCTATAATTCAAATGTCCCTTCCCCAACCCCTGAGCCCTGTCCCTCCACGTACGTAGAGTTAGAAGAAATATTATATAATTTTGGTTTGGGGTACGTAGAAAAGAAATTGGAAAATAAAAATAAAAAAATGGTAGATAAGTTAAATAAATTAATAAGGAAGAACGAAGTAAAAAAGGAACACCTCTCTAAGAATAACTATGAAAAAAGAGTAATAAACCTTACAGAGGTAACTTTCAATACAGAAGAAAAAGAAATGTTAGCAAAAGGCTTAAAATACGCGCTGCCACCAGAATTAAATCAATAAAAAACGATTATTGAATGCGAAAGCATAATACAAAAACTTGGAAATGAAAATAATAAAAAAAGAATAAGGTGGGAAGTAGGGAATGTAGTAGATAAAATATTTAAGAAAAATTTGTATAATTCAAAAAATGAACAAAAAATCAAATCAACTGTAACTAAACTAAAGAATAAAATAAAAAAGAGTGATATTATAGTTATGAAGGCGAACAAAGGAAATACAATGGTACTACTGAGAAAGGACGAATACATAAAGATAACGGAAGAATTTATAAGTGAAGGACCATATGAGGAAATAAAGTATGATTATACAAGTAAGTACTAGTCAAGGATAAAACAAATGATGAAACAGATAACATTTATAGAAGAAAATAAGAAAAAGTATTTATTGGAAAGTAATACAACAGCACCAACTTTTAAAAGTCAGGTTAAGATACATAAAGAAGGAAAACCAATTAGACCGATTGTTTCTTTTATTAATGCACCTATATATAAATTATCAAAGGAAGTTAGCAGAGTACTGAAAGAGAAATATGAATTTGGGACAAAATACAGCATAGAAAATAATGTAAAATTGATAGAAAAATTAGAAAATATTAGAATTAATGAAAATACAAAATTGATATCACTGGATGTTAAGGACATGTTTACCAATATCACAGTAAATAAAGTTATTAAGTTAATAAACGATAATAATACAGGATAATACAGGTATAAAAAGCACTTGATTAAAGTAATTAAAGAATGTGTAAATCAGAACTATTTTAGTTTTAATAACAAGTTTTATATACAGAAAAAAGGTTTACCTATGGGGTCTTCATTATCCCCTATTCTTGCAGAAATATACATGAATGATTTTGAAAAGCAATTAATAAGTTCCACTAAGTATAAAGACAATATAAAATTATGGACTAGATACGTTGACGATGTATTAGTAATTTGGGAAGGAAGCATAGAAGAAGTGCATGAGTTTATAAATGAGGTAAATAATAAGGATAAAAACTTACAATTTAAAGAAGAGATAGGAGGTAAGAAAATAAATTACTTAGATTTAAACATAGAAATTAATGATAATGAGAAACTACAGTTTGGGATATTTAGGAAAGAATCATATTCTAATATAATTATAACAAGAGAGTCTTAACACCCTTATAGATATAAAATGGCGGCAATCAATTCATTTTGTTATAGAGCTCAGAAGTGTTTAAAAGAGACCGAATCAAAAGATAGGGAGTTAAAAACAATAAAGGGATAATAATTATAACACCAACATAGTGGATAAAGTTATAAAAAGGGTTAACATACAAAAAGTTAAAATAGAACCAGAACAAAAGAATTATGCAGGATCATTGACATACATAGGTTCACATACTAGAAAAATTATAAAATGTTTTAATAAATATGGAGTAGATATAGCTATTAAAAAATGTGAAACGGTGTTTGATAAGATAAGGAATAAAAATATAGAAAAAATCACAGTATTACAGAAAAGCGGAATTTATAAATTAAAATATAGAGACTGCAACAAAGTGTACCTAGGTGAGACAGGACGAAAATTCGTATGCAGGTTGTCTGACCACAAACGTGGAGAAGGTAATAGAACAACCAATTCGTTATATGCAAGACACTTCATAGAATACAACTATATTCATAGAAGACAATATAAGTTTGTTAATCCTTTGGAAGACTACGGAATTGTAAAAGTAGTAAATAACACAGTTGAAAGGAAGCTTAGGGAGGAGTTAGAAATATTGAAAGAAAGAGAAAAAGGGTTAGACAATTTAATTAATACTAAAATTAAATTTGATAATGAAGAAATATTTTATAACATAATTAAGAAGTAAATGATAGAGGACAGATAGATAAGATTAAGAATTAAATTGCATAGTACTAATTGGATGTTTTAAAATAAGGGTGTGTGACTGACCCATGTGTGTGGAGAGAAAGACGGGTAGGTTTAAAAGGAATGTACACACACACACACACACACACACACACACACACTGAAACACAAGGAATTTGCTAGAAAAGTATGTAACTGTCCAGATGGAGGGACAGGGCTCAGGAGTTGGGGAAGGGGCATTTGAATTATATCTTGTTGTGTGTGAGCAGGGTGGGGTGAGATGGGGGTGAAGGTTTTTTTCAGGTTATTTGTTTCAATTCCGATCTGACGATGAGCTGTGAAGCTTTTAAACGCTAATCGGGATTATTTTTATATATTTACAACATATATTTATCTTTTTTATTTTGTTTTTATATAGTATCCAAGTCACTTTTTCACAATAATTTAACTACCTTGTATCCGTCAGTGACTTCGTTCTAGCGTTTTTTATATAGATGCGTTTCGTGACATGTGTCACATTATCAGTAATCCTCGTCAAATGTTAAAATTTACATAAAACACATAAAAACACATTTGCACATATTTACTAAATCACAATAACGACACACACATAACACGATGTAACTTCGGCTCCGTTGGACCGGTCCGACCGCGCGTGTAGTTGTCGAGCCACTAATTAAACTAAGTCAATCCTTATCACCAGTCATTACCGTCATGTGCGATTATATTTAGGGCTGTATCATATAGTGAGTGAGATTGAAACCTTAATTGTTCGTTTAATATACTGTTATTGTTGATATTCTTGTCTTTAAATGATTTATAAATCTCAAACTCCTCGAGAGCGTCCATTAACTTACCCTTACCGCTGTAACCTCTCTATGCTTTTAGTATTTATTTTGTTTCTTTTTTTTTTTTTTTTTTTTTTTTTTTTTCTATCTCCTTGCTTGTTAGTTTTGAAAGAGAGGTTACAAGTTATTTAGAACTAGGCAAGAGCCTAGAGAAGCTAAAATTGGGCTGGGTCCAGTATGATGGGACTTGCAAATGAAACACTGAACTTAAGATAACAACAACAATTTATTGTTCTTGGCTAGTACAACACCTGAGCCCCAAAAGGCAAGATAAATAAGTCTTTTGATCGTTAAATATAATTTCATTAATATGTGCCTTGCCAAAAGTTGAGCAAGGAATAATAACTATTTACAGCCCCAAGTATTGAATGACTATGAAGATCTGAATGATCAGTGAATATTAATTCATGGAATGTTACATAATGTCAATAATACAATTGTAAACTGGCACACAATCTCGACCCGCAAATAATCACATATTATACACCTATCACATATCAAATAATCACATATTAAACATATACACCTGCAGGATTAATATAACAATGTAACAATTATGAAAAACAACACATACATATAATTAACATCAACCAGGTTTGCATATAAATAACACATCACATGTTCACCCTGGTTATCAGCGCATGTAATAATCTTGTTCAACACCCATAACCCCCTTATTCTGACCAAGTGTCCGGCCCCCCTTACTGTTTAATTAATAGGTGACTAAAACACCCTCCCCAAAACTTCAATTAAAATATCCCAGGAGTGGAGCAGACATGCCCCCAAGTTTTAACAAGATAAGTGTTAACTGAATGTTCTCTGCAAGCCACGCGGCCAGGGCACAAATCCCATGCCGATATTTAATTATCAATTCAATCCCATCAATTACCATAATGAAGAGTAGCATCACAAGGTTAACATGGATGTCCGGTTGCCTAACTGCATTTTATGTTTCTTTTTACTTTCAAAACAGAATATAGAAAAAAAGGTGGAACTTGACCACCATGAGTATTCATAACTGACATTGATTAATCTTGTGTGTTCTTATGGTTAACTAATTGTTATAGCGAGCAATTACAATTATCGTTACAAAGATTTTTTTTTTATGGTAAATACAAACTGTGACAATGGTAATTTTAAAGTGTGCAAATTAGCTAAACAGTGGAACAGAATTTGTAATACGGAATCTAAGTCATAAAAGTATTAAGTCAGCTCACAGTGTTCCAAACTTGACTACCGGCAGGGTCAGGCATCGGACGGGATCTAGCAAGACCTGACACAGACAGACTTGCAGTGGACGTCTCCAACGGGAGTCGCCCACGGTTTAAAACCACCCCCAGATATGAATGAATAATAACACACGTGTCCAGATGGAGCAAAATCGTTAACATAATTATCCCAACATGCTTAGAACAGAAATAGAATGAGATTCAACTCTATCTACCAAACTCCCCTCGACCCGGGCGGTGCGTGACCCCGGCCGAGTTTTCACTCTCAAAACGAGATATACATGATAGTAATAGAGGAGGCGTAAGCCTTACAAATTGCAATTAAAACATGCCACCCATTGTCCGGAAATAACTGTCAAAACTGGAGCGTTTCATGAAAGTCTCACAGAGTTATTCGGCCACAAGATTTAGTTTAACATGGTTAAATTTCACCTGGTTTGAAGGGTGTATGTTGAGGGCTCTGTAGTGTGTGTCCAGTCCATCCTTCCGGCTGACATAGCTGACGAAGGGCTTTGGAATTACATCGCCTGAGGCAGTTGTTCGGCCATCCTTCCAGAGCGGGGCAGATTCCCGGCTACCTCGGAAACCCTGCACAATTATATCTGGGATTACTCATAAGTTCATGAAACACACACTACCACATTTACCCACTGACATAGCATGGACTGTCCGGTTTATAAACTCGAAAAATTGCCTAAGTCAAGAATCCCATTGAATGTGGTAAATCACTTCAAAAAAATAACTCCATTGAATATGTTAATATAGAATATGTCGAAATATAGTCACTCCATAATACTGATAATTTTAATTAACCTTTATGCAAAAGTTTTCATGACGCACTTACAGGAATTGGCAACTTTTAACAAGTCCGTGACATACACAGATATCAGAAAATTACTGACTTACGCCCCATCTTAGTTTAGTTAATTTAGTAGAAGCATTACTAGAGTAATATAAAACATAATTATATCCTTAACGTTACAATCAATTAACCAGGGTTGAGATAAAGCATACATAAAACTAATTATAACCTGAAACTCGCCATGTGCTAAAGGATTCACTGCAATGTATATCTCAACGCATCCACTTTAATATTAAATAAAACCAATTTGTTTTTATAAATAATTAAAATACATATTTTAATGGACTTACCGGAGGTCACGTAGCTTTCTACTTATTCATAGAAGAAGCTGGGAGACGAAAACTGTTCAATCTACTCTGCCAGCCGGGGACTAGAATGTGAGGCACTGATAGCTAAAGTCGAACTGAATAAACCGGCTGTTGAAAAAACCGTAGTAACATAGATGGGGCGCGCGCGAGTCGGGCGGACAAGGGGCAATACAGCATGACAAAGTCCAACTGACCGTACCAAAGGACAACTTCTGTCGCGTCGAAAAATACGTAAATACTTTAATTAATCACAATATAGACATCGGAACATCGCCGCGTTTTCCAAAATGCGGCACACCCCCACCCCAAAAGGGCAACCCGGTTGCCTCACCTTCAAACTCGGGAAGGTACCCTGCAGTGTACTCCCATCAAAAAAAAACTCCGGTGGACATCGTGGGTGAGTTGGCCAGGCAGACTCGCTCCCAGGAACACCACCAATCCCCATGCGACCCTCTCCGCCACGCCAACCCCACGGGACCGCCCCAACACGTCACCCTCTCCGGTGACCACCAATTACTCCCACCGGTCCCACTCACATGCTCGTCCTAGGACCAAACAAGGCATCTCCCACCTTGGCATGTGAGCGACCGTACTACCTCTCGTCCCTCTCTCGGACCGACCAGCCACATGCACCCACAAGGCATCTGCAACCTTGCCATATGGCTGGCCCCCTTCCCTACACAAGGGCGGACGGCCCCGCTTAGCCAGACAGAGAGGACCGCACCTAGGGCACATGAACATTAATCCAATCTCAACTCAACAAATACACCATAACTCGAGGGGGTTTTATTTCTCTACAGCACCGTCTACACAACTTTCTCTCGCAACAAAAAATAACACCAGGAAAACCGGGGAATGCGGCATGGCTCGAACCCTATAATGAACAACATCAACCTCAACAACTATTAACAATCAGCAAAAGCACACCATCACTCCATCTAACCTTTAACACAGGGGAAACTGACGATCTCGAGGACGACCACAAGCTAAGTCTCTCTCTAACTCCGTTTGATAGATTTTTTTTTTTTTTTTTTTTTTTTTTTTTTTTACTAAGGGGAGTGGTAGGAAAATTGGGATGATGAAATGGGGCAAGGATCATTAAAGGGCAATAGCTAGGACTGAGGGTAAGGACCTGGCTACCTCCGGAAATAAGGAAGAATGGAGGAAACCAAGGCTCGCGTGGGCAGGGGCGCAACCCTGAAATAGATGACCACCACTGGGAATGTGGGGAACATCTACCCGCTACCCGTTAACCTCTGCTTCTTACCTTTCTATGACGCACCTTAGGTATTCGCTCCTTTCGGACACCACTCTCTAAGAAATTATCTCGTGTTGAGCTGTACTGACTGGTTCCTTCGGGATCAGACTCAAAGCAACTTACCTCACTACTTTCACTCCGCTTTGGATTATGCTCATCGTCTAACTCCTCTGCTACAATTTCTTCCTTTTCTACAACTTCCCCTTCTTCGTCCACATAATCCAAATCAACTTCCTGACACTGCACCTCCTCAGCATCCTCCCGTTGCTCCTCTGATCCATCTTCAACCTCCTCTCCGATCTCATTTTCATCAACACGTTCATCACCAACGTCATCGCCATCACTTCCACTACCACCATCTGAACACTGCACATCCTCGTCCTCCTCTCGTTGCTCACCTAATCCACCTGAAACTTCCGCCCGTTCCTCGGAATCCTCAACACTACTTACAGAAGGCGTCTGCACATCCTCACACACTACATCACTCTCACTCACAAACTCTACAATGCTGCCCCCAAATTCCTCCTCAACTTCTACCTCACTTGCGGCCTGGACATCCCCTTGTCCATCCACAACCTCAGAAACACTCGCAGCCCGGACATCCCTGTGTCCATCTGCAACTTCAGACTCTACCGTCTCCCTAACCCCTACAACTATACTCACCTGCGCAGCATCTGCAGACCGCTCTTCTGACTCTTCTGTCGATTCCACTCCTTGACCACCTTCAGCAACCACAACGTCCTCAACATCTTCCACCCTGGAATCCAGCTGTCCAGGTTCATGTGCAATGACTAAATTAATTTCGACTGGCGATGGTGATGTTACAGGCTCTGGATCCCTCACGAACCGAGATGTAAATACCGGAACAAATTCTGCGGCCTCTGGATTCAACCATGACGTCCTCTTTGAGTCCGGTAATTCAGTATTAACTGACGCGCTCTTATCCTCTTGTATTGTTCCCACAAAGTCATTCCGCTCTTCTACTTCTGTTTCCTTTTCTTCATCTACTACTCTCTTGGGCACTTGTACTTCCTCTGGAACCTTTAAGGTTTCCTTTTTCTCCGAATAGGGATAACGCCTTGGTACAGGCTCCCTACTTACCGCTGTCTGTTCCCTAACATAATTTCTTTTTCCCCTGTTAATTTCATGTTTCTTTGTTTTCTGTGCTGTAGCTGTTGTTACCGTCTTCACACTTGCCACCCCCTTGTAGCCTCCATCACTTCCGGAATATTCAGGCTTTCTAAGCGTCTCTTGGGTTTTCCTCCAACCTCCATGTTTGTCCCTTTTGGCTCTTCCTGATGAACCACTGGAGGATTGGACATCTGTGGCATCTCTTCCTCGGGACTCGTCAGCCGCCTGGACCGTCCTTGAAAACACACACAGCTGTTCAAGATCCGCAAAACCACGTGGACGGTCCGCGAATGCCAAACGAGATCTCTCTTGGGGGGTCAGTCCTTGCAGAATTGCTTGGATAACTTCTGTCTCGGGCAACCCCAATCTTAACACCCGGGCAGCTTTCCGTATATCGCGCACGAAATCTCCTAACGCCTCTCCGTAGGCCTGTGGGCGATAGAATCTTTCCAACTCAAGCTTGAAGCGTCGTCGAGTGGGTATGAAGAAGTTCAACACCTCCCCATGGAAAGCATCAACACTGTCACCCCGACGCAGGGCCTTGGTGACCAGACCAGCCAACGTACTCCGGCAATACGGGTATATAAGATACAAGACCTCCCCATCGGACACCCCTGGGAAATCAGGCACCTGCAGGACCAGGTCCAAGAAAACCAACAGCTGGTCCTCATCAAATCCATCCACCACCGGAAATTTCTGGAGAACGTCTGTAAGAGGGTGGGGCAATTTCTCGTAGCATATCCCCGCCAGACTTACACAATTCAACACAAACAATCATAAAACAATTCCCACTAAACACCTAACACAAACATAACCTACAAAAACATTTTAACAAAATCGGAAAAACTCAAGTACTGTACTTCCTTTGAGTAGACCCCCGGGTTTCCTAGCGCTGCGGAAACCTGACCCGCTCCGGAACTAACCCTCCGTCAGTCGCCAGACTCAAGAAGAAACAACATCAGACACTAACACCAACATACAATCCACACCACATAACACTAACCACAATATACTACATTTCGACTACAACATTGTCACCATTACAATCGGACGATACCGACTTCCAGTCGGGCCATACCGCATCCCAGTAACCGCACGCGCAATTACTTTCAAAAAATAAATACGGGAACCCATCCCCACGCGATCTCCGGCAATGTCCAATTTCAAAACAACAACACAACTACAACACGTGCCCGTGGCGGCCTCAGATTTACAATTCAAAACATTTAACAATAATTCATAAAAAAACATATATACTTCTACATTTCATGTCAACTATTAATTGCCATTTTATTTGCCAGACTATCTCCAAGTTTGCAAGCCCCATCACACATCAGGACCCAAGGGTTCAAGCCTAGAATGAACCACGCTCTGATCTACCATTTGTTACCTCTCTACGCTTTTAGTTTTCTTTTTTTTTTTTTTTTTTTTTTTTTTATTTAATCTCCTTGCTTGTTAGTTTTGAAAGAGAGGTTACAAGTTATTTAGAACTAGGCAAGAGCCTAGAGAAGCTAAAATTGGGCTGGGTCCAGTATGATGGGACTTGCAAATGAAACACTGAACTTAAGATAACAACAACAATTTATTGTTCTTGGCTAGTACAACACCTGAGCCCCAAAAGGCAAGATAAATAAGTCTTTTGATCGTTAAATATAATTTCATTAATATGTGCCTTGCCAAAAGTTGAGCAAGGAATAATAACTATTTACAGCCCCAAGTATTGAATGACTATGAAGATCTGAATGATCAGTGAATATTAATTCATGGAATGTTACATAATGTCAATAATACAATTGTAAACTGGCACACAATCTCGACCCGCAAATAATCACATATTATACACCTATCACATATCAAATAATCACATATTAAACATATACACCTGCAGGATTAATATAACAATGTAACAATTATGAAAAACAACACATACATATAATTAACATCAACCAGGTTTGCATATAAATAACACATCACATGTTCACCCTGGTTATCAGCGCATGTAATAATCTTGTTCAACACCCATAACCCCCTTATTCTGACCAAGTGTCCGGCCCCCCTTACTGTTTAATTAATAGGTGACTAAAACACCCTCCCCAAAACTTCAATTAAAATATCCCAGGAGTGGAGCAGACATGCCCCCAAGTTTTAACAAGATAAGTGTTAACTGAATGTTCTCTGCAAGCCACGCGGCCAGGGCACAAATCCCATGCCGATATTTAATTATCAATTCAATCCCATCAATTACCATAATGAAGAGTAGCATCACAAGGTTAACATGGATGTCCGGTTGCCTAACTGCATTTTATGTTTCTTTTTACTTTCAAAACAGAATATAGAAAAAAAGGTGGAACTTGACCACCATGAGTATTCATAACTGACATTGATTAATCTTGTGTGTTCTTATGGTTAACTAATTGTTATAGCGAGCAATTACAATTATCGTTACAAAGATTTTTTTTTTTATGGTAAATACAAACTGTGACAATGGTAATTTTAAAGTGTGCAAATTAGCTAAACAGTGGAACAGAATTTGTAATACGGAATCTAAGTCATAAAAGTATTAAGTCAGCTCACAGTGTTCCAAAACTTGACTACCGGCAGGGTCAGGCATCGGACGGGATCTAGCAAGACCTGACACAGACAGACTTGCAGTGGACGTCTCCAACGGGAGTCGCCCACGGTTTAAAACCACCCCCAGATATGAATGAATAATAACACACGTGTCCAGATGGAGCAAAATCGTTAACATAATTATCCCAACATGCTTAGAACAGAAATAGAATGAGATTCAACTCTATCTACCAAACTCCCCTCGACCCGGGCGGTGCGTGACCCCGGCCGAGTTTTCACTCTCAAAACGAGATATACATGATAGTAATAGAGGAGGCGTAAGCCTTACAAATTGCAATTAAAACATGCCACCCATTGTCCGGAAATAACTGTCAAAACTGGAGCGTTTCATGAAAGTCTCACAGAGTTATTCGGCCACAAGATTTAGTTTAACATGGTTAAATTTCACCTGGTTTGAAGGGTGTATGTTGAGGGCTCTGTAGTGTGTGTCCAGTCCATCCTTCCGGCTGACATAGCTGACGAAGGGCTTTGGAATTACATCGCCTGAGGCAGTTGTTCGGCCATCCTTCCAGAGCGGGGCAGATTCCCGGCTACCTCGGAAACCCTGCACAATTATATCTGGGATTACTCATAAGTTCATGAAACACACACTACCACATTTACCCACTGACATAGCATGGACTGTCCGGTTTATAAACTCGAAAAATTGCCTAAGTCAAGAATCCCATTGAATGTGGTAAATCACTTCAAAAAAATAACTCCATTGAATATGTTAATATAGAATATGTCGAAATATAGTCACTCCATAATACTGATAATTTTAATTAACCTTTATGCAAAAGTTTTCATGACGCACTTACAGGAATTAGCAACTTTTAACAAGTCCGTGACATACACAGATATCAGAAAATTACTGACTTACGCCCCATCTTAGTTTAGTAAATTTAGTAGAAGCATTACTAGATTAATATAAAACATAATTATATCCTTAACGTTACAATCAATTAACCAGGGTTGAGATAAAGCATACATAAAACTAATTATAACCTGAAACTCGCCATGTGCTAAAGGATTCACTGCAATGTATATCTCAACGCATCCACTTTAATATTAAATAAAACCAATTTGTTTTTATAAATAATTAAAATACATATTTTAATGGACTTACCGGAGGTCACGTAGCTTTCTACTTATTCATAGAAGAAGCTGGGAGACGAAAACTGTTCAATCTACTCTGCCAGCCGGGGACTAGAATGTGAGGCACTGATAGCTAAAGTCGAACTGAATAAACCGGCTGTTGAAAAAACCGTAGTAACATAGATAGGGCGCGCGCGAGTCGGGCGGACAAGGGGCAATACAGCATGACAAAGTCCAACTGACCGTACCAAAGGACAACTTCTGTCGCGTCGACAAATACGTAAATACTTTAATTAATCACAATATAGACATCGGAACATCGCCGCGTTTTCCAAAACGCGGCACACCGCATACATGGATTGCTTTGAAATTAGTATTGAAATCTGTGTAATTATGGTTACGCATCATTAGATGGCGCGCATAATTAGATTTGGTCTTGTCTAAATCATTCCTTGGTAGATGTTCTTTGTATCTTTTCAAGAAAGACCTGCCAGTTTGACCCAGATAGAAACAATCACAATCATCACATGACATCCTGTAAACACCCGTTTTCTCTTATAACAGGAATGGTTGTTTTATGCTTAACAAATTAGAAATATTATTATTTGTTTTAAACGCGACTTTTATATTAAATAAAACTTGCTTCATTCGACATAACAAACCTATACACCAATGTTCCCATAAAAGAAACCATAATTACATTAGAACAATTACTAAAAATAAATAACACACCCGAAACACACATAAACGAGATCATCCATCTAACTAAAATCATCACAGATCAAAATTATTTCACACACAATAGCATGTATTACACACAAACAGATGGACTACCCATGGGCTCCCCTATATCAGGTATACTAGCAGAAATATTCATACACACCATAGAACTGAAACACATACTGAACAACAACAAATACACCGATAAAATAATATATTGGCACAGGTATGTCGACGACATTTTACTTCTTTACAACAGCAACAAAAGACAAATAGAAAATTTCCACAAATACATTAACACTATACACCATAAATTAAAATTCACACTTGAAATAGAATTAAATAACAGCATAAACTTTTTAGACCTTACAATCACCAAAACAAACAACACACACACATACAAAATATACAGAAAACCCACCACATCAGACATGGTCATACACAACACATCCAACCACCCAACTCAACACAAACATGCAGCTTTCAACTACATGCACCATAGGCTCACGTCAATACCCCTAAACACACATGACTACCAAGATGAATTAAACACAATTAAATACATAGCAGTCAAAAACGGATACAACCCCGAATTAATAAATAAACTACACAAACGAATCCTCAACACAAAAAGTAAAACACATCTGACCAACAGCACACAACCCAGTAAATACATAACACTTACATACTACAATTCCAATACACATAAAATTGCAAACACATTTAGGAAACAAAATTATAAAGTAGCTTACAGAACCAACAACACCATTAGAAAACACATAAACAATACTAACAAAGACATTGACACATACAGCAAAACAGGGGTTTATAAATTAAATTGCAATGATTGCCAACAATTCTACATCGGCCAGACGGGAAGATCTTTTTCTTCCAGGTTTTCTGAACATTTAAAAGCCCTCACCACAAACTACATACATTCCACATTTGCCACACATTTACATAATGAAAACCACAGCTACACAAACATAGAACACAACATGGAAATACTACACTACTTACCTAAAAGTAGAAAACTAAACACAGCTGAACAATTTGTAATATACAGATATCACACACTACAACCAAACAACATATTAAATGAACAGATACATTACAAATCACATACACTATTTGACACACTGATCCACACACATAATTCGAACCTCAGCGCCAATCCCTTCCCACCATCAACCCCCACCACACACTCCATTGCGTAACGGTTATTCTGTAATCGACAGTTAGTACTAAACCCACTGAAGAAGAGAAACAACATCTCGAAACGTTTGGGAAGTGACAACAGTAAGTTCATAAGTGAAAGTATTATATATATTATTATATTAAATTTAGAAAACACATTGGATATAATGTTAGGTAAAAGGCTACCGTACACTGTCGTTATATACTTTTAATTAATAAATTTATTAATAAAAATAATAATAAAAAGTATATAACGACAGTGTACGGTAGCCTTTTACCTAACATTATATCCAATGTGTTTTCTAAATTTAATATAAAAGTTGCGTTTAAAACAAATAATAATATTTCTAATTTGTTAAGCATAAAACAACCATTCCCGTTAGAAGAGAAAACAGGTGTTTACAGGATGTCATGTGATGATTGTGATTGTTTCTATCTGGGTCTAA